>ML677334.1:68964505-69569685 GCA_007922305.1 Dermatemys mawii
CTGGAGGGCGTGGGGGGTGATGGGATCTGTTTGTTACGGAAGCCCGGGAGGAGAAGGCTGCGGTAATCAAGACTTTTCTCTTTCACTGTCACCCTATGTTCTGTATGTTCTGTAGATGTTGTGGGTGTTGAATCCTCCCCTCCCCACAACTAGAAATGTCCTAACTTCTGGCTTACTAGCAAACAAGTGCGTATGTATTCATAGGCTTTCATGCCACATACATGCTATTTGCTGAATCTACCTCATGCTTGTTGGCTGACATGAAGTAAATGAACTTTGGTGCAGGGGAGGGAGTACTTTAGAGATTCCACATCTAACGTGAGGGGCATATTTTTATTCCTTTTTTCTTTCTGTGTCTTCTTTAGGTCTGATGCCCACACCCATTGTACAGTTGCAGTGCTGAATGCTGATGAGACCAGGCTTACTGCAACATGGATTGTAACATATAAGGTAACAAATCATTGGATCAGGAGTCATTACCTAACCACCTCTGGTTATTCTTGTTGTAGTTTTTACACTTCGATTGCATACAGAAAGACAATGCTAAGTACCAGCTGATGCAAGAATGTGTTCCAACTTTAAATCCAGTATCATGTCTGTGGGACTGACTCTTGAGTAATGAGTTTTTTGTTTGCATTTTCCTTGGAAGCCAGGGGAACTTCACCAGAGTATTCCATTGTCAAGAGTCAATTGTCTGCTAGTGTCAAGCTCATCGTTGGCTGGGTGGCATGAAACACTGGTGTTTGCTCCACCGACTGCCTTTCCAAAAATATTAAAAAATAGATCTCCTCATTGATGCAATATCTTGCATATAAGGGGCTGTGTAGAGAAGTTCTGACTGCAGTCTGGCAATATGTGAGTTTAGTGCTTAAAATAACTGGAAGTGTTTAGTAAAATAGATAGGTCTCAAAGATGTAGTGTGTGTGTGTGGGAGATACCTGTACTCAAGTCCATCTTTACTTTCTGCTCATACAGTGCCTAGCATGATGCGGTCCTGGATGGTGACTAGGGCTTCTTGACCCTACTGTGGTATGAATAATAAAATGTTCAGTCTTCAATGAGTGGTTTAACCTAAGTAATAATACTTGGCTCTTTATCTAGCATGTTTCATCAGTAGATCTCAAACCACTTCACAAAGGAGGTCAGTATCATTAGCCCCATTTTACAAATAAGGAAAGTGAGAAACAGAGCAATGATGTAATTTGCCCAAAGTCATAGTTCTCATGGGGCAGGTGACTGTATCAGTTTACACTTCATGGATACATGATGATTTTGTCTGGTGTTGTGATATGTATTGTGATACGTGACTTTGTTTCCATTGTCCTGCAATCTTAAATTATAAAGGGGCTGCCATTTTCTGAGTTAGAATTAATGCAACATGTTACAAAGGGGGAGGCACTTTTCTGATTTTATTTCTCTTAATCTAAAATAAGTCATGCAATGTGAAAACATGAATGTGTGTTGTATGCAAGGAGGGAATGAGGCAATAGTGATCTAGCCAAGGACATAATTTCTACTTATTCTCTGTTTTTGCTTATTGCCATACGTTTAAACGATGATTTTTTTAAAAAAATGTGATGTTTAGGGTTTGTGGTGTGCTCAAACGTCCCATCCCAGTTCAAACATAATGAAATGAGCCTCGCTGCACCACTGTGACGAAGGAAAGAATGATCCATATTTTACAGATGAAGCACAGAAACATATAACAAATAACTTGCCTAAGGCCACACAGAAAGTCTGTAACAGAGATGGGAATTGAACTCAGATCTCCTGACTCCCAGTCCAGTGCCTTCAACACAAAAATATCCTCCTCCTTAATTTTTGCCTTTGAGTTTTGCTGGCTAAAATTATACATCTGATCCAGATTTGGTAGAATCAGACCTAATGAAAATAGGGAATGGGGGAATAACAAAATGTCTCCAAGGCTAGTCATCCACCCCTCTTGGATCCTTTCAGAACTCAGAAAAGTGTCACTGACACAGTGAAGAGGCTTGTGGGATAGGAGGTAGCCAGAGTTAGATGAGTAGAGGCAGGGAGGTAGGTGGTAGCAGTTGTAGAAAGAAAAGATCTGTGATGTAAGTAGAGGGATTAGCAGCTAGTCTGTCCAGTTTTTTGTATAAGGAAATGAGTGATTCTCCAAAGTGAAAGCAGCTGTTTTCACTATAATATGTAACCATCACAGTTGCTTTCATTTTGGAGTGCAAAATGAAGAAACAGAAGCACTTCTGTCACTGAATTCTTCAGCGGTGATACAGAACATAGGGTGACAGATATGGCAATTTTGTGCAATATCTTTGGGAGATCTTACTGTATTAAGTGTATGTATCATTGTGGATCAGGGATTGTAGGAAATTCTTTGGGGAGGGTGACCACAGCCCTCCCAGAAACTAAGAACAGTGAGGGCTGAGGAGGCAAATTCACTCAGATTGTAACACTGCCAGAAGAGGTACCACCTCCTGGAGATGTTTGCCTATTTTCAAGCTGCATTCCCCAGAGGCCAACAGACAAAGAAATGACTTTTGGATAAATAGCCTGAGTTTAAATGAACTAAGGGCCTTCTTTCTGATCCAGCAAATAGACAGGACTTTCTGTTCCAGGGAGACCGAAGTCCTCCTTTGCATGGAGGTTCCTGTTCTGAGAGAAAGTGTTATGAACTTGTCACCATAGAAAAAATCTTTGGTGGTGTTTAAGACTTTTCACCAGCCAGAGCCCTTGCTGCCATTGGAGTGATCTCAGGTAAGCATGGAGGTTCTTTAATTGTTTTTAATATGTTTTCTCTGTAATGCTTTCACCTTAAAAATAAATGTTGGTGTTTAGAAAGAACAGTGTGGCAACTTATAACTGTGGGTCTTTACATTGTTTGCAGCCTCTGAGGAGAAGGCGAAGCGGGCCTGCTGAGGCAGTCTGACTTGCTGGGGATATCAGAGTGTAGGCAGGTATCTGGGAAGACTGGAAATACCCCAGTCAGGAGGGAGACAGACCTGCGTCTCTACCTCAAGAGAGGTAACAGCTGGGCAGTCAGAAACTTAAGTGTGGGTGCCCTTGCTGGGCCATAAGGGGGAAATACAGGTGCGGTTGCCCTGATCTGTGACACATACAGTGGCCACATATGTGGAATATATGACAGTGTGAATTGCCGTAAGCTACAACAATAGTGAAAACAAGCATTATAGAAGGAAAAAGCAGAGAGAAAAAAGGGTCTCATAATCTTTTTGGAAAAGGAATGGAGAAAAGAGAGACAGGAGCAGGAATTAGGAACTATTAAAGAAACTGCAGCTGTTGAGCTTGTATGAACAGCAAGATTTGTCTGCTGTTGATCTGAAGAAATCGGAGCAGGTAACCCACGCTGCGCTCAGATGATCTGAGGCAGGATGGGGTACACCTACAGAGAGGGGCCCCCTTTTTCTCCTATAGAGTAGGCAGGAGACTGAGGAGAGAGTGCCACAGACAGCAGAGGTAGCAGTGATTGTGAGAGGTCCAGAAACTTGAAGGCTGTAGAGGAAAAGGCTACTCATGCAGCAGCAGGAGAGATGGAAGGGCCTGGAAAGAGACAAATGCCACTAGCTCAAATGCTCAAGTCATGCCCATGGGGGCCTGGAGGAAGGACATGAAGGTGTACCAATTCAGGGGCTGGCAGGCAAACAGATGTAGGTGTGATGAACCCCAGCTTTCTACCTGTGGGCTGAATTAATACTAAGGTTTCTGGACCCGAAAATACAAGTGCCATTGCTCTGAGTTGTGACCAGGTCCACTAGAAAGAGGACCCTTTTTCCAGTTAGAAGTCTTTTCTGATCTCACTTTTCCATGACACCAGATTTGAGACTGTCTGAGAGTATTTGGTTTATAGCTCCATTACTTTAATCATCTGCCTGTGTCCCATCCTTTCACGATGAGGTGAGTTGAATGACGTATAAATAATGTTGCTAGATGCTTTACGTTTGTATCCTGTTGAGTTTATTGATGAAGGCTAGTCTTGCTTTATGTTTTAGAATGTAGGAAACTCTAGTAGTACATGGATTTTATCCTTACTGTAATTGTCATAACATTTCAAGAGACTGGGACCAGAGTAGAATTATGACACTGAAAAATCTTGGTGGAGAACAGATGTGAACACTGAAACTAAATGAGAGTATGTATTTTTCACATCTGTCCCTTTTAATTCTCTACATCTTTTTAACTCTGTCTGGAATTTTGGAATGCTGTAGCTATTTTATGCCAACAGGTGGCAACACTATAAGTTCATTTTTAAAGATGATTAGAAATAATCTCCCAGCTGCTCTAAAATTGGTCAGAACGAGTGTGGGGTAAATAGTTCTTGGATATTTCCTTGGGTACGTGCTTTGGATTTAAAACTTTTGTAGCATGCCAGTAAAACATACAAACATCACAGATACAATTGTGTTGTGGGTCCCTCCCGCCACTGAATTAATTCTGTCACTCATTGTTTTTCTTTACATCTAATTTGCTTCACAGTGAATTAAAAATTCAGCATTATTTGATATGGTTTTATCATGCTATCCTCTTACCAATGCACAGGCAACAGTCTCATAAAATTAATAAGTACAGTATCAGCAGTTTCCTCAGCACTTAGCGAACCCATAAGTAATATAGGTTTGATTTAAATAGACATGCAAAGTTTGGTTTCTACAGGTTTCCCTAATTTGGTTGCTTAAAATTTGTACAGGAGTCATGTCAGATTCTTCCAGGCAGCTTTGCCCTTCAGCAACATAAGAAGAATAATATGAAGTTTGTTGTTCTGTACTATGCAGAAGATTAGACTAGGTTGTCAGAATGGTCCTTTAAAACAGATATTTCATGAATCTAGTTTAGGGTGGCCAGGTGCCTGGTTTTCAACTGGAAAGTCCAGTCAGAAAGGGGACCTGACAGTGTCTGGTCGTTGTGGATGGCGGAGTCGGGGAGGCGCCGTGTCATCACCCACATCAGTCCCTGCTCAGCCAGGGCCACCTGCTACCTGCATCGGGTGGCTGCAGCTCCCAGCCCCGTCTCCACAAGTGAATCCCTCCTGACCCAGGCAGCAGGGCTGGGGATGGGAGGGGAAGAGCAGCAAGTGATGGGGGTGGGGGAAAGAGGGATGGAAAGTGCTGGGCCTCAGGTGAAGAGGCGGGGCAAGGGTGGGGCCTTGGGAGAGGAGGCGGGGCAGGGGTGGTTCCAGCACTCCTGTTAGAGTATCTGGTTTTTAAATATTACCAAGTTGGTAACCCTACTGTAGCTGAATGCAGATTAAATGTTAGTGTTACATAAATGAACAATACATGCATAAAGGAACCAGGTATCTCCATTTTGCCTCAGGATGACTGCTTGTCAGTGATGGAAACAGCTTCCATGAAAAGCCGTTTTATATAGGAACTAGCTTAGGGCCCAGTCTGCAAGCCCATGGAGAGTGTTACTCTGATTGACCTCCAGGGACATTCCCTTTGACCTCAAAAGAAGTTATGCATGAAAAAGGCTTGTAGCATTGAGTCCAAATTTTATAAAGTGATCTGGGCTCCTTTGAGACTAAAGGTTCTTTATACACGTGAGAAGAATTATTGTTGTTGTGCCTAATATTAATATAAGTGTAAATATTTTGTACCTACTTAGAACCCAAGTACAGTATAATTGAATTGAGAGTTCAAAGAATGTAATACATGATTTTGTTATAAATGAAAGGCTAATTAAACCATTGCAGGTTGGCTTTAGGCCAAAACAAGATGCTGCTCATAATTAATTGGTTTGTTAGCTAATTAGGAGGAAAGCATATGACTTGTATTAAGTGGTGTCAAGTCAGTCTTACCAGTGGTCAGTTCAGGTTTACCTCCAGGCAGAGCCGTCCCTTGGGTATGGCGAATCAGGGTGACTGCCCCGGACCCTGTGCCTTAAGGGGGTGGGGCGGGAAGCGAGAAGAGGTGGGGTGAGGGGTGGGGTCTTCAGGGAAGGGGTGGAGTAGGGGTGGGGCCTATGCAGAGTACGGGGGAGCACCGGGGTTTGTCCGTGTTACAACCACTTCACTTTGCATTGTATTATGGGATATGCTCCTCTTCTCCAAAACAATAACTTATTTCATTGCATATTTGGGGATCTATGCTTTTCATTTATAAACATAAAGACTTAGCGATAGGTTCTGTGCTGTCGCCGGAGGATTTATGCCACCTTCGTTCCTGGCATAACCCTAACCCACTAGACCAGGCTACATACGGACTGCAGAGCCTTTATATGTCCCCTCACACACCGAGCCCCACTCCTGACTCACCCACTGCAAGGAGGGCAGGTGTGCTATCTTCACCAGCCCTAAGCGTGCTGCTTCTGCCCCAGCGAAATTCTCCATTTGGCCTGTTGTGTCTCTTTATCTCTCCATATGAAGGCACCCTCATAGGTTACCTTATATGCTGATGAGCTGAAGCAGATGTAGGGTAGAGGTTAGTGTTAGTGGTGGAAATCACACTTTGAGTCTAATCCATTGTGGTATGGAGATATTTTTACGTTTCTGTGTTAAGAGCGCCTTGTAAAGAGCTATGCAGAAGAAATCATTTGCAGGGAGCACAAATTTTATTGATCCTATAAAACCTAGGAACTATGTTATAAATTCCTGAGCTTCAAATACTGGCATTCCAATATTAACTATTTACAGACATAGACTGCTATCATTTAAAGAGCACTCCTGTACCACTGTGCTTCACTGTGGTGGAGAATGGCACGTCTCATTTTTTCCCTCTACCATTAGGCCCATGAAGTCTCATCCAGCAAAATTGCTCTAGGAAGGAGACAACATAGTAAACTCTGATTCCCTTCACTCAGAGTGGGATTTTTTTTTATTTGGTGCTATGAGTAATTTTCAATTTTCTCTTGGGCCTTGACTGTGTCACAGTAGCTCATGCCTTGTGATTTCTAGCCTGGATTAATACACCTCCACAGGGGCTTCCCTTGGTGACCACTTGGTGCACAATGCAGCTGCTCACCTGTTTGGTGGTATCAGCCTCATGGAAATTATTATGCCATGTCTCAAGACAACTGCACTGGCTTCCTAGATGCTTCCATATGCAAGTTAAGATATTGATTTTGGTCTAAAAAAAACTCATATTGGGTCAAGTCCTGGCTGTTTTAGGGACTACCTCTGTTGACTACCACTACCGACAAGAGGAGGGCACTGAGCTAACAGTTTGGAGATTGGTGGCAGGTAGTATTTTCTTGGAAAAAGGCCTTTGTTCTGGAATTCACTGCTCTGCTGAGCTGACAGAGCCAGAGTCTGCTGATCTTTAGGGAATAGTGCAAGGGAGGATTTTGCTTGAAATGAGTGGCTTGGGGGTGAGCTTTGTAGCAGGTTAGTGGGGAGAATGTTGTCTTTCCTGCTTTTAGTTAAAAAGTAATTAAAATTGCATATAATTAAACATAGCATAGGCACCGTGGGACCTGGTAATTCTGTGCACATTGTACATTAAAGGATGGTTCTGTAGTAATGGTGTGGTAATTATCAGGGCTTTTGTCATTTGTATCTGAGATGTTTCATGTTGTGAATGTGGAACAGCACAAATGAATCTGCTATCCTCCAGTCCAAGGCCCTTCCTTACCCCCCACTATCCCACTTAAACCTCCCACTCAAAAAAAGGTGTCTTCTCTCACCAGGCTATCCTAGTAAACAAAGGAAAGAAAGAAAGCCCACCTAGTCACACTGGAAAAGACCTGTAATTCATTACAGCAATGTCACCGAAATCTAGCATGGAGGGGGGAGGTAAGTGTTACAACCGCAGATTTATGCAAGTATTTAATAGTGGCTTGCCAAGAGAGTCGGTATTCTTTTCAGAAGGAATCTTTCTTTGTGTCTTTTGATATTTAAAGAGCTGTAATTACAATGGCAAAGCTTTGAATTCTTTTTTTTTCTGTTCTTATACACATTAATTTATGGACCAATCCAACATTACAGACAACCTAATGAAAGAATCACACATTCCCTTTATACTTTTTTTTTTTTTCCTTTTTACAGTTTCACTTGTGTGGATGAATGCAAAGTAGTTGATTCTATAAATAAGTTTAATGATGTATCTCACCCCTCAATTGCTGGTTGTTGATGCTGCAGTCCTGAATAATAGGAGAAGAAAGGAACTGAATTTAAATCTTTGTCTGTCTGTCTCTTTCTTTCTCACTCATGATCCAAAAGACTCCTCCAACTACTAAATTCGAGTGTTCCTCTTTTTTGTTTTGTTTTTTCTTGATATTTAAAGCTCTCAACATGTCTCCCCCCTGTTTTTTTTAGTATTGTGAAAAAGAACAAAATTATAGAAGTGAATACTGGTAGGTTCCATCAAAATATGAACATCCTCTTTAAAATAATGCTGTCTTTTTCTTAGCTGGCCAGAGTTGGTGGAGAGCAGCAGCAAGAAAAGGGTGGTAAAGCTGCTGTGAGATTTGTGCTGCTGTTTGATATTTCAGCCTGCGGATACTTCATAGACAATTACAATTTTGGATAAAGTGCACTGGGACGGGGTGTACCAACCCTGCACTGGACCATCGGGGTGGGACCAATCACCGTGGGCCCAAGAAACCACACTCTCTCACCTCTTCTGGGCATGCTTAGTGTGGAAAGGACAGATAAAAGGAAGCAGCCCAGCTCAGTCTGGGCTGGCTGAGGAGGAGGAAGGACATGTGCTGCAGGCTCCTGCAGAGGTGCCTGTGACTCTCCAAGCAGTGGGAACCATGGACCCGGACTACATTGTGGACAACCCACCGACCGTGTAGACTGACTGGGACAGTGAGCTGCTGCCAGCCAAAGAGATGCCTGAGATGAGCCTTACGGTAAGAAGTGACCCTGGGAATGTATTAGAAGCTCGTGCTTGAACTCTTAACTGGGAATTTCCAGGCTTCACAGGACCTTGGTGGGACCTCAGAACCCAGTGGAGTAGGGTGGGCCTGGGTTCCCCTACCCTCATCCCCAAGCATTTGCCACTAGGTGTGGCTATTCAGGGCTTCAGCTACAGACTGATTGCCCTACCCCACTCACGGGCTACAAACTGACTCCTTGTCTTGTCCTGCCCAGAGGGTCATAACCCCCTAACTGCTATTGTTTGCCCTAGCCAGGAGATTTAGGAAATGAGAGACTGAGCATTGGCTCTGCCCCGCCTGAAGGGCTGCTGGCTGTTTGCTTTGCCCCGCCCAGCGACTGCAGACTGTTGGCTGTCTTTACTTGGCCCAGAGTGTCAAAGTCCAGCTGCTATTGCTCCCCCAGCCAAGAATCTCAGGAGGCATAGATGAAGAGTTTACTGAGCCCTACCAGGAGCCCTGAGTCCATCTAATTGAGATTGCCTGATCTAACAGGGAGTCCCAACAACTGTGTGATGAGGTATATCAACCCCCTCACTGGGCCAAAGGGGACAGGCCCGCTCAACACACAAGGCCCCCCATGACACACATGTTGTCAGAAAGTATTGCTTATCATTAGAGATCTTTGAACTTGCACAGTCCTCAAGGTTGATGGGGAAATTGGCCCCCCACAGAGAGTTCCCAAATAACAATGTCTATGCTATAGCCAGATTTCAGAACCAGCTAACAATCTGATTGACCCCTCCCTTGGTTTCCAAGTTGTAGTGGCGACAAGGCCTTAATGAAACCTTCAGGTTCCAAAACACAGTTAAAGCTCTGTCAGTGCAGTAAACTGAAACCATGTTTGCAGATCAGTTAGGGAGAGCTAGGTTGCCTGAAAAGACTGTAGCTGTGAAGTGGGCATGACTGTAACTTGTGTATGAGGAGTATAAACAATGTGAGGGATCTGGCGGTGCCCTCTACCCTGGAATATATTTTTGACTCCTGAGCCATTTTTTTAAAAAAATCACTTATTTGGATTGTGAAGGGAGAGGGGTTAGCCATGGCAATGTTTCTTAGGCCACCCAAGGCTGTGAATCACTTTACCACCTTCCACCACTGTGAGCGAGTCTTGCTTGTGCCAGCTGGGCAATAGCTCTAATGCACCCATCCCGTCAGACACTCCCGCACTCGCCTGTGGGCTACACCAGCCCTGCAGGTTGACAACAGCTGCACCCCAGCCCCTATATCCAGTCCCTGATCACTGGGTACCTGCAGAAATCCCAGGTCCTCTGTGCCCAGGTGTATGGCTACGCTGCAAAGAAAAACCCACGGCACCAAGTCCCAGAGCCTGGGTCAGCTGACTAGGGCTTGGACTGCAAGGCTAATAATAGCAAGGTTGAATGCTTAGTTCAGAGTGTGGGCTCTGAAACTCAGTGAAGTGGGTGGTCTCGGAGCCAAGTCTCCAGCCTGTGTGTGACCATCTACATTGCTGTTTTTGCCCTGCGGCATGAGCCCCATGAGCCCAAGTCAGTTGACCCAAGTCTGTGACTCGGTGACATGGATTTTTCTTTGCAGTGTAGAGATTCCTAATGGAACTGTGTATCCAAGTTTATCAGTTTTACCTCAGCTCACCACTCCTCTGTCACACATACCAGTTGAATTTGATTATAGTAAAGCAAAAGGAAATTTATTTGAGAGACTAGAAATTCAAATAAAAACAAGACTGAGTCATAGAAACATGCTTGTATGCAACACAAAATCAGAAAACTGGGGCCTACGTTTATTAGTAATTATCTTTTCTATCTAATCAAATAGACTCTTACTCTGAGGAGCCAGGAGTAGGGTGGGCCTGGGTTCCCCTACCCTCATCCCCAAGCATTTGCCATTAGGTGTGGCTAGAAGAACTAATCTTTCATGAAGCACTGCCACTCATTAAGGTACTCTTCAGTGAATAGATGCAGGGCGTCTTTCTCCACCCTGTGATATACTGAATCAGTCTTTTGTTTGTTCACATACACAGCAGTCCCCCCACTGTCTTATCATTCCTCTTCACTTCCAGGTGATTTCATTATTTACACTTTATCTTTGATGGTTTTCCATTGGCTTTTCTGGTTTAGTGCAGTGTTGGACAATTGAGCAATGCAGTACATAACTGTCTTACTAAGGAGGGGTGACACCCCCTCCCGCTTGAATGGCTCATCACTGAGACATGATTCCCTGGTGCCTCATGGGTTTTGCTCCAAGACCAGAAGTACATAATTTTCAATGTAGTTATATTAGTCCTTAAATATTACCCTGTATACACATCTCAGAATGATTGAGTATCGATGAGTTACAAGATTTCAGTAGAGACCTTGCATGTCCCTACTGACTCTCAGTAGAGACCTTCAGGGATAAATACCATGAAAGTGGTGTACTAGGTGTAGTGAGTTTGTCAGGTCTGAGACAGGAGTTGCTTGTAATTAACAGTGAACTGTTTTTCAGTTGGGACCAATGGGCCTCTAGGTCACATCTGTGCACTTTGCCATCCTGGCCTGATGCAGCTGTGTGACAACCTGATGGGGCTGTTGAAGAATCTAAGTACTGAGATGCCAAGATGCTTTGGAACCAGAAGTTGGACTCATGGCAGGTATGACTAATCTCTTAATCTTTCTCTACTACAATTAGCTTCATGCAACAGGCCTGATCTAAATAGTCTTTCCACTTACTGAAAAGGGCTTCAGATCAGGTTCTATGGGACAGGATGGGAGCTTCTTGACAAATTATTTTTTGCTTTGGAAGGACATTAAAAGGTCCTGTCACAATTTAGTTAGAATGAGGCTTTGCTTTAGTGTTGTCTTGGTAGCCTTTGTTCTCACTCTTATTGTTACTGTGCACCCATGATGTGTGTTGGCCACGATCTACCACCCCTGCATTACTGTAATGCTGGATGTATACACTTCCCAGACTGTGTATCAAATACAGATCAACTGTATTTAAGGGGATCTAAACAGTCCTATATCTGAGCCAATTACTGGGGCATTAATATAGCGCAATTGTCACTTATTATAGAGACAATCCCTCATTTCAGACCCAAATTTACTCATTCTAGTGCTCTCTCATCTTGCATTGCATATTTAGTGTAGGAAAAGATGAATAATCGATTCCAAGATCATTTTAAACATCCCTATTCTTTTTCTATAATTTTTGTCTCTGTTGTTGATTGTAGCCCATTGCTGGGTATGAAGTTGGGAACACTCTAATGATACAGGTGGCCAAATTTCAGACCCAGGCCTTCTCAGTTGTCTCTGTCTCCAGGCATTGTGATCTTGAACCAAGCTTTTGCTGAAGTTCCGTGAGTAACGTTTCATAATGGATTCCAGGCAGGTGAGCATGGAATGAAGGACTCTCAGTGATCTATGAACAGTTCAAATTGCACACTTTTAATACTAGTTCAAGCCTTGAAAGAACAAAAATGTTTGTTACTCCTGTGATTTGCCTCCCGCCAACCTCATAAAAAAAATAGAGCAAGAGAGAGAAAGAAGCAAGCTGCCAGGGGGCTTGGTTCAGATCCCATTGCATTCAGTGAGCTGCATTAAAACAGACACTTTTAAACATACATTAACAAGCCCTTTAAAAAGCTAGTCTGAGAACAATTTTTTTCAGGGAAGTTTGCATTGCACTGTACAATATTTTTTCAATTAACTTAAGAAATTACTCTCTTTCATTTAGCTTTTCTTGGCAACACACATTGACTGTGAAACTACGGATAGTACGTTGTTGTGCTCTCGACAATGGGGAAACAGTGACTCAGCCTGAATAGCCCTACAAAATCCTTAAACATGAGTAGAGTTAAAATGAGAATTAAAAATAAATAAATCCCCCCCCACCCTGAAAAACACATTGCTTGGGTCCTGATCCAAGCATTACTGAAATCTGTTCAACTCCAGAGGCATTAGTGGCATTGGCTCAAGCCCCAAACTTTACATGTCTTAGATCATGAAAACACTTAACTGTGTTCTTGAATTCCATTGAATTTGATGAGAGTTAAGCACATGCCTAAGACTTCCTTGAGTTGGGACCTCAATAAAGAAAGACTCTTACTACAAAAGTAAAGTGTGTTCAAATCAATCCTGTTAGAGCTTTAGAATTTCTTCATATATTTTATTCTCCCAATTTCCAATTGATTACGACATTTGTGATGCTCAGTTATCCTTACAATACAAAAATGCTTTGCATTTAATGAAGATATTTAAACAACCATTTTTGGTGAAGATGCAAATTATGGTTAATGTGTCTGAGGTTTTGCATACAAATTATAAACTAAGGAACACGTTTTATTTGATCTCCATAGCTCTTAAGTTAGACTGTATAAAATATGTTCCATGTAGTGTTCACTATACTTCTATTGCATTCAGGGAACAATAGGAGAGCCCTCTTGTAGGTAATTAAACACCTGCAAATTTTCATAGATCTTAATGGGAAAGTATGTAGGTTAGTAGATAATGTGTCCTTCAAATTGCATAAGTAGAACATTTGAAATACTGTTAAAGCTGCACTTATTGACACTTTTTGAGCACTTTTCCCATCAATGCCATTACATATTAATTATTACTAATTTTCTAAAGTGCCCCCCAAAAATCTGAAATAGCTCATATGTAGGAGGAGGAAAGTTTGAAAATATCTGCCATTCTGGAAAAGTACATTTAAGGTAATTTTTCTGTTCTTTAGCCATAAAAAAGATAAGAAAAAAATAATACTCTTAGGGAAATTAACCAAAGTTAATTTTTGGTATATTGGTTGAAATTTTTCTGTCAAAATGTGGTTTTGATAGAAATTGGCTTTTGAACAAAACAAATATTTTAATTAAAAAAGTAGTTTTCATTTTTTAAAAAATGAGATTCTCGTTGCCCAAATTTTTAGGTTTTAAATTTTCCAATGAAAACCTGAATATCTTAAAAAAAAAATTGTGTATATGAAAAAAATTGTTAAAACTTTTCATGGGGATTTTTCTTTGCCACACATTCACTCCCCAACTAACCTCAATCATTTCAAGGGTGGAATTTCTAGGAGTCTAATGGAATTAAACTGCCTAAATCTCAGTGAAATTTGGATCCTAATTCATTTGGGCTGAAATATTGTAAGAAATCTGATCAGTTGTTAAAATTGTACCATAGTTGTTAGACTGAACTCACCATAGATATAAATAACTTCAAGATCTGGCCCCTAATGAAAAAGATCTTATTGGAAGAAATATTAAGGTTATATGTGGAAGAAGGCTGGGAATAGGAACATGGAAGTTTGTCCAATTAATCCAGAATTCTCTCTTCAACTGTAGTCAGCATTAGATGCTTCAGAGCAAGATGTAAAACCCTCATAATGGATAGTAAGTCAATAAGGTACGTTTCTTCCTAAGTTCAGGAAGTTAGTGCTTGGCATATGTCC
This sequence comes from Dermatemys mawii, assembly GCA_007922305.1. Taxonomy (NCBI): domain Eukaryota; kingdom Metazoa; phylum Chordata; order Testudines; family Dermatemydidae; genus Dermatemys; species Dermatemys mawii. The sequence continues at coordinate 68,978,723 of ML677334.1, forward strand.
TGAATCACGAGGATTAAGAGCTCTACTAAATCTTTGTCCTAATTAGGAGAATTCTATCTTCTGTTTCCCCCTTATCAATAACCAGTTCTATTGGTTCCTTGGTGTCCTGTGAAAAAAGACGTGCTGTATTTTCAGATAAGGTTTGGGGATGTGATACGTTTTAGTGGGAGGGCCTAAGACTTGTTGCTTTCTCATCAGTGCGAAGGTGACAAACCTAGATCTAGGCCACTCGTTCAAATCTGGTCTAGGTCAGGTATGAGGGAAGAGCGTTAGAATCTGGTGGTTGGTTGATGTGGAATGAGCTGCCACACTCAGTCAAGTTACTAGTGGGCAGAGGGGATTCTGATAAAATAAGTACCATGTGATGGAGTGTACAAACCCCATACTAGGCAACAAGGAGTTAGGGAATTACTCTGAGTCCAGCCAACTCTGCCTTGCCACACCTGCAGCAAATGCTGCATCTAGTGGAAGAATGAAAAGACAGGAAACTGCTCATTTGGTGGCACACCTGGAAGATCTGCAACCTGCAGCTCCAGAAGCACAGAGCAGAGGGAAGGTCGAAATCTTTAGGCTAACTGCCCCAAAGGGCCCTACAGTAACTTAACTGAGAGTGGCAGATCAAACGCCCCAGAAACAGTCAGAGGGAAGCATTCCCCCTCCCCTGCGTATGGACCCTGGACACTGGTAATCCCCTTTTACTTTCTTGGTGTGGACTACCTCAGCAGGGGAAAGCCTTGGACTGAGCTGGCCAGAGAGATGGGGCAGAGGGTTAGGAAGGGGCCCAGGGAAGACAGTTGTAAGCAGCTTTGGTTGCCTGATCATTGGGTTGGAGCCTGGTTGGAATGGCAAGGCTTGGGCTCCTGCTGATTATGGGTTGTAGCCCTGGCCCTGCCATTTCCTGAGTGACCTCTGAGTGACTACGGTTACATACTTCCAAAACCCTCAGACTGAACCCACACCAGAGACCAAAACTCTGAGGTTCATAAATGCTTAAAATAATTTTCCCCATTATTTTTGTGCCCCCCAGTGCTTCCTTTGGGGAAGTTTGGATCCAAAACCACATCCAGATGATGCAAACTTTGTGACTTAGGCCTATCTCTGTTACTGACAGCACTGGCCCCTAACTTGTACCCTTGCTGACAGTCCCTGCAGGAAGCCAAAGTCTTAGTAGGCATGGAGAATGAAGTGCTCTCTCTCACCTATAGAAGTGAGCATTCCAGGTCAAGGTGAGCAGGCACTCGCACTGCTGTTGTCTCGGTTGTACTTGTACCGTGGGTATGAAGAAAACTCCCCAAATCCAGATGATTGATCTGCCCAAGCAGTAAAATCACTGTAAAACACACAATAATCAAAGCCAAATGCACTGTTTGCAAACACATAAGCCCAGTATTAGTAAAGGGATTTGATCAAAACAAAAATCCCAACTAAACAGGGGACAGAAGCAGGGAAGTGAGATGATATTTAATGATGCCACTCTGTTGCTGTTTTTCCTTTCCCTCTCTTCCTTTAAGCCACTAGAGTCTGAACAGTGGTTGGCAAAGCAAGATTGACTTTCACAATTGATGTCAGATGTTGGTTTGAACCAACACTGGAATTCAAGAACCACTCTTGCATTTAAAATTGCTCGTTTTGCGTTGTATGCATACGATGCTATAACCCTTCTGTTCTCCTGTGGAACTGCCTCTCTTCCCCTGCAAACACACAGTGCTGGAGAGATTAATGAGAACGCCCTTCTTTTGTCCCTCTTTTGATGTTACTTTACCTATTTTTGTACATTGGATAGCTGTTTTTACGAATGTGTCATTATCTAAGTACCCAGAAAGCATTAAATAAATTAGGCAGTGCTTCTGTGAGCATGGAATTATGACAAGCCCTGTCTCTGGAATTCAGCTGCCGACAAGGGATTCTGTGGGTGTGAGGCTGCAGATGGCTATGCGTTATTACAGCCGCAGAACTGAAGAACATTTTCTGTAGAATTCTCTTGCCCTTGCTATAGAAATTGACCTTGGAATCCTGCAGAATTCCAGGTCCTACTTCAGAATACAAGTAGCAAAAGCATGATTATGCTGGAAATGTTTGTTTATGCTGTACAGTAGCAGAGTAGATTATGGTCTGATTTACTTAAATGGACTGCTCTCAATTGATTTGAGCACCCTCTGTATTTCTTAGTTGTCTAAAGAATATATGCTGTTCTGTGGTTTCTTTTTCAGTAATAAAACATCACATGATTTCTTTTTTCCAGTACTTATCCCCCTTCTCAGTCTTCTCAACTTCTGCCTCATGACCCTTTTTTAAAAAACAAAAAAATAGATGTGAAAAAGAGAGAGAGGGTATGATTATCTGCTGAAATATCCCTCCTTCATACCCAACCTTTCCCAGCTAGTAGTCATTACCGTGAAAACAATGTTTGAGGACAGTGAACTTTGGTTTAAAAATGCACAAAAATATGTAAGTCTATAGTGAAAATGAGGAACTATTCATATTTGCAAACCAGGAAACCATGTTTTTTTTTTCTTCTTTTCATATGTTGGTGGGCAATGGAGGTATCTCCTTAAAATTATACATTCCTTTTTCATTCATTTTTTATTTTATCCTTTGTCCCATTTGGTACATTATGCAAGCTCCTGGTCAGGGATGGATTAAAGGTGACCCTAACAGGTCTCTGCTGAGCTGGGTTTTGCATTCTGATGCCTCTTCCTCCTTTTCTAGCCTGAATTGCAGCAGAACATGCATCATCCTTCCTTCTCCCCCTACTCTTTCCTCAATTTCGGAGTAGATTTGGGATTCCACATTTCCCTATTTTGGTGATGTTTATCCTTATTCCAGTGTTGCTCGCTCTCATGATTTTACTGTGATTCTCATGATCTTCAGTGTATTTCTTAAAGCCCTAGCTCCTGGAATCAGATGAATATGTGAGAATCTCAGCTTTTTTTAAAAAAAAACCCCCAATATTTCTAGCCATCTGTAGTTGTGGAGAAAAATGTGAAAATATGACCTGAATACCCCACATATGATTAAAATAACCCAGAGTAAATAAAAATAATCTAACATTTATTTTGGCTTAAAATCAGGAGATTTTTGTAAATCTAATTTTTTGGTGCCTGTCTCATGATTTATGAGTGTTTGGGGTGGTTCTGTCCCGGTATCTATCTGATCATTTGCTGCTATGATCATTTGACATGGAAGGTTTCAAGAATTATAACTTTTACTGGCTGCCATATCTGGTAGCATAGTTATAGATCTCATAAAGCTTTACCTATAAAAGCAGCTCGCTCTGCTATCACTGTTTCTAGTCAGAGTATTTATACTGGAGACAAATCAACAAATTCATCTGATCCATCACAAGAAAACTCTCTTTTGGACTGAGGTCCCTTTTTCGTTCCTGTGGCACACTGAAAGGTCACCTAAAGTTGAATAATGCAGATGGCTGCTTGAGGAATTAAATTAAAAATTGCCACCCTCAATGATTTTGTAAGAAAGTAGGGTCAGTTTCCTCTTCTGATGGCATAGGAAGAATAGATGCCAGAATCTGTCATCTTAAAAAAAGATTGTCAATTGTGAATGAAAGATGAATAAACAAAGCAAAGTAGCACAGGTAACCCTGGCAGGGCATTTTAATAAAAGTCTTCAAGAATTATTGAATCAATACCGCTATATTATTTATGATGAATTCCAGTATACATAAACAAGAATATTCTATACATGAAAGAAAAGAGACATTTCAGACTATATAGATGTTTCCATCTAATACAGGAATTTCATATTGGATGGTTTTTTTAAATTTTTAGATTGAAAGAACAAAAGTAATGTCAGTCCCTTGGGCAGCATTGGGGGTGTGTGTGTCATTTGTAATGGATTGTATTTGAATAGCAGCTACTTCTAGCAAATCACAGATGCCTACTGTGACACTGCTGTCATGTTCTTCACAGTGATATTATTATGATATAATTATGGCGTAATTATGATGCATTTTATGCAAGACAGGTCGTGAAAGGTGTAATTGAAAAGGTTATGGTTTGCTGAATATGAGTATCCAATTTGTATCCATGTATCAATTTTGTATGTAAAGTTATAAATAATGATTATGTATTTGTACTTCAAATATAGTTACACCTGGGTAACACCCACTAGACAAGATGCTTTCAGTCTAGACAGTGGGTGGGGAAGCACCTATTCAGTGTAACAGGCCGTTAGAAAAAACAATAGGCCTTAGAAGAAGCTTATCCACCACCTGGTGAGCCTTCCTGAGAATGCTACAGACAGCCTATGAGTGAAGGCTGCTATGGTTCTACAAGGACATGTGACCAGGCCACATGACTCTGGACTCCATCTTGGGATGTCAGTATTTTTCCATAAACCAGTCTGGGAATCAAGTTTTGAAATAAATGATCCCTACTATATGCAAAAGCAATATAAGGCAGGGAGTGAAATCATTTGGGGTTCTTTACTCCCCACATAGAATCCTGGAAACACCTGAGGAACAAAGACTGAACTGGGAGAAGTGCTGGACCCAGGCTAAATGGATTTCTAGCCTGTGTCTGAATGACCTGGGAATTTCAAGCTGTAAAGCAAGTGCATCCTGCCCCTTAAGAATCTGCAGCCTGTTTGTATCATTTCTCAGGGCGAGAATCTGCTAATTCATATCCAATCTATTTAGTATATTAAGCTTGCGTTTTTTGTTTATTTGCTAGGTAATCTGCTTTGATCTGATTGATATCACTTATAATAATTTAAAATTTATCTTTTGCAGTTAATAAATTTGTTTTTGTTTTAATTTAAAACAGTGAGCTTTGACTGAGCTATCTACCCCACACAACCATGCACCAAGCCTTTACAATGATGAGAACCACGGCCTGTGATCTAGTAGCTTTTTGTAGTTGCCGGAAGAAAGCCTCGTCCACCTCATCCTCCGGTCTGGTGATCTGTAGTAGACTCCCACCACAACATCACCCTTGTTGCTCATCCTTCTAAACTTAATCCAGAGACTCTCAGGTTTTTCTGCAGTTTTGTACTGGAGCTCTGAGTGGTCATACTGCTCTCATACATATAACGCAACTCCCCCTCCTTTTCTGCCCTGTCTGTCCTTCCTGAACAGTTTATATCCATCCATGAAAGTACTCCAGTCATGTGAGTTATCCCAGCAAGTCTCCTTTATTCCAATTACATCACAATTCCTTGACTGTGCCAGGACTTCCAGTTCTCCCTGCTTGTTTCCCAGGCTTCTTGCATTTGTGTATAGGCACTTAAAATAACCCACTGATCATCCTGCTTTCTCAGTATGAGAAATAAATTGGGACACATACATGTTTCTTCTGTATGCCTGGAAGATTATTACGATTGTTATTAATAACCCAGGAAATGATATGAAATGCCTCCTTTTGCTACTGTGTGATATGCCTCCTTTTCTATAGCACTAACGTCTGGGGGGAATGCCCCATAAAATAGCAGCTGCACATCCTGAATTACAATATAGAAAAAATGGCTTTGTAGTGGGTTGCGATTGACAGCTGCACTGATTTGCAGACAGTGATCTTTATAAGAATATCTACATGCTTCAGGAAACAGGTAGAAAACAAAGGCTGGAATTCTGTCCTTGTACATAGTCAGCTTTTGTGGTGGACGAATTCAGACTAATGATCAGCATGCAGGTTCCCCTTCTTGTCCTCCATACTGCTGCGTCTGGGATGGGGGAGAGGAGCTCCTCTTTTTTTTTTTTTTTTTTGGATGCAGTTTCCCACTTACTTTCTGTAAGGATAGATATCATGTTACTAGTATTGAATGATTATGTTAATGGTGTGATGTTGTTTTTTAGGAGTGGCTGTACTAATGCCAAAATTAACTCTCTGAATGTGCTGAGTGTGAACCCGACTCTTCTGAGTTTATTGTTTGTGCAGTTATAAATGCTCTTTATTTCAGAGTGCACACTAAATATTATACCTTCATACTGGGGCTCGCCTGTCCCTTCTAGCAACCACTTCTCTCCCCGACCCCCACCCCCACCCAAATGGCATTTGACCCATTCCAAGGCTGAGAAAGCAGGGTTGGGTGAGATTAGGACTTGGGTCCTGTTGTGTTAATTGCAATGGCATAAACGGGCCCAGTGAGTCAAAGGTTTTAACAAGACCTCACTGAACAACACTAAACAGTTTACTATGGCGCAGGGGCATTCAGTACTTAGCCCCTTGGCAATAATCACCATTAATTTGTTTAAAAGCTTTCATTAAAGGCACAGACAAGAAGGAAAAACTTTAAAATATCTGAAATATAAAGTATTAAGTAAGGTTTTCATTTGAATAATATTCCCTTTTCCTTTAGCTTAGGGGTTCTCAAACTGGGGGTTGGGACCCCTCAGGGGGTCACGAGGTTATTCTATGGGGGGACGTGAGCTGTCAGCCTCCACCCCTAACCCTGCTTTGTCTGCAGCATTTATAATGGTGTTAAATATACATTAAAAACACTTTTTTATATAAGGGGGGGTCACACTCAGAGGCTTGTTGTGTGTGAAGGGGGTCACCAGTATAAAAGTCTGAGAACCCCTGCTTTAGCTGTAGAGCACTCGCTCTCTAGCAGTCTTTTGGATGGAGTTAAATACGATAATAACAATCCTTTTTTGGGAACATCAGAAATGTAGTTGAGATGGGCTGGAGCCATTGTTGTTAAGTCTAATTCTGCTTCCTTTGAGACAGACAGACACAGCAAAGATAGAAATGTATTATCTGTCTCTGGTATTACTTTTGCAACCTCACTGCTGAAGAAACAGGGGCTCAGCAAACAGTCGTATCAGCCACTCTCAGACCTGGCAACCTTGTAGCAACATCAGGCTTTTAGGGCATTGCTTTCAGCTGCCTCACTGGACAAGATGGAGTTGCCATGGACAGGTAAGCCAAGACTACTTTTTTTTTTTTTTTTTTTTTTAAAGACAGAAGTGAAGAAATGAAGTGGGAAAGGAAAATGACAAATGAGAATGGGAGTGAGTAGGAACCCAATGCTCATGTTCCAGGCGGTGCTCATAATTATTTACATGAAGCTGGTGGAGGTGGTGATATAATATGTTCTCTGTCTGTGACCTGGTCTGGTCAGGAAGTCTTTCAGGATCAGGATGATGAAGGCCCAGTGGTCTCATGGTGGATCCTGGGGTCCCTGGAGATGGTGGCCATGATGGTAAAGCTTGCTTCTTCCAGTTCACCTGACTCCACCATTTTGGTCTCCATCTAAATCTTTTTTTAAGGACTCTGAAATGGGAATGAAGGGTGGAATAGCCCATCCCCTTATTTTGTTCACCTGCACACCTATTTGGGTCCAGTAATTTCCAATTCCATTTTCCTCTTGTTTGCCAGTCATGATCTCAGCATAGGCCTTGGGTGGGTTATCTGTAGACTTTTTTGTTTTGACTAATTTCATGTCTCCCTTTTATACCTTTCTCTTTAAAAAAAAAAAAAAGTCTCTGTCACATGCATTCAATGTTTGTTCCCTTGGACAACTTCGAGTACAGGCCTCTGCACAACAGTTTTTACCCTGCAAGATGCTGAACTCTCAGTTTAATATTTAGCAATGATAAACACTTGACTAGGACCGTTGCTCTCTCACAGATACAATAACATGCTCATAGTGTAGCCATTTTTCTCCACATTAAAACTACATCATATTTAAGGTTTATCACAACCAGAAAGGCAATCCATTCAGGACATTCAGTCTACCTTATTTTCCCTATGTATGAGATTATGCAAGAGTGCTGCTGTATTTTGGTTTCCATTGGCACTGGGAAGGAAAATATTGAACTTGTTCCAACACTACTAAGGTTTCTCACTTTTTAATCCGGATGGTTACAAAATGGAGGCCACAGGCCCTTTAAAATTACAATTTGCACAAGTGCCAGATGAGATCATTTAATCTCAATAAGGACTGATTTACACTAATGCTGTAAGTCAACCCAAGTTATGTTACTTCAGTAAGAAAAGTTACGTAACTGAAGTTGACATAACTTAGGTCAACTCCAGCGGTGTCCACACCATGCTGTGTTGACGTGACATTCTCTCCCGCCAATTTACCTTCCACCTCTCGGCGAGATGGAGTACAGACATCGGCAGGAGAGCCCTCTGCCACTGACTTAACTTGTTTTCACCACACCCGCTAAATTGAAACTGCTGCAATAATGGCAGCAGTGCCAAATTAGCTGGAAGTACAGACAAGCCCCAAGTGTCTGCTTTATTTTATGGTCTTCCAAGAGCATGTCATGCATGTGAAGGATGACTCTGAACCTATCTCCCCAAGCAACAGTTGACTTTTCTTTATGCAATGTCCTATATGCTACTTCAGACCTTCAGAATAGTCCGAAAACAGTCAGTGCAAGACTTCTGTCAGACTTTCCCAAGAGCTGGCACTGCATATTAAATCATATAGGGTATGTTAGTCCTAGGCCAGGGGTCTCAAACATGCGGCCCGCGAACCCCTTCCCTGCGGCCCGCCAAGCTCCTTGGTGTCCCCCTCCACCATAGCAGTTTCCAGGAGGGAGGGGACAAAAGCAGAGGCTTCTCTGCTGCCTGGCCAGGCCGCTGCCAAGCCCCGGCCTCCAGGCGCTGCTGCTGCAGCCTCAATGAACAAGCTGGGGCGGCGCTTCGCAGGAACCCTCTGCAGCGGCGGCCAGGAGCAGTAAGCCTCCCGCACAGGGAAGTGGTAAGGTAGCAGGGAGCCTGGCTTACTGCTTCTGCAGAGGGCTCCTGGGAAGCTTGTTCACTGAGGCCACAGCAGCAGTGCCTGGAAGGCGGGGCTTGGCCGCAACCCAGCCAGGCAGCAGAGAAGCCTCCCCACCCCCAGGTGGGTGCCGCTGCCCTGTGAGCAGCCAGAGGTGAGCGCCGTTCCACGGCTTTCTGGCTGGCTGCAGCTGCTTGGGTTTGCTGTGCCACTCCCTGCCCGCCATACCCCACTACCGATATCCCCTGCGGAGAGTGCCGGGCTTGGGCAAGGGGTGCCGGGGAGGAGAGTCTGGGAAGGCTAAAAGGAGACAAAGAGAGGAGATGGGGGGACAGGGTGGGGCAGCTTAGGGGTGGGAGGATATTGAAGCTGGGGGCGTGGGAGAAGATTTGGGGAACAGGAAGCAGGGTTGGGGGAGATTCGGGGACAGGGCGCTGGGTTACAAGGATGAGTGGGGGGACATTTAGAGATGGAGAACAGGGTTATGGGAGGTGAGTGGGGTGAGATTTAGGGATGGGGTACAAGGAGCTGAGTTACAGGTGTGAGTGGGTGGAGATTTGGGGATGGGAAGCAGGGTTATGAGGGTGAGTGAGGGGAGATTTGGGGATGGAACACAGGGAGCTGGCTACAAGCATGAGTGAGGGGAGATTTGAGGAATGGAGCTGGGTAATAGGGGTGAGTGGGTGGAGATTTCAGAATGGAGCACAGGGAGCTGGGTTATGAGGATCAGTTTGGGAGAGGGAGACTTTTTAAAATTATAATTGATATTAGCCTGAGATGGGCTGAAATTTCTGTCAGATTTATCAGCATATTACATTTGAAAAAAGCTTGACTCAACCTGTAATTTCTTGTTAAATTAGATTTGTTTGCTTGTGTTTCCAGCTCTGGACTTCCTATATTGCTCTTGCTTTGTTAGCCAAACAGCTGTTGGTGGTGCCTAGCACTTTCCAGGAGGGAGTGGGGAGCTGCGTGCTCAGAGGAGGAGGCGGGGCAGGGGCGGGACCTCATGGAAGGGGTGGAGTGGAGGCGGGGCCAGGGGCAGCAAGAGAGAGGCGTGTCAGTGATGCTACCCTCGGGCCAGTGCACTAGTCCTTGTGAGGCCCTCCTGGTCATTTGAGTTTGAGACCCCTGTCCTAGGCAATAGGGTGGTATTGTTATGATGGAGTGGGGAAAAAGACTGGCACAGATTCAATGGCCAGAATGTTTCTATCACTGGATGGCTAATATTTAAATGTGATGATCCAGCTGCTCACTCCCAGCAGGACTTGGCAAAACTAGAATACTGTGACCATTCAGAATTGTAGTCGCCAGAGCCAAACACAGAGAGGTGTAATACAGTATTACTAAATTCACTTTAAATAAAATAAAAGGCTACAGATTGGCACCCAATGTGGGGCTCTTGAAAACAGAAAAGATGACAGAAGGAAAGACCACTTTCAACCTTAGAGTTTTACACTGACTGGTCTGTTAAGCTTGAAACTATAGTCACCAGAGCTGATTACACAATAGTGTAATACAATATTACTAAATTCACTTTAAAAAAAAGGCTACAAAAGACTAGTGTTGTAAGTGGGAGTACTGGGCAATGTGGAGGCCCCTAGAACAGTGGTTTCCAGTCTTTTTTTTTTTTTTCATCTGCGGACCTCTTAAAAAATTTCGAATGGAGGTATGGACCTCTTTTGAAATCTTAGACATGGTCTGTGGATCCCCAGGAGTCCACAAGCCACAGGTTAAAAACTATTGTTCTATGATAGCAACAGCCTTTCATGGACCTCTTAGACATAGTCTGCAGACCTCCAGGCATCTGTGGACCACAGTTTGAAAACCAGTGCCCTTGAAAGATAAGGGTTTCTTGTGGCTGTTTGGCAATATCACATACTTTGGAGAAAGTTAGGATTTTTGTTTGGTTTGGTTTGGTTTTTAATCTTATCCATTTCTTAGCAAGGGAAACATTGTTCACAAGAGTTTGATTTTTCATTTTTATTTCCTAGACTCTAAATCCTACAGCAGTAGGTTGGTTTTAAAATGTATTGAGAGCTGTCAAATGAGAAATGTTAAAGCAAAACCAGTGCAGTACAATAGGAAGAATGTGAACCAAGCTTGTGTGTGATGCCAACAATGTGCTTTCACTTCAAAACATAAAAATCACTTCTGTATGCCTTTTTTAGGAACCTGGGAATTTCCATACTAGAGTGACTGGAAAGAGCCAGTGGTCATTATCAGATGTTGCAACAGATGTAATAGACTACTAGCTATTGTTACAAGTACCCCCTAAGATTACTGGAACTGAGAGACTGAAGAGAAAAATTCTCTCTTGTGGTTTTTCAGTTTATTTGATGTGTTTGACCTTGTTTTGTGTGTAACCAATTTCATGACTTTTTCCCATATGGTTGGTTAGGCTTTGAACCTGCAAATACTTACACGTGTGCAGAATTTTACTCACATGGAACAATGGGAACGTCTGGCACTTTTGAAAATCAGAATACTGAATTAAGGGCCTAAAAATGGATTTAGGAGCATAATTTTAGGCACCCACTTCTGAAAATCTTAGTATTGATTCAGTGGGAGAATGTCCTGTCTGTAATAAGCAGATTTAGTGGGATGAGGTTGCATTCTAGGTTGGATAGTTTTTTTCTTTCCAGCACTTTGGAGAAAGCTAACTTTTTAACCTTGGCTAAGTGATGTCAATTACTAGAGAATGGAAACTTAAACTTTAAGGACTCTGAAGCTCAGCAACTGTTTGTTGAATATACTATTTTCTCTTATTCATTCTTTTGTGGAATTAAACGGTAGAATGACTTTTTTTATATTTGAATTTTTTCTTTGCAAAATTGCATTCTGATCAGAGCACAGAAGAAATTTAATTTTGAATTTAATATCCTTGATTGTTACTTAAGTTGTTGTATGTCTGAGAATTCCATAATACTCATCTCTTTTGGTGGAGCTGATTATAGAAGGTTATGCGATCTTTGGCCATGGGGCAACTTACTCAAGACTATCTGTGTGTGTTGGGACTCTCCCTAGACACCACCTTAGGTTGTAGGTCTCTGGTGAGACTTTTGTACCTGAGAGGAGACATATAGTTAATCTGGCTATAGCTTGGCCTGGGGTTTTGCATTCACTGGAGACCTGCCGGAGCTAAAAATTTACATGCCTACATTGCTGAATGGTAAGAATTTTTCAATTCCTCTTATGCAGTATATACTTTGTTCTTTTTATAGCTATTGTTTTCTATGTAATTGTTTTTCATTTATACTTTCTAGTCATCATCTTTTAATTTATTGACTAAAATTGTATGTGAATAAGTTAATCCTGTTTTAATATTGTTTTAATTCTAGTGGGGGGAATGTGCAATAAACACTCATGCTCTTTTTGATGCTGGCATTGGTTTTATTCTATTAAGATATATACTCTTTGGACCAAATCCTTTTGTCACTGAATTCCAGGCAAAGCTCTCATTGACTTTAATGTGATCAGTCTTTAATCATTTATTACATGTTTGTATTAAGTTGCACCTAGAGGCTCTGGCCAAGAGAGTCCAATGCACATATTCATGGCAAGAGACACTCGCTGCCCTAGAGAGATAAGACAAAATGTGGGAGAAAGAACAGGGAAATGAAGTGACATGCCCAAAGTCGTACAGAAGATCAGTGACCCAGCGAGGAATAGACCCAGGTCTCCTGACTCCCTGTTTACTGCTCTGTCAAATGAGCTACTGCCTTTATGTGGATTTGTTACTTTTATGTGCAGTTGGTTTCAAAACCAAAGATTGGCAGTTTGCAAGGGATCAGCGGTTTGAATGACTCTGGATGTTCCAAGATGGTAACAACTTACTTTTACATGTGGCTCTAGCAAAATCCTGTAATTTCTAGAGATTTAAATAGGAGCTTAGTAATAAAACAGTTCTCCATTAGAACTAGTCAATGAATTAAACATAATTATTCAGAGTCCTGAAACTGCCTTTGTTGAGCCCTTTAATTTTTCCCTTCACAACTTCATCCTTCCTGTACTGTTCTCCACTGAGCACTGGATAGGAAGCTTAAAAAACTATTCACATTTGGAGCAGTGTGAGATTATCAGCACTTGCCTGTGTAACTCTTCTGCCAGGTGGAGTTGGCAGCAGCCAGAGCTGGGTTCAGTATAGGGGTTCCTTTTCAACAATACAACACAGAACCGGCTCAAACCCCTACCCAGTAACCTGGGAAAATTACATACCACCCCTGAATGCCTCTGAGAGGCAATACTTCCCCACTTGCAAACACAGAGTCTGAGTGTAGAACAGACACTTTTAATGAAAAAAGGGAAATCACCTGACATTGATTAGGGAAAATGCCACAAACAGAATTGATTAACATAAAACCCTGAGCAGGACATTCGCTCCAGAGTGAGCAAATGTCCTGCTCAGACTTATTCTGAGTCTTCTGCCTCATGTTCTTGAGTTCTATAACCAAAAGTTCCTTTACTTTCCAAAAGTTCTCTCACCAGGTCCGCAGTGATTGTCCTTGATCAGTGAGGACCCAGTTTTCAGAAGTGTGAGTTCATCTCTGTGACATTCCCCTCTGGTGTAATCTGGACCGGTGATCTGATAGGCCAGTCCAATCCTTGACTCTGGGAGCCAGCCTTACCCTGCTCTGCTGTGAGAACCCCCACTCCTAGGCTATTCATGCACAGCCTCTGCATGTAAGCTGCTCCCAGCTACTTACAACTGAATGACACTAGCCAATATCTCTGGTCCCAGACACAACCCTAGGAACCTCCGTCTTGCAGAGTCCACTTATACCCGCTTATATGAATTCATCAATTTAACAAACAAATTGATATATACCAGGCTTGTTATCCAAAGGGGAGCCTCTGACATGCTTCAAACTAAACACACAGCTTCAGGTAGAATAAACTAACAAATTTGTTAATTATAAAGATAGATTTTAAGTGATTATGGTCAAATGAAATAAAAGCAAAACCCATTCTAAGCTGTTCTTAACATTTTCAATGCCCTTACAAACTTAGATGCTTCACACCACAGGCTGGCTGGTTACTCTTCAGCCAGGCTCACCCCTTGGATCAGTGCTTCAGTCGCTTGGTGTGGTATCTGTAAATGTAGGTGGAAGAGAGAGAGCATGGCAAATGTCTCTCCTTTTTATGATGTCCTTTCTTCCCTCTTGGCTTTGCCCCCACCCCTTCAGATTCAGCTGAGCATTACCTCATTGTAGTTCCAAACTGATCAAAGGAAGGAGGCAGACTCCCTCCTGAGTCTGAGATACTTTTGTTGCTGCCTAGGCCAGCGCCCTTTGTTCCTGTGAGACTGGGCTGGATTTGTCCCTTACATGCCCTGATGAGGTGTGAACTGCCCCTCTCCTCTGCTTCTGGAGAGTTTTTTGTCTGGGCTTGTTTTAAGCTATGAGGATACATTTTCAGCCTCATAAATACATGCATGAAATTATAACCTATAACATTACTATAACAACAGTGCGCAGTACATCATGAGCCTTTTGAAGACATCAGAAATGACAAACTTTGCATTGGATTCTACTCAGCCATTTTGCCAGGATGAGCATGGGGGTGCCGAGTGTTCCCCCAAGGTACAGAGCGTCACTGCCTCCCACCCAGGCAAGAAGACCTGGCTTGCTCTGCCATCTGGGCACTTGGTCTGGCTGGCCACCTCACCAGCCACTGTTCCTCACTGCTGCTGACTGTTTACCACTTTCACTAGCCACCTGTCAGTCCCCTCATGCTGCCTCTCTGCTGCTTTGTAGGTCAATCTCTTACTGATTTTTAGCTTTCAGCAGGCTGGGCAGAAATATTTCCCCACCGCAAGTAATTTCAGCTCTCACTGAGTATTTAACATAAGAAAGAGTTCCTAATGAGGATATTTAGCTCTTTGTTTGAACAGTGGGTAGGAATAGGTTAAAACAGACCAGAGACTCTCCATAAGAGTCCACACTTCCTGATCCCACGTCTCTTACTTTCACTTGTCCTGCCATTAGAGCCCCTGGCTTTATGAGGTCCTTTCAGATGAGGGTGACCCCCTCATTTGGGACAGGTTAAGCACAGTTCTGCTCCCCTTTATTCATACAATAAAGACAACAATGCTGATAACAACATTTCACTAACTCTGCATTCAGTACTAAAGTGATTTGTAACCTAACACCAGCCAAAGTTGATCACTTTGAGGAACATTGCCTTATCCGCTGGATATCTGAGCGGAATAGGTGTGCTCAGGTAAATACAGTTTGCTCCTGAAGTCTCTACCCTTCCCAGCTAGCTATCAGGTGAGAGTTCATTCATATGCTGGTTACACCTGCAAAATGTGAGAATCCCACATATGAGAATGTGTGTGTGTTTGTTTTTGAGATGTCATGATTTTGGCTAAGGGTGAGTTTTTGCTCTTTCTGACACTTTACCTTTGCTACCATGAAAAACTGGGTTAAGTTAGACCTTGAAATGTATAGCAAACTGGGCCATGTAAAAAAAATAATAATTTAACTGCAGCATCAATTCTTGGTTTGTGGCAACTGCTTCCAATATACCTGGAAAACTGTGAAAAATTTGTGTTGAAACAGCTGAAAGAAATGTGATTTTTCTTTTTCTGGATGACAGTGTGAATTTTCCCATAAAGCTTCATCAGCTATTTTATATGGTACCATCAGACCTCTTAACACTCTCATTTCACTTGTGAGACTAAACGTTTGACTGGAAGGCACAATACTTTCTGTATTCTCACAAGTAAGAACCAAACCATTCTCATTAATTTTAATGAGCATTTAATGAACCTCAAGTGTGTTGTTTTTGCATTCCAAGATTTGTGATAGAACTTGAGAAGTATGGATTTTTTATTTTTTTTGGTCCTGTTATGTGGTATTTCTCTTCTCCTTTGCATTTGACAGAGAAGCACAGTACAAGGTGTGTCTTTATTTCAAGTGTAGAATTACATGTTTAGCTCCTGTGTGCCCTAATAAAAATTGAAGTGAAACATACACAGAACATCAGGGGATCTGAAGGTTTTTAATGTATTGTTCTCTTTTAACTTAACTGAGATTCTGATGTTCATGGCACGATAAGGAAACCTGAGTCGTCAGAATATATCATCGTCTTATCAAAGCATCCAATTCCATTGACATTGTCTTTCCATTATGCAATATTTGCCCATGTTTAGTTGCTATTATTTATTTATATTTCAGAAAGATGGGCATCTTTCTCTTTTATCTCATGTCAGACTTTTATTGGCAATGTCAGTCTTCTCATAACAGTTGACTACTTAATCAGAGAAAGCTACTTCCTTAAATTATGCAGCTGGAGTCAGAACCTATATATTAGATTATATCAACTTGATTAAATTTGCTTTTGTGTATCTCCATTGGCAATGCTTTCTGTGAGTATAATAAAGACCTTTTGAATTTGCCTACTGTTTGATCAGGACATGCTGTTCTCCCTGCCCCACACACACCCATTTTTTTTTGATCAGAGTATAATTCTGTTAATTAAAGATCAGAGCAACCTCCGCCAAAATCCAAATTAAATCAGCAGCACAGATATTTAAGGTAGTGACTAATATCTGTACGGAGGGTGGGGGGCGGAAAAAGACCTTCCTTCATTACCATTTACAATTTAGGGTTGAAGCAGAGTAATTACCACTGCAGGGTAATTTAATGCTCTTTTATTAACACTGACTTACATCTCGGAGAGGAGTTCTGGGATACAGGAGGATGTCCATTTTCTGTGACATACCATCCCATTTAAGGAAATTAAACAGTAATGTAAAGTTTTATTTTAAAAAAGTAAAAGAATAAAGATGGATTGGAATTTGTTCATGCAATAAAATGTAAGAACCCATTAATTGGCATCTTTGTTGGTTTTTGTAATGTGTGCTAATTAGGATATGTAATATTTTGGTGACCTCATGCCCTTATTTTTCGTGAATTCCTGCTCTGCTTATCTGAGCTTTAAGCATCCCAGGTTATCTGGATGGGCAGAAACTGAAGTTTTCAGAAAAGCGTTGTCCATATTGGGATCTTACCCACTGGTGTGACTAAGTAGTGAAAACCCTTCTGGTAGGCATCTTTTACATGTTACAGGATCTGTGTATTTTCCATTACTACACATAACTCTTTATAGCATGTAGGATTAAAAAACTGTTCATAATAAATTATGATGTGCATTATACCAAAGTTCTTAGCTAGCACTACACAATTGTACGTCATGATTTATTTTAGCACTAATGAGCCATTTGGAAATGTCTATCTATGATGTAATTATTGGTTGGAGAAATTGAAGGCCAGAGGTGAATTCAAGGGTTTTTTAAAATTTAAAACTAGGGATCTGTTTTGATGTCATTAGCCCTTTTTTACATTTTTCTATGAACATTCTCATAACAAATACAAATTGCTCATCAAGAATGTTCCTGTCCAGTGCCAGTCCTCTGAAAATTTGAGCCAACAAGTGTCCCTGCTGGAAGTGTTTATACAGCCATCTTGGAAACTGATTCAACGAGTGACTTATTCAAATCATCTTCCTGTTTACACAGGTTTTAGTGGCACAGAAGCAAAACCACACGTGATGGTAGGAAAAAAGAATTCCCAATATACTTAAAGGAATAATCACTGGAATAGATTATGAGCAATCATTTGGCTGAATTACAGTTGTGTAAAACATCTGTGGAATAGTTTTAAATAACAAACAAATTTGTGAAAATCAAGACCTGTTCAGAAGGGGCTAAATCTGTTGAGGAAATTCTTTATGATAAATAAATAGTTCATCTAGTTCTAATCTTGTCAAACGGGTAAAGACCATGAAACACGTCATTAGTGTTGTATACAGCATGTCAAAAAGTTGGTGTCCTCCTCCCAGCCCACAGATGGATGTGTTTTTTTTTTGCAGTGAGTACAGTGATTCCAGTAGCTGCTAACACACAGGTCACCTGAGTAGTGTTGTGGAAGAAAACTTATTATCCGTGTGTAGCTGTGCCAAGAGGCAATATTTCTTTTAAAAGGCATAATGCCTCCATGAGTGCTGAGGAGAACATTGGGCTGCAGGACTTGGAAAAGGTGTGCTCACCCAGTGCAGATCTGCTGCCACACAGTAGAGTCAGTATGTGCCTCTACCACATCCCCTGTACTCAAGAGCTAGCTGAACCATGAATGCCTCATGTACGAGTGTATGATGGGAGGGGCAGGGAGCCGGGAAAGAAAGAAGGGCTCTCGGCACCTTCTCTCTCCAGCATAGATGCAGCCATAATTTTGGCCCATACTGTATGTTTGTAAGGTGCTTTGGGATCTTTTGGGGCAAACAGAGCCCTGTGGCTCTAAACTACAATTATGCAGTGGCAGATCTATTCGTTCTTAGAAATTAAAGGGTTTCAGTAAAGCCCATGTATGGAACATGGTCATAGACTTTGTCAAAAATGGAATAATTAACTTTCATTGCATCACAGATCAGCTATGACAAAATATAGGCAGTTTTTCATGTCTGAGCATAGGAGGATTTGATGAGTTAATAACTAGTCTGTTATTGCTAAACACTTTATTATGGTAGCACCTAGGCTGTACATTGTAAGCACAAACAATGAAGACAGTCTATGTCCCTAACAGCTCACAACCAAAGTAATTTATTTTTAATACTCACAGTCTTTACATATGAGTTAACAATCATTTTTCAACCAGTCAGTCCACAGGATTCTTAGGAGTGAGATGATTCAAGTAATGACTGATCATCATGAAATCCTCTTACCCGTTAAACTGACAAGACAGAAAGATGAAAGGAAGAGGGTAAAGGTCATTTACACTACTGGAAATTGCAAGGTATGTAGCTATGTAGCTGTTATGGTTTTTATTTTCTCTGTACCATACCTTTAAGGAGACTGCCTGTCTGCAGAGGCAGCTGTCATTCTGTGAGGCAGAGCCAATGTAGAATATTACATACTATGATCTTTCATGGAGATTGAATTGTTTGCTCTTTTGTTTTTGTTGTTTTTCTTAGTCAAAAGTAAGTGGGATTTTTTTCAGGCTCAGGATAAAATTCTGGCCCCAGTGAAGTCAGTGAGAGTTTGCCCTTCGACTTTCATAACAAAGATTTTGCCCAGAAAATAGTATCCCTTTTGGAAAACAGGACAAAAATATTCTTTGAAACTTCTTGTGTTAACATGAATTTTGGTGGTTATACAGGCATTCCATTAGAATCGGCATTAGTGCAGAAAGGCACTGTGATCGTTTCCCTCACAGAGCTCTGTCAATGGCTTTCAATCCTAGCCTGTTACATCAGCTAATTCTGTTATATCAACTTGACTGATTTTTTTTTTCTGGGACTTTCCTTGAGCAGAGTCTGATAATTATGTTGACTTGCTTAGTGGTTTAATGATGTGGACCATCTCCCTTGGGGACTAGTGTGAGACACCAACCTCATTTACACTTGTGATTTAAATAGGTTCTGAAGCCAGAAATGAAAGATTAACATACTATTCCAATGCACCATTCCGGCCTCTCTAAACTAGAGGTGGCCTGAGCTGCAAAACTTGAACCAGGATCTCAATTTCTCTGCATCTGGATCAGGGGGGTTGGATTTACCCCTATCTTTCTCCATTGCTGGCTAGACGTTACCAGATAATGGCAGAATAATATGTGCTCGAGGAAAGAAAGACATCCGTTTCTAATAATGCAGTGTGGCAATTGGCCATGGAAAGAGATGTTCACCAGATTCTGGAGATAGGGTGTGGCGACTCTGACCTTCTAATTAACTGCACAGAGGATGAGAAGAGGCAGTGTCATGAGCGATCTCGGGACTCATGTTAAAACAAATGGGGAAAAGGTCATTTTAAAAGTGATAGATTTCTTGAAGTTTTTCACTGTTCTGAGGTAACTGCCCTTATCATTGCTGCTTAGGGAGATCATTTTTCAGTATTCAGGTCTCTTTTATGAGTTTGCTTTTTCAACCAGGCAGCTTGGTTCTAAATAGCAGAGTATTAAAAGGTGTCTAATTCTTAATAGCAGGCCATCCCATAAAAACAATAGGAAAATTATTTGTAAGAGGACATGAAGTAATTTAGTTAAGTATATATCCTTAGGGTGGGTGAGCACAAAAGTACTGTTGGACTGCCTACTTTAACAGCTACCCTTCAAATAGAATTTAAACACTATATACAAAAGTCTTTTCATGATAGTATTGAAACGTAATACAGCTGCAAAATTCCAGAGGAAAATGCTGCATTGCAGCTCTCCTTCTGCTTTGTAGCAAATCTCTGTTGGCATGTAACATACAGAGGAGGAGCTACAACACAAGCAGGCTGTTTTCAGTTTCATTATGCAGACCTACCATCTCTATCATCCACATAAGAAAAATATCTTTGACTTCCTTTTGGGGGAGGGAGGGAAGGAGGTCAGATGGCTTACACACTGGTTTCCCCTGGCACTATTGTTCCACTAGCTCCCAAAGGGCAATCTTTTGCCTTCATATGAGATGCACCAGATTTTGACATCCATGTTGCTTAATTTGAACAATTGCTTATCACTGGAATTTCGTGTTAGACTCCTTGGCTGGGACTTTGTGGGAGTTTGAAAGGAATGCTCTGCGCTGTCTTAGCTAGTGGGCAGCACTTTCCTGTGGGCCGAGTGGGCACTGTGATTCATGGTCACTAGCTGATGTGAGAAAGGGAGAGAGACCTTTCAAATAACCTTGAAACTGGGCTTTCCAGCAGCCTCTTGCATGTTTAAATTAAAGAGAGGGATTAGTAGTACTGCATTTCGAGCTTAGCACAGCTGGTAACCTCCCTCCCTGGGAAAATTATTTATCACCTCCTGAGAGGCAATACTTGTCCCCTACAAGCACAGAGTCTGAGTGTAGAAAAGAAACTTTTAATGAAAGGAGAGAAGTCACCTGACATTAATTAGGGGAAATGCCACAAACAGGATTCATAAACATAAAACTGTGAGCAGGACATTCACCCCAGTGTGTGTCGGGCAGTGTCTTCTGCCTCATGTTTTTGAGTTCTTCAACTGAAAGTTCATTTACCATGTCCCTCTCTGTTCCCACAGCACACCCGACTCACTGTGGTTGTCCTTGGTCAGTGAGGATCTAGGGTTCAGAGCACTTAACAAAATAAGAGACTCCTAATGGAGGCTTAGCTCTATCTTTGAGCAGTGGAGAGGAACAGCTAAATCAGACCAGGGCCTTAGGTGGAGTCCACACCTCTTGGCAGGGACACCTGTCTCCAGCCCCTCTTATGTTCACAGTGGTCTGCATCCAAGCCCTCAGCTAAGTGAGTTCCTTTCAGTTGAGGCTGACCCCTAAGCACAGTTCTGCTCCTCTTTACACATACAATGACGATAACAACACTGATAATATTTCACTACCCCTACTTACACCAACCAAAGTTGATCACTTTGGGTAACACAGTTCTGTCTGATGGCAGAGTAGGTGTGTTCATGTAAATACAGTCTGCTCCTGAAGTCTTTCCCCCTCTCAGGTTAGTTGGGGAGAGCCCATTCAGACCCTGCTTGCATATGCCTTATGTTGTCCTGCCTTATTCATCCATTAATGTTGCCAATTCCCACGCAGAAACCCTGAATGTACTGTGTACCTGCTGGGAGCCGAACTCTCGCAGTGATCACTTTGGACAACAGCTTCTGCCTGAAGTATTAAAATGTTTCATTTTAAATTTCATTCAGAAATAAATTCCTCATGTTTCCTTTGAACAAGAGGCACACATGGGAAATTGTTACTTATATTTCCAAATCCTTTCTAAATACAACCTGGCTATCCAGAGGTGCGGTGGTGTGGGGGGAACCATGTTTCACATTTAAAGAAAATAGGAATCCACATATATTCCTAAGGAAAATTGGTCCTCTTGGAAATGTATGTTTGCAGCAGAAAGCAGTTTATAAAAGGAGAATGCTCAGTGAGTTTTTGTTCTTTTCTATTGAGCAGCACATGCCCATGTGATTTCAACTTTTGCATTTGAAGTGTAATGCAGAATCCGTTAAGAAGCTGGTGAATCTGCAATGAATTTTTGCCATTCCTAGAAGGATGCTCACAGCTCAGTTAACACGGCTAAAGTTGCATGGACCCAGGCTACATCTTCTATTTTTGGGGGGAAAGCAGCATAAAGGTTGAAGTCACTTTTTTTTGCTCTCTCTTAACTTCAATTAGGAAAAAATCCTTTTTGCTACAATGTTAAAATACTTGCAGAATAGTTGGATTCAACCAAAATATTCATAATCTTCCCTTGTAGATCCTGTATACAGAAATTCTTCAGTTAATTAAATTCCTGTCTTATTTTTCCATGTATCCGTTGTTGTTGCAGTGTAGCTGAAATTGAAGGCATAGCTCAGAGAAAGAGCAGTGTTGTACAATATGGTGTATTTGCACAACATTATGGTTAAGTGACATAAGTAAGGTTTCTCACATTTGGCTATATATGATGTTCATTGCAGAGACACTGAATAAATACTCAGGTATTTCTAAACCAGCATGAAAGTTACAAAAAATGCCTTTTCATAGTGGAAAATTTTGAGTCTGCCAGGTTAACTGAGAGTGCTGGCAAAGGGATGTAAGTATCAGAGAGCTACATATTCAACCTCCTTGCTAGTGTCTGGGCATTGTGAGAATGGCTAATGGTTTGGTAAGAAAGAAATGCATTGTTTCCCATTCAGTAGCACCTGCTCTCTGCCATGTCATCAGGCTGCCGAAGTGTCTTTGTATTTTCAACCTCCACATTTCACTTTGAAATATTCAATAGGCCACTTATTGCTTAAGACTGCAGAGTTTTCATATAAAAATAATGATATTCCTGAATTGTCAAAGGTAAGAACAAAGTCATTTATTGTCTCATTAATTTTAATGGGGATTTTAAACATCTGAAAGTGTAATAAGTAAATAAATCTGGGAAAGACGTTTTTAAACTGCTTAAAGAACAGCAGTGTTACTAAAAGGTGCATAGTGTATAGGGTGACTAGATGTCCCACTTTTACAGGGACAGTCCCAGTTTTTTATATAGGCTTCTATTATCCCCCACCCCCTGTCCTGATTTGTCACACTTGCTGTCTGGTCACCCTAACCTGGTCACCAAAGGCAGCACACGAGCTGATATTCAGTGGCACTCACACTGCCCAGGTCCTGACCACCAGCTCTGCATTTTAATTTAATTTTAAATGAAGCTTCTTAAACATTTTTAAGAACCTTATTTACTTTATATACGACAATAGTTTAGTTATATATTATAGACTTATAGAAAGAGACCTTCTAAAAACATTAAAATGTATTACTGGCATGCAAAACCTTAAATTAGAGTGAATAAATGAAGACTTGGTACACCACTTCTGAAAGGTTGCTGACCCCTGAGATAAGGTAAGGCACATTACGTATGTTGTCCCCAAGTGACTGACTATTATAATAGTTTCAGTATTCCATTACATATACATGAACTCCTCGCTTAATGTTATAGTTATGTTCCTGAAAAATGCGACTTTAAGTGAAACAATATTAAGTGAATCCAATTTCTCCATAAGAATTAATGTAAATAGTGGGGGTTAGGTTCCAAGGATATTTTTTCACCAGACAAAATATATATATATATATATACACACACACACACAGTGTATATGTTTTAAACAAACAGTATAATAGTGAACATAGTGCTTACTGATAAATGATGAACTAGCTTTTGGCTGAGCCCCCAAGGATTAACGCATTGTTAATGTAGCCTCACATGCTAAAAGGCAGCATGGCAGACAGACACACACCATGTGTGTGAGAGAGATGTGCAGTGCCTCTTTAAGTATGCTGATCCCACTCTTAAGTGTATTGTCTTTTTAAGTGGATCAGGAAGTTGAGATAGCAGCTGCTGCCCCAAGCTCTCTCTGTCTCTCTCAGTCTGTGTCCCCACCCTGCTCTATATGTAGAAGGGGTAAGTGGGGTGCAAGAGCAGGGGGGAGGGTGAGACTCTGACATTAGTCCCTCCCTTTTCCCCTTCCTCCCCCCCCCCCCACCCCACAGCAAGCAGGAGGATCCTGGGAGCAGCTCCAAGGCAGATGGCAGTGGGGGGACATCTGAACTGCAGGCAATTGATAATCTGCTGGGTGGCTGCCACACAGGGAACTTAGACGAGTGGGCAGCTGATAGAGGGGCTGCTGGTCCACCCTGGTTCCAAGCCCCTACCAGCTAGCTCCACTGGGCTGCTCTTCCTGCATGCAGTGGACAAAGCAGGCTGCTGCCAAACAACTTCATAAAGGAGCATTGCACAACTTTAAACGAGTTTGTTCCCTAATTGATCAACAACTTAACATTGAAACAATGTTAATCAGGGCGACTTTAAGTGAGGAGTTCCAGTACTGCATTAAATGACAGATTGATAAATAAAAGCTGAGTTCCAGTGCTCTTGTGTCAGCCTTTCTGAAGCCATTGGGGTACCTGACTATGCCTCAGCTTGAAAAATAGGTGGCAATGTGACGTTTTGAATAATATAGGTCCAATAAGCACTACCTGAATGTTGTGCCACTAGAAATAACATCACAGCATTAGATAAAACTGACTGACCAAGGTGGTGCTTTGTGCCCTGAGGTACTATTTTCTAGTGCAGTGACACACTTTAAAACATATAACCCAGTACGTATTGGAAGATGGAGGTGGAAGGAAACAGTCAGTCTATCTTGAATATTGAGCCATCCTTGAGAAGCCAATGCCTTTTTTTATTTACTGGAATTGGGAGTCAAACATTTAATTTAAGAAATATGTTTGTATGAAAAATGTGTCACCTTCCTGACATTGTCTGCATAAGTTTTCATTGACACAATTTCTTTTTGCTTAGTGCAGAGGTAATGTATAAATACTGCTATTATTCACATACATTTTTAGAATTGAAAAATGTCCAAATGTATTAAGACTTTTCTGTAGGGAAAAACTCTTGACTGACTACCTGTCTACTCTCATCATAGGAAGGTTAACAGAACCGGGTCTGCTCACTCATAGGTAGCAGTGTACCTCAGAATGTTTTTTTTCTCATTTAAATATGTTCTTAAGCACTTTGTAGAACTACATAGTTATTTGTGTTTGTGTGCCAGAAGGAACCCACCAGATCATTTAGCCTGGCAAATGAAATGTAAAAATATAATTAGACCAAAAAAGAATTTGAAGAATAGCTAGTCAAAGACTCCAAAAGTAATAGACATTTTTTTAAAATACATCAGAAGCAGAAAGACTGCTAAACAACCAGTGGGACCACTGGACGATCGAGATGCTAAAGGAGTACTCAAAGACGATAACGCCATTGCGGAGAAACTAAATGAATTTTTTGCCTCAGAGTTCATTGCTGAGGGTGTGAGGGAGATTCCCAAACCTAAGCCATTCTTTTTGGGTGACAGATCTGAGGAACTGTCCCGAATTGAGGTGTCATTAGAGGAGGTTTTGGAATAAATTGATAAACTAAACAGTAATAAGTCTCCAGGACCTGATGGTATTCACCAAAGAGTTCTGAAGGAACTCAAATGTGAAATTGCAGGACTACTAACTGTAATCTGTAACCTACCATTTAAATCAGCTTCTGTACCAAATGATTGGAGAATGGCTACTGTGATGCAAATTTTTAAAAAGGGCTCTGGCGGTGATCCTGGCAACTACAGACCAGTAAGCCTCACTTCAGTACTGTGCAAACAGGTTAAAACTATCATTAAGAACAAAATTGTCAGACACATAGATGAACATAATTTGTTGGGGAAATAGTCAACATGGTTTTTATAAAGAGAAATCATGCCTCACCAATCTACTAGAATTCTTTGAGGGGGTCAACAAGCATGCGGACAAAGGAGATACAGTGGATATAGTGTATTTAGATTTTCAGAAAGCCTTTGATAAGGTCCCTCTCCAAAGGCTCTTAAGCAAAATAAGCAGTCATGGGGTAAGAGGGAAGGTTCTTTCATGGATTTGGTAACTGATTAAAAGATAGGAAACAAAGGGTAGGAATAAATGGTCAGTTTTCAGAATGGAGAGAGAGAAATAGTGGTGTCCTCCAAGGGATCTGTACTGGGCCCAGTTCTATTTAACATATTCATAAATGATCTGGAAAAAGGGGTAAACAGTGAGATGGCAAAATTTACAGATGATACAAAACTACTCAAGATAGTTAAGTCCCAGACAGACTGCGAAGAGTTACAAAAGGATCTCACAAAACTGAGTGACTGGGCAACAAAATGGCAGATGAAATTTAATGTTGACAAATACAAAATAATGCACATTGGAAAACATGATCCTAACTATACATATACAATGATGGGGTCTAAATTAGCTGTTATCACTAAAAAAAAAAAAAATAAAAAAAAATCTTCAGGTCATTGTGGATAGTTCTCTGAAATTATCCACTTAATTCGCAGCAGCAGTCAAAAAAGTGAACAGAATGTTGGGAATCATCAAGAAAGGGATAGATAATAAGACAAAATATCATATTTCTTCTATATAAATTAATAGTCCATACCCACACCTTGAATACTGCATGCTGATGTGTTGCCCCATTTCAAAAAAGATTTATTGGAAAAGGTTCAGAAAAGGACCAAAAATGATTAGGGGGTATAGAAAGGCTTTTGTATGAGGTGAGATTAATAAGACTGGGACTTTTCAGCTTGGAAAAGAGGCGACTAAGGTGAGGATCTGAGAGAGGTCTATAAAATCATGAGTGGTATAGAGTAAGTAAATAAGGAAGTGTTATTTACTCTTTCTCATAATATAAGAACAAGGGGCCTCCAAATGAAATGAATAGGTATCAGGTTTAAAACAAACACAAAGTATTTTCTCACGCAACACTGTCAAACTCTGGAGCTCCTTGCTGGAGGGTGTTGTGAAGTCCAATACTAAAACAGGGTTCAAAAGGGAGCTAGATAGATTCATGGAAGATAGTTCATCAATGGCTATTAGCCAGGATGGGCAGGAATGATGTCCCTAGCCTCTGGTTACCAGAAGCTGGAATTGGGTGACAGGGAATGGATCACTTGATGATAACCTGTCTGTCTATTTCCTTTGGGGTACCTGCCATTGTACATTGTCAGAGCACAGGATAGTGGTCTTGATGGACCTTTGCTCTGACCCAGTATGGGGCGTTCTTATGACTTGTATATCACAGGCCACCAATACCACGCAGCTCCTGCAGACTGAACCCAACAACCCAAATTAGACTAAGTTGTATTGCTCTTTTTTCTGTCTTCAATCTCTTCCACACAGCAACTCTTCTTTATGACCGATTATCAGCATCCAGTCACTGGAAATGTCTGTGAATGGGCCCAGTCTGATGTCATTGCTGAGACCTTGATCCGGCAACTGGCTCTCTGGCATAGGCACCAACTTTCCCCAGTGCCAGGGGGTGCTAGCGGCTGCTCGCCCTTGGCCCCATCCCAACTCCACCCCTTTCCTGCCCCCATTCCAACCCTTTCCCCAAAGTCCCCACCCCAACTCCGCCCCCTCCCTGCTCCTATTGGACCCCTTCCCCAAATCCCTGCCCTGGCCCCGCCTCCTCCCCTGAGTGTGCCGCGTTCCCCCTTCCCCCCCAAAACAGCTGGGAGCTAGGGGGAAAAAGCGGGCACGCGGCACACTCAAAGGAGGAGGCGGACGTGAGCTGGGCGGGGGGTGGGGAGCTGCAGGTGGGCACATGGCGTCGGTGCCTATGCTCTCTGGTAGCCCAGGGGTCTTCAGTATAGATCCAGTTGCAAGATGGGGTTCATAGACCAAGAGTGGGATTTTCAAAAGTCCTCATCATTGGCCTGACTTTGCTCCAATAGGAGTTCAGTGGGAGCAAAGTTAGGCCAATGCTTCCCACTTTTGAAACCCGCACCTTAATTTCCATTGAAGTCCAGTCCCAGAGTAAGCCCTAAAAATGAAAGCACAGAATGGAAATGGAAATGGAAACAGTCCAGCTATAACTATAGTACAGGATTCCATTTTCCAGCTCTCAGTCCAAAAGCACAACTATTGAAGGGACCAATCAGTTTAGGCTTCAAACTTCAGTTCTCTTGTAAAAGACTCACTGATTTAGGACTGTTAGCATGGAATTAACAAAAGAGGTATTTTTAAAAATGTAAACACACCTTTATGATGATGGAAAATCAGCATTATCCTCATGCAACAGATCCCCAGAATGAAACTAACCAATCTTCAAGCTAAACAAAGTACAAAAGGCAACCAAATGATGACAAATTAAAATAGATGTTAAAAATTCTCCCAGTTTAATAAAAAAAAGTAATTACAATTTTAAAAGAGATATTTCTGATGGCATTCCCTTAAAAACACATATTGCAGTTATCCAATTTATCCATTTTGGAGCTCACTCCAAATCATAATCAGAGCAATTTCTACATCAGTTATATTCTTTGTGAAAACAGCTTTTTCAGTATCCTTCTGTTAGGCCAATAAATAAGTATGTCTCAAATGTTGACCAAGAGTTTGAGTATACTGTAGAGGAATTTTCCTTAGAGTATCTAGCTCTATGATGGTTATTCTGGAATATTAAAGATTGGAAATCAGTAGCACAGTTGGATTTTTTTTATAGAATGCTTTAAGAATAATTGCCAATAACACAGTCCTCAGCATGTCAGTATTTACATCAGCAAACACTGGCTTTGACAAATTAGTAATATGAACAGTTAACTTACTTAAAACTGTTGGATTGGAAAGCTAAATGCTGGGCAAGTAATTTATTGTGTAATAAGTAAGGTTCTGTGCAAAGTTGTCATGGGTCATTATAAAGCCCTGAAACATACGCCTCCAGTCGGGGCAACGGTCACATTAACATTCAACTCCCCTTTCCCTTTTGCTTTTTCCAAAAGCAAATATAATATCCTGTGAAAGGAAAACCAAAAGTGGCCATAATTGGCCTTTAGATCTTCTGTGGCTCCTGTCACCCTGGTATCTGAGCACCCCAGACATGAATAGTGACAAAGAGTCCTGTGGCACCTTAAAGACTAACTAAAGTATTAGAGCATAAGCTTTCGTGGGCTAATAACCACTTCGTCGGATGCATGCAGACGACGAAGTGGGTATTAGCCCACAAAAGCTTATGGTCTAATACTTTAGTTAGTCTTTAAGATGCCACAGGACTCTTTGTCACTTCTGCAATTCCAGACTAACATGGCTACCTCTCTGATTTCAGACATGAATGAATTCCTCCTCCTAGGGAAGTATTATTTTTCCCAGGGAACTGAAGCATGTAAGGCTCTGATCTTCACTGACTTCACTCTGACTCCTCACAGGCCTAGGCTATATGTTAGCAGATCCTGATGCAAAATTAGGGGCCTAATCTTGGCCAAAAGCACATGGCAAGTCTGTGTCTGAGACAGAAATTGAGTTCAAAGCTCCCGAGTCCCCCTCCAGTGTCTTAACTGCAAGTCATCATTTCCTCCCTTAATAATACTGTTGCATAGGATAAAAAGCTGGGGCAGAATTTGGCTCTCAGTCCCCACCAAAGAGTTTTCATATGAACCTTTATAAAATGCAGGTGTTTCAAAATTCTGAGACTTTGGGACACCCAATTACAGTGGAGATTGTGGGTGGGTAAAAAAAATACTTTGCCTTCACTTTTTTTGTTAACCAACTGAATGGTCCTTCCAATGATAGATATTTTGATGTGTGCTAGTACTTGTGACTGTTTTTCAGGCTCCTGCTTGTCTTTTTACTAAATTATAAAGGGCACTCGCTTTGTTTGGGGTGATGCTAAAGAACCATTCATGTGTTGTTTGTGGTGTTGGGACGGGAAGCAGTTCCCTTTTATACGGTAATTTAGTTTCTCTTTAATAGTTCAGGGTCTCAGAGCATAACGTACAGTCAAATGGCTTGGTGTAGGGAAAAAAAGACTATGGGTTCCGATGTCATATTTCCACTGACTCCTGCCCTGTAGCTGAAAGAGAATCTGGTTTGCAAGCTAACACAGCCGCCAGGTATGCTGGAGAAGAGATGGTGATATCAGTGGGGTTAGATTACAGCTTGGAGGACAATACAAAGAGGAAAAAAGAGTGATGCCACAGCATGCTAATACATTTACTGTGTGATTTAAAAGAGTTTGCTGTAGTAATAATAAGGAAGAAAGAGAGAAGCAGGTAATACTGTGTTGGGGAGAGTACACAACTAAGATGAGCCAACACACACAGGTATCACTAAACCTCCTTTGTCCAATGGCTTTGTCTTGTGTTTCTATGTAGCCCAAACACAATGTATAATTTTTAAGGGAAATTTAAATATTTTAAGTCCTGTGATGGATTGTTATAAAAGGAACCCGTTCAGTATTTTATAAAGCACAGTGGAATATGCGAAGGCAAAGCAAAAACTCCTGGAACTCACCCCTTCCTGAGCAAGCACTGCAGTCTTTTAGACAAAAGATCAGAGCAAAATACAAATATAATTGCATTACCCCCCAAAGCCACAAGAGGGGGTTTGAAGAACACAGTCTGTTTTGGAATGTCATCAGAAGCCCCTGCTTTAGTGCAACATACAACTTTACAGTGTCCTCATACATTATCTCCAGCAACACCTATACTTCTTAGGAAGACACACACTATGGAAATATTTTTCACACCTTTGTGTTGTATGCCCTACCTATTGGGAGAAAGGGGAGGGAAGGGAAGGAGCTGTGTGTTTTAAACCCATTAAGACATTTTATGCCACAGCAAGCTAAAATAGTTCTCTAATGATATGATGAAACATATCCTAAACTGGAATATAATATACAGCCTCTTACACAGGATATAATTAGCTGTAACTTTCCTTTCGTCAAGGTGCTACCTTACTTCACAACAGTAGCATGGCTTTTGAACAGAAGAAAACACCCAAGGTTGAAAGTTTTTTCCACAGTAATTCTACGCTTTCTGAGACAATAGCTTTGATGCACATAGAACCCCTTAAAGAAGTGTAAATAACAATACTTTCTTCTTCACCTTCTATTTCCCATGCCACCTTCTTCCTGTTTTTTTGAAGCATCTCATCAGATCAGGTGTGTCTCCTCTTACAACCTCAGTAGGTTCCCACTTCCCATTAATATTTTTCTTTCTCCTGTGCATTTTGCTCAGTTCTTCTGGTGTTGTGTGAAGTAACTAAGAATACAATATACTTGCATCCCCATTTAATTTGCTTTTATTCCTCCTTTTAGAGGACTTAATTACTGCCTTTTAAACTTCCAGGTTAGACCAGCAGGGCCCAGAAGTGCTGTTCATCGACCAGCAGGGCCCAGAAGTGCTGTTCATTAAAGCCAGTGTACTGATGCTAATACATAAATTGCCTGGCATGGGATACAACAGAATGCCACAGGTTCATTATTTCATTTGTTTTTGACACATGACTTTGAAGAATGGGAATATTAAACCCATGTTCATTGGAGACTTTATTCTGTCATTTAATACGCACAGGCACCTTCCTTCACTTTTTTTCTTTTATTTTTTCCTTCAAACAGTACATTTTCTATCCCTTAGGGAAAAACACAAGCTGCAAGTTATTTGAAGTTACCCTCCTGAAAGATGTTACCAAGCAATCGTATGTTACTGAAATATATGAGTCAATAGATTCAGGGTAAACTTTTCAAAAGTGCCTATGTGATTTAGGTGCCTAAGTCTCATTTTCAAAAGTCATGGAAGGCCAAGACTTTTGAAAATGACTAGTGATTTTTGGGTAACCTAGTTTTTGGGTGTCTGATTTGGGACACCTTGAAGGGGTCTGATTTTCAGATAATGCTGAGCACATCCATGCTGAAAATTAAGCCACTTTAAGGTGCCTAATGTTGGATGCCAAAAATGGAGGCACCCGAAATCATAGTTACTGTTGAAAATCTGGACGTTAGACACTTAGAGATGATAAGTCTCATTGAAAGTTAATGGGACCTAGGCTATAAATACATAGCAAGGCAGGTCATAGCATTCCTTCCTTAGCAGATGGACACAAAGAACACACTGGGGTATTTCCAAAACAGTCCATTGCACACACAAATGGTTTTTATAGTCTGAAAACCCTGAACATGTCACAAAACTGACCACTGACAAATAGATATAGGAGCTACACAGCTATATGTTGAGTTGCTTCTCCTGAGCTCCTCCAAATGCAGCCACTGAATTGGAAAGAGGCAAATAAGTTGCTCTTCACTTCTTAAAGAAACATTGGCTCCCCTGATCTGGAAATAGTGAAGAAGTGGAAGTGGCAGTTCTGTATCTTACACACTTCACTACAGCACTCTCATTGGAGTCGTATATGAGACTTTTTTCCCAGATTCAGCCAAATCTATTGTTATATAAAGAATCAAACCGATTAATTTTGGTATAATTTGGTCTATCTTGGGCCTTTCTCTTTCTACAGATCTTTGGTGTCTTCAGTGTTGCTTCTGTTCTGTGGCCAGCTTTGAAAAGCAATTTTAATTTCACTCTAACACACAGTCAGGACCTAAAGATGAGCAGTATGGATTAAATTTGAAAGGATGGTGGCCAATAATAAAGTAATTATTTTTGACTGCTTTTTAGAGCTCTAGCAACCTAGACATCTGATACACAAGCTTGCAATATAGCACAAAATGGAGCAGAGCACAGGCAACAATGCAGGTGAGTTTGATTTAATCCTGAATCTTAATTTTTGAAAGAAATGTAGGTGTTTGAACATTGCATTCATTTATTTAACCAGGCACTTTGGACCCTGGACCAACCTATTTTGTTTAGTGAGTGCTGCTCATATTTAAAGCAAATTAATACACGCACTTCAGTTTTCAGAAACATGAGGCTTAATGCAAAATGTGTTTTTTAACTACATGTAAGCAGTGTCAGGATGAGCTCTACCCTGACATCTGGTGGTGAATTGTGGTGAGTTGTGGAAAAGAACTTCAAGGGCTAATCTTCTTTGTGTAAGCACACCCGCCCCGCCTAGCATGAGCTCACAGCAGCCTAAATAGTCACTTTGGCTGCTTTGGGATCCTCAGTTTCTCTGTTATTGGGGCAGGAATAATAAAGTGGTGTTACCCTGATTAAGTGAATCGAGGACTGTGGACAGGTACTTGGCCTTTGTTATGATGGAGGGACTCGCCATCATCTAGGTAGCACTCCCTGGGCAAGGGACAG
The DNA here is from genome assembly GCA_007922305.1 of Dermatemys mawii. NCBI lineage: Eukaryota > Metazoa > Chordata > Testudines > Dermatemydidae > Dermatemys > Dermatemys mawii. The sequence continues at coordinate 69,011,455 of ML677334.1, forward strand.
GGGTTCCAAAACCCACTGAACTGAGAGAGGCTGTGGACAGGCATCTATACCTTTTGGTGTGGGCCTTGTCTGAGGGCCCTACAAGCCCACTGGACCTTGCCTCTCTCCACTGTGGTATGTCAGAGCTAATTTTTGATTCTATTAAGAGTCTAGTTTCAGGTTGCTGAGCTGAAGTCACTTTGGGCCCAGTGGTGCACCTGCACTAAGGCTCCCATACTGTAAGCTGAAATCACTTAGGAGCTGAAAGCACTGAGCACTGTGTTTAGTCGGAGGGCCTGAAAATATATTGCTGAGCAGCTAGTGGAGTGAAGTAGTGAGCAGAGCGGCTGGCAGAGCGGAGCAGCTTTGTGAGACGGCTGGCGGAGCACAGCAGCGAGCGAAGCAGCTCATGGGACGGCTGGCGGAGCAGATTGCGGTGAGGGCTGCAGCAGAACCCCACAGAGAGATGGGGAAGTTGGCCTCGGAACATGTAAGGTGCCTCTTAACCTTCCCCCCATTTCCACACAGGCTGGGAGGTAGACCTGTGGATGAACTTTCGAACTCTGCACTGACCAGGGACAGAGGCTTTTGGGCTGTTGGACTTCTGGGACTTTGGGTGATTTTTGGGTTGCTGGACTCAAGAGACTTTTGGGCTGTTGGACTTGGACTTGTACAAACACAGAACAAAAAGAGGGCCTCTTCCCCCCAATAATGTACAAAGACAAGAGATGAGGTGCAGACAGACAGATCACAAGCAAACTGTTCTGATCAGCATGACTACAAATGTCTTCACTCGTAGCAAGGAAAAGCCTGCCTCCTTATTGCACATTGACTTGACTCCGAGGCAGCAAGTCACAGTAAACTTAAAAAAACACTCAAAGGGAAAGATCCTAATTCTTGCTCCAGTCCCTTAATTCTGGATTGGCAAAAGGGGGTTGGAAATGCCCTGGTTCTAGCTGGAGGGATAATCCTCCCAGCACGGGCACTCTGGAAGACAGACAGCCATAAGACTGCCTTCCAGGAACCCCTTGCAATTCCTGCCCTTGGGGCCATGTTCTGGGAGCCATACTGGGGGTAGAAAGTTGCATGAGGAGGTGTGCTGCAGAGATTCTAGGCACCACTGTGTACTGTGCCTTGAACCAAGGCCCCAAGCGAAGCCCCAAGGAGGCTGCCATAATTTATCTTAAACAAGCCCTCAGGGCTGTCTCAAATATGTCAGGACCCCAGAGCAGTTGGGGATCGGTAAGGCACAAAGGCAGCTTAAAGTCACCATAGTCCCCTATTCCCACTTGGCTGCATGTTCTGCACTGCCTCTCTGAGCTCTCACCCAAGGTATGCTAATTGCACCTAATTAGGAGCTTTATTTACATCACTTGTGCTTTTTCTATGAGAAGATAAATTGTGAAAAATTTTGCAATTTTTAAAAAAATCTCTGCTATTAAAAATCTCTTCTTCAGTTTTGCCAGGATTTTGATGTCTCGAATGGTGTGCTTTCAAACAGAGCTAAAAAAGATATCGTTTGTTGGGTTCCTGTCTCTTTTTTTGGTTATTTAGGCAGTTTAAACTAGCCTAAATTAGTGTTTACTTCTTTTCTCCTCTCCTCTCCTGACAGGCAGAGGGGAGTCGACAGCAAGAGGTTGTGTTTCAGGATCTTTGTACCAGAGATCTCAATTATCTGTCATGCTTTTTCTCTTCTCTTCTCTCATGGCAAAGCAGGTGATTTGAAGAAATGCAGTTGAACCATTCTGTGTGGTTTTTAATAGAATAGCCCATTCAGTCCTTTATGGTGGGAAATTTTACACCAGTAGCTGTTCAGTCAAGTGTGTGTTTGTCATTGAGTTGAAGCTGAATAGGGTTTTCTCAAGAGCTGCTCACTTTTTGATCTGGGCAGCCCTAGCGAATGCATCCTATTGAACTGGCATTCAGCAAGTATTTTATTTTTGTGCCCCTGTCCCCTACGACAAGCCCTATTGAGATAGTTACTGTCAAGGCTCTGGGTTCTGGGTGATCTGTCCTGGCGGCTAGAGCCATAGTCAGGAACAGAGACTAAAGGTGAAAGCAGCTGTAGAATCAGGAACTGGTTCAGGATTGTGCTAAAACCAGGCTTTGTGGACAGGCCGTGGGACATCACTGGGATCAGAGTCTATAGACAAGCTCAATCAGGGTTATAGTCATAGTCTGGATACAGGCCAAAGGTCAAAGCTGGTTGGAGTCCGTCTGGGGCTCAGGCAGTGGATGCGGGGCTGAAGCGGGTTCGTAACAGGGCTGGAGAGTAGGGCACAGACCAGGCTGAAGTGAGCTGAAACAAGGCTCGAGCAAGGCTGGGGCGGGAACAGGAACCAGATTAAGAGCTGGCTGGAAGCCTAGGGAGTCTGTAACACTGAGGCAGCAGCAGGGTTTCTGGCTCAGTAGCACGGCTGCACAGCCCAACCCCTGCGATTCTGGTGGGGTAAGTGAAATGCCTGAGCCTGGGGTTCATCTGAGCTGGGATAGGTTGTTGCTGCCGCATGCCCGTGGGTGGAGTCCCTGAAGGCTCTGTGGGAGGGGTGAATTGTGGCAGCTGAGTCAACAGCCGTGGTCTGGCTACAGATTTGCTTCTCAGTTACTGTAGCTGCCAAGCTCTGCTCCTGGGGATTCTTATTCACTTAAGGTCTGGGTTTTCTGATGGGCTTCACAGTTCACAATAAATAAATGGATGAAGAAATTAGTAACTGAACTACCACTGCTATGACAAATAGATTTTCGTATAGCCACATTTGTTCTTACTAGGGCAGATGAACTCGTTCTGCCTAACTTCACACCCAAGTTTGATTCCAACGTGTTTGGGTTTGTGTTCCTTGTGGGAGCTGGGGACGAGGGGGGATCAAGTGGAAAATGTAGCCCAGTATGAAATACAAATAGAGAGATTATTCCACACTGGAACTTGGAAGGAGAAATCCTGGCCCAGCTCACATCCTGCATAACAAGGCCATGTATTGGTTTCCCAGCACAGGATAGGATGTGATAGGATTGCATCCCCTCCCCCAGGATTTGGAGAAGTGGAACCACCTCATGGCCTCAATTCCAGCTTCAGGGATGTAGTACATCCGTGACTTCCGCACCCCGGCGCTGTTGGGAGGAGAATAAGCAGTCAAGTGACGTATTATCATTTATTTATTCATTTGTACTGTGATAGTGCCTAGGGGGTTTCAGTCATGGACCACAGCCCCACTGTGCTAGGTGCTGTACAAACATAGAACAAAAAGACAGATTCTTTGAGGCTGTGTCACAAAATCCATTTCACTCCTTGACTGACCCTCCTCCACCCCTCACTGCACAATGGGTGCAGAGAGCCCCCATGGAGCACAGCTCTTAGCTCACAATTGGGGCTGAGTTGCTGAGTTAGGTGCTTAGCGCTTTTTGCAATAATGCTAAAGACATTGGTGAGCTTGAAAAGAGACTAAACTGGCAGGGTAATCCGTAGACCTACTGAAAAATCACTTTCAAAATGCTGGTATCACTAACATGATGCCATCCAATTGGACAGAGAAACAAGAGATGTGTATGTTGGGGGTTAATATTATATAACAAGGAAAATGTATGACTAGCCACAGTATGAAAGCCTTGACTGCAGGGATCGTCAGCCTTTGGCTTGCAGCCCGTCAGACTGCGGAAAGAGGCAACCAACGCTTCCCGCAGCCCCCATTGGCCTGGAACAGTGAACCATGACCAGTGGGAGCTGCGATCGGCCGAATCTGTGGATGCTGCAGGTAAACATATAATCTCAGACCACCAGCGGATTTCCCTGATGGGCCGCGTGCGAATTTCCCTGATGGGTTGCTGATCCCTGGTCTACTGCGTACCTGCAGCAGGTTGATTGCTTCTCTGGTATTACGACACCATCAGTAAAAGAGCTAAAGGAGAGAAATTTATGAATCAAGTTTTTCTCTCTTGGATGAGAAAAATAACCCGATTTACTGGCAGGAAAAAATAGATGATGGCAGTCTACAAGTTGAGGAAGATTATTGAACATCTTGCTGCAGTGCTTTTATAGATGGAGAATCTGCTAAATTAATTAGAGAAGATATTTTATGATTAAATCAGGGATCAGTACTTGTTACATTCTCTCTTACTTCCAACAGCTTACCCGTCCCTGAAGGCATTAATTCATTTTTGATCCAAAATTCAAGAGCTTTTTTTGTGTAAGAAACTTAAACAAATATCAACATCTCTCTTTTTCAGCTGGTATAAATAATCTTTTGACTGAGCTTCCGCTGTGACATGGGATAAGGATTAATGTGCATTTTGTAGTTTGTATTTATTTTTTTGCTGGGAATAAAGGGAGGTTGAATAGTCGTATGTCAAACGTGCTTGTATATAGTAATACATGTAGTTCTTTCTCATGTAAAACTTGCAGTCTTTAATTTTAATTAATTTCACAGATTTTAAATAGAAGGGAACAAGGACTTAGCATTATATATAAGCATTATAGCGTTATATAAGGTGACCCTCATTACCATAATATCTGAACATCTCTCAATCTTTATGTATTTATCTTTACAATATCCCTGTAAGGTGCAATTCTCCCCATTTTACAGGTGAGGAACAAAGGGCCTAAGCATGTGGGCACGAGCACCTCCCCAGTGGCAGAGTCTGTGACTATCTCAATTAGAGAGAAGTACAGCAAGTGCTCAGTATGTTCCTGATTGGTCCAGAGTGGTGGTCGGTTCCTCTAACTTGTCAATCAATCAGAAAAACTGAACGGATCTGGATGATTGAAGAGGATAAATCAAATTGTCAGTTTCAGAATGGAACTCTTAGACTGAGAGATGAAGGTGCCAAAGAGGGATGAAGATTCCACCACATGAAGCCTGAGGGGAGGGAGAAGGATAAAAATCATCCTCTCTATCTCTCTGCCAATAAAGGTACAACTTTTAATACATGTTTTGGGAATCCATTCTGATGCCTCTCTCCCCCACATTGCTGCTCTATGCGGGGTAATGCAGCCCCTGAGCTGCAACAGTTTCTGCAAATCCAATTTGTGTTTGGGGAATGGGCCACTAAGCTAGGGTGTGTGTATGTGTGTGTATGGGGGGGGGGAGCGGGAGCGGAATGTCCTGTTGACATGGGATGGATGTGTAGCTCTTTCACCTCCTTTTCTGCACTAGCCCCAACTGTCTTCAGAATCAGCCAGGCTGATGTACTCACTTTGCATGGGTCTAACACTTATTTCCTCACTCTTGCACTGTGCTCTTTCTGTGACTTATTTTCAAATGTAAATAACTTAGCAGTAATGTTGCTTTTATTATTAGTGTTAATTGTTACTTTATTCTGAAATAGGCTAAATCGACTCTTTGTTAAAACAAAACGTGAAACAAATCTTATCTGGTATTTCCTATAAAAAGCAACTTGTGAGTTTTAAAAAAGTTAACGTGTCTTGCATCACTACATTACTTTTCCCTTTTGCATGTCTATCCCTCTAGTTCTTGATGCCTTATTACTGTAGCATTTGAGGGCTTTTTGTAACTTACATGGTGCAATGGTAGAAAACTTTAAACATAAGATGGAGCAGATGTCTGAAAAGCATGTAACTTTTTTGTTACAGAAGCTCAATGTCAAAGGAAAACAAATGGATGTAGCTATTTCAAATATGCCAGCCTCTAATTTTGAGGAAATCCAGGATGTTTTCCATCCAGAATTGTGACCATTGCAGACACACTTCTAGGACCTATTTTCTCTCCCAGCGCTTAGAACTGTTGAACTTTCCTGTGTAGATTTACCCTCTTATGAGAATCTTTCCGAGCATGCTTTTCTGGTAGCTGTCTCTTTACATTTGGGGAAGATAAACAATTGCAACTTCTTGGCTCCTAATATGTTTCCCCTTTGTCTTATGCCTAGCAAGATAGTGTATCCTCACACCTTAAAACTGATCGAATATGATTTTTGAAGGTGTGTACAGAACAGTGGTGTTTACCTGAATGGAATCCTTGGACATTTATTAAGATAAGAGGGAGGAGGTGAAGCAGAGAGAAGAGAAATAAAGAGACAAAAATGACCCACTGTCGGGCTCAGATCTTGACTGCCAAGTTTCAGACCTGATCAACCCTGGCTATAATTTTGTGAAGAACACCACTATTATTAGAAAAGGAAAATGTAAATAATGAGCTAAAAAGAGTGGGGAAAACTTTGTAAATAAAGCAGGAGAAATAAAACCAATATTGTAATTGGGCTTAACATATAGAATACTGGAGCCTCCGGAGAAAATTGGTGGCCTTTGATAAAATTGAGGAGATTTATCTTACTTTGATTAGACCAATGAATATTACAGACAGTCCGGTCTGCACCACTGAATGGGGGAATTGAGGCATTTTTGTAGGGCTATTTTAATTTAATTAATGAAAAATCGCAGGTTAATTGCCTCCTGCTTTAATGTGAGGGTATTATGCATGCAGGCATATTTTATTTATATCTTGACTGTTTGATGTACACAATCAATTCAAAAAGGGATAATGAAGAAGTGTTCCACCCTGTGTGGAATAGTAATTAGGGACTCTAGTTCAGCCTCTTTTTTTAATTAATTGTGCAGTTCTGTAAACATGTTTGACATAATGCTGAGAAAAGCAATTGTCAAATTTTGCCATTCTCCTCTTTTTTTCTTCCACTTAGTCAAATCCCATTGTATCATATTAACCTTCTGTGCCTCAGATGCACTCTAACTTTATATGATAGATATAGGGTAGTCAACAAGACACCAAGCAAAAGCTCCTTCAGAAAGGGCCATGACACGAGAAGTACATATGCCCAGAATATAAATGTTCTGGTTTGTGGGCTTGAGATAACTCCATGAAAACATGCTGAGCTGTAATGAGGTTGCAGATCTTGGATCAGCAGCAGGCTGATGTATTGAACGGAGAGGTCAATGTAGCAATGAAAGTAATAGTTCTCATACACAAGTCCAGGCTGCATTCTGCCACAAGGACAGCAGAGATCATGCTAATGAAATCTCCTTGCTCAGCTCAGCTTTTATTCCATCAGTCATTTTACAGCATGGTCTGCAACAACACAGTCTATTTTCAGCACAGGAAAACATCATGTTGCAAACTAGAGTGCCTCCCCATGCCTGACTACCCTCAAAATCTAAATTACACCCAAACCTTTCGAAAAGAAAAAGGTATCTAGTTTTCAGGGAATTGATCTGACTGTGTGTTGCAGAGCTGCTTTCTACCTCTTGCCAGTTCCTCGCCCTCGTCCTTCTTTGAATCTGGTATGTCATTTTGAATGTCCAGTGGTAGTCTCAAGAATAGCATGATCCCACTCACAAAATGCATTCATTTGTAAACATTCTCTCTCTCTCTCTCTCTCTCTGTTTTATCCCCATTGCACAGATGGGGATCTGAGGTGGAGGAAAAATATTAAGCAACTAGGTTAGCCAGGGTCTATGACACAGCTGGGTCTCCTAAATCGCAGGCCCCAGCCTTAACCACAAGACCATCCATCCTTGCTTCCAGGTTGCACTGTGGTATCTGATTTGCTTATATGACTAGTGAGTAGCAAACCTCAGCATCTGGGGGCTTTAGGGACTCATGAAAGCTTTTCTGTTGACTTCAATGAGTGCAGGGTTGAGTCTTTTGTTTGGATAATGTGTGAGAAACCTAGAAGGCTTCTTCATGGGATTGAAGTCATCTTCCTCTTCCAACCATCCTTTTCCTTCTACCCAGCTTTTCTAAAACCTTATTCCTGCTCAAACACCCCCAACCGAACCTTCTTTCCTCTAACATCAACTGCTTTAACGTGATTCTCCACTGGGCCTGTGTGAATAACTGATTTTTCAGGAGCTGGTGCTCCTGAACAATCACAACAAAAATTGGTTCAGGTCAAATAAAAAAAAACATTTTCTGGGATTGTCAGAGATCAAAAAAGTTGGGAAAACTTGTTTCAGGTTGAATGAAATGTTTTGTTCGACCTAACACTAAACATTTCATTTTAGGAACTTTAAACCTTTAAAATAACAACAAAGGAAACAAAGGACTAGATTCCCATCCTATTGGTGCCACTGCCACTCCTTTCCCTCAATTAGCCTAGTGGTTAGGGCACTCATCTGACATCCTTTGGGGGCGGGACTTGGCCCATATCTTCCTCTCTCCCAGGTGAGTGCCTAACCACTGGAGAATAGCCACCGGACTGCAGCGTATTCTAGAGTCTCAGTCTCTTCTGTTGAAGCTGTTCCATTTTGTACAAAATACTTGACTCACCATTGGGACTGAGAGAGAATGACTCTGTAGCCTGGTGGTTTGGAAACTCAGCTGTGAAGGGGGAGACCTGGCACCGATCTCTGCAGCCCTGGGTCTCCCACATCCCAGCTGAGTGCTCTAACCACTGGATTACTGGGTGGAAGAAGAGTGGCGGTGGCACCTCCTGCTGTTTGGTTTTGTGTGGGGGGCCTAAATCCCCTTGTGAATCTACCCTGAAAAATGGAACCCTTTCATTTTGATAGTGTTTTGACATTTCAGAATTTTAATATTTTTTCATTTTGACTGAAACAACTTGTTAAAATTGAGACAATGTTTCCATTGACCCAAAATCTGCAGTTTTTGGGCAAAAAAGATTTGCCCAAAAAAATTTGCCCAGCCTCCCAACTCTATAACCCTCCTTTCTTTTTCCATAGACTTTTCCAAACTTTCCTCCCAATCCTTCCCAAATCTTTTTCTTTTTCCAGATACCCAACAGCTTCTGCTTTCATCCTGTCATGGACTATCTGTCAGCAGTTCAATTAATCTGAAAATCTCACGCCATGCAATGCTGGGACACAAAACAAGGAAAAGAAAAACTCGTTCCCCCTCAGTCCATGCGGGGCAGAAGGCAGCTGACCTCCTCAATGGCATCATTTGCCCTTTTTATCTCCTGTCCCAGAACTGACAGAGCATCCTCTGAGTTCATCACTTCCAGAGCATGTGCGGGGGGGCAGATTGAATGGATGTGCACCTACATGCGGGCACACACAACTTTCTGTCAACAGGCACCCAGCAGAAACTCTGATAGAAAAGATATAGTCTCAGGTTGTATTGAGTGTGTTACAGCCTCATCTTCCTCTGGACAACAGATCCCTTCTTCTGGGGCATATGGTGGAGGAAGAAGCCCAGGCAACATGACTCTAGTGTATCCATGTGGCTAGGACATGGAATAGAGCCAGCGTGGCTTGCCTTCATGGGGATGGCCCTGGCCTTCTCTGAATCCCTGTTGTCCTCGAGGTTTGGTGACTGAATTCAATGCTACGTCTGCTGGGGAAGGAGGCAGGGTAACCATGGGAGGGCTCTAGCTCTACAGAAGCAATGCGTTGCTATTACATAGTGTGCATGGGAGATGTTGCTCCCAGATCAAGAACAAATTGTCCAAGCCTCTTCTTTGCCCAAGAGGAAAATATACCTTATTTGACGCCTGTGTTTTGTTTAATCAAAGTAAATAAATAAATACATTCCACATCAGTGTTGAGTGCCATTTCAATGCCCAAATCCCAGTGGAGGTTTTTGGGATTCATTTGGCTTTTCTTGAAGAATCTCAGTCCCCATAATAAGATAACACAATCTTGTTAATTCAGATTTAGTAGGCCACAGTATCTGAAAGATTTCGGATATGATAAATAAAGGCTTACACTGGATTTCTGGCTTATTTTTATAAGGAACTCTCTAAACCTTTTTGCAAATAGAGCTGAGGCTTCAGAGTCAGTCAAAATAGTGTCATTCAAAGGTAAGTCCACTGCTTTGTCCTGTGGATAAACAAAATACAGTGTGTTAAATAAACATGAATAGTGAGGAAATCTAGGAATCTGCCAAAGTTAAATTACTGGCAATGGTTACTTTGAGTTTTTTAGGTGCAGCATAGTCATTTTTCATTTTTCACATTCAGTTTGATGGCTTCTCCTGGGCAGGGAGAGCTGCCAGAGCCTTTTCCTGATGCTGGAACTTTTCACTATGGGGTGTAATTACATGTGTCATGCCTGTATTGTACTCACTGCTGCTAGTGTAGACAGAGCTTCATTGTAAGTCATGTTTTCCGGACACTGAATCATTCCTGAAGGGTTTTTTTTTTAACCCTTTCCATTTTGCCAACATTTATTTTAAAGTGTGGAAACAAGAACTGGACACCACATTTTTAAGACTAGAAATAAGACTGACTTTTCTTGAATTTTCTCTTGCTTATACTGTCGAGGATCACATTTGCTCTTTTAATCTCCCAGTGCAATGTCGTGACTATGTTCAGCCAGTTACAGGCCATGACTCCTAAGTCCTTTTCTGAGTTTCTGCTTTCCAAAAGAGTTTCCCCTCCTATAAGTGTGACCTACGTTCTGAGCTTCGAAGTTTAACCACATTTAAAATTCATGTTGTTCAAATGAACCCGACTTACCATGTGATCGAGCTTTGCTTTGTGAACTGGCCTGTCTTTATCATTAATTATTATACCATCAGCTTTTGTGTCATCTGCAAACTTTGCTGGCAATGATCTTGTTTTCTTCCAGATTGTTGATAAAGATATTGAATACCACTGAGCCAAGAACAGGTCCTTGCCTAGAAATGTCCCCACTGAAATTACTTTTTGAGATCTATCAGTTTTTAATCCATTTAATATGCATTGATTTTGATTTATGAAGAGCTTGCAATCTGAATTTCTGAGAATCAGCTGGCTAACAGAATCAAAATCAGCACCAATATTTTTATCTGAATGTCATGCAGGACTAAGTCAAATTCTTATAGATATCTAACTATATTTATTAGCATAGTTACCCTCGTCAACAAATTTGCAGTCTCCTCAAGTAGTGCTATCATTATTTTCCAAGAACCCATGATGAGTGGCATTAATTGTGCTACAATCCTTTATTTCTCTACTGATTGCATCCCATGTAAGCCTTTTCATATCTTTCTAGGATTAGTGTTAAATTAGCAGGCTTATAGATACCTGAGCCATTCCATTTATCCTTTTTTCAAAAATGGTACTACATTAATGTTTTGTTTATTTACAGTTCTCTGGCACTTTCTTAGTATTCTAAGATTTGTTAAATGTCAACATTACTGGTCAGAGAACTCCTTAGCCAATTCTTTTAAAACTCTTTAAGGTGCAAGTTATCCTGTCCTGCCAATTTAAAAATGTTGACTTGTAGCAGTTGCAGTTTAACAACCAGCCTCACTATTGTTGGAATAGAAAGTATTTCATTATAGCTGTGAGTACATATTTCTGCTTTTTTCTATATATATAGAACAATGTACTGAAGACTCCTGCTTTTTCTGTACCACTATTGCTGACAATTGTACCATACCTTTCTAGTCATGAACCTACACCATATAGACGCTGATCCCAGTTACAGGCACAGTCACTCAGAATCATTGTGTTCCATCTTTTGTGGAAAGTAGGAGAAAGAGGGACAAAGATAAAAGGCCACCAGGGACCAGATTGTGAGTGGCCACTAATTAAATATGAAGAACTGTGCTTAATGGCTGAGATGGGAGCAGAGAGAATGGGGAATGGAGAGTAAAAAATGAAAGCTGCCTCCAAAAAGGTTTATTGCTGATGCAGAGGAAAAGAATGGCATTCAAAACATAACTATGCAGCTTTCTGGTTTAAGTCCAGCAAAAGGCGACCAGGGAAAGCTTGGAGCTCACAGGCCTTTCTTTGGAGAGCTGGTGAGTGATGAGGGAGAGAACTCAGTCATCTAGTAAATATGTGTTGCAAGCTGTCCCAGCTCCAGTAATTAGATAGGCTCGTCAGTCTTTATGAGTGGCTCACGTTTACTGATTAATGTTCCACTTGTGCACAGAGGTGATTTAGCTTTCTGCTGAATAAACATAACACAGGGATGGAGAGGTGATGACTATCATGCTCAGCAAAAAGAAGAAGCCTATAAATATGCCAGTGGGTCAATAGGAGTGATTTCATTCTTCCTTCACAGGACTGCTGATGAAGTCTGACAGGGCAGCTCTACTTCATTAATGCATCACAACGGTGAAGAAAGCCTGAAGGGCAAAAAGAACCGCCTGCGGCAGATTGGAGCCTGGGCTGCAGCTGTCAGAGAACAGCCAGGGAGAAATCAAAAAGGCAGCAACAATGAAATAAGGAAGGCTGTTGTAGTGCAGTTTTCTCTCCTCCCTGAAATGGCAGCTAGGGGAGCTGCAAAGAGCAGAGGAGAGATTGCGGAAGGGAAGCTCTAATCTCAATTAGAAACAATTCTGGGAGGAAGGGCTGAATGTATGAAGAGGTTTTGGTTACATTAAACTGAACAACACCAATTGTAGGGATGGACAGAGAGAGAAACTTAACATTTCATAAAATAAACCAGGAGGTGTCTATTAAAGGAAAATTACTCAGAATGCAATTAGGAACTACCGTACAGTCAGATTCTGAGCTCAGCCATACCTGCATACATGTAGAGTATCTTTGAACTCACTGGATTTATGTTGGTCTAAATGAGATCAGACTCTGACCCATATTAATTATATAATCAAGGCTATGTCTACATTGCACACTCCTTATGGTGGCTTATAGAGTCCATACATGCATAGCCTCCCAGCACAGGTATAGATATCATTGCAATGGATGGGGCAATGCTCAGCTGAGTAAAGACATGCCTGAACCCTAGAGTATATACGCCACACGGCTCTTTACATGCCCAAGCAGTGCCCCCATCTTACACTATCAAGTATGGGGAAAAGGCTCTGGCAGAGGGGATCTGCCAGAGCTCTCCCTGCTGCCAGAGCCCTCAGTGCTTGCTTTTTGCTTAGAGTGACCAGATGTCCCGATTTTATAGGGAGAATCCCGACTTCTGGGTCTTTTTCTTATATAGGCTCCTATTACCCCCCACCTCCTGTCCTGATCTTTCACATTTGCTGTCTGGTCACCCTGTTTTCACTGCAGTGTGTAGCTGCACACATCCCACGTGCCAGCACCAGTGGTGGGCAGTGTAGACATAGCCTTAATAGGATAGTGTATATTTGAGGGACGAAAAGCAAATTTGATACCTACCACTCATCTGAGTGGTTTCCATTCTTTCCCCCAACTCATCTTTCTTTTCAGAGTTTCATTGCTGCTGCTTTCTACTTTAAGTCCCGTTTATTTATCTTCCATTCTTTGCTGCAAGGCGATTTCTCTTTCACGGATTCCTGGCTCTGGCCCTCTACAAATCTCAAGGGACTCATCTCGGCTTTGGACTTCTGTCTCTGCTTCAGGCCCTGTTAATTTTCTGCTTTGGCCACCTTTATTTTAATTAATTCCCTATTCTGCTTCCATTCTATTTTTTGCATTGCTAAAGGAGTGGATGTAAGTCAGGCTGCCTGGTGATCCCCTCAAACAGTACCCTGGCAATCCTGTGATTTCTAGTTCTTCCTTTCCTCTTCTGGACTCTCCCTCTCTTTAAAATTTGTTTTTAAAAAACATAAATATTACATAAGTCCCTAAATGATTTACTTTAGCTCCCAATAAACACCACCACCACCATCATCACCATAGAAGTTTCAGACGTTAAGAACACAGGTTTCAAAATTGTTTGCATATAAAGGAACTAAGCTAGAGGTTAAAGGCTGAGCTATCACCTGCTGTAGTTGCAGTCCCCCAAACAGGCTCCTCTTCAGTTAAATTAAACTAGATTTTTAACTAAGTTAAATGGAGCACAGGGGTTCTGCCACAAAACTGACTTATTGAGATAAAAAAGGAAATTCAAAGTTTCAGAATTTTATGCTGTAGATGGAAGGCATTGATTTAAACTGCTTTTATCCATTTTAGGAGACTGAAATTTGGGGCACTTGGAGAAGGGCTCACAAGACAGAGATGGCTGAAGTGGAAATAGTAAATTACAGGAGCCATAAGGATTCAACTGGCAGAAGTTAATGAGTCTTACAGAGAGTCCTAACGCTCTCCTCACTCTAGTCTTCTCTCCTCTAGTCAGCAAGTTATTGACGTGGATTATATTACATCTGGATGAGTTGCAAACACCCGTGAAGACAGGAAAATCATACAAAGGGACCTAAAGAGGTTAGAACCATGAGGTCGGATCAAACTTCCATGCCTGGATCTCTCTCCTCCTGGGTGGAAGGGAAGGGTCAGCTGCCTTTGCAGCAGCGTTCCTCCCTGACATCCTGTGGCGGTCTCTCTGTGAAGCTGGGATCTGCAAGGAGGGGGAAGGGTTGGGGAATACTAGGCTGGGAGTGGGCAGCTCTGCACTGGGTGCACACAGAAATTCCCCAGAAAAAGTGCAAACCATAGTTTCCCATGGAGACCCCTTTTCAGTGGAGAAACTCCCTTTTAAAGGAAGCCCCAGGGCAGTAGTGGTCAGAGGGGTCCCTGGCATCACAGGTCTCTGGCAGCTTAATCAAAACTCACACTGATATTAAGGTGCAGAGAAAGGGCGTCAACATTTGGTCCCATGCACTGTCATCTTTATCCACCACCAAAGTAAATCTTTCCTCTGTTTTGTAACCATTAGCTGGGAAAAGTAACAAACAAAATTCAATCAGGGAGGCCATCACTTGTTAAGTAATGTTAGAAGCCTGATGTGTCTGAAACCTATACCAGCCAAGAAACTGACTGATTAAGCTAAAAATCTGGCCTGATCATCTGTCCTCAACATACATCATGAGCAGTATACTAAATCCTGGGCCTTAGCAGCAGTCACAGTGGCCAAGCTGTGAAGGGGCTAACGCCAACTGTACAAAGAGGTGTAGGAAGGAACAAATCCCTCCCATGACATGGCAGTCACAGTAGTGCTGCTGCTACCATGACCCCAAGACTGAAGTAGCCTCCATGGCACTGGCTTGCATGCTCCATAGATGGATGGTATATGTGTCAATGGGCCATGGATCTGACTAGCAATTGTTTGATGTACTGGATGCTGGATAATATAATTTTAGAAACATTCCATGTTTCTAAAACTAAGTTGGCCCTTTATTGAGAGAACAATTTATAGAGCTGCTGTAACTGCAGCCAGCATTCCAGCCATGTGTACACAGACTGGTTTCCTGGTGCCTCCTCCAAATTCTTCCCTCCTGTAAGCCTTCCCCCTGTGCTCCTCCTCCAAGTTTCAGGCCGGTTGCTCTAACAGCATGTCCATGGTTCAGACTCCCTGCAGGGATCTCCCTAGAGTTGAGCTCCCAGTGTGCTGGCTGTTCACACCCCATGTATGGGTTCCAGAAATCTATTGGAGGTGATTGTGGAATATCTGCTGTAATGATACTTCTGACTTGCCATTTGTGAACTGTCCTGTGCCTTCTCAGTCAAGTCTGAGGAGCTCTGCTGCCTGGTCTGGTAGAGCTGGAATTGTAAGAAGTGTGTGTTACATCCAAGGAAGTGATTTCCTTAGACGCAATCGACTCCCATTGAAGTCAATGGAAATTTTGATGGTCAGAGCACTCATGAGATGAGAAACCCCAAGGCCTGGTTATGAAAGCTCAGCACAGTGTATCTACATTCCCAGCTGGGACCTGAGATCATGAATCCCCAAAGCAGAAGGTCAATAAACTAAAGTGGATGCATTAGAGTTAAGTGCCATGCCGGCTGCTGTCGCAAAGCCTCATATAAATATTACACCTCGCTCTATAAGACGCTCACTGTTTGGTTTCTGAACCTATTAATATATAATGAAGATATGGTGTATTTAATATAGTTTGTTTTGATTTTCCTATAAATCTACTTTAGTAATAAGAATGAAAAGTAATTATTCCAAAAAGCCGTTTCAACAAATGGCAGTTTTCACTGATTAAAAATCAAGTCAGTGCTTTATTTAAGTGATTACCAGTTTGCTTTAAGCTGAAATGAATAATTATCAGGTTATTGAACTACAGGATACCTGCAAAGAAATGCCTTTCTTTTCATTTGACTTGAGCACACATATCAGAGGCTTCATCAGGGAGTTTTTAGACATGTGTCAAGTCCCTTGATTTTACCAACATCTTTTAAGCTCAGTTTTGCTGATATCATCTTTGTGGTGGAAAATGAATGCCCTGAGAGATTTTTTGCAAAAAATATAATATTTTGCTGCTTTTCAACACTCCCCATCCTTTTAGTTCATGATGCTCCATGCCTCTCTAATTTGGATTCTCTGGTAAGATGAAATTTTACTGGAAGAGTATTCGTAGTCAGCCAGTAAGGATTGAAGTCAGTGTGATTGAAGAAGATCATATTATAGGTCAGGGCCAAAATCTGCTGTTATAGCCATGCAACCCACTGAGAACAGATTTAGGCCCTTTAAAAAATATCCTAATTTTAGTCTTCACAAACCTCTCTCTCTATTTATAAATTGCTGTATAACAAAACTGCACCTGCTTCTGACACATCCTGTGCGTGTGTTAAAAATCGGAGGGCTGTTGTATTTATAGAGAATCACAGATCGTTATATGTAGCTGCTTTTTTTGAAACTGCTTAATTAGGACTGTTTCAGATCCTTTACCTGAGGGGGAAATGGGACGAGCACTTTATCATGCAATCACTTTTCTTTGTTTAAAGTGTCCCTTTGTCATAAGTGTTGTGAATTCTGGATCAGTAGGAAAAGCTGGGCAAGAAGTGGAATAAAAAGGACTCCTACCTTGCCTACACTCACCCAGCAGTGTGTCTCAAAGGAAGGTGTTACTTTCTTGGAGTGCATTTTGCATGAGATTGTGATGGGTATGGAAAAAAGGGGAATATTTTCTACTTTTTTTTTTATGACCTACTCCCTACAGCCACAACACAGTTTGTGATGTCCACATGTCTCGGTCTGTTAGCTCTTCATTTTAACACTCCACATACAGCGCAATATTCAGGGCCTTTGGTATAAGACATGAGATCAAGGACAATCTCATCACATATGTGAGATGATCTCTTGGTCCATGAAGTGAGTTTGGAAGGTAGCAAATCTCCTGTTGGGGAAATTCTTTGTTCTGTTTCAGTTGCATTGGTTTGTTGTTCTCAGTTTAGGGAAGGTCTAACAAAGTCTCATAAACTATGGTAGTGAGTCATGTCACACATCAATTTGTGGCTTTTAGAATGTTTTAGTGGGAAGGCAGCACTTCTTGCCACAGAACTTTTAAAGTGGAGAAAAGGCTATAAATGTCAAATTCTTGGGCTGGTCTAGCTAAATCCAGGTATTTATGCTGAAATAAAGGTATTCCTTCTTTAGTTCAAAAGGTAGGACTCGTGCTTCTGGTAGTGATGATGCCAGGTTCAATGCCCACTGAAAATTATGGTGTATCAACATTTGTGACCATGGTTTTTCTTACAAATTCTTCACATTGACTCTAGGGTTATGCAGCAATTTCTCTTCTCTAGATTAAACAACTGTTTTAAAGGTCTGAGGTGAAATTAGGTAGAGCTTACTTATTTATCTTTTATCTCAGAGAATGGTCGATAATACATGACCACGGCTTCAGTTACAGAGTGGTTGCTCATTTACAGTATGTTAGTTTCCTGTTAAGTCTCTCAGCAACCCGCTATCAAATACTAAATGATCTAAAAGTTTGCAATTGGGTAGGATGAAAATCCTGAGAATGTGAAGACCCTCAGTAATTCCTGGCATCAGCAAATTAAATTTCTGCAGTAACGAATTGCGATATAATGAGGTCACATTAGAGGAATAAGAGGCCCAGATGGCTCAATGATTTAATCTATCTCTTCCTGTAGGCCTGCACCTAATTTTAATGAGTATTTTGATAGATAACTTATTTGGTTCAAAATAGGTCTTTGAAGACAGTTGTGAGAGTATTACATTTTAAAGATGCTGTGATAGAAATTCATTTCATTAACTAGCTGATAAGAAAAAATGACTCTACAAACGTACTGGTATCAGACATACTATTATGACCCATCTGCTCTTATTGAGTAAAGTGACAGTAATATATCTTTATTGGTCTGCTCCTTGAATGCTGTAGAGGCTCATTTTCCTTGTCTAATGAAAAGCCAAGTGACACTAATGAAACAGGTACAGAATATGCCTCAACTTCAGGAAAGAAACAGAACATCAAGTAAAAATGGTCCGAACAGAGAACTACTAGGGGAAAGGTCATATGTAGAACCCACACAAATAGGAAAAAAAATATTGCTTTGTACAGTCACATGTATTGAATAGTCTCTCTGTACAGTGATAAGGACGAAGTGAATAACTAACCCAATACATGTCACCTATCCCCACTTACTTATGCTTGTGACTGACGAGGTGGTTTACTCTGGCTTCCAAATAAGAACAATCTCATTACAAGCTTTTTACATTTAAGTAAAATTTAATTCCTGGATCCGGTCTTTAGCTGCTATCTTACTCCACAGAGACTAAGCACTGCATTACTGCAGCTACATGGTCAAATGAATAAATTAATTTGGGATGCCCAATTTGGGAAGCCTGAGGTTTGATTTTTCAGAGTATATTGCAGCAGTATATTCTACAGCACTTTACATGTTCAGAGCAGAACTTGCATTGACCTCTGTTGCAGCCTGGGTGCTCAGCATTCTGCAAATCCGACTCCAGGGTCTCAAGTCAGGCACCCCAAAAATGAGAAACATATAATGGTCACGTGAACATTTTTGTAGAAATAACTTGCCCATTATCAGACAGGAACTCAGTGGTAGAGAAAGGGATAGATCCAGTTCTTCAGGACAACAGTCAATTGCCTTATTCCTAAAGCCTTCTCTTCTCTTTCTGTGATGCCTTGCCTCATTATCCACACACCTTCAGCTACTGCAGCAAATGAGACAGGGGGCTTGTAGACAACAGTCTCCTTCACAACACAATCCTGATTCTTCTCCAAAGCAGTGGAGGTTAATCCTTATGCATGTTTCCTAAACAGGTTTCCTAAACAGGAGGTTATGTGATCCTGTAACTAAGATTGTCTTAATACATATACATAAGGGACACTGAATTAAAGCTCCACGGATAAACTTAGTTCTGGCATTTCCTAACCTGTGAGTGCATGACTTTGCAACCTTAATGTTCTTATTGATTTTTTTAAAATATGTAATTTCTTAAGTGTTTAACAGTTTAAAAACTGAAAAATAAAAAGTCCATCACTGGATCACCAGCAGGATTTGGATTTTTAGATCCATCACACAGTTCTCTACAACTTAAGTTAACAAAGTAATTGAAAACAGTAGAAGGCTGTATTTTCTATGGGGACCTGTTGCCAGTGGGGGATGAGATCAGTGGATTGCACAGCTGTTTGCTCTAGTAAATGAATGTTGAGCCTCAGAATAGTGGGTTAAATTCCAAGTTGTGGAGTGGGGTGCACTCTAGTTGTTACATCCTTCTTCCACCATCACCACATCCCCAGCTTCTGCCCCATCCCCCATGTGTTGCTATCTCCTCTGGTGCATGCATTTGTTCCTTTCCGTGGAGAAGATGCACATTCCTGATGCTAAAAGAACCCACCTCTCAAATTTCAAGTCCCTGCTCCAAAGCCCAGAGGTGCTAGAATTTCTCACTAAATGATGGATTTTTTTGAATGTGGTCAGAGCAATATTTATTTCTCTGATCTGTTTCTGAGGAAAAGAGTATGGGGTGGTGGAGATGGAGAAAGAAAACTCAGCCTGAGGCAAACCCCAGCATGGCAAATTTCAGCCCAAAATGTTTAATTTCGCAAAGTAATAAGCAACTGAAAACAGGATAAACCATAACTAGAGGTGTCTCTACTTGCATTGCCTATAACAAAAGCAAAGAGGAAAATAGAGAGGGTGGAAATTATTTTCTCTCTCTAATCAGATTTTGTCTGTTACATTGTTCTGTTTAGGGAACATGTGTAAGCCAGTGATTTGAATGAGCTCTCTCCTGCCATCTATTGATGAGCTGGGGGAAAAGACCTCAGGAACAAACTGTATTTGCATAGACACACCTACTTTGCTTAGGTGATCAGCAGACATACCTGTTTTGCCAAAATGATTGGTTTTGGCTGTTCTGGGTTAAATTCACTTCTTGGATATGGGGTAATTACATGCTAATATTACAACTGTATGACTAAAGGGCAGCAGAACTGTACTCAATATACCCTAATTGAGGGGAGGGAGTCAACCTAAATGTAACTTCACTCATTAAACATGGAGTAGTGCCAAACCCAAATGAAAGACAAAGGGAGGGAGGGGAATCACAGGTTTTTTTTAAAAAATCATCAAGGAGGTGATGACAATGGCTTCTTTGTTTAAAGGATTCCAGAGGCTATTTGGCTGTCCTCCTGGGTTTAAAGATAGAGCCGACTAGATTTGATTGAGTCCTTGTTTTCTTCTCAGTGATCACTCTGCTGAAATCATCAATAAGGGATCTGAGCCCTAGATTTGGATTGGGGACAGTGTTGCAGTAAAAAAGAGTGCAAGGAAGCAAGAGCAGTGAAGTTCCCTACTACCTTGTGAAATCACCAAGTGCTGAAATCACTAAGAACTGGGCTAGGTGGTGGAACCCCAGAACACCACTAAAAGCAGCTGATCACAGTTAAAGCAGAAGTGGCAGCAATGCTGGTGAGCAGTAGCAGAGGCCACAGCAACAGTGGTAAGCAGCAGCAACAGCCACAAAAGTGGCAGCAACAGTGACGCAGTCATCACTTAACCACTTGATCACCTTCCCAGCAGTGGGACCTTGATGAACCCAGCTGAACACGCACCTGGATCCTGGGACTTCACTGACCTCATACAACAAATTGTGAGTGGGATGAAGTGGAGAGAAAAGAGGAATGGTGTGCTAAAGGGACATTGGTCCATTCACTGCATGCTGGGAAACTGAAGCAAAGCACTACTGCCCAAGATACTGTAAGGCAGGTGTTTGTTTACTGTTTGCATGATTTTGAGTCATGGTGTTTCCCCTAATTAATGCCACTTTCCCTCTCTTCATAAAAGTTTTGTTTGTGTTATACTCAGGCTCAGTGCTTGTGCGTGGGGAAGTATTTCGTCCTAGAAGTGCTCAGGGATGGTGTTTAGTTTTTCCAGTTTCCTTGGTGGGGGCTAGAGCTGGTGTTGATGGGGGAGCTGGTGTTGATGGGGCAGCTGGTAGAGGCAGGAATATTTACAACTGAGTGGCATTGCCACTTATCATGGGAACTTTCAGAACACTGCTGAGAAAAGTGGGTGCAGCTTTCTCTAGAGGTTCTGTTCCATTTTCCCTCCAGTATGCTGCTGATTCTAGTGTTTACGTACATGATAGTCCAAACGCTGTTCTAATAGACATCATTATTGATAGCAATCCTTCCTTCATGTTTCATTGTATTGCATATCATAAACTTGATTTACTTGGAGCATTGCCGCTGTAAGGCTTGTGAGACTTGTCATTCATATGTTAATGCCGTAAGATCAAGTTGACAGAAGAATTACGCACATGCTCGAATATTTGTCTGTGAATCATGTTTGTTTGCCCAAATGGCATGTTCTTATTGTGTTAGAGAATTTGCTTTATCTTGTTAGCTGTTTTGTCTACATTCCTTGCCCTCAAGATGCTATGAAAGAAAATGCTACGTATGTTGATGTACAGACCATGCTACAGAGCTCTATTTTTGAGGCTCCTTACATTTTGGAGGCCCCAATACTTCTTAAATTTACCATATCCTCTGTACTCCTTCTCAGACAAGTAAACGTTATAGGGATTCTACTCAAAATTCTCTCCGCATTCTGGTGTGTATACATTTTCATTCCCATAAATGCACTACTTTCTGTTGATGTATCATATATCCCTTTAAATAAATACTGAAACCAGACTTCCTCTCTTTTATCTGGAAGAGTCATCCTGTAGTTTGAACTCTGAGCATTAGCCTGCTTGCTGCATTGTTCAAATAACTTTCTCAGAACAGGAAGAGGCAGTAGTAATACAAATACTATTAACTCCAACATCGAGTCGGTAATGTGAAGGTTCTCTTCTGTGATCTCAAGCTGCACTGTAGGAATGGATGCTTACATTCGTGAATGTACTCCAGAGCGCATTTTGCATAGAAACTGCACAAATACATTTTATGTGGAAACAGCATTCCCAGTGCACATATTTGCAACTCATTATATCTAGGAATACAGCCACATGTCCCAATAAAGCTGCAACTGGTACAAAAGGCAACAGCTTGCCTGCTTAGCAACAGTGATTGCTAAATATGAATCAGTCTGGTGATCTGCTCTTTGCACTGGGTTTCTCAATGAACAGAGAGTCTAGTTCGAGGTCTCTGTCCAGATACTCAGAGCGCTCTGTTGGATTGATCCTCAATACTTGAAGAATAACTTCTCTTTACACACAACCAGGACTTCTTATGAAGTTATGTGCCCCTGGAAAATATGATTGCTCACCAATAAAAGAAGGCTCATGAGTGTGGAAAACAGAACTTACATAGTATAGGTCACGCTCCTGTTAAGATCCCTCCCACAGGATGTAAGAATGACCACGGACCCCATCCCCCTCCACATCAACATTCACTTCTCCAACTTAGCTTTACCTTAGTAACTTTTTCAGACGCCCACAAACTCTCTCAACCTCCAGCTACACCCATCCTCCCCTTCACACACCAGAAAGAAAACCTCATCAAGCTATTTCTCCTACGGGCTGATGGGGGGTGTAGTGGGGCAGTCACCCCACTCCAGCCCTGAAGGGGTTAAAACAGCCATGCTGAGGGCTGTGGCTGGAGAAAAGCAGCCCAGCAGAGAGCTAAAACAGGGAAAGCAGCTGAAAACATAGCAGCCACAGCTGTGGCTGGGTCAATTAGGGCCCAGCTGGCCCTTATAAAAGGGTTGTGAGCCAGGAGCTCAGAAGCCACTCTCCAGTCTTGGAGGGAGCAGGGCCTGGCTGCTGTCTGAGAAAGGGTATTGGAGTGAAGCTGGGCTTGGGAAAGGCCAGAGGAGTAGGAGAGCTCCTCTGGCTGGCAACTTCCCAGGTTGCAGGGACTGGTCTGAGGCCCATAGAGGTATTGAGTGGCAAAGGAAGACAAAAGGTCCAAAAACCCCTTGCCTATGATGACTGGCTGTTACACTGCAGTCTGTCCCAGGGAGTGGGGGCTTGATGATGACTGGCAGTAGCCCTAGACTGAGGTAAGATGGGGATTAGAGGGTTGGGGGTTCCCCAGGGTGGGGAGACCCAGAGCTAGATTGTGGGAGTATTGCCAGGGGGCAGTACCCCAAGCAAAGAGGCACCGGGGTCTGAAAGGGACACGGGGCCAGGGGACAGCGAGACACCGGCCTGCAGAGGGCACTCCATGCTGAAAGAGCTAATTCCCAGGACGACCAGCAGGAGGCTCCACAGGGGTGAGTCTCGCACAGCTAAGGGGGAAAATAGGAACGTTGTTTGTTTTTAAGTATTTGAGATGCTGTCAGACAATATGATGATGGGGAACGTTAAAATCTAGGTAACTAGTTAGATTTGCTTTATATCTATGCAATCTGTGTACCTCTTTTTAAGCAGTGATGTGAATAACAGAATGGATCAGTCATTCTTTATGAAAAATATGTGATTTTTATTCATGTAAATGCAGGGCACTTTATTCGAATGCTGAATGGAAGGCTGTTTTGATTAACTTAATTTAAAATACAGTATTTAAAAATGCAGCTTTCAAAATATTTGCCCCTATCATGAAGCCATATAAAAACTGTCAGAACATGAGTTAGAGTTAAAATTTTTTAGCTGTTGTACTGATTTTTCAGGGGGCACAAACTTAAGTATTTATTTTGAAGGGGATATAATACAGAAGGCTCAGGGACATAATTTCCTCCTTCTTTACAAACCTCCTTCCACATTCTTAAGTCTCACACAAAGCAGATGTCACTTTGAAAATGCAAAATTGCAAAACAGTAAAAATCAGCGTTCTTCAAGAATACTGCTGTACTTTAGCTCCATTTTCTGATAGAATATGTGTGTCATGAATACCAATTATTCCTCTAATATGGTACTTTATTAGGAAAACAAAAAGACTTCATGATACAGATACAGCAGAAAACCAAAATGGTATTGTAGAATAACCACCTTGAAGCTATGTGCTGGTCCAATTTTGTCATATTTTTTATCGCTGCTTTCTCTTCTGTGGTTTAACCCTCAAAGGTTTAAACGGCTTTGTTTTTATGACTAATATTCCCTAAGGATTAAGGTTAAACATAGCAATGAAATTTGTGAATGTTAGTATCGCCAGTATAGTCGAGCAGACTGTTGAGAATTTGGACTTCTGAATCTCAGCATGGCCAGTGCAAGGAAATCCAGTACCCTTGCCAAGCTAGGTAGTGAGATCCCTTCCCACAAGGTTTGATACAGAGCCCATTGAAATGAATGCAAGTCTTTCCACTGACTTCAGTGGACTTTGAATCAGACCCTGTAATGGGAAAGTTGGAAGTGAACTTTGTTCTTTTCCCCTTGGCTTTCTCCATCTTTGAGTCAGCCTACACCTACATCCAACCTGAGTCACATTGTTTTAAATATCCCTGCTCTGAATAGGATTAGCTGATGTGGGCAGGGACGGGAAGGTGCAAATGCTTCCCAAAGCCCTTCACCAATACCACAAAAGCTCAGACTTGACGGTTCTTAATATTTCTTTTATGCAAAAGCAAGCAGAACCCCCTTCCTTTTTTCCCCTCAGACCTTCTTCATAGATCATTAAAGCAGCAAGAAAGGGAACAAAACAAACAAACACAGTGTTCTAAAATCCTTCGCACGCCCCTTTTTCAGTTGTAGCTATAGATGTAGTTGTAACTAAGGGTAATAGAATGAAATTAAAAGAGGGAAAATTTAGGCTTATAGTGATATAATTATAAGATGGAGAATAGTCTCCCAGGGGAGTAGTGGGAATTCATCACTCAGAGTCTTAAAACTAGAATAGACAGAATATTGGGAAGTGTAGGGTACAATCCTGCACTGATAGCAATGCTTAAAGTGTATGTGTGGGACAAGCGATAAGGGGTCACAGACCCACTCAAAAAAATATTGAGCTAGATCACCAAGGGGAGCACTTTAGGCCTTGTCTCACCAAACCCACTGCTCCTGGATTATGATTGATGTGCCCACACTTTTTCAGATCCCTGTAAGCACTGATTGTCAGAGCAATAGGCTGGATGATCAAATAGGTATACCCCTGTAAATTGTTTGGAAATTGTTGCTGGCTTATTCTAATTACTAGAATTTATACGTAGTAAAGTGCTGGCTAAAGTGATGCTGGTCTAAGTATCATAAAGAGAATCTGGGTTGTATTCCTACTTCTGTTCTCTTACTCTTTGGGTCAATCAATAGCAACTGATGGACAATAGTAATCGGTTGTGAAGAGAGTCCCCTTTTCTTTCTAGCTAGAGGGGTGACAACTGTGGTGTGGGACAGTCCTGGTGTGCGCTCCTGTCCCAAAGCCCATTGGTGGTGCTAATTAAAAGTGTTGGGTGGATTATTTTTTGTGTGTGCAGTTTCTGAACAACAAAAGCAACACTTTGAAACAATTTTTTCTTACATGGCTCCAGTACAAAATGTCAGTAGGAATAACTGTGCATGTTTATATGGGGATACTTTTAAGTACACTGTGGCAACTAACATGGCCAAAGTTGGCTTCTTTTTTTTTTTTTTGTATTATAAATCATGTCAAAGGCATCCTAAAACACATTTAATTACTGATGACAGAAAAGCTTCATGTGCTAATGCCTTTCTGGTTGACCCACCATAGATTCCTGCTAAAAAATGTATAAGCGTTGGAGACAATTCCCCAGAGGGTCCCTGGAGCATTTCCTGGATTGTAATGATGCAGTAGTTTCCTACCCTATTGATAGGTGTCCCAGAGCACCTCCGAAAAAATGCTCCTATTCCCTGAAAGCTGCTCAAGTACCAGGATGCTGCTATAAATGGCTGAAATGTGATGCAGTTTCCCCTTCAACTTCCTCTAACTCAGCCTAATGGGGATTAAGAGCCATTAAGGGCTCTTTGCTGCATGTGCAGTTGCTATTGATCAGACTGACTCAGTTGTTTTAGCCAATGATCTGATTACAAGTGTTGTCTCTTTCCAGTACTTTACTGGCAGAGGGAAACCTACAAATGTACAAGAATAGGCAAGGAATACATGTACTGGAGTTTTCTGTGTGTATTCAAATTTTGCTTAACAAGAAGGCTAAAACAAAAGACTTCTGTTCTCACTGCCCGTTAATAATTGTTTCCACTCACCTACCAGTCCAAAGGTGTGTTTGAAAGAAAACCAGAAATATAACCGGGGTCTTAAAACTTTTCTTACTGGAATGTGGGATGTACAATTTACTTCAATTCTAACTTAGCTAATTAAAAAAAATTCCTAAAACAGAGAAAGCAACACCAAAAACTGCAGAAATCTTTCACTACTAAAACCTCATACCCATCCTATCAATTTTGGGATATTTCGCACACACCTCACATCCTGGACACACACTAGACCAGATCTTTGGTATGCAGATGGACATGGGAATGAGGAGCCATGAGAACTACGGGCCTAACCCAGTTAAACTCCACTGTCATATCCAAGATGAAGTCAGATCTCACCCTACTTTCCAGCCAAGAGAAGGCTTTACATTTACAGTCTTCCAGGGTCTAGGAAGCTCTCAAATTTGGCTGCATTTGCAAACCTCCTACTGGAATCTCTCAGCTAAGAAGTCAAAGTGTGGAAGAGTCAGGGTAAGCACATGCTGTCTGTGGCTGTCAACATACTGGCTCTGAGGTATTCAGACCCATTGCTGTCACAGACCACTACAATTCTCTGACAACTCGTAGAAGCATGAAAGAAGGGGACTGAAGTGATGAAGGAAGAAAAGAAAAACAATTGGCAGGCAATAGCAAAAGAAATTCCAAGAAGCCTACAGCACAGTCACAGAAGAGGCCAGTGTGGCTTCTAGATTCTATTGTATATTGGGTCCTGTTTTATTTTGCTTTTTACAGCCCTCAACACCATCCTGTCTGAGCTCCATGTGTATTAAGCGATGTGTCTAGTGTCTCTCATGTGTGAGTCTTTCACTCTCTTTTCCTCATCCCACTTGGAAATTACATAAGGACTTTTTATTTCTGAGTTATCTGATTTTTATTTAATAAATTATATTTACCTCGTGTTTACATTAGTAAAAGTAAGGTTGAAGCAATGTGTCTTGCACTTGGAGTGGAAAATGGTGGTGAGATTTGTGGTGGTTCCTAATTTCTCTAGGTGTTCATTTCACGATTGTGGATGGGTTTCCAAGAAAGATCTCAAGCCTAATTTGTCTTATTATCACAGACTGTTATGAAACAATGGCATAATATAGACAGGAGATGGGGTTTTATAGTTAAAACAATAACATTTTCAGTGATCATAAGAACAGTCATACCGGGTCAGATCAAAAGTTCATCTAGAGCAGGATCCTGTCTTCTTGATCCAGTGGAGTACAGAAGTTGACAAGAGAGCACTCGTCAGTGAATTTTAGTGGGTTTTCACTAGACCCACTAAGTTGACTACTGCAGCATTGATTGTCGCAGCGTCAATCCTCTGTTAAGTGTAGACAAACTCTAAGGCTTCTATAGATGGTACTGTAGCACAAAATTCTTCAATCTTCCTTAATAGCGTCTCACATTAAGAAGAATGAGTTGGGAAGTGATGGTTGTATAGCTCTCCACTAGGGGTTGGCAGGGAAACCACTAACTTTCGCTCTCTGGCTAGAGAAATACCAGCTTCCCTCTGATGGCGCATGGAACTAAGTTCTATTGGGCCTTGAGCCCCCTGCCGATCAGTGGGATGTGTTTCATCTGCCACTGCTTGGATAAGTCTTAGGGGGCTGCCAAGTCTTTATCTCTGAGATTGCCCTGAGTGCAAGGATTTGCATGCTAGCGGGTGTGGGCCAGCAGAACTCCCTCTCTTCCCTAGGTGAAGCATCTGGGGCAGTTATGTCTCATCTAACACATAATGGTCCAGCACCTTGGTAGGCCCATTCATAATTCATCCAGCAGCTGATAAAATATAGTTTTAGCTGATTTGTGTGATAGTGTTTGAAGATAAATTAAAGGAAGAACATTTTACTTTTCCAAGTTGCCAAGATATGATAATCACATAAAATGAATCATTTCCTTTTGATAAAATGCATTACTTACTATTCCTTTTTAATATACCAGTGTATAGCTAACATTTTCTGTTTGCACTGATACATTGTTTCCTATATTTTCTTTCTCTTTTTCATGTATTTTATTCTGAAACTAGCAAGACAGGTTTCTGTTGTAAATTTGTTTCTGTTTAGTCATAATACTAAACCTTCAATAATTTCAAAATGGATTAAATTAGGTTCATTTGAACATCTGATAAATAACAGTTATATTCTCTTGTATGATTTGCAAAATAAAAAAAGACTACATTTTATTAATATTTCTCTCTTGGCTTTTAAGAATGAGAACTTAGTGATACACCTATTCTGCTTGTTTTATACCAACCTGATTGTAGCTTTTTAAAATTCATTAACTGACTGGATTACTATACAGTATACCATATTTTGGGCAAAATTTATTTGATGATGCTATTAAATTGATATGCATAAATAATAAGCACATGAGCATTCATACTTAGTGTACATCTTTGCAAAGTCATTGAAAACTGGGTTGCTGATGGGAAATTGGAGTAAGCAAACATAACATGTATTCAAAAAAAGATGAGTCATCCTGGCCATTACCATCACCATAATACAAAGTGAAAATGAAATAAACCTGTATAACCTCTAAAGGATAATGTAGCCATAAATAAGTAAAAGCATGAGCTTATAAAGAAGTCTTGCCAGGTAAACCTGAGGTTTTGTTGATAAAGAATTACAAATTAAGAGTGGAGGAAAAACAACAGATGTTAGTAAGGAGGCATTAGACATGGCTGCATGGTTAATGCCGAATTTTGTACTTAAAGCAGGAATTCAACCTTCTTATTTTGTCTGAAGACTAACAAAGATTCTTCCCAAAATTACATTACTTTCTCTTTAAGTACAAAATGATATATCTGAGAATTCACAAGCAGATCCATTCACTAGAGGAAAAGTCAATTTTAAGATGGGTCCTTTAAGAAAAACAGTGTCTTGTTTCAACCCTTTTTTTCATCCAGAATTATTTAATAGTAGAATAACACACACACTTCAGACTTTCTTTTTCCTTTGGCCATTTTTCTTCACAACTGAAAGTTGGTCCTTCTGCATGGAAAATACTTTGCAGATAAATTTACAAATGGTTTGTCTTCACTGTCGGGATAAGTTGACCTAAATTATGCTATTCCAGCTACATGAATAACATAGCTGGAGTCGATGCAGCACAGGTCGATTTACCTCAGTATCTACACTGTGCTGCTTCGATGGGATACGCAGTTCGGTGGACTTACCTTACTCTTCTCGGGGAGCTGGAGTACCAGAGTTGACTGGAGAGCACTCTGCGATCAATTTAGTGGGTCTTCATTAGCCTTGCTAAATCGATACCTGCTGAAACGATTGCAGCAGCGTCGATCTCCAGTATTGAAAACAAGCCCAAAGAATTGTTCTGTTTCAAAATGGTCTGTTTCCTGTTGTTCTCAAAGGGTGTGAAGCCACAGTCTGCCCTTAACAAAGATGACTGCCTCTTCCATTCACATGCACCTTCCTGACTTCTGAGAATATAGGGAGCCACCATCTTCCCTGAGGGAAGCTTGGCTTCACTTTCCATTGCAGATAATGGAAACCTGTAGCCATCTTTGCTAAGGGCAATCTCCACTGCATCTCAAAACCTGATATTTTGCAACTATTGCAGGAGATCATCCTAGTTCATTAAGACAGACTAAATTTCTCATATGAGAAACTGACTTTTCCATCTCCTCCATAATATCTGGCTTGATCTAAAGTCAGGTATCTTTCAGACAATGCACTGGGAACCCAAAAAGGGTGTGGAGGAGTGTGAGCAAGTGAGCTAAGTATAATCCTTATATTGATGGTACTGTGCACAAAATTATTCCTTAACAGCTTCACATGCACATTTGCCAGGAGGGCTTAACGAATGGAGTCCTGTGATACCCCACATGAAAGATCCTTTGGGGAGGATTAACAGTTGGCCAGTGCAATCTTTTGATTCAGAGGTAAGGCAGCTGGATTATGTGCTTGTACTACCCGTGGAACACTGGTAATTATAGCAGAAAGAATATTAGGGACTAGAGCTGGGCAAATGGTAGGAAGTTTTCATGGATGTTCTGGAGATTTCTAAACAGAATTGTATTTCAAATGTTTGCATCCTGTTTTATTAGCTTGTTCTGAATATTCTCACATATATTTTTTTTTCATGTGACTGTTTGTGGAAAGTGAATGTGAGACCCTGAGTTGAAAACTGTTTGATTTATCTAACAAAATCTATTTAATGAGCATCAGAACTCCATTTGAGTGGAAGTTCCCTGATGAGGAACAGAAGCTATATCATGAACATATGTGGCCAGTCTCACGGCTCTGTCAGCTACTCCAAGGAAAAAGCATCAAGAATATCTGCAAGCATTGCATAGTCTGAAACTTGTTTGCACAAAATATTAATTAATTTCTAATAGAGAACAATTTGTAAAAATCACAGTCTGTTTGCTGCCAATTTGCCATTGGGGACAAAGGGCAATTAATATAATCCTGCTCTGATTCATTCTTGCCCTTTTCTTCTCATACTGTATGTATCTTAATTCTGATTTCTGCCTTCCACTCCCTGTATTTTTTTTAATCTTTCAGTAAGTTTGACTCTCACTTCCAACCCACCAGACAATGCTTCTGTGATGGTAATGTTATGCTGCTGCACTCAGTTCTTCGTGTAGAAAGAAATTGTTTATTTTTTTGTATGCTGTTTATACAGAGCTTTATCACAGCGGTCATCCCCTCCCCCAAATGGCTCGAAGCGTCCTCATGCTGCAGCTAACCACCACCTGATGTCCTATTTTCTGATTGGCCCTAGCTATTCCTGAACCTTGTGACACGTGTGAGCTCACACCCAGCTGTACTGTCTATGAATCTCCTGTGGTGAGACATAATCTTCACTTTCACTTCTATCACAATTCCCCTAATATACTGAAACCACCAAAAATGTACTTGCATGTATATACACAACTCCCTGTCCTCAGTTCAGCCTGGAGGTGACTTTGGAAATAAGCATATTGTTTTTGTGTTCAGATTTAGCAAGCAGTTCTGGTACAAAAGCAATATTCCTAGCAAAACTGCAATCCATTACCATTAAACAGAGATACAGGAATTTTATACTCAAATGGTTCTTTTCCTGAAATTGCACATAGAGTTTTATCCTACAGCTATTGTTTAACTAAAAGTCAGGCAAGCGATTAACTTTCTCAATGGGATTTCCCTGTGATTATCCAGACAGGGAACTATGGCAAGGTCACTAGCAAAAACAGTCTTGTGACTTTTAGCCTGATAGGGATCTGGCAGGAAATGCAGATGAGAGAAATGTCACACTGTGGAAATGATAACCTTAAGTACCAGAGACTGAGCTCAGATATGTTATTTCAGACCATCAGAGGGGTTTGTGAAATATGTCTGTTCATTCCTCTTTCTGTTCTTACATCTCAGTGTGTTATGATAAATAATGCATTGCCTTCCCAAAAGCAAAGATAAAATGGCTTCCTTACCCATATGAGTGATACATTTCGAAAGAACAAGCAGAGCACTGAAATGGAAATTAACCCCAGGACCACCAGCCTCCATTAGCAATAATGGTGCCTGACAATTTCAGGGTTAAATGAGAAGTAGGTGCCTTTTCACTGAGTTCTGCTCTTTGTTCTTGCTTTAGTGTGTGTCATTGTAGCAACTGTCATGTAAGGTTAATGACAGCCTCTCATTACCCTTGTCAAATATGTAATACTGTGGCCCAACAACAGGGTTGAATGGCTCCTGCTTGTCAGACCCCAATGTTTTGCCTAGCAGATGGTCACCCTGTTTGGAGAGGCCCTCAGATCCATCAGTGCTATCCTGAACACGTGTGTGAGGGAAGCATTTTTCCCTGATGGGACAACTCATGGATAGAATACTAATTGGGCACAGCAAGACAACCAAGGATTATTTTTTAAAATCCCTGTTAGTATTATGCTGTGCTCCAGGGAAGGGAGATAGAGAGGCAAGGTCCCCCTTTTTTTGACTGGCTCCTTAAACTGGCAAAATGTCCTCACATTCTTTCTGGCATTGGAAATCAGGATTTTTCAGCAACAACGTTCATGGGTGCTGGAATTCATTGTTTGGGCAACTTGTGACTGTGAGTTTTTAAAATCCGGATTCTCTTCTGCGGTGTCTTAAAAAAGGAAACTGAAGATATTGCTCATATAAGACAGGCTTCAAAAAAACAGCGTCTTGACATGCCCCATGGCAGTAAGCCATGATTAATTAATATTATTAAACATTCACAGTGTGGGAGCTCATTGAGGCCCCATTCTGCTAGGTATTGTAAAATATAAAGAAAAAGTCCAAGTTCTTTTCCTAAAGAGCAGAAATGCTTTCAACATTAGGATGGTGATCTAGAAGGCAAGGCTCTGTATTGTTGCACACATACAGTGACCTGCCTTAAGGTTTCTTGATCTCCTGAGTAGGCAGCATTCTTGGGGTCTGTCTACACTAGAGTGGGAGGAATGATTTAAACTCGGATAGACATGCCCATGCTAGCTCTGATCATGCTAGCCCACTGAAAATAGCAGTAGCCACAACTGCACAGACAGCAGGATGGACTAGCTGTCCTGAATACAATCCCATCTGAAACCATAGTTACATACTCAGGGAGGCTAGCCTCTTCTACTACCCTGGCAGCCATGGCTGCACTGCTATTTTTAGTGCCCTAGCTCACCTAGAGCTAGCACAGGGATGTCATGGAAATTACACCTCTGTGTACACTCTGCTGTACTCTGCACTCTGCAGAGTACACTCTGCACCTCTGTGTACACTCTGCTGTACTCTGCACTCTGCTACACTGTGAATCATAGAAGATTAGGGTTGGAAAAGACCTCAGGAGGTCATCTAGTCCAACCCCTGTTCAAAGCAGGACCAACCCCAACTAAATCATCCCAGCCAGGCTTTGTCAAGTCAGGCATTAAAAATCTCTAAGGATGGAGATTCCAGTACCTCCCTAGATAACCCATTCCAGTGATTCACCACCCTCCTAGTGAAAAAGTTTTTGCTAATACCCAATTTAGACCTCTCCCACTGCAACTTGAGACCATTGCTCCTTGTTCTGTCATCTGCCACCACTGAGAACAGCCTAGCTCCATCCTCTTTGGAACCCCTCTTCAGGTAGTTGAAGGTTGCTATCAAATCCCCCCTCATTCTTCTCTTCTGCAGACTAAATAATCCCAGTTTCTTTAGCATCTCCTCATAAGCTATGTGCCCCATCTCCCTAATCATTTTTGTTGCCCCCCATTGGACTCTCTCCAATTTGTCCACATCCTTTCTGTAGTGGGCCCCCCAAAACTGGACCTAGAACTCCAGATATAACCTCCTCAGTGCTGAATAGAGGGGAATAATCACCTCCCTTGATCTGCTGGCAGTGCTCCTACTAATGCAGTCCAGTATGCCGTTAGCCATCTTGGCAACAAGGGCACACAGTTGACTCATATTCAGCTTCTCATCCACTGTAATCCCCATGTCCTTTCCTGAAGAACTTCTGCTTAGCCAGTTGGTCCCCAGCCTGCAGCAGTGAAGGGGATTCTTCCATCCTGAGGGCAGGACTCTGCACTTGATCTTGTTGAACCTCATCAGGTTTCTTTTGGCCCAATCCTCTAATTTGTCTAGGTCACTCTGGACCCTATCCCTACCCTCCAGCATATTTACCACTCCTCCCAGCTTACTGTCATCCACAAACTTGCTGAGGGTGAAATACATCCCATCATCCAGATCATTAATGAAGATATTGAACAAAACTGGCCCCAGGACCGACCCTTGAGACACTCCATTTGATACCGACTGCCAACTAGACATGGAGCCATTGATCACTACCTGTTGAGCCTGATGATCTAGCCAGCTTTCTGTCCACCTTATAGTCAATTCAACCAATCCATACTTCTTTAATTTGCTGTCAAGATTACTGTGGGAGTCCATATCAGAAGTTCTGCTAAAGTCCATTGCTTTCCCCATATCCACAGAGTCAGTTATCTCATCATAGAAGGCAATCAGGTTGGTCAGGCATGACTTGTCATTGATGAATCCTTGTTGACTGTTCCTAAATATCTTCCTTTCCTCCAAATGCTTCAAAATGGATTCCTTGAGGACCTGCTCCATGATTTTTCTGGGAACTGAGATGAGGGGACAGACCTTCAGTCTCTGTCCAAGCACACTTGTGGCCTTTAAACAGAGAACCCTTTGCCCAGGGTCCTGTGTATCCAGTGGCCATAAATTATGCTGCAGAATCCACCTTTTTTACAGAATTATATTCCAGAATCTTATCTTCCTTTCTTTGTTATTGTTTTTAAATTTGTGTTTAGCTCCTTATGGTCCCAATGAAAATCTTGAAAAAATACGAGTACAAACTAACGCCGTGTTGACATAACACATCCTAGATGAATGAAGCATTGGAAAATGAATTGTTCCCATTTAGTGCATCGACTTTATTCAGAAGAAGAGTGAAATTGCTACTGCTATTAATAAATGCTAAAGAAACAGGGCAGTGTAAGTAAAGGAAAGAATTAAACTAGGCCCTCACCTTAGCAAATATGTAGGGACAAATCTTGGTGTCACTATGCTGAAGTCAACAGCCATCTCTGGTGGCTACCTCAGGTAGCACTTTCTGAAATTTTCCAAAGCAATCTCAATGCCCTGGCTAATGTCTGCTCTTATAAACTGGCTTTAATGTACCAGTCTGTGTCTGATTTATTCTCAAACTCATAACAGGTGCTCCATTTGCCTGTATAATCACTTCACTACCACAGTGTAGCTCATGGTTTTGTAATTGTTTTGAGATACACACAGCTCTCAAGCGGCTCTGCTTTGAAAGCTGAAGCCCCCTGACTTACAAGAAGCTCTCCAAACCTGGAAACTCGTGATCTTTTTGGCTGACATAATGCAGCAGTGGATCAAATAGTAAGTTATCAGGAAGGCAGCAAAAATAGTCTGACCTTCTACCTTCAATTAGGAGGTATTCATGCAGATTGAAGTGCAAAGAAATTCAGTTCTAGAAGGCTGTACATGTTGTGAGGAGACTGGTGAGAGGGCAGAGGTACCCAGCTGATGTACAGGGCTGTTACAAGGCCTCAGAAAAAGGGGAAAGAACAGATGAGCCCTTAGGCTCCGATTCTCACAGATATTAAAAATCAATAGCAGTAGATGTTTAAATATCTTTGAGGATCTGGGCATTAGCTCCCATATTGAAAGGCTATTTAAAGATCAGGAAGAGACAATGTAGAGGGTATTCACTTCCCCAAACAGAAACAAAAGGCTCAAAACCCACAATCCCTTACGGTCCCCAAAAATAGAAGTGCAAGGAATCCTGTTCAGAGCCAATCGCATCAAGGCAATTAAAATGAATGGACTGTTTACTTGTTTGTTGTAAGGCTGCATGTGGGAATTTGGGAATTAATTTCAGAGTTAAGGATTGTTTTTGCTCTGAATGTGGAAGGTGCAGGAGGGTATCATTTCACCAATGGAATACATTGGCATACCTTACAATTTCAAGAGTATTGATGGGCTGGAGCAGAGATGTGAAATCCAGAGCTACTTTGTTTTACTTCCCCAACTGCATGCGTACTGGTCATGGAGAGAGACAAGCGCCAAATTGTTTGTGTTCCAATAAACAAGACTCTACATTTAGGGGGAAACCAAAAAGGGGTTGGGTGATGTTAGCTCTTTAACTATGCCCTAGTCTGGCAGCATTTACCATACCTAATAATTTATCTACCACAGATTGTGATGTAAACATGTACAGGTGTCACGGGATGGAATGTGGGTGCAATGTGTTAATGAACCAATTCTTTGCCTCTGGAAACCTAGGCTGCAAGATACATATTCCAAATAAGTTTGAGGGTAATCCTAGCCGAACACACAATGGACAAGTCTATAGAAAAAATAGGGCATCATTTATCACAGTGAGCTCTCCTTACTTAGGATGGGCCTAGGAGTAGAATATCAGTTCAGGACTGAGGTGCATTGGTTGTATGGGAAAGATATCCTTTGCTATCATTCTGGTCTATCTTCATAGAATCTAACCTAACTTAATTCTTTCAGATCCTGCATCTCAGGAATTATCGTGTAGGGAGGAGAGCATGTGAGTATAATAGTAGTAACAATTTGGGTTTGCAGCACTTTTCATCCATACATTTCAAACAAATATGATTTTGGCAAGTGTTAAAATGAGTCAAAATAAATAAATAAAATCATCACAAAAATTTCAAAATTCAGGGTTTGAAATAGGCACATCTGTAATTAAAATGTTAATCAGTATTGTTACAGATATATGGTGGTTAATATATTTTACTTGCCAAAACCGCCCCCCAAGTTTTGAAAAAAAAAAAAAAAAAATCGGTAACAATGCTGATTAAAATGTCATAAATTTTTGCAAAAGCCAAAACATTTTGAGAAAGTTAGGTTTTTTGGTTAAATTTTTCACTTTTGAAAAATGACCATTTAAAAAAAACCCCCAAACCTTTGTTTTTGAGAAAGTTTGACCAGCTCTGGAAGTATTCTACTCCTCATTTCACAGTTGGGAAAATTGGGGCACAGAAAGGTTAGGCCTAGGTAACATACTGAATCATGGCAGAGTTGGGAAAATATACCTTGGTCTCTTGACTCCCACTCCTATTTTCAGTCCACTGAATGACAAGCTACTCTGTGTGTGCCTGGGTGTGTTTTGAGCAATAATATGGATAAAGATTTTCAACAGTGCTCAACATCATTCTAATTCTACTCCCACTGAAGCTAATGGGGATTTTACCATTGACATCAATGGATGCAGAGTTAGACCAATGTTGAGCACTGTTGAAAAATCCCATCCACATATAATAACTATAGTTAAATGTGGATGGCCCTTTAATTTTCTATTTTTATTTGCAATCACTGATAGCTTTCTGGGGAAAAATCCTACTCTTTCAGCTGACATTTCTCAGGGTGATACTCGTTCCAGAAATAATTTAACTGTGGAAACTTAAACTGAATTTTGTGATTTTTGGAGTGTAATATTTATATATCTGGTATACACACTCTGTGGCTCTGTAAACCATTCAGCTATGCTAAATACACTTGAAACAATCAAGAGTATGTGCCATCTCATTTGTGCTACTGTCATACTCTGTAAGGGTTTTTTGTATCACAGTTTTCTTCTAACAAAACATTTGAGAAAAGACAGGCAAACATGCAGAGAAAAATAATTATTTCAAATACAACTACCCAACTGGAAACTTGCAAGACCATCACACAGATTTTATTCCAGTACATTTTTTTTGTGATCTCTGCTATTCATCTTTCATTTTTTAAATGGTATCCCTGTCACAGATTAACTCAAAATGAACCTTTGCTTATTCTGTGTATATTATTTATGTAATACTGGGGCATTAATGGTTCTCAAGAGCAATGCAGTCCACTTATTCCTCTCTTCTCAGTGGTTCTATGCCTGAGCTTGGGAACAATTGGGTTCTTTGTGAAGCTTCTCTCCTTTTCTTCAAGAGAAACTGAGGGACTCTATCTTCTATTTCTGGAAGCTACCTCCCTCCCTTCAGTCCCTTTCCTGGAGCTGGATGGACTTGGTTCAGATATCTGGTTGGTCCCAGCCTTGTGCCAACTCTCCAGGGCCTGAAGTTGGCTGTCCTGGCATGTCAGTCAGGTTCCTTGTCTGGCCCCCACATACTGTTCCTGTCTGAAACCTGACCAGGTAAACCTTTGGGGTTTTTCTTCTCTCTGGAGCCGTGCAAGATAGCAAGGGGCTTTATGTATGTTAGTTATAGTGTACCGGAAGTGCAGAGTAGGCTTTCTAAGCATACAAATGCAGCGTTGCAACTCTTACAAGTAATGGGATTTTGGTATCTGCTGGAGCCTGGAGGCAGTCTCACAATGATGGGAGATGCTCCATCCTTCATGTGCCTTTTCAGCCTAGCTCAGGGAAAACCTACCTGTGACTGGTCTGAGGCTGCCTTCCCCTCTTTCCTGCCTCCTGGGGAAGAACCGCCAGTCACAGCTGCTGCAGGAGGTTGAGAGATCTCTCGCTTTCCCCTCAGGAGTTGGAGGAGTTTCTGGAGAGAGGAGAGTGAGCAGCTGACACTCTTCTCATAACAGAGAGGAGGAGGAGGAGGGAGCAGAGAGAGCCCAGAAGCTCAGGGTCCATCTGCTTCCTCCTATGAACAATGGGTCAGTCTGCTGTTTGCTTCTCTTCCCTACAGCCCTTTGGCAGTCTCATGATTTTGAACTTGTGTGATTGGCAGTTCTAAAAACAAAGATGGTCACAATCTAACCAAGTGTGTTTGTGCAAAAGGAACATTTTGAGTATGAGCCATTAGTCTGGAATTCTTACGATCAGTTTTGGGGTGAGTTATGGGTGGTTCAGCTGAGCTTATTGGTTTTTAAGTGGCAGGTTTTGAATTGTCTTTCAACATATGCATCATGGACCTGATTCTAATCTCATTGTCTTCAAGGAGTATGACCTCTGCATGGTAAACCTGGTCTGGGGAATCTGCATCTGCAGACTTGTTCTTACCAAGCTCATGGTTGCAGCACAGTCCTTATAGCTGTGTCAATGCCTCCATCCTGCACTATGCAGACTCAAGTCAGATGCTGTGGCTTTGGGGTTGAATCTCCTTTGCTAGTTATAGTTGCTCAGGGGCTTGGTTCATACTGAATTGTGGGAGAACTAATCTGGCCAGCTTGCAACACTTGAGCAGAAGTGTTGTTAGGTAACCAATGTATGCAATGGAATCATTTTGGGGTCTGCATGATCCCTGCAACTGGAGACTGTAACCTGGATCCAGTACCAGTGGAAAAACTGCTTGGCTTGTGCTTTCTTTGCTATTTCAGCTTTGGAGCCATAACGGTAGATGAATCATTCCCTTAAATATCAATTTTCTTTCCCCTTGATCAAAAAACAATGAGCCACAAATTTGAACAGCTTGATTTAAGAATCTATGGCCATGGGAAGGGAAGACAGTTTGGTTCCCTACCCCTCTTTTAAATGCCCAGGATGGTCCCTGACCCCTTGTGAAAATATTGAGCAACATCAAAAGCTAGAAGTAGTGTGCCAAGTCTTCATTTATTCACTCTAATTTAAGGTTTCGTGTGCCAGTAATACATTTTAACATTTTTAGAAGGTCTCTTTCTATAAGTCTTCAATATATAACTAAATACTGTTGTATGTAAAGTAAATAAGGTTTTAAAAATATTTAAGAAGTTCCATTTAAAATGAAGAGCTCCCCCAGACCGGTAGCCAGGACCCGGGCAGTGTGAGTGCCACTGAAAATCAGCTAACGTATCACGCATGCCATAGGTTGCCCATCCCTGATCTAGGTAAAAACTCCTACGTTTGGAATGTTCACATAGACAGACATATATGTCTAGTTTTAATTATTTTGATTTGGTCCTTAGTTTTCTAAATCCTTGACGACCTTTCCTGGTAAATACTTTTAAAACTAAAAGTTCCCTTCATTTCCTAATTTTCTTTTAATTTTAATCTTGCAAAGAAAAATGATTGAAAAAGGTACTATAATTGTATAGGAGGAAGAGACAAATCTAGGCCTCTCCAGGGTAACAGAGGGGAAAACACAAACTGACCTTTTCTTCTATATTTGGAA
Source organism: Dermatemys mawii (assembly GCA_007922305.1). Classification (NCBI taxonomy): domain Eukaryota; kingdom Metazoa; phylum Chordata; order Testudines; family Dermatemydidae; genus Dermatemys; species Dermatemys mawii. The sequence continues at coordinate 69,051,015 of ML677334.1, forward strand.
CTGGTAGAGTAATAATTATTTATAAGGTTCTCATTTAATTGGCTCCTACTTAATTACTTACTTAATAAGAAAATTCAATAAGTTCTTTAGATTTTAAACAAGCGGGAGTTTTTCTTTTTTTTAAAAAAAAATGCTTATGTAACTGCCTTCCCCACCTTGTACTGAAATAGTTTGAATTTCTTAGGCATATGCTGCAAAACCTGTTTTCTTCAGTCTTTGGGTAAAGCTGAAGTATCTGAGTGGACAGAGATGGGTCTGAGAAGTATACGTGAGTTTTGAAACAAACTTTTCCTAAAATTTTAGAATGGTGGATGGTTTCCCTGGTTTCTTCTATAGAAGCTTATGCCCAAACTCTGTGCATGCAAGTCCCACTGGGAAGAATTTGACACCCAAAGTTCGAGGGAAAACTATAAAACTTCTGATCAGACAAGCACAATTAAGTGCTAAATACAAATGCATGTTTGTTTTGTTATGTAACCTCAGTCTGCTTCATGTTGGGCTAGTGCAAAGCGGCACAGTCCCCAGAAAAAATAACAGCATGCCCAAGTTCACTAAATAAAAGAACCACATCTGTTTATTGTTGGCAGAAGGCATGCACACAGTTCACCTCCTGCTGCTGGTGTTAATGATGTGTACAGAAAGACAGGAGAAACAGAAACAATTCTGTCTTCCTCTTAGAATTACTTCCTGAGTCAGGTTTCAGAGTAGTAGCCATGTTATTCTGTATCTGCAAAAATAATGAGGAGTACATGTGGCACTTTAGAAACTAACCAATTTGTCTGGGCATAAGCTTTTGTGGACTAAAACCACTTCATCAGATGGATAGAGATGAAGTGGGTTCTAGCCCATGAAAGCTTATGCCCAAATAAACTGGTTAGTCTCAAAGGTGCCACAAGTACTCCTCACTGTTTTTCCTGAGTCAGGGCTCCTTCTTCTGATACGGGAGGAGCTCCAACCTGGGTATATGCCCATAAGCACTCATTCACTCAGCTAGCATAGTGATTGTGTTGCAGTATAATTGTGTAAAAGGAGTATTGGATTTTTTTTTTTAAGATACACCATTCAGATTTTTCAAAATCCAGAGTCTAAGAACAGAAGTGGGACCTATTGTAAGATTTTTCATGGAAAAGAGGGGTAAGTAGGATATAAATCTGCTCAAAGGCTTTTTTCTCTAATTTCCCAGCTAGTAATAAATTTGATTAGGGGAAAAAAAGTGCTAAACGAATATTTTAAAAATCATTCAGTTGATTTAATCACACTTTCTTCATATCCACTTGGCTTGTGAAGTTGACTTGGGCATTATTTAAAATCATACAGTTTAGGTTATGATCTTCTAAAATGACAGGAAAAAACAGGATCTAAGCGATTGCTCACATTTTTACAGTATCATAATAGTTCAGCCTTCTTCTCCTTCACTAATTCAGCAAGTAAATCTATCCCAGAAATGTGTTGTTTGTCTTTTGAATTGTCGCTGGTTTACATTAAAAAAGAAAAGAAGTCTTCACAACCTCAGTCTAAGTTGTGAATTGCATTGAGAACAGGAATTGGCTGCACTCAATTTCCTTAACAGACATTGTCTACTTTGTTGTGGTGTTATGAAGGGAATAGGAGGTCAGGGAGTAGCTTTTGTGCTTTGCTCCAAAGGTGCCAACGTCTGTAACCATCCTGATCTCTTCTGGGTCTGAGAGGCTGCAGCTTGGGCTGGTTGTAGAGAGAGCGTCTTTTCTCTACAAAGAAGTTTCATTTCTGAGGGTGGCACATTATTGTTAGAGTGCAATGTAGCTGGTAAGGGAGGTCATGAGGGTGCAGAGGTGAGATAAAACCACTCAGGCCAGTCCCATTGAGAACTCCGAAGATGAGCACTCAATCTTTGATGTTGACTTGATATTCTTTGGGAAACCAGTGATGGGGACAGAGCCCTGCGGTGATGTGCTGTCAATAGTCGGTGTTGCTGAGCAGTCAGGCTTCTGTGTTCCAAACCAATTGTAAGGCTGTTAAGGCCTGTGCTTTTAGGCGTAGGAACAGAAAATGTCAATAGTTGAACTGGAGATAGCCATGGTAGTCCACGCATTGTTAAGTCTGAATCGGGCAGTCTTCAGGGACGAAGGACAGGGAGGTTTTTCATAGCCATGGTTTGCCAAAAGAAGGGAGGATTCCCAGTAACTATTGTGCAGCTGCAGACTGCCCTAGCACTCTTAGCACGGAGGCCCACAGCAAGAACTTGTGGTCTTTGTGTTTGTCTCCACCTGTTATCAACCTAAGTCTTGATCCTAGACCGCGATTGTGTCCGATTGGTCACAGGTGTATAGTGGCAGTTTGAACTCAAATTGTTATAGATGGAGCTGGGCAAATAATAACCCGTGAAAAAGAATTGTGGAAAATGTTGGCATTTTCCCCAGCAAATATATATTTCCATTGTTTTGACTAGCCCTAACTATTGGTCCCAATTAGAAAAAAACTGGAGGGAACAAAGGTGGGGATGAAAAATGGAGTGGAGGGAGGATAGGATGAAAAACTCACAGGGAGAAAGACTGTGTAAAGGGACCAGAAAGTAGAGGGGAAAAATTCTAAGGAAAACATAAATACCATGTTACTAGCTTATAGGATACCCAATTTGCCTGTCACATTCATTTTTCTAGCACTAATATATATAGCATTGGTTTCCCTTTGAGCTAGTAAAAACAGTGCCCTACTGGTTCCTCCAATAAGGAAGCCTCACCATGTAGAGCTTCAGGAACACTGGGCCCATGATTGAGTGTGACTGCAGTGCTCAGACAGTGAGTCCTATGCCTTACATTGGTTCAATTTTCCCAAGTTTTTGGCCACCACTTGGCAGATGCTATAATTTTTAAGGATGGAGTCAGCTTTTTCTAGGGTAGAGAAGGGAAGGGAGAAATAATAGAACATATGTAAACACAGAATGCTAGGTGAAACCAGCCTCTCGTAGCTCCTATGAGCTTGTCCAAAGAGAGCTTCCATTTTGGGTCACCTGTTAGAGCTGCTGTCTGTGACAGGCGGGTTTAAGTCTCAGCTGGTGCAGTGTGCACTAGTACAGCTGATTGGATATGGTCATTGTAGTGTCTGCCAAAAATATTTGGAAGACCCATATGTGACTAGGGCTTTATATATTCCTTCCAGTAGAGGGCAATGGTACACGTAGACTCCAGACAATATATTAAAACCTGGCATGCTGCAGTTTGCTGACTCCTTTTTTGATATCTGGCAGGGGGTACAATTGACAAGATTCATGTCTTCTGAAATGCTTGTACAGTAGGATTCTGGCCATGCCATTCCCCTGCCAAGGGAACTGGCAGGGAGAGTGGAGTGCAGATGCAATGGCATGATTTACCTGTGTGCTTGTGTCTCTTGCATCTGCAGTCCCACTGAATGCGGTACTCTGGGGTATTTTTGTAGTAGTCGCCTCAGCCTAAGAGCTTGGATTTTAAGTGTTGCAGCCCTCACTTTTTTTCTTATTAGTGGTAGTTTTTACATCATAAACTGTAGCTGAAGGCGGGGGCGGGGGGCGTGGGGGAGGGAGGGAGGGAGGGAATGTGGTTGATCACTTTTGCCAGTATCAGTTTAAAGAAGTGGTTCTCAACTTTTCCAGACTACTGTATCCCTTTCAGGAGTCTGATTTGTCTTGTGTATCTCCAAGTTTCACCTCACTTAAAAAACTACTTCCTTACTAAATCAGACATCAAAATACAAAAGTGTCACAGAACAGTATTATTGAAAAATTGCTTACTTTCTCATTTTATAAAATCAGTTGGAATATCAAGATTGTACTTATATTGCAGTGTATAGTATATAGAGAGGCATAAACAAGTCAATGTCTGTATGAAATTTTAGTTTGCACTGACTTTGCTAATGCTTTGTATGTAGCCTGTTGTAAAACTAGGCAAATATCTAGATGAGTTGATGTATCCCCTGAAAGACCTCTGAGTACCCCCAATAGTACACACACACACACACCCAATAGTACCCCCAATAGTTGAGAACCATTGGTTTAAAGTATGTAAACAATAGGGATGTACATATTAAAAGTAAGATTTGTCATTATTCTGTCTCGGCAAAAATTATATTAATCTCTTCTGTCCAGAAACCAAACTACAAATCTCACAAGATTCGACTATTTTATAAGAATTTTGGTATTTCCTCTGGACCCACTTTCTCATGGTATTCTGGTGCTTCCGTTTTTGGACCTATCTGAAACCATAAAGTTTAAAACACTTTTGTGGAAGAAACAGAGGCAGAGTTGGGGTGAGAGAAGACGAAGAAATTAGCAGTGGATCAATCAGTGAGTTGTTAATGGAATATTATAGGTCCTTTTGGAATCTAATCTGAGGGCAGCTAATACGTGAGTGACTGGTATAGATGCTTATTCACAGTGAGCATGGCTGCAGAGTGGTGGCTCAGCTGAAGGCAAGATAGGGATAGGAGGGAAAGGGTGAGCGTGCTGGGGAAGCGAAGATGACAGGAAAAGAAGGGGCGAGGAAGGACTGAGATGCTGAAAACAAAACCCAGCAGAAGAAAGAGGAAACCTGTCACAGGGACAGACAGAGTGGTGTGGAGAAAAGGAAAGAGGAAGCAGTCAGAGGAAAAAATGCACCAAAATATTGTATATGAAAAACTGAGAAAAGGTAAGAAAGGAATTTAGGAATAAAGATGACATAGGAAAGTATTTTTTAAGAAAAAGATGGATGAGGCAGCAGTTTCTCTGCCTTCAGTGGAATTTATTCCCCTTCTCCAGATACTGTTGAGCTACAGTATTTCTGCCAAGAATATTTTATCCCTTCCTGCTTCCTGCTCCTGACTAACAATTGCACACATACCCTCAGTTTTGTTACCCCATTTGTCTCATCCATCTTTTTTGTTTTGTCTTATATGGATGCTCTACAGGACAGCAACAATAATTTTCAATATGCTTGTACAGCACCAAGCACAACGGGTCCCCAGCCTAGCTGAGGCCTCTCGGCACAGCTACAATATACAATAATAACCACTGGCTCATTCTTTTATCTTGGAATGCAAGTTATACAGATGGTAGAGATGTGAATCAAAATTTGCTGGGCATAATGCCTTTGGGCTCTTTGAGAGATATTGCCCCTGGTTGTTTGCACCTGCCAATCTGGCATTGCCTGTGTAACATGGATTTGGTGATCTCTGCCCAATCTCCAGTGGACAAGTGTCCACAGATAAACACTGGCATTAATTGAGACCCTTACTGACAGTATCAGCAGAGAGAGCAGAGGCTGAACTATTCTCACCAGTAGGTACATTAGTGGGACCAGCTGGGGAAGTTTGAACTTTCTCTGTGGATAAATAGAAGATTTCAGTCTCTAGCACCATCCATCTGGCAACTTTCATAAGCCATAAATTCATACACATAGTAAACAGTTTTCTTTTGAAAGGCGATTCAGTTACTGAACTCTTTCAAAACTTAAAGACAAGTTTGATTTGTATTTGGTTCAAGCTTTGGTGAAGATTTGGGTCTGGATTTTATCACTCTGTTTCATTCATCTGCAATCTAAATATCTTGTTTTGTTGATAATATGAATTTTAGACTTACTAACACTCCTACTATAGACATGCCTGATACTGAACTGATTCAGAAGCTGTAATCATCAATATTGTGATGTATTTGAATGTTTTAGAGTCTCGGATCTTTCAGAGGTTAAAGCAGAAAATGAAGACAACATTGTTTTGGGCGGTATATTGATCCTGAGTATGTGATAACTTCTCTGGCACTGAGGGCATTGCTGCTTACACTTCAAACCACGGTTTGCTTTTAGCCTTACCCACTGAGGCTATTAAGTTGGCAGGTGAACGGTTCCCCGCTCTTCTTGTTTCTCTTCACCTCCCCTATGCAGTATATTAACCATGCAAAATGTGTTAAAGTATGTTTACAGAATAAACCAGGAAAAGCAAGGGGTCGGGGGAGAACTGGCTACCTCATTATAATCTTACCTCGGCTGACTGGAAGGGCCTCTGATCAATGGGGAAATTGTAAATGAATATTGTGTAATCTGAGACTAAAAATAAAGCATCCTTACAGTAATTGACACTCCAAGAAGCCAGAATCACATCCACCTGCCTTTCTGAGCCAGAGTCTGGGCAAAATAAAAAGCATGCAGTTGAGCACGAGTGTGTACTGAAATTTTAAGGAGAATGTGCATTGACCTTTAAGGAACACACACAGTGTTTCAGAACTTAGCCGTCTACAGGCAATTATAAAAATGCCGGAGGTCTGCTGGGAGTTCAGCTGTGGTTTTCTGCCTGCTACCCCTTCTCTCCTGAAAGCAGCCATATTCTGCAGCATGTCCCTGACAGAGAGAGCCTGTCGAGGAGAGATTCTGAGAGCTGGGACTGACGCCATACTGCTGTGATTGCAGCTGTGCAATTATCACAAATGTGGAGTCTGCTGCTCTATCGCTGCCTGAGACTGGTACTTTCTGACTTCACTCAGAAGCATATTTTTTCCAGTGCTACCCAGCTCTTTCTAATGTTGTCCAAGTGCTCTTGGCAACTACCTATATCCACTGACACTTTGACTCTTGCTGGCTCTTTTTGCCACTTTCTTGACTCGTCTCTATGAGCCTGGCTGTGCACAGGATCCGGGGAGCAATGAAGTGCAAGGAGCAGGCTACTCACATCTCCAGATGCTGCACGTTGTGCTGCTCTCTTTCCCAAGGAAGGGAGGTGGGAAGGAGTGGGGGATGAGCGGACAATGATCTGGGAAACAAGATGATCCAGATTCAAGGACTGAATAGCGACTCTCTATTTTGACCCTCTCCTGCTCCCAAAGCTGCATAACTGTTTACTGTCCCCCTGCTCAGGATCTTTGCAAAGTGCCAATCCAGCCATATATATGAGTTTACCAGACTCGAAGCTACCCCAGACCAGCTAGGGATATGCCACTGTGGGAAAGCCATAGGTAAATCATAATATGTTTTAGCCTAGACAGTATTCAGATTTGTGATATAATAGACTCTTACGCTTGAATGTTTACCAAAAGTGAATTTCAAATGGTATGGTCTTCTATTAAGTTAAAATTGCACTGTGCTGGTTAGCTACATAAGTCATCTAGTCAGGAAATAGGAACAGTACCCTGTGACTTATGTAACCAACCAACACTTTAACACATGTTAAAGTGCAAACATCATATATACACATTGTAATCCAGCCTTCTTTCTGTCTGTCTTTCTTTGTATTGTGGTAGGAGTCCCAGTCATGGATCATGGTGCCAGATACCGTACAAATGCAGAACTTAAAAACAGCACCTGCCCCAAACAGCATGGAGTCTAAGTAAACTAATTCCATACAGTACAATTCAGTGCACTACAGTCTAAATAATCTAAGTCAAATGTATAGGAGCTCTACTCAGGGGGGAAATTATCATGAAAAATTTCCAAAAAAAAATCAAAATATTGAATAAGGTATAAAATCCTGGTTAAACTCCCATTGACTTCAGTGGGGTCAAAATTTCACCAAAGATTTTTTTGTAAACATTTCACAAAGTGCTGAAATTGGGTGGCCATGTTATTCATCAAGACTTGCTTGCTCAGATTGAGAAATAAAATATAAAAGGACCTCTTATAATTTTTTTAGTGATTCCTTTCATTATGGCTTTTAAATATGACCATTTACAAACATTTAATAGCTCTATTGATACCCCTCCCACACTGACACACCCATGGAGGGAACCACAGGGGGGACTATGGGGAAGAAGTCTCCACGTGGTTCCTCTCAATGTTTGTCTGAAATTGTTTCGCTGCGGGTGGGGTTTTTCTGTACATAAGGAAGACTGTGAGGCCCACTTACAAATCTGTGGCTCTCAAGACTCACGTGAAGCTAGTGCAAGGCCAGGACCATCCATGTGGAAACTCATACTTCTACACCAGCTCTTAGTCTCTAGTGGCTTTCTGACTGCTCCTGAAGACAGCGATGTTGTTCAGGGCTTCCAAAGTCATTAACTTGCCATGAGACCCCCTAGAAGGGGTTTGCCCTATCATGGAGGGGTGGGCTGCTAAAAAGTAGTACAATCTCGGATTGTATTACCTGCACACACATTTTGGCTGAGTGATTGGGCCCACTGCTTCTCCTCTGTTACAAATACACCTGTTTAAACCTGGCACTTTCTCTGTCAATGCAATTTCTAGGCCCCTTCTTGTGATTTCACCTGGGATAGAGATGGACTTTCAGTATTCACCTCTGTGTGTGTGTTCTCTCTGTCTCCTTTTTCCTTCCCCCCACCAATTACAAGGTAATGTTATCAGTCAAATATGTGTGTGAATATTTTCTGAATCATACGCATCCCAGTCTGTCAAGTTTTCAGATTGTTTCCCTCAAGTCTTTTAAAAATAATTTTCCTGTGAGAGACAAGTCTCAGATTTACATGCAGTGGTCAAATTAATTTATTTTTATCTGTTTTTTTTCCCCCCATAAGATTGTGGATGTGAAATTGCATTCCTATTTCCCTTTAATGTTGTTTTTGTGGCATTTCTTTAGCATTCACGCCCACATTGTGCGCAAGCAGATTTCTTACCTTTTTCACTCTGTGCAAATAAAGAAGGGAATAAATTTAACAAGTACAGTTGTATTTTCCTAACCATTGGAAACTCTCAGCAGACCTTGACGAGGATGCCAGAATACTAGCTCCTCAGGTGAACGTTCAATTGTATCCCTCTCGAGCACTGTAAAGCCATGCCGCAGTTGAAAGTGGAGGCTGCCAGCCTCTGTTGTTTATAGCATCAAGGCCTTTAGGGTACAAGGCAAGTTGTTGGTACCACGGTGGCATTTTCTTACATTTAGTCATGGAGTAGAATAGCTATTTAAAAAGTCATTATTTCAGTTTAAGAGAGTAAAATTTCCTGCTTGCGTAGTCAGTCTTCTAAGATATGTGGCATTTGTGGAATGAAGAAATTTCCTTGCCAAGCCTTTAAATGGTAGAAATCCTCTTCAAGCCAACTTTGATGTTGCTGGCAAATGTAGGGAGCAAAATCAATAAACAGCATGTAAAAGAGAGAGGTTTTCACTGCAGAGGAAAAATGCAGTGAGGCACCAACACCTTTTATCTCTTTACCTTTCATACCTGCAGCCATTGTACTGCTAAATATGAGGATCATATGTAGTGGGAAGTGCACAGAAGTCTGTTTAGACTGAAATGCTGCTTCTAAGACTTGATAAGAAAATTAGCTGACTGATTGCTGTAACGGTTTTAGATGAGCTTATAGTTCACCATGTCCCCTTTCATGTCTGCTTTTGCCTCTTATTTCTTCCCTATATAACACTTTCAGGTATTTCCTGGTACAGAGTGATAGAAAGACATGCTTTTAAAATCCATGTGTCCTGTCCTTCCGTAACAGGATTTAAGTAATACCCATTGGGGCCCAGGGTTTTTATAGAAATGCCCAGTACTAGGCCGGCAGAAGTTATTAGAGAATGAGGACAGAGAGCCTCCCATGAAGGATATTTTTTGTGCGCTCCTACATTAGCACATTTTCTAGTGAACCCCGTGGGCTTCTCTCCACCTTCCACTCCACTTTCTGAAGTGAATGAAAGTCACTCAGAATGTGACAACCCTAATTTAACACGAAAGGAGATGTTGTATGGTGCACACATTAATATATTAAGCCCCATCAGTTTTTTTTTTAAAAAATATGCTTTTCAGGAGTCCTCAGAAATTTAAACAACAACAACAAAAGATGGCCCACGTCTTTTGTAACAATAGAACACTTGGGCAATACTTGTGCATTTAGCAACATATATTTTTTTCTCCCCCAGAAATATAAAGTAAAATCAATAGAACAGAGGAAATACAGGGACGGGGGGAAGTTATGAAAGCAACTTAAAAGCACAGCAAATTTCTGCATGGATACCGTAAACATAATTAAAGATGAACTGAGAAAGCTTTTGGTTTTATTTGTGCTTAAGCTAACTTATACTAGGTCAGTGTGCTTTGCAAAGACATGACTAGGGTGACCAGACAGAAAGTGTGAAAAATTGGGATGGGGGTAGGGGTAATAGGCACCTATATAAGACAAAGCCTCAAATATTGGGACTGTCCCTATAAAATCAGGACATCTGGTCACCCTGCGCATGACTGAAGCCTAGGGTAGCCTACATATGTCCATGAATAATGTGATTAGATCCAAGGAAGCTAATGGAACTGATAAAAAGATTTAGAAAGTCTCAGGAATCAGTGAAAAGAAGGCTCATCAAAGATCTGGTGGGCCTACCAGTAGAGTAAGTGACTAGCTAGGTGGATGTGGACAGCTAAAATGTAGGAGGTGCCTCTAAACCAGGACTGAACACACCTGGGTTCATTTTGTGGATCAGTTACAGACATCATTTGTGACCTTGAGCAGGTCACTCAATCTACTCGTCAAATAGGGATAATATTTTTCTTTCTCAGAGGGGTGTTGTGAGGTCAAATTCCTTAACCCTTGTGAAATACTCAGATACTGCATAGATGAGGCTGTGTAAGTACCTAGGTGGCTAAGAGAGTCTTTGTGTCTAACCACTTCAAAAGAATGAAAACAACAACAAGTAAATGCATTTTCTTTTATTTTGTTTTTAGAGAAACAATATAATGCAATGAAAAGAATTGTGATACTATTACAATATAAAAGGGGAAAAAACAGATGTGGTCAGTTGTTTCACTTTATTTAAACAATGAAGCTTTCGTGGGTGCATGAGAGTCTTGTAACCCAACAGGACTCAACTACAAGGATTGGGTCCAAGTTGGGTGGGAAAACGAGGTTGGCTCTCCTCCTGCTGTCTATGGCGGGGTGTGGGGGAACGGCAGTGGGCTTCCCTGCTCCTGATGGCTGCCACCACCTCACTGCATTGTACATGCCGTGGGATGGAGTCTTAGTGCCTCTCACCCTACACTACACACACGCCCGGCAGGGGGCGGCAGACAGCAGGAGCAGGGCAGGCACCCACCGCCACACTAAATCCACGGATCGGAGGAGAAGAGCTGCTCCCAGGGGAGGAAGTGGTGGCAGTGCTGACTCAAGTTTGGGGAGAGGGTTGGGGTTGGATTGGGCTCTGGTTTTCAGGCTCAGGTTGGAGTTTGAGCATAAAAACTAGGCCAGAGCAGACCTCTAGGGTGGACCATTGTGTCCATGCACACAGGTTATTTTTGCGAGATTGGAGCCTTAAAATATTTATATTGGGTCATATCCTGAAGTCCTTACTAAGAGCTTTTTCCTCTCTGTCCTTAATCAAGAAAACCTCCCACTGAAATCATTGAGAGTTCTGCCTCAGTAAGGACTATTGTGTTTATAATAAAGCATTCTATGGCTTATATCACTGCCACTGAATAAGTAATGCATTTTTTAGGTAGCTGAAGTGACTTGGCTTTAAGCCTTTTAATTACAATGTACCCAAGGTGTGAATTAATTTGTTGGACTGAACAAGGGATGCCTGTCCCAGATAGCTTCTGAAAGTACAATCTAAAGACTTTCGTTTCCAACGGAGAAGCTGAAACAGTGCCAGGTGCCATATATTTACATCATTCCCAGAAGTGCCATTACATATATAATGTTTCTAGAGAGAACAATATACTGTTGAATGTATTGAAGGGGTTTATTTTATTTTTGTTACATTTCTTGTTAAGCTAGCTGTGCTGGGATGTTGCCTCATAAAGTGAAATTTCATCCCTTGAGGTGTAATAAGGGTCAGGTGCCTAAATGGCTTTTGCTACTCCTGATAAGTCCAAAGGAATTTTGCCTTTGACTTCAGAGGGAGCAAGACCATGCGCTAAAACTAAATATTTGCAACAGTAGCATTATGTCCTTATTACAAATAAAAAGCATGCAGTGTAACAATCTCAGATTCGACCAACAGAGGGCTCTATTGGTTTGATTTAAGTCACAAAAAGCGGTATTAGACTTTTTGGGGTGAGGATGCGATAATAAATCTGAGAGCATCCATAAAAATGGAGTCAGCGGAACTGAATTGAAAGACATGTTTAAATGAAGAATTTGAGGGTTACTTAAAAAAAATTATCACCGTTAGGTGATCTGACATATTTATCATTGAAGAGATGCTATTTAGAGTACTCTGTGACTTCTTTCAGTGGCATGAAGATGTTAGTGGTATGCTGTGTTTAAATGCCCTATAACATTTAGAACTCAACTACAGAGCAAATTATGCCTTTTGGAAATAGTGTTAACATTTCTATCTTTTACTACATTCATTTTTGGATGTACACTTACATCTGTTATAATTATACACACACATCTTTTTATACCAGAGTCAGTATATTTAACTAGATGTACAGCTATATGCAAAAAGAATATACATGTATATGTATAAAGATGAAAATTATGACTCCACAGAAATATTTATTTCCCCAAGCTATCTGTGGCCTTCATTAGATCATGAACTGAAATTGTTAGTAGATTTCAAGGAGGACACAATTAAAAGGAAATGTAACCTTGCTTCAGTTAGAATAGGCCACAATCTGAACTGAAGGAATAAAATACTGTTTTGTTGGGTATGATGGCTAATTTGTATGTGGTGGAGGGAGCGTGGGGAAGGGGGCCTGCTGTCCTGACGCTTCTCTCTGCTGCCACTCTGGCCTCCCTCTTCTTCTTTGTAATGTCTTACACCTTTTTCAGCTACTGAATGGATACCACTACGCTGATGTATTCAACTGGCAATAATGGTTTTGAAAGCTAGCTATATAAAGTGTCATGTACAGTACACAGCAATGGAAAGAAACAATTATGTGGATTGTATCGTATTTAAAAATACTGAATCAATATTAACAAATGTGTTTAGACATATATAATAGAATTAATATTGTGTGTATGTCTGTGTATTTGCTGACAAATATTTGCATATAAAATTGTGCATATGTCTTTAGTGGACTGTAATTTCTATCTGTGTTTCTTACCTTTTTGAAACAGGAACCACACAGCAACATAGGCAAAAAACTCTCAACACAGACGTATGTGTATGTGTATAACAAAATAAATAAATAATATATAGCACATGCATATATATGAAATATATATATTCAGTAGTTGTATCTAAGCACAGTGTATGTATGCATAAAGCAACATTGCAGTTCCTTTTATTTGGTAAATATAATGCACATTCATTTCTATGCAATAGTGCAGTGACAGGTTTTCTATAAAATAAATATGGGCCACCAAATGAAAATACTTTAGCTCCCTGCTCTTACATTTTTTTCTAGTAATAAATACTGACTTCAACTTTGGGAAATATGAAATGACCTCCCTTTTAATATAAATGGCCCTACAAAAATCAATTTCAATTTCATCTTTGTTTAGTAAAAAGAACAAAAAGATCAGGACTATAAATAATGGCTACCTGTGGTTTCCATAATAAATATCTCAGGAGCAGTGAAAGGCTGTAGGAATGCATGGATGGTTTATTTTCACTTCCCTCATGAATCTGATGTACTGCAGGAATTTATATAAATAGCTGTCCAGATATGGAGTGGATTCAGATTCAGCCATTCTTCCAAATTAAAACACACATTTTGTTGTTGTTTTTTGGAATGTACAAGCATGTTAGTAATAGGGAAACTTAGGCAATGTATTGCAAACATATAACATTTTCTAAAACACCATAAATATGCATATACCTGGTACAAAAACCTGTATACATTTATACCCTGTGCTATAAATCATCCCTCCTTTGTTTTCAGATAAACACTATAGGACCCTTTGGTGGAACCTTTTAATCTTTCCTAGGAAGGATTAAGAAATATGCATATGGATGCCTAGCTGGATATTTGTACGCAGTGAGGACCAGTCTATTGTTGCCCTATACACAAATTATTTTTCTTCCTGGTATTTTCAGAAAGGGAAAGCCTGTTCTGTTAATCTAGTTTTATAGTATAGAGAAATCACTGGCTTTACCCACACCCATCAGATTGTAACCTTAACCGGCACAAAGCTCTCTCTCTCTCTCTCTCTCTCTCTCTCTCTCTCTCTCTCTCTCTCTCTCTCTCTCTCTGTGTGTGATATAAAAATAGCCATGATGATAAGCATAATGTGAACAGATTTTGGAGACCCTCTTGCTTCAATGCTACAGTCAGAAGAAATGCATGCAGATTTGTTTTTCTATAGCTGTGCTAACATTCTTCTTACAGGGTCAATGCTATATTTATGTAGGTAAAGATAAACACTTGAGCCATACCATTGTGTACACCATTACATTTACTAGAGATTATATTATTGCATTAATTGTATCTCAAGCATGTATCATTATTAACAAGAAAAAAACCCACCTAGAAACCATTACCTTAGCTGATGATGCTTACATGGAGTGCCAGGTCTGGTTTCTAATAAAATCACATTGGAAATTCTAGTCTATAACAATGTTTTATGCTTCTCCTTTCTTCAGGGCAGATTGGTTCAGCCTGCACTTTATTCCTGAACCTATATTCACACAAAATGGATTGCTAGATTTAAATGCGCTACCCAGTGCTGCTGACTAATATAATGGTAGCCTCTCCCTCCCTCACCTTTCTGTAATCAATAAAGCATATAGAACAGTGGAGTGCTTAGCTGTAATTTTTGTGGTGTTTTGCCATGTTTGATTGGAAAGTATTTCTGAGGAGGATAAATAAGGTTGTCCCCAAACTGTCCCTTCTATTTCCTATGCTGATGTTGCAGAGAGTGGCTCTCTGCAAGACGAGAAATGTCAGAAATGCAGTAGATTGGAATGCTCTCAGGGAATGAATTTGCAGCTCACTGGCTTCTTCTCCCTCCTGTAATATTAGCACCATATAGATTTAATAATTCGGTGACTGAAGACATTTTGATGATGGAGCGGTTTCTATGATCTGCAAAAGAAAGCATCTGTGTGCCTCGTGTACCAATTAATTATTTATGCAACAGAAAATACAGAATACTGTGTTCTCTGTCTTAAGGAAGGGAAGGGTTGGGTGTTTGTGTAATACCAAGCTAGGCCTGGCCTGGAAATTAGATCATTCTGATCTTGAAAAGGACTGGAAGAATTTTTTTTTTTCATCAGTGAAAATAATTGCAAGGAAACAATACTTTATTCTATTGTGTTCTCTTTCCACATGCCCCCAAACTGGGCCTGGCATCTAAAACATCACCTCTAGTTTTATTTTTTTTATTTCCAGCTCTATTTTAGTAGCACAGTTTCTATTTTGCAATCCTACCCACTGATTCAGCACCAGCTTTCTTCCCAGCAAACAATACCATTTCAAGTAAGCATGGTTCGATTTTTGTGAGAAATGTGCAAAATCACCCAAGACATTTCCGTGACGGTGGAACTTGGATTCGTTTTGGAAAGGTATTTTTCCAAAGGCTAGGACTTGCTAAAGTTTGCAAATGAAAGAAGAGCAGATCCTTGGATATCGCAAATTGTGTTGCTTTGTATTGTGATAATGGTGTTTGTATGCATGACATCCTCATAATAATATCAAGCTCTCTTTTTTTAGCATTATGTACTTTATATATTTGTATAAATGTCACGGCTTGTAATCACTTCCTTTGTCATCCACGATTCATCTAAAAAAATCGAATAATTCACTGCCCCTTGCCATTTACATATCGTCTGCTACCATCTGTTCCTCTCAGCAGCAGTAAATGATGGGTAATTAACTCAGTGCCTTTGTCTTCCCTTGCTGAATGTCTGACACATATAGATTTTCGTGTGTGTGTGTGTGTGTGTGTGTGTGTGTGTGTGTGTGTGTGTGTGAATGGAAAGGAAGCACAGAGGGAGAGAGAGGAATGATGCTGCAAACCTGACCTGAGAAAAAGTCAGTACAAATATGTTTGCAAAGGACTAAGCAGAACAAAAATACTGGGCCTGAGAAGGGGGCATATCACATGCCCTTTCTCTTTCCTTAATATCAAAAGAAAGGGGGAATTGACTGTGGACAATGGCTGCCTTGCGCATGCAAGTAGCCTTTTCTAAAGCTCTGAGGTCAAGGTCAAGATGCAGTGCAGCAGCTAGAAAAAGCTTCACGAGCTTCTCTTGTCAGCCTGAGTGCAAAGAGGGGACATGAGCATGAGGCCAAATGCAGGGAACACAGAATATTGTTTGGTTTCTGGGACTGGAAACTCTGCATGTTGTTTTTACAGGGGGCAGGAAGGTTTGCAAGATGACATATTTAAAATAAATTGGGTCTGCATGTTGTTTTCTTACAATGAACATTAGGATATAGCCAAGGTAAAAAAAAAAATTCCACAGAGTTTTTCAAAGGGTGGCTGTTATTCCACCAGCTTCAACTCCCAGCATGACAATATAATCCAGCCCCTAACATAACAATATAATATGTGTCTATGTAAACAGCACCCACAGAGCCCACTATAGTTGAGCAAATGTTAGTCCGATGGTGTGCAGGTTGCACTCAGAACAAGGAAGGTGAAGAGAACGAACCGCACACAAGGGTGTTTATAGTGCTGTCTTTCTTGGAGTTTCTGCCAGTGAGGGTGGCTTTAAACTCTACCTTGAGCTTCTTAAGAGCCTTGCCACTGGAGACTCCAGGGTATGTTTACATTGCAATATAAGCCCAGAGCTAATGGGACTTGACCCTGACCCTGGGTTAGAGAACCCAGGGCTTGAGCATCTACACTGATTGCTAGCCCTACATTAAGAATTTTTTTTTACCTGGGCTCAAACCTACGACTCCAGCATCTACAGTGACTTGATTAAAACCAGTCCTATCCCAGACTCCCTAGCAGCCTCATGTAATGTATCTACTCTAGTCCTTTGACCATGGTGCACTGTACTCTCAGCATTTGTGCAATGGCGGTTGAATATCCTTTTGGTAGGCTGAAACCATGCTGGAGTTGTTTACAGACCCATTTGGATTCCAGTGTCATCAATGAAGTCTGCCTCACTGTGGCTTGCGGTGCTCTTCACAATCTCTCAGAAGCCAGAGTTGAGCCATTTCCCCTTGAATGGACCTCTGAAAGTAAGGGGCCGCTGAACCAGTACCCTCGGTGAGAAAGTGTACTCACTGCAGCTGGAGCTGGATGCACCTGGGCATCAGAAGCCAGGTATTCTTTGTGCTATCACGTTATGGACTTGCATGGCCGACTGGAAGAGTAGGTATAGTACCTTTATGAATGGGCTTGTTGGGGAGGTTGTAAAAGGGGACTTATTGACTGTGGACAGAGCGGCGTACTTGGGGAGGGGTGTGGAATATTAGTACCATGCAATGTGTCTATGAATGAGATGACCACTTATGACATTGGAGGCAGGGGGATTATTGACTGTATGGATTCATGTAAGTATGAATTGGTACGTATAGTTGGATTGAAGGAGAGTATTTACATATTAACTTCCAGTTGTCCCCCATCACCTTCATTGTTTTGAGTACAGGTTGTGTGATGTGAAGCTGTGATAGAAATAAATTTCCTTGATGAAATAAAAAAAAATGTTCTTTATAAAGGTGTTAGAAAAGAACAATATTCACCCATTGCCAGGCAGGCCTGCTGCCATTGTCACACCAACACACCAGTAACAACAGAATCTTACAGGAAAACAAACACCCAAGAAGAACAAAGTGCATGAACAAGTGCAAACAGGGAAATCATGTACAAGGCAGAAACCTCCTATCATGGCATGTCCCCGGCCACCCGTTCCTCTTTCCCTGTATGTCATGCACTTGGCACGGGGGGAGGGATGTGGAGGAATACATAGGGAAGGGAATCAATATGGAGGGCTGCATGGGGCTAGGTTGCCCAGCCCAGCCACTCATGGGGCCTAATTGCATGGACCACCCAGCTATGGAGTCTTCCAAGCTGCTTCTGAACTGCAGCACAGGTACCACGCAGGTGACTCAGGCTGTAGTGTGGGTGATGCAGCAGGAGCTGCTTCCCTGGTGGTCATTAGTGACATGAGCCACTCAAACAATTCTTTCTGCTGAGCTCTGGTCCTCTGCCTTAGCTACCGTTCCTGTTCCAAGTGCCTGGCTCCTGCACTGCAACCTTGTCCTCAAGCTGTGCAGCCAGCTGAGTCTTTCTTCTTGCATCTCACCATGCCTTTCCTCTAGTCACAAGTCCTTCTGGACTTGCTTGTGGTGTTAGGGTGGCTGGCAGGGCATATTAAATCATAATGCTAAAATACATCAATACATACTACATACTAAATCAAAACATTTATTAAAATAGGATTTTCCTACTACAGTGGCCCCCTCAGAACTTTGACCATAAATTCATAATTGAAATGCATCATCTTGGCCTGGCCCATGAAAGTTCATTGGCCCAGCCTTTTGATGCAATGTGTGCGTACAGCAGACAGTAGAGGTGGATGGGCCTGGAAGAGGACAAGACATAGCTCAGTGCCGGAACAGAAGAAAAAAATCTTGTGGAATTTCAAGGACATAAAATGATGTGTTTACAACTGAACGTCCATATATTGTGAGAAGGATGGTTCAGACCGCTGCAGCTCCCTGGACACAGCCTGGTTAATTACAGTGAAAGAATTGAAGGCACAATGATAAATTAAAAATGCAAAGCTGCTTTTTTGCTTGTAGAAAATTGTAAAACTACTTGAGGCAGGGGGATTGCCATCAGTGCTACAAAAGCTTTTTCTATCATTTCAGGCCTGCCACGTTTTTGAGGACATAACAGTTCTTGTGGTGCCCAGTTGGTAAAAAGAGGTATTATTCCAAGCTGCCACTAGGAAAGCTGCAGTATATGCAGCCAAAGTATTCAAACAGATAGTGACTGAATAGCACATCTGTGAGTGGAGTGGGCTGGTCAGCTGCTGAGATTACCCTAGAAAATATGCCCTTCCCTACAATGTGACCACCTAGCTGGATTTTCTGCTTCAGGAAAAGTTTGCAGCTATCAGCATCTGGGATTGGGTCAGAATCCATGAAGGAATAAACAGGACACTGCATTAACTTCCACATGGTTTACCCTGTTATGACTGCATTCAAACACTGAGAACTCCACACCTTCACCCACCCCGCCTCCTGGCATATTTCTGGCCAAAATTTCAAACCCCAGTCATATTTAGGACAGATGATTTTGTCACCTATGGACTGCATGGAGTACCACTAACTGAAATGGACTAGATTTGTGAATGGAACACATTTCCACCTCCACCATCCCTGCACAGTTCACTGTTTCCTGGCCACTTGATAGACCGTTGAATAGTTACAGGGCAGCACACGTACAGGCATGGCAATGTAAGGTTATTAGTTTGAAGAAACAGGCGTACCCTAGCAAAAATCTGTGACTTTCCAGTAAAAAATAACTTTAAAGCTATTCTTTATTATTTGAATTTCCCAGTCACCATTTTGAACTCCACATGATGGGAGTGAGAGGGAGGGAGATGCTAAGGGACTGGCATACAATCCATCATTAGCAGATACACACCGCTAGCTGCGGTGCCTCATAACTTTTGCATTGGTCTTTAGAGCAGAAACCCCTCCCATTACTATATTAACAAACATCACAATGAAGCGAGAAGCTTACCGCGCTCAGGGGTGGCTTCTGTCCCATCTGTGTCTATGCAGGCTTGGCCATGGGCTGTTCCTCAGGGAGTGAATCAAACAGCCCCTCCAAGTACGGGCCAAGAATGTGCTGCTGCTCCTGTTCCAAAGTCTGCTCTGGGGCCCAGTTCAGCAACAGAGTGGCATCATGCTCCTCACTTGGATCCAAGCCCTGGATTAGAAAATTTATGTGTAGATGGAAGAAGAGTTAGCCTTGAGCCGGAACTGAGGCTTACATGCAGTGTGGACGTAAACTAATGCGCCAAAGTCTCCCACTCACATTTGGGGCTGTGCTGGCCAACTCCTGTCTGTCTGCTGGAATAAAAAGTTGTGGAGCCTTTTACTACTTAGATTTCCTTCCTGCTGGCAGTTGGGATGGTGTCCTGTTTTGGATTCGGCCAGTGCCGTGGATCTACTTAATATCTTAATTATAATCTCTATTTTCAGGGCTTTCTCCAAAGGGTTGTCTTCACAGCTACTAAAGTTGATGTAACTTGCATTACTCCGGGATGTCTACACTCCTCTGAGTGATGTAAGTTACATCGACTTTAAAGAGGTGTCTGCACTATGCTGTGTTGGTGGGAGCCACTCTCCAACTGACACAGCTTCCACCTCTAGAAGAGATGGAGTAATTATGCTGAGGAGAGAGTGCTCTCCCATCAACATAGAGTGTCTTTACCGGATGCCGATGTAGTGCTTCTAGTGTAGATCTGCCCTCAGAGAGTCCCAGTCTGGTCCCTTCTAGCAGGGTAGTGAAGACAAGCCCTAAGTTAGCCATAAAATGTATGTGTTGACTGGTAACCATATGTTAATATGGAAGCAAATGTTATTTGTCAAATGACTTTAAAGTGGTGGACAGAAATTTAGAGATGGGCAATGGGAATGATCCAAAGATTGAAGGGTTGACCAACAGGCTAAAAATTGTGTGTGAAATTCTGACCTCATTAAAATCATCAATTGACTGTTGATTTCAATAGGGTAAGGACTGTATGCAGAGTCTGGTTAAGCAGCAACTGGAGCTAACATATAGCAGTATACACACATTTGAAGGGTTGTAAAATATTAGTTATTAGTTATTATTTCTATTGCAGGAATGCCAAGCAGCCCCAGTCATAGACCAGGATCCCACTGCATTAAGCACTGTACTGATTTAGTTGGGGATTGGTCCAGCTTTGAGCAGGTGGTTGGACTAGATGACCTCCTGAGGTCCCTTGCAACCCTGATATTCTAAGACAAACACTGAACAAAAAGATGGTCCTGCCCCTAAAAGTTAGAGCCTGGGTATAAGGTAAGACATACCCAGTGAATAAAGGCCAACAGATGAGGAGAACTCAAGGAAACAATGAGACACTATTGGTCAGCACTCATCAGCATGGTATAAGAAGTGATATCAGCACACCAGGGGCCTAACTGTTCTCAAGTTTCTTGTATACCAGCAAAGGAGAGTTTGTGGGGGCAGGGATGAGATAGATTTGGGAATGTTTATGGGGAGCAAAGCACTAAAGGTGCTTGTTTGAAAATTTAAAAAGTGGACATTGAAGGCTGGTATCATTGGTATATAAGAGGTGGGAGTCAACATCTTGATAGCATAGGAATAGGCTGTTAAAGGCCTTAAAGTGAAGACAATTTGCTTAAATCTGATGTGATGAAGAAAGAAGAGCCAGTGGAAGGATGCAAAAAGAGAAGTGGGATTGTCAAAGTTATGAACTAGGGAAATGATCTTTGCAGCAGCATTTTAAGTCAATATGAACAGAGCAGGATTGTATAAATATTAAAGATGAAAAGAACTTACTTAAGATAGTGCAAGAGGATAAGACTAGAAATGATGGGATGAAGTTAAGAAAGGGAAAATGGAGACTTACCATAAGGAAAACTTCAAAGTGACAACTGCCTTGTGGTGGGGGAACCTAGTTAAGGAAGTTGTGGAAATCCATTGTGTGGGATATTTAAATAGTGAAAATATAATGTAGGGAACAATTCTGTAATGTCAGGTAGATTGAATAATGGTTGAACTGATCTTGTTCACCTCTAATATCCTTGATGCTAATGCGTCTGCATAGGTTGTATTGTACGGCAGTATATTTACATTGTGAAATGCCCGTGGAAATGCACACTGGTTTTGTAAAGGGTCTGGGAACACAAAGGGCCACTATTGGCATATACAGGGAATTTTCCAAGCCCAGGAAAATATACACAATGAATTCTAGAGCTCAGCATTTGAAAATACTTCAAATATTTTTGAGCCTTTTTTGTAAAATTAGTATGGCACATTGAGGTAAATTTAAAAGCAACCAATTTTTAAATGATATGTTGTTAAAATGTAATATAGACATGCAGCATGGGCCAGTACTGCAGTCTGAACTACTCAAAACTGCCATTGATTTCAAGAGAATTATGCAGTATTGAGATTGAAAGCTCAGGTCCAAAGTTTGCATCAAGAAAAGAAAGGTTATGTTATGTTTTTTAAAAAAAGAATGGCAAATAGAGTAAACGAGGACAAAATTTATTCTTCGATTCACACTGCAGATCCCTTATCTGCAGTGCAGATTATTTCATAGCCGGTGCTTGTTCCACATGTGACAGAGTTCTGCTGTTTAGCTTGGAAAAGAGAATTTTGTCTACAATCTCACGACTTAGGTTACACTTAGAGAATGCTCTTCTCCCTGCTGTGTATATCATGTAAGTGCTTTACGTGCACATACAGAAAAGTGAATGGACAGCTGAATGATAAGACTTGGACATGCGTATATAATCTGTACCCTTTTTGAGCTTTTCTAGGCAATGTGGGACTTCATTGAATATATTTCACAGAATTCATTATGGGATTTTGTTTTGTACTAAAATTGAGCCCTCTTTTTAGTTAGGTCACTGAAACATTCTGCATCACAAAACTGGAGAGTCCTTCTATTGCAACCTTCTAAAATCTGTATATTTTTGATTATGTAACATTTGGTAAGTACCTATAAGGATATTTGTACAAATGATGCATTTAGTGGGGAAAAAAGAAGTGCATTGCACTGATGCAGCTCCCACAGTTGGGGATGAGTTGCAGAAATAACAATTCCCTTGGAGAAAGCAATATACTGTATAATGCACTGAGTCAGTACGAAGAATGTTTGATGACCTAGGAGCTTTTCACTGAAAGAAAAGGTGAATGACAAAGAAGATTAATGGACATTAGAAATACAGTATAGCCCAAGATACACTATAGCCCAGGTTTCTCCTAATTGCTCTATAAAACGGTACATTATGCAAAACCTGGAATGCATGTAATATTAACTAATAAAGGAAATAAGCTGGTGTGGGTGGGGGTGGAAGAGGTAATTGTGATGTCTAATATTATGTGTGGGATCGGTCTTTACTGATTTTTGAAGGAAATAAGAAGAAATTTGAAAATCAATAGACCTGGGGAGTGTGAAGGGTAGAATTGTGGCGAGAAAAAGAGCTAAGCTGTTAGTGGGAAAGGGGACACCAATATTTTTGATGTATTCTCCTCCCAGATCTCAGACCCTACAGGAGCCCTTGTCTGATGCTGATGGTCTGCAGCTGGAGCAGACAGAGACAGAGTATGTATGAAACATGCCTCTTTGGGGTCTGGATGGATTTCTGATGCTAGTCAGATCAGTAATAATTCCCTTTCCATGAAGCAAATTATTCCTTCTTTTTCTCCCTCCACATAATACAGCCATGAGTAGGGAACAAATTGTGGCACAGCACTGGCTGAAGCTCTACTCCGTGGAGACAGGAGCTGGGTGGCAGAGGTTCATTCCCCATGGGGGTGTCCTTAAATTTGCATTAATCTATATGTCAAGAGTACCAGACCCCTGTATGTTTTACCTGGAAGGGGGCAAAACTCTCCCTTTGCCCCTCCCAATGGGACAAATGGGATGAAGCTCAGTGTGTGTGAAACTTTGTAGAATTCTCTAGCCTCTCCGCAGCAAAACTGCCATAGGACTACATTGTGGCACATAGATGGCACAAAAGTTATAGCAAGAAAGATATATAGCTGGGGTTTGGACGTGCATTTCATAAAGAGTCTTGATTTTTCAAATGCACAGTGATGTACTAGTGAGTGGGTCTTTGTGGTTTATTGTGTCAATGTTCTGTAGATGATAGCACAATGTCATCATGCCGCATGTTTTCTATTAGTTTTTTTCTTAAGCTCCTCTTGAAAACAAGAATCTACATATAAAAAAAATACAGCAATGCTAATGGTCTGACACAAGCTATCAGAAGCAAAGCATTTTAATCAATGCTTCCACTTAGGTCACTAATTCACCTCATTTTGCCTCAATATTTCAATTAGCAATTGTGTGAACCTCAAAAGCTTGAGGAAACTGGGTCAAATTGTCTTTTCTTGTATGTCAATCCAAATCCATTTACTTCAGTAATGCTGCTTATATATCATCAAGATGAAATTTTAGCTCTCTGTTTGAAAAAATACCCAAAGGCTTGGATCCTTATCCAAACTACAAAAACTACTTAGGTTGGCAAAATTGGCCTGTAACCATTTCAAACACAGCCTTTCTTGTTCATACAGAGATTAACAAAAATGAAATTAATCCAGGCCCTAATCACATGAACAATTTAGGACCCAACAAGCAGTGGACACATTAAGAGCATTGCCACATTGATATAAGTGACTGAAGCAGACCATGTTCCTGGTGGTACCATCCCCTTGCCCTCTCATGGATCAGTAACTGGTTAAAATATACGAAATGCAGGGTAGGAATAAACAGTCAACTTTCACAGTGGAGAGAGGTAAATAGTGTGATCTCCCAAGGATCCATTCTGGGACCAGTGCTGTTTAACATATTTATAAATGATCTGGAAAAAGGGGTAAATAGGTGGCAAAGTTTTCAGATGAGACAAAATTACTCAAGACAGTTAAGTCCAAAGCTGACTGCAAAAAATTACAAAGGGATCCCACAAAACTGGATGACTGGACAACAAAATGGCAGATAAAATTCAGTGTTGATAAATGCAAAGTAATGCATATTGGAAAACACAATCTGAACTATACAGACAAAATAAAGGGGTCTAAATTAGCTGTGACCACTTAAGAAAGAGATCTTTGCTTAACAGTGAAATCCTTGCTGATCTTAAACACAGAAAAAGAAGCTTACAAGAAGTGGAAGCTTGGACAAATGACCAGGGAGGAATATAAAAATATTGCTCAGGCATGCAGGAGTGAAATCAGAAAGGCCAAATCACAACTGGAGTTGCAGCTAGCAAGGGATGTTAAGAGTAACAAGAAGGGTTTCTACAGGTATGTTAGCAACAAGAAGAAGGTCAGGGAAAGTGTGGACCCTTACTGAATTGGGGAGGCAATTTAGTGACAGAGGATGTGGAAAAAGCTAATGTACTCAATGCTTTTTTTGCCTCTGTCTTTATGAACAAGGTCAGCTCCCAGACTACTGCACTGGGCAGCATGGTGTGGGGAGGAGGTGACCAGCCCTCTGTGGAAAAAGAAGTGGTTCAGGACTATTTAGAAAAGCTGGATGAGCACTGCATCTGAGGGTGCTAAAGGAGTTGGCAGATGTGATTGCAGAGCCATTAGCCATTATCTTAGAAAACTCATGGCGATCGGGGGAGGTCCAGGATGACTGGAAAAAGGCTAATGTAGTGCCCATCTTTAAAAAAGGGAAAACGGGGGATCCAGGGAACTACAGGCCAGTTGGCCTCACCTCAGTCCTGAGAAAATCATGGAGCAGGTCTTCAAAGAATCAATTTTTAAGCACTTCGAGGAGAGAACAATGATGAGGAACAATCAGCATGGATTCACCAAGGGCAAGTTATGCCTGACTAACCACATTGCCTTCTATCACAAGAGAACTGGCTCTGTGGATCAGTGGACATGTTTTTCCTTGACTTTAGCAAAGCTTTTGATATGGTCTCCCACAGTATTCTTGCCAGCAAGTTAAAGAAGTATGGGCTGGATGAATGGACTATAAGGTGGAGAGAAAGCTGGCTAGATCATCAGGCTCAATGGGTAGTGATCAATGGCTCCATGTCTAGTTGGCAGCTGGTATCAAGTGGAGTGCCACAAGGGGTTGGTCCTGGGGCCGGTTTTGTTCAATATCTTCATTAATGAGCTGGAGGACGGCATCCTCAGCAAATTTTCAGATGACGCTAAACTGGGAGGAGTGCTGGATGTGCTGAGGGGTCGGGACAGGATACAGAGGGACATGGAGAAATTAGAGGATTGGGCCAAAAGAAATCTGATGACATTCA
The DNA here is from genome assembly GCA_007922305.1 of Dermatemys mawii. Taxonomy (NCBI): domain Eukaryota; kingdom Metazoa; phylum Chordata; order Testudines; family Dermatemydidae; genus Dermatemys; species Dermatemys mawii. Next base: position 69,076,720 of record ML677334.1, read on the forward strand.
ACAAGGACAAGTGCAGAGTCCTGCACTTAGGAAAGAAGAATCCCATACATTGTTACAGACCAGGGACCAAATGGCTAGGCAGCAGCTCTTCGGAAAAGGACGTAGGGGTTATAGTGGATGAGAAGCTGGATATGAATGAACAGTGTGCCCTTGTTACCAAGAAGGCTCCTAGCATTTTGGGCTGTATAAGTAGGAGCATTGCCAGCAGATCGATGTGATTATTCCCTTCTATTTGGCATTGATGAGACCTGTTCTGGAGTACTGTGTCCAGTTCTGGGACCCACGCTACAAGACATATGTGGAAAAATTGGAAAGAGTCCAGCGGAGGGCAACAAAAATGATTAGGGGGCTGGAGCACATGATTTATGAGGAGAGGCTGAGGGAACTGGGATTGTTTAATCTGCAGAAGAGAAGAATGAGGCGGGATTTGATAGCTGTTTTCAACTACCTGAAAGGGGGTTCCAAAGAGGATGGATCTAGACTGTTCTTAGTGGTAGCAGATGACAGAACAAGGAGTAACGATCTCAAGTTGCAGAGGGGGAGGTTTAGGTTGGATATTAGGAAAAATGTTTTCACTAGAATGGTGGTGAAGCACCGGAATGGGTTACCTAGGGAGGTGGTAGAATCTCCTTCCTTAAAGGTTTCTAAAGTCAGGCTTGACAATGTACTGGTTGGGATGATTTAGTTGGGGATTGGTCCTGATTTGAGTGGTGAGTTGGACTAGATGACCTTCTGACGTCCCTTCCAACTCTGATATGCTATGATTCTGTCATCTTGGAGTCATTGTGGATAGTTCTCTGAAAATATCAATGTGCAGTGGCAGTAAATAAACAAACACCTAACAATGTTAGGATACTTCTATTATTTATCCACTTGGAAATGGATAAATAATAGAACATATTCGACTACATAAATCCATGTAAACCCACACCTTGAATACTCTGCACCCATCTCAAAAAAGATATGTTAGAATTGGAAAAAGTACAGAGAAGAGCAACAAAAATGATTAAGGGTTTGGAAAGCTGCCATATGATGAGAGTTTAAAAAGACTGGGTTTGTTCTGCTTGGAAAAGAGACAAATGACAGGGATATGATAGAGGTCTTTAAAATCATGAATGGTATGTAGAAAGAGAACAAGGAAGTGTTATTTGCCCCTTCATATAACACATGAGCCAGGGGTCATAAACAGAAATTAATATGCAGCTGGTTTAAAACAAACATAAGCACACCTTCACATAATGCGCAATCAAGCTGTGGAACGTGTTTCCAGGGCTTGTTGTGAAGGCCATAAGTATAACTGGGTTCAAGAAAGAATTAGATAAATTCATGGCAGTTAGGTCCATCAATGGCTATTAGCCAAGAAAGTCAGGCATACAGCTTCTGCTCTGGGTGTCTCTAAACCTCTGAGTGCCTGGAACTGGAAGGCAGGATAGATCACCCAATTCATTTCCCTGTTCTGTGCACTCCCTCTGAAGCACAGGATACTGGGCTAGATGGACCATTGGTCTGACCCAGTATGGTCATACTTATGTTCTTGTGGCACTGCCTACATTCACTGTTTGACCCCATAGCACCATTGGGATAACTGGAACTGCTGGATGCTCAGTACTTTTGAAAACAAGTCTACTTCTTCAGGAACTTAATTCAGGATTTAGGAACCCTTTATGTAGGCTCTTAATTTTGAAAATCTTGGCTTCTATAGGAAAGGAACATCAATCTTTAGCTAGTCACTATTCTTGGAAGCCACTGGCAAGAATTTTGCCTAATTATATAGGAAATCCTTGCTTGTTATCAAAGATAGTGGATGAATGAATGACTTAATCTTTGAAAGTGAAAGTTCTGCCTTATACAGTAGCATTATGTGCATTTTTGTTTATCTGAGTGATGTTGTCACTTGTATTCCATTTAAAATTATGTTTAAACTTTAAAAAAGGAAAATATGCAGAAGTAATTATATTATGGTGATGCCTAGAATCTGCAACTACGATCAGAATCCTTTTGTGTGACATACTAAACAAACTCTTAGTAGGAGCTTAATCCTTGTCCCAAAGTATGTAGTATAAATGGATAAAGTGGAAAAACTGAGAGAAATGTAGTATAAATCTGGGACACTGAGGCACGTGAGGATTAAGTGATTTACCCAAGATTATAATCTCTTAAATTTCCTCCTCTTGGATTTTTACTCCAGTGCAATTACTAGGAATGCCTCTGAGTTCTCTGCAAGGCTTGATCAGTATGCTGTCAGAGGTGAGAAAAGAAATGGAGTAATTGTACTCCTAACAAATGACAAAACTTTTGCAGAGAATCAGAATCTTTAAAAAAAAAAAAAAAGAAATCAGTAAATGTTCTGTCCTGATCAATGCCAGATTGCCAAGTGTTAATGAATTAAGTTATTGATCTATAGTATTTGAGATGTTAAACTAAAATGTCAGTGAGAATACTCCTGTGTTGCCTGATGTCAGAAGCTCATTATTAAAGACAGGTTGTTTCCCCCCGCCCCCAAGCTTAACCAAAGGCATGTCTCTGTCATATCTGACTTAGCGTACTAGAGTTTGAGAAGTAGCTGGCTTCAGGAGAAGACTCAGATAATGCTGGGTGGGGTAAGTAGCTGGCAGAGTTGGAAGAACTTACATTGGTGCTCCTGGCGGAAGGAGTGTCTGACATTTGTAACAAAGGTGTGCAACTTAGCTGTGGTGTTCGATCCTGGGCTGTTCCTGTCTGCAAACATTTTTCTCGATATGCACCTGGTGATAAGAATGAAATCTATTCTTCCTGGTCTGGACTTCATCCCAAATGTATTACATTTCGGTGTTTTCACTATACATAGTACTACATCTTGAGATTGCTCAGAAACTCAAGGTAGAGCACAATAAGATACTTAAGTGGAGTTACACATCAAGAGCACGTTACATTAATACTCCAAGATCTACACTGGCTGCTAACAAGCATCCAGATTCAATTCAAGGCGTTCAAAGGTTTTCCCTTTTATCTCCCTCCCTCTGCCCCTACTTACTCCAATCTCTCTCAGACTTCTGGGGAAGGGATGAGATGAAGGCTGGAGGGATTTGGCTGTATTCTATTATTGTCATGGTGGCACTGATCCTACCCATATTTGTGTAACCTTTTTCCACATGGGTAAACCCACTGAAGTGAATGCACATTCAAAATGATCTGAAGGAATGGACTGATATTTGCTGGTGATATCAAGATAGGACGAGTGGTCGATGTATATAATATCATTCTTTGCACAATGTATTTTAATGTGTATAGTTGGCATCCAGACTATAAAACTGTCACCTAAAGATGTTTTTATAAGTATATATAAATATAATTTTGATTAGTACTGTATTAGCTTTACTGTTGGTATTTATAAGTCACCCATTACTGTAGTATCTGGACATACTTTTCGTACAGGTAGGTCAGATGCAGAAAACATTTCTTTTATGAACATCTGAAACTCCTGATTGGCATCCACAACTGTCACTGATATCAACATGAATTTTTGTATGAAAGTCAAAGATAGAATATGCCTTAACTTTTAGCTAAAACTGAGAAACTGGATACCCTATCTGTTTGTAACTGATGATACCTTTTCTCTGAAGTAGATCAAGCTTCAATTTCTGGTTTTAAAAGACAGAGGCATTTGTGTGTCTATGAGTCTAACTATGAATGATCTAGGGAGTTTTGATAAACGGAGTTTGACTTACAGAAGCGTTCTTATCTGAGGAGGACATGGAGGAATTGTTAGGTACAAGACTGAATAAAACACTGACCAACCCTGTGACAGAGATTTATGAGATTAGTTTGTGAGGGGCATGGCCTTATGAGTTTGGGCCTGACTTTCTTTGGTAGGGTGGGGAACATAATATGGGAAAGTACCTACCATATTGTAGGCATGGCAGCATTCCTCACTGTGTTTCAGAACACTGCAAAATACATTGTGGACCTACTCTGATTCTGACATCAACATCCATGTCTTACCTTTCCACCAAAACATTGAGTTTAAAAATGAAAAAAAAAATCTGTGTGACAGAATTTTGTGTAAAATATAGGATGTTTTATGCTGCAACCTGGGACAATTGATTCATTTTTAAGCATCACTTTTGGCAGCCCAGGAAGGGATGTCCAATTAAATGACAGCAGCATAGCATTTAAGGGTATGAGTCTGGTATAGAAATGAATATAGAAGAGAGAGATAGAATCACTGGCCATTGAGCAGCAGTGAAGGAAATGATCTGTGCTGCCTGATGGTATATAAAAGAATATTATGCACAATAAGAGTTGTGGATTCCCTGGGCTCGTAGGTTTACACCACCACACCATGTTAAAGGTATTTAATACTCTGGGCAAATTTGTCTTTCTTTGGGTCTTAGAGGCAAGTATTTTGTATTGATTTTCTTAAAGTTTTGTCTTACATGTTAGCTTCTTGTTGGTAAACTTTGCAGCAGAATTCATTCAAGCTGGTACAGAGATGAGTGTGGTTGAATGAAATCAGCTTTTGACTCATGCTGTCCTTTCCCTTTACATGACTGAAACATCAGGAAAGAGACTACAACCCACAGCTGGGGTTCTAATCTTTTGAACACGTGTCTAATCGCGGTTCTCTGACAAACCATGCACTTTTTACATTTATATCTACTCTGGGCCTACTAGCATCTTAAATGTACTGAATTGACTCCATATGCTGGGATTACCTTCTCACTTGCAGTTTTAAGCAGTGACTGTGCACTGACCCAAAAATCAGTTGATCAGTTTTGCTGCAGTAACATAGCCACGCAAGCTAGCATGAGTTAAAACAAAGGGCCTGATTATCTGCCACTTTGAGCCTTGTGCAGACATTTGCAGTTGTAAGGCGTGGGTTTAAAACACCACCATGCTGACTGGGTAGCAGTTTATACCCACTCTGCATATATGTAAATGAGTACATGAAGTGCAAGGCTGTGGTGAATCTGACCCCAAGTGTACAGTTAGAGAGGTGTATTTGATAAAAAGCTAAATGACTGCTTGTTCTTTTGTGTATGGTAGTTATAATTATAGCTGTTCACTGTTTATCTTCTGTCTAATTTGAACATACACAGAAACACAATTTATGAAATTATGAAAAAGAGAAACAACTTTGTTGAATTTGCTCGAGGAATGAAGGAAACCTAGCTCTCTCCCCCTTATTTTCTAATTACAGATTTGTCAGCATGCTTATCACGCAACTGTAAGGGAAGCGTTGTTCAAGTCAATCGAGGCTTTAACAAAAGTCTTTTAAAGAAATTAAAAATCCTTTGTAGGACATTTTCTCTTCTCTTAGGGGTGTAGTGTCCTCTTGGACTCAATTTTCAAACTGGTTTAACTAAAGTTAGATACTTAAAACTGTGTTTTAGACACACAAGGCTGTATTTAATGTAGTGCCTATGCAGGGTGACGAGATGTCCCAATTTTATAGGGACAGTCCCGATATTTGGGCCTTTTTCTTATATAGGCTCCTATTACCCCCCACCCTGTCCCGATTTTTCACACATGCTATCTGGTCACCCAATGCCTAAAGTGGGTGGAGATTGAGACATCTGCATGTTAGGGACCCCAATTTGAAAACTGTTCCGTTTCCCCACATACAGTAGCTCCATTATACTCACGGGACTATACCCAGGCCTGTCAAGAGAATAGAACTGCCCCTTCTTTTATTATGCTCAAATCTTAGCTTCTCAGGTAGATTCATAGACTGTTGTAAATTTCAACTTGTTGTTTTAATGAATCTAATGAACAAAGTGATGTGAACTGAGCTCATGAGGGGCATTGCAGGCAGAGCTGAAATCTCCTGCAGTGTGTTTAGCAAGACCTTTCTTTTGAGTCAATTGAAAGACTAGACCACACAAAGGGTCACCTTCACAGTTAATTCTCTGTGTGTATTATACCAGACAGAGGCCTTGAGACCAGAACAGGAAAGAGAGGACCACGTACTGGATCCATGCAGGTAGTCTCACTGACTTTAACACTTCCTCTTGAGTGAATAAGAAATATCCGCATAAGTACAGGTTGCAGGATTGACCCAATTTTTCCTTCCTGAGCAAAATCTGTGATAAAATAGCATCAACCAAGGTACAACAATATGTGACATCTTAGACCTTCCGCAATCTGTCTTTGAATAGGTTCATGGCATAGAGACAACACTAATAGCACTAGGATGACTTCCTTTATGTTAATGAATAAAGGCTACATCTCAAAGCTTGTATTACTTGACCTGTCCCTGCAGCTTTTGATGCAGTCACTCACAGGGTGCTACTGATCAGGGTACATGACATAGCTGAAGTAGAGGGTGCAGGAATACAGTGGCTTACCTCATAACTCACAAACAGGGCCAGAAAATGGTAATGGGCAGGGCAACTGCTCCTTTTCCACAACAGCTTTGCCTTGTAGAGTCTACTGGGAGAGGCAGGGCCGGCTTTTTTGCCACACCAAGCAAAAAAAAAATAATAATAAAAAAAGCCACCCGAATTTGTTCCACCCCAAGATTGACCAGAATTCCACCCCTTAGAATGTGCCACCTCAGGCACATGCTTCCTCGGCCGGTTCCTGGAGCCGGCCCTGGGGAGAGGTGGTGAGATACTATAGACTGCGGGAGAGTTTTGGAAGGAACTAAAAGGAAGTAGATTCACAGTTCCCTTTAACTTTCAATAGGAACTGGGCATCTGATTGTCCTTTGTGCCTTGGAAAATCTGCCTCTTGGTGTCTAACAGTATATTGGCTACACCCAATGGTATAATTCTTTTTCAGCAAACACAACCAATGCCATCACACATCACAGTGTTAGCAAGTGCTCTGCTTTCAGATGAAGAATGTTTGGATCAAACTGAACCTAGGCAAAATCACAGCAGCCCCTCACAATGAGGTTATCTGCCCCGTTTGTCAAAGTTGTGTGACACCTCAAGGTCCTGTTGCACTCATCACGAACCTTCATGAATGACCAGGTAATGTTGGTCACAAGAAATGTTGTCTTTCATCCTCCTCTTGTTATGAGATTTTGCTTCTTGTTTTTTGACAAAGAGCTGGCCAAAGTGACCTGCAAGTCTTCATTTCCCTTAATCTACTGAAAAGATGCAGCTAAAAATAAAATATTTATACAAAAATGTAGAACTAAAAAGATTCATATGTACTATTGCTTTCCATTGCTACCCTACCTCCATTGCTATCTTTTGTTTGTTGTCAACAGAGACGGTAAGATCTTCATGATCTTGTATATCTGTCTGGTGCCATGCCAATTATTATTTCCTCTTCTCAGCCCTGGTCTACACTAGGGGGTGGGAATTGACCTAAGATACGCAACTTCAGCTACGAGAATAGCATAGTTGAAATTGATGTATTTAGATTGACTTACCGCAGCGTCTTCAGGACGCCAGGTCAACTGCTGCCGTTCCCCAATCGACTCTGCCTGTGCCTCTCATGGCGGTGAAGTATCAGAGTCGATGGGAGAGCATTTGGTGATCAATTTATCGCATCTAGATTAGATGCGATAAATCAACCCCAGATAGATCGATTGCTACCCGCCGATCATGTCCCTGTCATTGTGAGCCTGCTGTTTGCTGCTGATCATTTTTGGTGCAATGACTTAGAATCAGTCTCAAAGTATAGTCAGTCTGAAGTATTTGTAAAGTACATAAAGTGATATAACACACACAGAGCATCAACTGGGGCTGCAGTTTAGCACAGAAACAAAACCATTTTCAAATTTTCCGTTTTGAATTATTAAAGAAGCCATGTCAGAAAAACTCTGATTATCTTCCAGTCCATGTGCCTTAACAGCAATCTTTTATGTAATATCAAGCAACTGCAGTGATCAGTTAGACCAATCATGTCTGCACACTAGATCTGGAAATGTTTCAAGCACTCTGTTGCTCCACTGCAGTAGAATCATTTTAGCTTCCCTGGATATATACAAAGTCCTGCTGTATAGCTTAGAAGACATGTCAAGTACTGGCTTCCCTGGGAGATCATTTGAAAAAATAGCTATTGGAAAAATACTTATCCAGTTATCAGCTGGCGAAAAAAATCTTCTGGCACACGTATATATGCACACACACACACATACACATACATAGGGAGGTATGTGTATGCGTGCACATATGTATGTATTTTGTGCCAGTTGCTGAACTCTTCTGTTCTGTCTGCTCAGAAATACAAGTTAGCATTTTCCTGTGTTCTTAAAAGCTTATCGTAACTGCTGGGCTATCGGTAAAAGGGTAGAGAAAGAAAGATATGGGGAAGTGAGGCTGTATTTTTGTCTAATCCGGGGGTAGGCAACCTATGGCAAATGTGCTGAAGGTGGCATGCAAGCTGATTTTAAGTGGCACTCACACTGCCTGGGTTCTGGCTAGTGGTCTGGGGGGCTCTGCATTTTAATTTAATTTTAAGTGAAGCTTCTTAAACATTTTAAAAACCTTATTTACTTTACATACAACAATAGTTTAGTTCTATGTTACAGATTTATAGAAAGAGACCGTCTAAAAATGTAAAATGTTAAATGTATTACTGGTGCGGAAAACCTTAAATTAGTGTGAATAAATGAAGACTCAGCACACCACTTCTGAAACATTGCTGACCTCTATAATCTATAGAATTTAATATGACGACCATCTCTTGTCTCAGATAACACAGAGATAAATAAGTTTCATAGTATGAATACTATAGATGCCTTTAGGACAGGGGTGGGCAAACTTTTTGGCCCAAGGGCCACATTGGGGTTAAACATTATGTGGCGGGCCGGGTAGGGAAGGCTCTGCCTCCCCTTATCCAACCCCCACCCATTTCCCACCCGCAGAACCCGCGACCTATCTACCCCCCCACTGCTTGTCTCCTGATAGCCCCCCCTGGAAAGCCCCCCACCATAACCACCACACCCTGGGATCCCACCCCCCATCTAAGCCCCCTTGCTTTGTTCCCTGACTGCCCCCTCCCGAGATCCCCCATCCTAACCACCCCCACTCCCCAGACACCATCGCCTAACCCCCCCGCCTTACCTTACTTAGCCGGGTGCTCCTCAACCAGGTGCTCCTCAACCAGGCCTGCCCTCCACCCGGCCCCCAGCCAGGGAGAGCGGGCCCCGGCTCCCTACACTACACCCGGCCCCCGGCCAGGGAGTGCGGGCCCCTGTGGCTCCCCTTGCTCCACCCGGCCCTTGGCCTGGGAGTGCAGGGACCCGCAGCTCCCCACACTTGACCTGGCCCCCGGCCCTGGAGCGCAGAGACCCGCAGCTCCCCGCACTCGACCTGGTCCCTGGCCAGGGAGCGCAGGGCAGGCCCTGCCGGGAGCGTGGGACCCAAGCACGCTGGCCTGGCCTGGCCCCTGGCCAGGGGGTGCAGGGCGGGCACGGCTGGGGACTCGCGGCGTACTGGCCGGCCATTGCGCCAGGAAGGCGGGGCCCAGTGGCTTCCCCTGCTGGGTCGGGCCCCTGGTCAGGGAGCGTGGGGCTCAGCAGCTTCCCATGCTCCACCCAGTACCCAGCCAGCGAGGCGGGGCCCAACGGCTTCCCGTGCTCAGCCGGTCCGCAGCTCCCCACACTCGACCTGGCCCCCTGCCAGGGAGCTCAGGGCGGGCCCGGCTGGGAGCGCGGGGACCCACCCTGGTCCAGCCCGCCCCCGGCCAGGGACCCACGGCACACTGGTCAGCCCTTGAGCCAGGAGGGTGGGGCCAATGGCCCCGCGCCCCTGGCCCTTGCTCACGGGCTGGATGAAAACGGCCGGTGGGCCACATGTGGCCCGCGGGCTGTAGTTTGCCCACCCCTGCTTTAGGATGTGGATGTTTAATTAAATGAGAGAAAATATTAACTGAATAGCAGTACAGCAATTTGAGAAGGGGGGGTCTTCTGACTTGTGCTACAGCACAAGCATGATACATCCATTGGAGAGGAAGCTCAGACATGTATAACCTTACACTGTATATCAAAAAGGATGGGAGTCTTGTGGGTAAGACACTACCCATGCACAGGAACTTCCTTCTTTACCTTTAAGGGTCTATGGAATCAAGATTTAGGAGGCCCAGATCCAGCATGATCGGAAGCAAAAATCCACAGACACCTCTTCCTTGCTGCTCTTGGTGTGCTGCCCCTTCTGACTGCTGATTCAGATAGCTTGCTTCATTCCCCCTGCATGTGATTTTGACGTTAGACACAAGGAGGCAGGGTTAAGCAATGCCAGAGAATAGGCAATGGAAACAACCAATGAAAGGTGTCTCTCAGGGAGTACTGCTTACAGGATACAGAGAAGAAAAGGAATCTTATTTAACCTCTGTGTGAACAGAGGCGCAGCCTGATACACAGATTCAGTGACAAAACATTTTTATACGGATGCAGCTGACACTTAAATCATCTCAAAATTATTAGCTGGGGCATAGGAGTTTACATTCCATAACAATGTAGTGCCTTACATACTGTTGGTTGTAAGCTAGATTGCCCTTGACTTTATTTTTATTGAAATCCTAATAAAATATTTTTGGTGGTTTACTGAGAAAAAAGTAATAGAGCAATTTGATGTATTTATTTCTGTACATTTAAACAGCCATTAAAAAACACCACTCATGCAAAGAGCTCTAGGTGCCCTAATAATTATATTTACAATTCTTTTCTATATGCATAGGGGGACCAGATGTCCCGATTTTATAGGGACAAGTCCCGATTTTGGAGTCTTGTTCTTCTATAGGCTCCTATTACCCCCCACTCCCTGTCCTGATTTTTCACTTTTGCTGTCTGGTCACCCTATATATGCTATGTGACACGAACTACTATATATCACTCATGATATGTATATAAAAACAGAGCGAAATCCTGGCCCATTGAAGTCATTGGCAAAGCTCCTCTTAATTTCAGTGAGCCAGGATTTCTCCCAGAATATTTATAGGTATATATTTACGTTAAAATAGGTCACAGAAAAGTTAAATTACTTCCCAAGAGTCATCCAGGAAGTCATGCACTGCGCTAGGATGAGAACCCAGAGGTCTTGAAATCTCAGTCCTGTGTTACAATTGCTATTTCTGAAGCCTGGCATGAAGTGAAAATGATGTAAAGAGCAAAAATCCAATTACAAAACAAATAAGGCTACCAAGGTGGCCGTCAGTGCTCACTGATCATGCAACAGTTGCATTTACATATTTAACTTTTTGATGGTAAACATTACAAGAATATACATAGACATAATTCCTTTGTTTCAATAGCCTATCTAAATCTAAGCAAATGTTGCACAATTTCTCTAATAGTATTGAATAGATGCAAAACCATATGGTAGAAGTAAATCTATGTGATTTATTTTGAAATAGTTGTAGATGGTTCCCATTTCCTTTCAAACAGGTTTGAGTTCTTGCTGAGATTTACTCTATTAGAAGATTTACTCTGATCAAGTTTGGCCATGCAGCCTTGTGTGGTCCTGCTGGGTTTGTCCAGACTATCAAGTATGATCGGTCTGGCCAGCATTAACAATAGAAACTGAAAGTTTCTATCCATTTGATGGAGTTTTAAAATTTAAAAAAATGCCTAGACACATCATTTTGTAGTGTTTTCAAATTCAAAGAGTTTGAAAATTCAAAAATTCAAGAGGAACATGAAGAAGCTCATATGTATTTTCACCAAATCATACAGCATGATGCCTCCTTTTGAAGCAGTCAACATAATGATGGTCTACAAGAAAGAAAATGAAAGTGAAACATTGCATGACTGAGGCACAAAATACCTGCCTTTAGGGTTGGGTTTTTTTGTTTTTGTTTTTGTGTGTGTATGCTGGGATGTTACTCATATTTAGTTCTCCTTTTGAGGAATTTTTGTTTTGAATCAATGTTCCTCTTTTTACTATCTTCCTCCTCTGTTATAGTCTGAACTGAACTAGTAATTTGAAATGAATAGTTTCACATATTTAATAGCAGAATATCTATGAAAAATGGCTATTTGCTTGAACCAATTCATTTTACAAAATTCTTTGTTTAATGTCATTTTGAACATTTTACTCTGTGGAGTCACCATGAATATTTAATATTAGAACTGAGTGACAAATGATTTTTCCATCCCAGGAAAATTTTGATATTTTAAAAGATTTTCCTATCTCAAATAGGGATGAACAGTCAAAATTTCAAACTTCCATGAACTGACAAGTGAAAAAAATTCAATTCAGGTCAAATGAAATTTCATTTGAATAATTTGTAAAACATTTTGTTTTGATTTTGACCTTTTAAACTTTTTCTCACTATAATAAATTTGAAAATAAGAAGTAATTTTGAACCAAAGAAACAGGATTTTTTGTTTGGAAATTCTAAAACTATTTTTCAAAAATATTTGAAATGAGAAATTCATCTAAACTGATCCTTTCCCAAGAGAAGTCAAGTTTTTGACAAATTAGCATTTTCCAGTCAAAAAATGTTTACGTACAAAATTCCTGACAGAACTCAGTTGTTAAGTATAATTGAGTATTAACTGGTTGGTCAGGTAAAGCATACAATACTGTTTCTCTTACTGGTCACTTGTGTTCAATTCCTTTCTGCACAAGTATTTGAATATATAAATTTAAATTTCTACAAATACTTCCACATTCAAGTTTTGAAATTAACTTTCTGCAAACATTTGTGTGAAGAATGAATGTAACATGACCAAAGCAAACTCATATTAATGGTTATATAAAATGTTTGCACTTTTCCCTCTAGTTTGGCATATGCATTCAGTGGGAAAGCCATGAAATTGCAGTAGCTTCAGCTGGGAGTTCTGCATGAAAAGGAAAAACATTTTTTTTTTTTTGCACTCTCATATTCTTTAGTAAATTTTACTTTGTAGGAAAAATTCCTCAAGACCCCAAATGTATTAGTTTTCTATGGCGTGGAATTCCTTAAAGCCAATTGGCAATGAGAACTTCAGAGATGAAATCTTGACCACAATGAAGTCAATGGGAATTTTACCATTAACTTCCATGGGCCATGATTTCTCCACAGACCCTTTGTGTGTTGTGTTATGTCTAGACTGTGTGTTGTGTTATGTCTAGACTGAGTCTTAAATATTCTTGGTGACAATGATTTAGTGAGAGAGGATGGTGCTACATCCTACTTGCAGTATTTTTAAGCACATTTTTAATAAAAAAAACGAAACCAAATAATTTTACAAACTAATCAGTATTGTTAAGCACAGGAACGATAGTTTTGAAAGCCAATTTAAACTATATGTAAATAAAAGCTGAACAATCACTGTTATCTCCCTGGAAAAATACATGGTTTAGCAAAAGAGTGAACGTGCACTTAAATCCATTTTTACATAATCCTTAATTGAGAGATTTGTACTTTTTCCATAAAAACAGTAACATGCATTACTTTCAGCACACATCCTTGTCTGCTCATGTTTTTACTTATTTATCTTTGCTAATGAAAACCCTTTAACTTAAAGACATCTAAGCTTGACATCCAGGCAGCCTTGATGACACAGATGTCAATGTCATATAAGTTCAGTAGCTTCCCATATCTATTTAAAATCATTTATGAAAGGTCAATCATATGGTCTACCTCAGAATGAATCTGGTAGGGCAGACTAATTGCCTGATTTCTTTTAAATTGTTTTCTCTTATTCCTGTCTGTTTGCTTTTTCTGTTTGTTCAGAGCAAAGTTCTGTTGTTTATATTTGTCCTGGGAGACTGCTAATCGTAATTCATAAAATGAATTAAGAAAAATAGATGCCAAGGTAGAACTTCCAAATAAAAGAACTGCAGTATGTCTTTAATACATATATTCGAGCAGGAGTTTGGAAAGCCATAGTGTAACTTGCTGAGAAAAATACAATACTTACTATTATTTTCATTGCCTGGTAAAACACTCTACTGAACAGAATATACAGTGGATTTTTTATAATAGTTCCAGCATCATAAAGAACATTTTTCCTCAACAGAAATATCTATCTAAAACCAGCCATTTCATTTTCATCATGTCTAACAACTAGAAATAAACATGAAGACAAACACACACCTTCTTCAAAAGTTTATTTCTGAATAGCAAGATGCTGCTGCTGCCTTGAATTTTTAACTGCCTTACAAATTAGATTTTTGGGGGTCTAAATTATTCAAATTTGCTCTTGTGCTTCCTCCTTTTATAGAATGCATGATGCTTTTTCTTAGCTACTACAGTCATACTACATATGTTTATATTGTCATTTCATGTTGCAGTTGGGGGATAGTAGCATTAATTTTTTCCCTTGGAATATTGAGTGCTCTGGGTCTAGTAGAAGGTACAATTATTTCCATCATATTCTATTGGATCCTTTCTTAAGGTTGGATTGTAGGAATCCAACACTAACACCATCCACAGCACATAACATTAGAATGCACTGCAGACACTGTTCTTTTTATGGGTTTGACACTGTGGCAGCTGAACTGAAAAGGAGCTTTAGTTATAGTCTGATTTCTGTTGCCTGTTCGCCTACTCTTAGGTTTTTCTTCTTCACACATGAAAAAGCAAACATTGTCCTTGTCAAATGATAAATGAGGCAGAATTGGTGACTTGCATGTTTGTCAACATAAGCAAGATCAAATGATTGCTCAGCGGGAAGAAGCCACAGGAAATCCAATGATTTTTGACTAATTAGCAAAATAATAATAATGTCTGCCTAATGATTACCTTGTACTGGGTTGTGGCCTTTTATCAGGCAGCTGCAGACTAGTGCTTTTGAAAGGAAACCAGTGGTTTCCTTTGAAACCAGTGTCATAGACTTGTAGGATTTAGACAAATCTTCTGAAAGTCTTATTGGTCTTTTGTGTAATTGCCATAATTGGGGAGGAAAATGAGCTGGTTTCTAAAAGTAAAAGTGGAAGCTCCAGTCTTCTTTCCAGATTTCATTCAAAAAGATTTATTTATTTATAGGTAGTATCTGTTTGTGAGTGTGGGTGAGTATCAATATTAACACCCCCCAAAGTGGGGTGGATTTTAAAAGCAGTTAAAATCTGTGAAAATAATTTGGTTTAGATTGTTTTTACCCATTCAATAATAGTAGCATTAGGCAGTCTAGAAGTTCAGTTTCACTTCTGAAGGGTAGGTTCACAAAATATTATAAGAAACATGAGTGAAGGGGCAGGAAGCCTGGGCTAGCAGTTAGACTTGGAATCAAGGGGTCTGGATTCTGTCTCATCCAGAAAGTCCATGAGAGATCTTGGGCAAGTTGCACATTTATCTACAAACCAAATTGCACTTAGGGCTCTAGCCACCTGATTTGTGCCTGTAATTAGGTAGCTAAAATGGAGATATTCACTCTTGTTTCAGTGATTCAGCTGGAACTACATACATATAAAGGAGGTCATCCTGAAAATGTCGTTGAATGAACTGAGGCAAAGAGAGAGTAGCGGTAAAATGAAGACAATACTTACCCTACTCCCACACAACCCCTATTAGACTACATTAATCAGTATTTGTAAAGTGCATTAAGATCCTTGGATGGAAGGCACTATAGAAATGTTACTACGAGTTTGCGATGAAGAGTCCTGTGGCACCTTAAAGGCTAACAAAAGTATTGAAGCATAAGCTTTCATAGGCTAATACCCACTTTGTCAGATGCATGCAGTGGAAGTATCAAGAGGCAGGTATAAATAAGTAGTCAAGAACCTGGTTAGAGATAACAAGGTTAGTTCAATCAGGCTGAACTACCTTGTTATTTCTAATCAGGGAGGATGAGGTCCACTTCTAACAGCTGATCTGGAGGTGTGAACATCCAGAGAGGAGAAACTGCTTTTGTAGTTAGCTAGTCTTTGGGTATGGTTACACTTACAAGATTATAGCGCTATAGGTTATAGCGGTCCCCTTATACAGTAATATGTATAGCGCTATTGTATGTCCACACTCAGATGCTCCTGCGGTATAGCATGGCCACATTTGGGGCACTTAATGCGGCATTAAGAGCAGCGCATTAGGGCAGGTATCCCAGCATTCAGCTGGGTGCAACGTGCTTTTTAAACGAGGGGGGTGAGGGGGGACGCCTTGTGTGTATGCGGAGGGAGAGAGACAGTGGTTTTTCCGTTTTTCTGAAAGCCTGTCAGTGAGCCTCCGTTCACAGAAGGCTTTGTTTTCACGCAGGCTCCCTCCTTAAACATTTGCATTGCTTATCTGCCGAGTTAAGAAAGAAACTCTAAAGAGGTACTTCCGCATTCCTCCAGCCCAGTTCAAAACAAAGGGAAGAGATGTCAATTGCCTTAAATGGCTCTAGGCATCTCCAGAGATTACTTGTAGCGCAGTGGGTGTCCACATTCTTGCTGTAGCGCTACAGCAGCTGCGCTACAGCCCTTATTCCCCATGAGGAGGTGGATTTATAATAGCGCTATAACTCAGCAGTTATAGCGCTATTAGTGCCTTGCCAGTGTGGACGGGGAGTAGGTTATAGCGCTCGTGGGGGCTTTATAGCGCTATAAAGTGCCAGTGTAACCATGGGCTTTGTTTAGTCCTGAGGTGATGGTGTCAAATTTCCAAATGAACTGCAGCTCAGCAGTTTCTCTTTGAAGTCTGGTCTTGAAGTTTTTTTTGCTGCAGGATGGTTACCTTTAAATCTGTTATTGTTTGTCCAAGGAGACTGAAGTGTTCTCCTACAGGTTTTTGTATATTGCCATTCCTACTATCTGATTTGTGTCCATTTATCCTTTCACATAGGGACTGTCCAGTTTGCCCAATGCACGTAGCAGAGGGGCATTGCTGGCACATGAGGGTGTATATTACGTTGGTAGATGTGCAGGTGAATGAACCAGTGATGGTGTGGCTGATCTGGTTAGGTCCTGTGATGATGTCGCTGGTGTAGATATGTGGGCAGAGTTGGCATCGAGGTTTGTTGCATGGATTGGTTCCTTAGTTAGAGTTATTATGGCACAGCGTGCAGTTGCTGGTGAGAATATGCTTGAGGTTAGTGGATTGTCTGTGGGCGAGGACTGGCCTGCCTCCCAAGGCCTGTGAAAGGAGGGATCATTGTCCAGGATGGCTTGTAGATCACTGATGATGCGTTGGAGAGGTTTTAACTGAAGATTGTAGGTGATGGCCAGTGGTGTTCTGTTGTTTTCTTTCTTGGGCTTGTCTTGCAGCAGAAGGCTTCTGGGCACACATTTGGTTCTGTTGATCTGTTTCATTATATCCTTGTGTGGGTATTGTAGTTTTGAGAATGCTTGGTGAAGATCTTGTAGGTGTTGGTCTCTGTCTAAGGGGTTGGAGCAAATACAATTGTACCTCAGTGCTTGGTTGTAGACAGTGGATCATGTGATGTGTCCAGGATGGAAGCTGGAGGCATGAAGGTAGGCATAGCTGTTGGTAAGTTTTCGGTATAGGGTGGTGTTAATGTGACCGTCACTCATTTGCACCATGATGTCTTGAAGTGGACCTCCCATGTAGACTGGTCCAGGCTGAGGTGGATGGTGGGATGGAAGCTGTTGAAATTTTGGTGGAATTCTTCCAGAGTTTTTCCCATGGATCCAGATGATGAAGATGTCATCAATGTAGCATAGGTAGAGAAGGGGCGTGAGTGGATGAGAGCTGAAGAAGCATTGTTCCAGGTCAGCCATAAAAATGTTGGCATACTGTGGGGCCATGCAGGTGCCCATAGTGATTGATGCTTCAATACTTTTGTTAGTCTTTAAGGTGCCATGGGACTCTTTGTCACATCTGTAGATCCAGACTAACCTGGCTACCTCTCTGATGCTTGACTGTGAGTTTGGTGTTGATTCAGTTCCCTGTGAAAATGTGTCTTCCTTGCACAACCAGTAGGCAATTGCCACAAATCTGGTGTCATACATGTTAAGTCTGAGGTCATTCACAGAGCCCCATGAGCAAGCCTGCATGATGTCTGCATAACCTAATGATGCCAGTCTCTTCCTTCCATAAGCACCAAATCCACCAACAAAATTTGAAACCTTAGGCTAACATTTTCAAAGTTGGATGCCTAAAGTTCAGATATTAACTCTATACTTGGGCTCCTCAATATGGCCTGATTTTTAGAAGTGCCAAGCAGCTGCAGCTCCCATTGAAGTCATTTGGTCTAAATAAATAAAGT
Source organism: Dermatemys mawii (assembly GCA_007922305.1). Classification (NCBI taxonomy): domain Eukaryota; kingdom Metazoa; phylum Chordata; order Testudines; family Dermatemydidae; genus Dermatemys; species Dermatemys mawii. Next base: position 69,094,727 of record ML677334.1, read on the forward strand.
TCAGGGATCTGTAATCTTGATGCTAAATGAACAGTATACTGTACACAGAACCATGGACAGCTACCCACACTGAGACTGACTATAGCTATGGGTATCTGCCTCTTATTGTCAGGAGCACTAAAACTCTCCTGTAGCTTGACCCGAAGTTGGGTAAATATAATAACTTGAGAATTAGCAGGTTCTTGTCCCAGGATCAGGCCCAGTAAGATTATTGTAAAATTATCATATAATTTGGGAACCCTGATGTGCACAGGTGCAATACTCACACTATAGGAACTCTTCTCTATATATAAATATATGATTTATTAATAATTTAGCAAAGATTATACACATACTTAAACTCAACAAAGCAGGTAGAGATAATACAGAAAGTATATTTGGACGTCCATACTTATACCCTTATCTTTCATACTTAACCATTATCTTTCTTATCATCATCATTGTCCTTATCTTCCCCAGTGGCCATCATTCTGGACCCTCCAAAAGTCTGCTTCTCTCCAGCCAATCTGGTGCCCCTGGGATGTTACTTTTATAGTAGGTTACCTCTGACAATGCCATGATCAATGCATATTCCCTGAAAGACTTATTTGCATTTCCTTCCTTTAAGGTGTCCATTTTCTATAGGTTGGTATATGTTTGATGTTACCCTATTAACATATACGTCAATTTGCTGTCATGGCAGCTTTGTGATCGGAGATTCTGTCCGTAACATTCCGGATGCTGGTGTCAGCGATGTTCTGTGCTGGTGTCAACTGTGTTCTGTGGGTGGCTGAGGTCAGTATTCTGGACAAAATTCCCACTTTGGAATACCACTTTCAGTTCCCTATAACTTTGATGTTACTTAAGTTTATCTATACCAAAGGTTATAGGCCTCAAGCCTCACACCAGCTACTAAAGCCAAATCTTACTTCTGAACCCTAAGATATTTATGGGTACTCTTCTCCTATAGGTTAGTGGATTATGACACTTACTTTGTAAATATATTGTGATACAGCATGGCCAGAGGGCAGCAGGAGAATGTTAAAGGGAAGCCTTATTCCCTGTAGAGGGAAGTAAGTTTACTACAAGGAGTTGGAGCAGAGAGCAGTTTGGAGGAGTTGGAGCAGAGAGCAGTTTGGAGGAGTTAGAGCAGAGAGAAGTTTGGAGGAAAGCAGAGGAGAGTTTGAAGAAGTGCTGTGGTGAGCTAAGAAGACCCAGACTATAGGTAAAGGGACATCTGGCTTGTGCAGAGAGAGGGCAGGAGGCCCCACAAGCTGAAGGGTAGGAGAAGGAAGTAGCCCAGGGGAAGGAATAGCTAGTTCAAGTAGTTTACTGCTATGCTCAGGGCCCCTGGGCTGGGACCCGGAGTAGAGGGCAGGCCCGGGTCCTTCCCTCTCCACTCCCCTACTCTAGGATACTAGTGGGTCAGTTAATACCCTGTTCAGGGGAAAGAAATGGTGCCCTGAACCCCCCACTAGAAGAGAGAGCACGGGACCCATCATAACAGTGCAGGCAAATTTGCCACAGTATTAATAAAGATTATCTCACTCCAAAACTGCCAACCTAGGCTCTTTTGGTGACCTCAAGTTGTGGTGTACCCTGTGGTTACCAACTGGTTGTAGATGCCGGATAAACCTATAATGTGATGTGGATAGTTCCACCCTTTTGTTCCCCAAAGTTCAGGGCCCATTCTTAATCTGAGCCAAAGATTGCCAATTTTTATGCTGACATATTCCTAACTGGATATACTTTTTGCTACACATCAGATCTTAACAGATTTTAGAAACTGGTAGGCTTCTTGCATTATTACTAAATATAATAAAACAGAATAACAAAGCAATGAATATAATACAGGTAAGCTGGCCTACTGGGTTACACTCCCTTTTGTTAAATACAGACCGAAGGGTAAATAGCAGAAAAGGTACTGTCAGAGATGCTAAAGTGAAAGAAGAAGGGTCAGTATATTTCTGGAAGAGATAACATCAAGTATTAGAACAGTTTCAGTAACGAATGTCATTGTCAGCTTCAGTCCTAATGCAAAATTGTCATCGTACTCTTTCATATTAGTCATAACTAGCTGGCAAAATCCTGACGCTCCTTCCATGTGGGGGCAGAGTCTGAGCAGAGCTCTGTGGCCTGCTTGATCTCTGCAGTGATAGGACAAGGTTCTAATGCTGAGGAGGTGACAATCTCTTCAGCAGAGGCAGTGGGGCTGCTCTGGGGGCATCAGCCCTGACTCTTTTCCCAAAGGAGAGTCTGACGCATCGCAGTGGGGACTACTGAGGAGTGACGTCAGGGGAACAAATGACTCCCTTGACATCACAGCACATCTAGGAGGGGATGTGCTCTTCTCAGCTGAGTGACAGGGGTAGCTAATGAAAGGGGCAAGCTGTTCAGCTACTCCACAGCATGAAAGCTGGCAATTGGCTCCAAATCTGAGTTGCTGGTAAGGAACATGGGGCCCATCCTGGCCAAAAATACCCCGTCAAAGCCTCTTTCAGCCTGTTCCCTCTTGCAACAAAAGTGCTAGATTATGGAGCCCTCTGAGCATTTCCCTATTCCCACAGTCTCTTCCGGCCTCAGGTTGCTGCACAGTGACTGTTTCAACCTGAGGTTACTGTAGTGTCTGTTCCTGCATCATTCTGACCATCCTCAGAATTAGCAGCCCGCTAAACTCTGCAGGAGATGGAGGAGGATTTGGAATCCAATGAAAACAAACAGCCCCATGTTTCCCTTCATTCTATGACATGGAGATGAGTGAAGGAGTACAGCAAAATCCATGGAGGTGAGGAGTGTTGCCACTATAGCATGTTCCCCGTCTACAGGAGCCAGTAGAAACCTGCCCATGCCTATATGTTGCAGAGCGGGTTCTGCAGGTCTGCTCTGAGGGTGCAGGTGCAGGAAGGGAGAACATCAAGGGAGCAGCCACTCTGTAGAACATGCTTCTTCTCTCAGGTACTGGCTGATACCCAGCTGTCATCTTCACAGCACTCAACACTGCTCAAAACATCATTATGACCCCTCTGTGCTTGCTACTGGAAGAGTAAGATGCAGGCATGAAGAGTTATCCTGGCTCCCTCAAAAATTGTAATGCCCCACAGCTATGCAGATGGAGTCTGGTTTTCCAGTGTAACCTAGAATTCTTGCAGGGTTTCCAAGTCTTACTCACCCTCTCCATGATTTCCCAGATACCTCTCCATTGAGGAGAACATGAACAGGACATGCTGTCCACATAGCATACCTCATGGAATTTTCCCTACCCTGCCAGGAACTTTACATGTGGACAATGTTTTCTATTTTATTATTGTTAAATTAAGAGGTGTATTCACAGGCTTGTTTAGGGGGAGGAGTATTTTATTTGTGCGTATAGGTACACCGTCATTTCTAAACTGAGAAAAGGTGTAAATTGTTCCTTTGTCCTGAGTCAAGGAAATAGAATAAAAAATTGCAGCCTGCGATGTGCCCTTTTATTTTAACAGTTTCCAAAAGTTAAAAATGTATGATTGATGGCCTACAAACTAGGTATGACTGGGCATTATTTATTTATTTTATTTAAAATGTGCATTAAGTTGAATAACCCTACTGAGGCCACACTCTTGTTTTCAAAGGAGCCCTGGGACACAACAGGATTGAAAAGTTGCACACAAATTTCCATAAATTCAAATACACACAAACATCAGCGTTAAAATTTAATGATTGTGTATCCACAGGCTTTTCAAATGCTGCTAGGGCTTCCTTTAAAATAATTAGGGCATGTTGCGTGAATTACATTTCTGTAGCATTATTACTGTCTTGATTTTTTTTTCTTTATCAAAAGTAATTTTAATCCTGTCTGCTATAAGATATCCCTTTGAAACTATATTTCTCAGTGTGTTTTCTGAACTGATATTTGCAAGCAGGTATAGAGGTATTGTTTGTAAAATCTGGGACTGTGCAGACATGCACAATTGCTGATTTTATAAGAAGCTCAATGAGATGTATTTGATGAGAAACATAATTTTATAACGTACATGAGGTGCACACATTATAGCAGTGCAATCTTATTACAGAGAGCCTTGTCTGTCCTTACCTCATGCTTATAACTATTACTTGCTGCTTCATGTGTAAAATTGGGTCCTGATCCTGCTAAAGACCTAGCATGTGCTTAACTTTAAGCATTGTGCTCACATGGAGCTACTTACTGTGCATAAAGTTAAGCACATGAATAAAATTTTGCAGGATCAATTCCTTATGGTTTCAGGACAGGGAAACATATTTTGTTTGTATTGTAAAGTACTACGTGATTTTTTTTTTCTGAATAATTAATAATGATTCCAAATTATACACTAAAATATTAACTTTAACATGGTTTATAGGAAAAAAAAGAAGGTCAAAATGTTCAAAGTTGAATGACCAATGTTTGGTTTCTTAATCCATATTTAGCCTGGCTCAATTTTTATCCATTGTCTTCTCATGACAGTACAAAAAAGCTCAGTTAATATTGTTTGCAGTGCAAAATTTTACCCTTTTAATACATTTTAATGTTGAACTCTATTATCATTCTGTTAACGTGGCAGTCGTTTGGAGGAAACTCACAGTACTGATTCTTAGTAAGTGAAAATCATCTTTAAGTCATTGAAAACTGCCTTTTATTTTTATAACACGGACTCACAGCAGGTAGCAAGGGGTTAAGGCAAGCTTGAAATATGCGCAGGACTCAAGTAATAGAAGCATCCCTTTTAGGTAGATGTACAGCACAAAATTTATGCTCTTAGTTTCATCAGCTACATTTGGAGTAACTCCACTGGTTTTGACAGAAGCCACGCTGGCGTGTCTGAGAGCAGATTTTGGTTCATTGCCTGCATATTCACAGACAAAAAACTGCACAGGTCCTTATACTCAGTGAAATATTGATAGCTTGTATTTAGCTCCTTCACACAGCAATAACAAAATGGTGGCACAAGAGCTCTCCTGTCTTACACATTCTGTGCTTACAATGCATTATGTACAACCCTGGAAGCCATATGGCCACAGGGTTTTTTAACTCAAGAGGGATATTCAGAAGTGTTAACAAAAAGGCAAGATTACTATATTTAGTTTACAGTCATGGGGAAAAAAATAAATCAATAGTGCATGAATTAATTAGGACTTCAGTTGCTATCATTAGGGGAAACAAGCTATCTAAAAAACATTTAATTTTTGGAACATCAGTGAAGATAGAAACCTACAATACATTAAGACAATCGACTTTTTGGCTCACTGTTTTCATCTGTCGCCTGGAAAGCTAATCTCTTAATGGAGGCTTTGGTTTCACTTTCCTGATGCCAAACTTGTTAAAGAAATGGAAAGTTTATTATAGTTTATTGTGAATTGTTCTCAATGCCTGGATTTATTAGATTAAGTGGTTTGTAATATTCCTTTTGATTTATTATTGCTCACTTATTAATGTGGTAGTGTTAGAATAAACAGTACTTGGCCTTATATGTGCTGTGGATCTCTCCTTTGGTAAGAAAATGGGGCCAAATTCTGCCCTTTCACCCCATACAACATCACTGACTGATTTCAGTGAAGCTGCATGGAATGGAAGGTAAGGCAGAATTTGTGTTCCTGTCTTTAAAAGAAAAAGAACATCCCATTTCATTTCTGGCTAAAACTGAAGTTAGAAATCTCCTGGACACCACTATCTTTCATACTGTCTCATCATAGCACATTCTTGTCTGGTGTCTCTGGCAAATCCAATGCAAATTATTCTCCTAGTGGTATTTAAGTAAAATATATGATAGCAGTGCTTCCCAGGACATATCTGGACTGGGAATTGTTTGGTTCAGTGGTTCTGTCTATATTCATACAGCCAATTATATACTGTGATTTTTAACTCACCTAGAAACTACTTGTTTTAGTTTTACTCCTATGTTTAAGAATAAAGGCCATATGCTCCCCTTCATTATTTAAAGTGGATGCAAGAAAAATACAAAAGAAGAGATCACAAATTTGTGATCCTACACAGTATCTCTGCAAATCTATGAGCTTTTGTAACCTACTCCCAGATACCATGACTTTCATAGTTCATCTATATAGTATCTTGTTTCTTTTCACTGGTGACATGGATGCCATGGATGGATGCCACAAAATACCAAAGGTGAGCAATGCACAGACTCCAGCTGCCATTGATATTCATACGCAGGGCTTCAAAACACCGACAGTTTTGTATTTCTGTCTGTTTGACTTGCCTTTCAGATGAGACATGAAACTGAGTCAATGGCTGCTTGTGATTATTAAAGATCAAGTTGCAGTGAGCTCTGATGCACTGTCCAAATTCTAATTCAGTTTATTACTTTTGTTCCATACAAACTCCCCCTGCTGTTTCATTTGTTAAAGTATTCTTCCATTTCCTTCCTAAAAAACTCTTACATAAAGTTGCTGACACAATATAGCTACCACATGACATCCATTTCAATGGTGAGTGACATGATCCTTTACATAATCTAAAATATTTTTAAAGCTAAGGTTCAATGCAGGTTATAAAATGTTTAACAAAGATAAGGTTCAATAGTTTTTAAAAGATCTGTTCAGTGCAGATAGGGTTTTCTTCCTGAGTATTTAGGCTGTAAGTTCTGCAGGGCACAGACTGATTCTTACTATATGTGTACAAGGTGCCTAGCACAATGGGGCCTTGACCTTGGTTGGGGCCTCTAGGCAATACAAATAATAGTAATCATAAATGTGAATACTGTACAGTTTGAGTCCAGTTCACTGTAGGCCTGCTCAAATACAGCAATCAATGATCCACGATTAAATTGAGTTGGTAGACTTTGGAGATAGAAACTTACATGTCTCTTTCTCTCAAATGTTTCCATGCCTTCTTCCAGGGTGCCCTTGACTCACTGAAAGCCCTGTCTGAGCTGGTCCATAAGCCTACCACCCTCCCTTCCTTGAAATCTCCTAAAATCTACTTCTGGAACAATTAGCCACCTCCTGGTGTCTTGAGGAGTAGATGGGTTTACTAACATTATATTTATAATTGTGCATGTGTATAATGTATATTGTCTATATTTAATTATATCCTTCTCCACCAAGTCATCGTACATTAATTGTCTTCTTAAATTCTAAAATTGTCAAGGCAGGAACTGCCCTTGGATGTATTTGTACAGCACCTAGCACATTTAAGCAAAGTCCTGACTGGGACTCTATGCACTAGTGTAATATAAATAAACTTATATTGTAATCTATCCTCAAGGAAACAATCACTTTGTATTTTATTAACTGTAAAAGACTCAAAAGGAATAAGTGACAATTAACAAATCTTAAAGATTATATTGTCTAGATTAGAGATTTTTAATTTGCTCCTGATTCAGAAGTGAAGGCAAATTTGAATTACTGTAATACATTTAAATACACTCATTGACAAAACCCTCAATGGAGACAAACCACAAGAATGCCTATATTGTGTTATATGGTGTGTCTGAAATTTATTGTTCAGTACTGGTATTTGTAAAAGAATTATGTTTTATTTACTGTCTAAATTTACTCTTATTTATTGGTAGCAGTGAGTTACTTAGTGGCAAATGTTCTCATAATTGAAGTTCAGTTGTAATAGCTTCATCACCTAATACTGTGATTGGAAGAAAATGTATGAGATGAAATGATGAAAAAGGGGAATAGAATTTTAATAAACATTCATTCCCAGGAGGACTTGGGTGTACTGTAAATATACCACAGTAGTATCAAAGAAACATTTCTTTTGAACTGAATAATGCAAATTAGGTATACCTTACTTCCATATCACTTTATGTTTTTAATCCAAGTAACTTCTTATTTTCAAAGGAAAGCTAAATGTGGTCTGGCCTTGTTTTCTTCCTGAAAACTGGGTCTTGCTAATAATGCCAAACTTTCTAGTAGTCAACATTTTTACAAAGTATGAAATGCATTTTCAAGCTCATTAATGAGTTATGGTGAAAAAACGAGCTACTGTGAATAGTCTAAACTTTTGATCATTTGATCACACCATTTGTGACTGATGGTGTTTTTCAGCAGCCGTAGTGCCACACTCCGCCCTCAGTATTACACGTGTACAGCTCTCATTGAAGTCAATGGGAGAAGTGACCTCCTATGAGAGTAGGATTTGGCTAATAGTTCAAAATGTTGAAACCTTTACACTGAACAGCTTAACTAGTATTAGATACCGTGGTGAGAGGTACTATATAAAAAACTCACACAGGGTCCTAATCTGCTCCGATTGACATTAATCAGAATTTTTCTATTAATGTCAATTGGAAATGAATTAGACCCATAGTCAATTGACATAAATGGCAATCAAATTCCTTCCATACACCCTATTGTCTTACCGTATTCTGCTTATTGTCACACTCTTATTCTGTTTTTTCCATATACTTTTATCCGCTACTTAGTCATATCAATGCTCTCTCATACAGGCCACCAGCTCCCCAATGTCACCATTTAAAAATATCACAAACTAGTATTACATGCAAGTCTTTTTTCATTATTTCTGCTGGTAGCTCTAGCTTTTTGGCATATGCCCAAGATGTTGTTAAATAAATAATCAAACATACTGCAGTATAATCTAATTAAAACCAAGTCATAGATTGTTTAACTTTTTATAAGAATTCAGGGTCAGACCTGCCCATCCTATCTAAAAGCACATGGAAGTAGAGATAAATCTAAGAAGATCTTTTGGGGAGAGAACTATCAGTGGCTTCTGGGGAAGAACATTTGTGCCACATCTGCCTCCTCCTTGATGCAAAATAGCCAGAAGGTGGAAGAGATGTGGAGTGGTCAGCAAAAGATGTGTAGACTGTGGAGTTGTGGGTAACGATTCAGGGTCTACACATATTTCCAATAGGCCTCCACATAAGCCCCAGACTCTTTGCTGCCAATGGTTCTCCTCCTCCTGCTGCATTTATGTAACATCTTCTCTGGGTAAAGGGACACTTGAACAATCTTTATAGTGGGGGTGCTGAGAGCCTGTAGCTGGGTGGTCACCTGCTTCAGCCCTGAAGGAGTTGAAACAGCACTGCTGAGGGCTGTGGCTGCGGAAAGCAGCAAGCCTGGGCTGATTGGGGAAGCAACCACACCTGTGGCAAGCCCAATCAGGGCCAAGGTTGCCCTTATAAGAGGGCTGTTGCCAGATGCTGAAGTCAGTCTCTCTCCAGGCTGGGAGGGAGCAGGGCCTGGCTGCCTGCGGGACAGGGTACCTGAGGTGGAACAGGGCTGGGGGAATAGGGAAGGGAGCTGGGGTACTCCAGCCCAGCAACTTCCCAGGCTGCAGGCCTGAAGGGAGGTCTTAGCAGGGTACTGGGAGCTAGGTGAAGGCAGCTGGTCCAAACTCCCCTTGCCTATGATGACTGGCTTTTACATTGCAGTCTGCCCCAGAGTGTGGGCACTTGATGATGACTGGCAGTAGCCCTAGTCTGAGGCAAGGTGGAGATTAGAGGGTTGGAGGTTTCCTCATGGGGGGGGCAAGACCCTGAGGCAGAATGTGGGGGTATTGCCAGGGGGCAGCACCCCATGAAAAGGGCGGCGGGGTCCGGGAGGAATGCAGGCCAGCTGACAGTGAGATACCGGCCGTGCAGATGGCGTTCCTGGCCAGAGGAGCTAATTCCCAGGGCGACTAGCATGAGGCTCTGCGCGGGTGAGAGTTGAGCCGTGACAGAGTAATTGAACCAAACTGTAAACCTCATATGTAATGAAAACCACTTCAACACAGGTGGTACCGTAGTACCCCCAACACCCTTAGCTCCAGCACCTATGTCCGGGTATGATTTCTGCTCTTTTCCAAGAAACATGCCATTCATGGTTACTGCTACTTGCATCCTCTCCTTTCTATCTATTCACATCCCATCAGTGGGTAATACAGTTCAGACATATTTGGTGTGTGCAGAATGGTGGCAATTGTGCAGCAGGATGAGACACGCAACACTGCAGTATTTTTCCTTCATACAGCCTTAGGTTCTCTCGCACATTTTTTACACATACTATAAGGCAATGCAGCATATTGACTTTACATTTGCAATCAACCTTAGGTTTGTATTGTACAGGGAAGAGGTATGGTCTTCATGACTTGGAATCAAGAGTTATGGATTTTATTTCTAGCATAATGACTGTGCACCCCTACCCCACCAAGTCCATGCCTCAGTTTTCCCATCTATAAAACGTGATAACCTCTTTCTGAGGGGTGTTAAAAGGCTGAATTATTATTTGTGAAGTGCTTTGAGATTCCTGCATGAAAGGTTCTGTATAAATGAATACTGTGAGTTTTAAATAAGGCAATGGAAGGAACTACTGAAGGGCTGAGTTTGTATCATCATCTGTTGACTGGTTGGTTTGGTTGTAATTACAAGTATACAAAGTATCCAGATCCCTATTATGTAGTTTCATATGAATATGACCTAGAAGACAGAGTAACTTTTACACTGAGCCAGTTTCCTTTCAGCTATTTATTAATCTCTGACAATTACAATGTAGACAGCAACTATTGAGTGTCGACAGTTTCAGGGTTTTTACCGGTTACAGAAAGTGGTGAACTGCTAAAACGGAGGTAACATTCCTTTAAAAATGTTACCTCCCAGACAATCTTGTCTACCACAGTCAACTGAGAAAGCAGATTAAAAGCTTGAGTTAAATGGTTTGTATATAATACACTGTCCCTTTGAATAATTGAACTTGAATCAACAATGTTATTTGTCACGTGGAACTACAGTTTTCAATATCAATGCACACCTTAAGTAAAACCCATTACTTTTAATAAAAAGACGTTTCAATTGTCCTGTTCGCAGCAGAAATTATACTATTAACTTTACATTTAGTTAGTTCGCCCCCCTTTGTGTATACTTTTTTTTTGCACTAGTCCTTTACAATAAGGACTGTTCTGAAACATCACCTATCAACCCATTCAATAAGCCTGAAGGATATACATCACCATGTTCTATAGGTAAGTTTTCAACTTTGCCCCAAGTTCTGCCTTTCTTTAGGTGTGAAGGACACGGCAAGCTGATTTTTAGCTTAGGTTTGGCTCATTTTATATGGATTAGTTAAATGGGAAAAAAGGGTGCCTGCCAATTCCAGCAAATACTAAAAGCTGCGGTTAAACCAGAAAGTAACTGCTACTACTGTGTGACTGTGAGTGTTTGCCTTTGTCTCCCTGTGTGTTTTGGTTTGCAGCTCTTAATAGCTTGGACTCTATGAAGCAGTAGCAAAGGGGAGTGTGTCAGAGCAGCAGGCCAAAATTAAATTACAGCAACCTTGCGCTTTGCATTAAAATTTCAACTAAGTGATGGAGGCTTGTAATCATCCGGATTTTCCTTAAAGACAATGGCTCTCCATGCAACTGGCTACACTCAGTTAATTCATGCTGTCAGCTTCCTTTATTGGCTGTGGGGAATGCAGTATTGATTCTTGAACTCAACAGCAGCACAACGAGCCACTAGTGCATGGTCAAAATGCAGCAATAAAGGGCTGGCAGCTTGAGAAAAGCGGCCATTCTGTTGCACAAACAAGGTCAATTAGAGGACAGTGCAGCATAATATAAATAGCATTAGCATCCCTCTTCAACTCAGATGATATCATGCTGGCAAGATGACAGTAAATAAAATAAGGTTTAATACAGAATAAATAAAAAGGCATTTAGTGTGATTTAACTGAAAAATCTTGTATCGCTTTAGAAGTGCTATCAATAGTAAAATACTTTTAAAAAATAATGGTTAGAGATCTATTCTTATAACTATCATATTCAGGTAAAGTTCCATATAGATTAGCTAGTTTTCAATGTTCACATATGCAATGAAACTGTGGTGAATATTTTGTTTGAGAAATGGCTAATTCTTACATTATAGTAATGAGATATTATGTCTGCCAACGTAATCAATTATTTTTATTCATTTGAACCTTTCAATGTCCTTTGAGTGTAAACACAGAACAAAAAATCCCTGTATTTTTAGGTCAGCAAGTTAAAAAAAAATGTTGCCATTATTGCTGTGCTGTTCTTTAAGGTCTTGTGATTATTACCTTTTATCTACGAGAGACCTTTTCTTACTGCTATGTCAGCTCAAAATTAATTACAAATGGAATAACATCACACTGTTAACCCGTACAGTCCAATAAAGAAGTTCAGCTCTCAGACTAGATACGGAGAGCTTGGATAGACAGTTGGTAAACCTAGACTAAACAATTTTTTAAAACTTTTCTGCTTTTTTCCATAAACTGGAAAAGATCTTTGTTTCAATGGACTCTTAAATAATGAATGTACCAAAGGTTGACAAAAGCAGGAATAGAAAGGGAAAGTTTGGAAGCCTGACTCATCACTGCAATCTTCTAGTTATGCCTGTGTAAGTCCATTGCCACTTCAAAACAAAACAAACCAAAACAAAAAAAACCCTGTTTCTCTGAGCTTTCTGAAAGGCTCGTAAGCAGCTATGAGCCAGTTTCTATTAAAATTAATGAGAGTTGGATCAGACCCTGTGTGATGAAGATTTATAGATTGAATATAAAGCCATCATTTTTCATATAAAATCAAATCTCACATCAGGCTGTATTTTATATCAGGCCTCATGTCATGACATAACAGTCGTGGTGTTCTGCCCTCGATGTGTGAAAATGTCTATGAGGATGCATAGAAATGTCAGTGTTTTCCTGTTAAGTTGCATATGTCTTCCAAATTTCCAGTAGGAAATTAAGTCGTATGGAAAACGCCAGTCAATACTGTCAGTGATGACTTCAACGGGAAATGCTGGTTTCAGGCAGAAAACAATAGGTCTGTCTCCAGGGCTGAGAATGCAAGTCAATGTTCTTAGCTGTCTGTCATTCCTTAAGTTGCTACTTTCCTGCAAGAGTGAAGTGTAGCAAGGTTGAAGACTCACCAGCATAGTGCTTCCTGCTGGTGATTCTGGGAATTAGCTCTTTTCCAGCATACAGAGCGCCCTTTGCAGACCGTGATCTCGCCTGTCACTGGCCCCATGTCCCTCCCAGACCCTGGTGCCCCTTTATCTTGGCATTCTGCCCCACTAGTATGCCCACACTCAGGGTATCCCTTCCTAGGGGAACCCCCAACCCTCTAAACCCACTTTGAGAAAATAAATCTGAGAGGAAAGACCCAGATAAGGAGAATACCCCAGTTCCTGGGCCCTCAGCTCTGATGACACGTCTCCCCTCTAGGATTTTTCCCCACTTTTCCTCTCAGAGTCAGAGTCCTTGTCCCTTTGTAGAGTAGCAGCCTTAGTTAAGTACTAAATGCTCTTGGTGGCTACCAGTCTTGAAAGCAGTTTAGTTTCTCCCTATTCCTCTCTTCAAGTGAGGAAGTATTATTGGAGATTTCAGGATCAATTTCTTTTCTGTGAGACTAAAATGGTTAAGAATATAATTGAGTTCCTGCTTCTGGAAGGGAATACCAATGAAGCTGAGCCCTCAGGTCTTTTAAAGTGCAATCTCAAACTGACTGTGTGTGTTTTGGGGCAAAACCAAAAGGGGTGAGATAATGTATGTGAAGCTGAATGAAATGTACGCCAATCTAAAGCAATGGACAGTTAAAACAAGTTCAGCTTAGATTTGGAAACATAAGTGAGATCTGTGATTTTGTCATAGCGAATTGAGCCAGGCTTTTCATTAGCTGTTAGTGGAAAAATAAGGAGACCATTATCTTACCCAGCATGTTTCACTAATTTTATTAAGGTGCTTCCACCAAATGCGCTTGCACCAAATGCAGTTCCTTAAAGTAGACATCCTAATCTTTCCATTGGCTTCATTGGGCTTTGGATTGGGCCTTGAAGAATTTTATATTATCAATATTGTATCTTTTACAGATGGAAAACATCATGCATATGGATAAGTGTAATCTATTCCTTGTTTTATGGATTCACAGTCCATGGAAAACAAATCAATGTGATGATCCTGAATGAGCTGGATTATGTGAACCATGTTTATAGCTTCTCTCGGTAGTTAAGGTTGTAACAACTATCCCATTGTAAGTAGCATTGAATCTCTTCTAACTTTGCCACATAAAACAAACAAAGCTTATTTTGACCTAAAAATTCTCAAGTTTAGTCTCAGGTCAAAGAAGATAATTTATTGGCAAGTCTTAAGAAGATTAAACAAGCTGTTTTTTGAGTTTCAAGATAGGAAAAATCTAACATGTTTTTGACTTTTAGAGAAAAGTCCAAAATTGCTACATGAATTAACTCATTCTGTACCATTCCATCAAGACAACAATCTTCCATCAAATAGCTTTGCAAAGAGCTGGATGTGTGCTGAAGTAACTAAGTCAGGCAGCCTGAGGAGAACTGGTTATTTGTTAGATTGCTTACACCTGCTTATGTCACAGAAATAATGCAGAGAACTGATTCTAAATCAGCAGATCTTTGGAGAAATGGAGTAGCATCTGAGAAACTGCGGAACAGTACTTGATAGAGGTGGGTGAAATAATAAAAAACATTAGCAAACATTTATTCATGTTAAAAATAATGATTCACTTCAGCTGTAATCACAACTCTTTTTATTCATTGTCCTTCAACATGCAAACAACTGACTTTTTTTTAATTAATGGAAAGAGAGAGAGTTTTGTCTATGTATTGACAATAAAACTGTCATGAATGCTCAAACAAATATTTTTTCACATGAATGTTTACTCCATAAGTGACTTCTTCAGTTCTTCCTCTTGTTTATAAAATCCATTCAGTCATAGAGTAGAAACAATACCATGTTACTCAGGTAACAAACCACACTGTGCTAATAGGCTAATACAGATTTGAATAATTGAAGTATAGTTCCAATGACTGCACAGAGCTAATAAGTGATTCATAGGATGAAAATGGTTCACATGAACATTAGTCAAATATTTTTAAACACTGAGCAAACTTACAAAAACTAGTTGTAGCCAAAAGTTGCAAGAAAGGAGATGTGGGAAAATGATGAAAAACAAAGTTAACTAAACTTTTGTGAACTACATAAATATTTGGTTCAGTTTTGGAAAGCACTTTTGCCAGATTCTGTTCTGTTACACCAGTGCAAATCTAGATGAGCTGATGTTAGTGGAGTTACTCCAGACTGACACCAGTCTAAATGAGGCCCTGACTAAATGGGATTTTAGGCACTGGTGTAGCTGTGTCAGTGCAAATCCCTAGTGGAGACATAATTTACATTGGTGCATTGAAGTTTTCACTGGTGTTGTTTATCCCATAAAGATGCAACCCCCTACTGATCTAAATGATTTACAAAGTTCAAATTGTGCTAGTGCTACTTAGTCCACACCCATCAACTTAGTGTAGACACAGTTTACACTCAGGTAGTTCGCCATACATGGATGCAACCCCTGGTTTAGACACAACTAGTGCAGTGCAGTTTGTTCCAGTGCATAGTGTCATAGATTCCAAAGCTGAAGGTACCATTGTGATTATCTAGACTGACCTCCCAATGTTTGTGTCATGAACTTTATCAGTGATGATTTTATGTTTTCTTCCAGGCCACTAATAAAAATGTAAGTAGTGTGGGACCAAAAATGTATCCCTGTGGGACCCCACTAGAAATACACCTGTTCAGTAATGATTCCCTATATACAGTTACATTCTGAGACCTTTCACTTGGCCAGCTTATAATCCATTAATGTGTGCCATGTTAATTTTTTTATCTTTTTAGTTTTTTAATCAAAATGTCATGTGATACCAAGTGAAATGCCTTACAAAAATCTAAGTATATTACATCAACACTGTTACATTTATCGACAAACTTGTACTCACATCCAAAAAGATATCAAGGTAGTTTGACAGAATCTATTTTCCATATATTGATTGGCATTAATTATAGTACCATCTTTTAATTCTTTATTAATTGAGTCCTATATCAACTGCTTCATTATCTTGCCAGAGATCAATATAAGGCTGACAGGCCTATAATTAGTTGGGTCATCCCATATATCATTTTTACATATTGGCAAAACATTAGTTTTCTTCCACTTCCTTGGTGTTCCACGACTTATTGAAAAGCAACATTAAAGTTCTAGCAAATTCCTCTGGCAGCTCTTTTAAAACTCTTGGATGGAAGTTATCTGGACCTGCTGATTTAAAAATGTCTAAATTTAGTAACTGCTACATAACATCATTCTGGAATAGTAGTGGAAAGGAAAGAGTGTTATCATATGATATAATTACATCATCATTTTCCCACAAATACAGAACAGAAATATTTATTGAACACATCTTCCTTTTTTGCATTATTATTGATATTTCTACCATTTCCATCTAGTAATGGATCAAAAACCTTTATTAGGATTCTTTTTGTTCCTAATATATTAAACATCTCTCCCCCATTCTTATTGTCCTTAACTCTGCTGCCCGGGGATGTCTCTTGCCTCCTTTTGCTTTCTTTATGAGTTTTCTAAAATTCCTAGCTTCTGATTTATATTCATTATTATGAATGTCCCTTTTCTTCCATTTGTTACATATTATTGTTTACTTTTTTTTATAGCTGCCTTCACTTTCCTTCCAAACCAGATCATTTTTTTAATCATTGTGGCCTTCTTTCTTGACTGTGGCTTTGGGGGCGTCTAGTAAAGTGTTGTTAAATTCCCAATTATTATTTACATTTTCTGATTAAATTCTTCCTCCCAGCTGATTTGGCTTATAATTGTTTTACCTTTGTGAAATTGGCCCTTTTAAAGCACTAAGTGTATATATACTGGCCTGCTCTTTATTCTCTTTGTACATTATAAATGTGATCAAATCATGATCACTTGTACCTAAGTTACCATTTATTTTTAGTTACATGATTGGTTCCTATTTACTGTCAAGATGAGGTTTAAGATAGAATTCTCCCATGCTGGACACAGCACTTTTTGAGTTAGGAAATTGTCATCTATAATATTTAGAAATTCCAAGGATGTTTCAGGACGCAGCATGAGACTTCCAGCATATGTCACTCAAATTGAAGTCCCCCATGATCACACCTGGTTTTTCCCCTGCAGCTTATTTTAGTGCAAATCTTGTTGCACTGACTAGAACCATGTGTATGCTGGGATGGGATGCGCACAAGCACAGCTGCTTTGGTGGTTAAAATCCTAGTGTGGACAAGACCTGAGAGACAAGGAAAGGTGCCACAGCAGATATCCTGAAAAGAATAGGATAGCGGAGTGAAAGTGACTTAGAAGTAAAGGAAAAGGGGACAGACTGAAGTGAATAAAACTATTATCTGAAATAGCTTTGGGTGAAAATATTGCATAAAGTAATTGTGGTTATACTTTGGTGTACCTATGGTACTGTGCAGCAGCTGAAGCCTCCAGGAGACTTTCTAAGCTAGAGCTCCTTCTTGGGGGTCTCCCAGGAAATTTGGAGTGTATCTGTATGTAAGTGTATCACACTCTTCACCATGATATAGGAGTCTTTCCTTCTCTCCAGCTAGCCAGTTGTTTTAGCCAGTGTGGCGAATGGCAGAGGCATGGCCCCACCTGTGTTCTGGCAGCTAGCATCCGCTGGGGTGCTAAGAAGGGGCAATCACATTGTGCTAGGTGCATGCATAGGGTTGTAAGGGGTAGGAGGAAGAGGCACATTGTTCCCCGTCCTCCATCTGCATCTAGTTCCCAGAGGGATGGGGCCACAGTTTGGCCCTAACTAATCAGGATTAATGTTATAGCTGATGCAACAAGAAAATAATGGATGCTAATATCCGTATGAGAGACACCCTAAAGGTTTTTGCATTTAAATAAGATGTATGGAATTCCAAAGTTATATCTGGAAATGATTAAAAAACAGGAGGTTTACTGAGACTACATTCAAAAATACAAGATGAGACTAGAAAAAGAATTACTGAGCAGATTTAGAGATATATCATTTCTTTCAATGAACTCTTCCATTTAATATTCAATGAGTCAGTCTTTGCTGTCTGGAACACATTGAATTTAAACAAGAATTGGCCTTAATACAAAAATTAGTACCATAACCAACCACAAAATGAATGTTAACTGAACACTCCATCACAGAATGCATCTTCCAAAAGGGCTTATCTGCATATGTTTATCTTAAAAATAGATAGCCTTCTCAAAATTGTGCCAATCAAAAATCAGCACATCTAAGCTTCAGTGGCATGCAATGTCTGTGAAGTTTAGTCCTGGTGCTGCAACTGCAATGCCAGTAAAGAGACAAAAATACTTTGCCAAAAGCGTTTTGTTTTTTTGTGTTTTTTTCCTGGATGAAATACAAAAACTGCATTAAATGTATTCAGTGGATAAGACAGTATTAAAATTCTGAGAAAAAAATAGTGTTTTGCCATCCTGAAATGGGAATCTACTTAAGTCATTTTTTACCTGCAGATTCTTTGGGTTCATGTGGGATCACACATATCTAAAAATACACCTAGTGACCCATACGTATTCCCCTCTAAAGGGTTCAGAGTGGCTGATGTTCCATACACTCACTCATATAAACACACAGATACACACTCCTTGAATATTTACAGGCCCCACAAAAATGGCATATTGTAATGGTGGGAGAGAATATCGCACATTTCCTTTTTATCTTGAGTTTAAGATTCTGTTTTTTTTAAGTTCTTAGTGAATGTTGTGCCTATTTAAGGTACTGGTTTGGTAACCCTGGAAA
Source organism: Dermatemys mawii (assembly GCA_007922305.1). NCBI lineage: Eukaryota > Metazoa > Chordata > Testudines > Dermatemydidae > Dermatemys > Dermatemys mawii. The sequence goes on from ML677334.1 coordinate 69,113,275, forward strand.
CTGAAGTCCTCTATCCACAGAGCAGCCGTGGCATGGACAGTGAAAGTGTAAGCTTCCACACACTGCCTTGCTGGAGTGCCTCAGTCCTAATGTGGAGGGAGCATCCATGTGGTAGATGGCTAGTTCAAGTTTCCATGTTTCTTCAGTCCCTGGTCCTGCAGGTTGACCCTGCTGGTAGAGTTGTTGATTCGGCTAAAGTAGGATGTTAACATGTCCCCCTAAGAACTGGAATGAAACCAAAAACTTATTTCACATAGACCACATAACAGCCATGAGATGATAACATGTTACCATTCCCTTTTTCCATCTAGACCTCCAAATACATTTTCACTGTATATGGAAATTAACTCTATAGTTAAATGCCCATATTATTTCATATGGGGCTCATTAAGGTCTCTCTTTATGTCAGAAAACCTCTCTCTGTTTCCAGGGCTGAAGACATCAGCAACTGGCGTGGACATATCTGCCTATAATAAGAAAACTATGCAACCTTCCTATGAAGGTGAAATGCAAAGGATTAGTACACTATAAAAATAAAATGAAGTATTATACAGTCCCAAGTTTCTGATCCTACAATCTCTCTTATATCCTACAATCCAAGGGAGTGCCATATGCCAAGGAACTGCAAGAACAGTCCCGCAGATCCTTTTTTCCAAATGTGATTATCATATATGATCAGACACTTGCAATGATCAATTTGTGGACCTGCAGGACATGACAGTAAAATAAAGAATGATATAGATAAGGTAGAGTTTGAATTTCTGTTCTGCTGCCACAACAGAACAACAAGGGGAGAGTCAATATAATTAAAAGATGGGAAATTTTAAATTGATAAAAGTAAATACTCTTTCACACAACATGCAATTAAACTGTGGAACTTAGCACCAAGGGAAGTCCTGGAGGCCAATAATTTAGCAAGATTGAAAAAGAGATTGGATATTTTTGCTATCCATATAAATATCCAAAGTTGTCACTATTAATTATAAAAATTTAGCTTAAGGGATATTAAACCTCATCTGTCAGGGCTTAAGCCAATCTCTTTCTCTTATAGATAAGAATGATTCCTAACATAATTACCCCACATCTGCCTATTGCAGGATTCTCTCACCTTTCTGAAGCATCTGGTTATTATGACCATTACTGGGGACAGGATACTGGCCTAGATGGAGCTCAGTCTGATCCAGTTGTATAATTCCTGTATTCTTATGCCATTTGCATGTTTTATTTTTTATACAACCACACTTTAACCTATGGGTCTAATGGCAATTAGTGAATTTTCAAATGAACAGAAAACTGGCTCAATTATAGAAAATAGCACAATATGATATTTATGAAGTGCTAATTTTGAGTAATTAGAGAAAAATCAGTAATTATCTGTGGATTTATTCAGTAATATTTGAATGTAGGTAAATAGAAATGTCACTTATTCATTACAATTCAAGAAAACAAAAGAATAGTTGATGATTATTATGCATTGGATTCTAGCTCTATGTATCTTGTAACGAGGTAGTTAAGATAATGGCACTAGTAGTGCTCAGCTGAATATAAGTTTCTTTCTTTGATATGTCGGATAATATTCTGCTGCCGTATAATAATAATGTCAACAACCACAGTAAGAAAAAAAAATGACAGCATGAAAATTAATCGCTTAATAGCTATAACTATTAGTATAAGGCAAAAGTGATCCCACTAAGTTATATAAAGGTCACAGGCCTCTCCGTTTATTTACTACCATGAAAAGAGCCATTTATCACCACTTAATTATCACCACCATACAACATAATTTTTGTGATATGATATGTATGTGAGTAAAAGTATTCCAAACAGACCATCAGGCTCTGAGCTGATCACAGTGCCACTGAGAAAATGTGTAAATGCCTTATAAATCTCATTACCAATAACTGCTATGAATTGTGATCCTGAAACAGAATGTTTCTGAGTATTTGAACCCAGCTATTAGATTTGTATTGTCTTTAGTAACTTCAAAGGTAAAGCTGACTCATGGTTCTGAATACAGGTCTATAATTACATGTTGAAAGCAATCAACTTCACAAATATAATTCAGGCACCCACAGCTCGCAACTAGCACAAGATCCTTCTGGTGACAGGGCTCAAAACACTTGACTACAGATGTAATAGACAGTAGTTGCAAGACAGCACAACCTATTGCAACCGATTTGGGAGTGTTTTATTGTTTTGATCTTGGAAAGTCATGAATACAACTATTCATGATTGTGCCTTTGCTTCAGATAGACCATTCCATATCTGCTACAGTGTGTACTGAGCACTGTGGCCCCCATCCAGCAAATCACATAAACACACACTTAACTTTAAGCATGTGAGTACTGGTAATCCTATTGACTTCAGCAGAATATGACCTATGCTTAAGCTGAATAGGGACTAGAACACTCAGTAATTTACCTGATTAGACAGTAAATCCCAGATGGGGCAGAATTTATTGAACCTTTTCCCACTAGATTCTTATGATTTCTTGTAAGATTTCAATTAATGCCATTTTCCTTTTGGAAGTTTGGTTACATCCTAAACTTTTATCAGACTAGATGCTTGTTTTTAGCCCTTGTAGAAAATTATTTCATTTTCTAGTAACTATTTTGTTGCACACTCAACACAGATGGAATTTTTGCAGGAACTAGATTAAATTTTGCAGTATTTTTAAAGATCTTTATTATGGAAGTGCTGTTCACAAATGCATAGTTAAAGCTGGATTTCATTTTTGCACTTAAAACTAGGATCCAACCACTTTATATAGACTTTACTATGAAGTCTATTGAGTATCCTCACCAAAATAAAAAAAAATTACTATTTCAGCAGAGAAAGAATGTTCTGAGAATTTACAAGTAACTCCAATAATAAGTGTACCCATTAAAATTAATTAAACTCTGGGTCTTTTAAGAAACTGGGCATCTGCCAGTCTTTTCTTTGTCCTGACTAAGCTTAATGAAATAATGCAGATGCTTTATACTTTCCATATAGTTCAAATTAATTGAAATCTTCTGCACAGACTTTATGTGAGGAAATTAGGATGTAATTAAGATAGCTATTAATGATTTTGTAACAAATTGTTCTGATTATATAAGCTACTGACAGCTTTAGGTAACTCTTAAGTGAGTCCACTGTGATATCAGAAGTAACTCAATGAATATCACTCATCCTCTACAGCTAATTTCAGTGCAACCGTTTTATTGGTTGTAATGACTTAAATGGTGTGAGGGAGTGTGGACACAGGTTAAGAGTTTTCACTGGTAGACTAACTGGTGCAACTGTCACTGCTCTTTAAAGATTGTGTGACTGTGTACAAGGTGGACATCAGTGCTTGATATGTTTCTTATAGCACTGCTACCTCAGCAGTGTTGCCAGAGGAACTGAGGCAGAAGCCCAGATACATTGGGACACAGGGATCAGGATCTCCCTAGCCCCCCTTCACATAGTGCTAGTCTCATTAACACAGCCCTCTAAAACAAAGAAGTCAATTGCAAATTAAGGGCCAAATTCACTGGTACACTTCAGCTGCTTTGTGCTGCTGTGGTAATTCAAAGCAGCTATAAACTGTTTAATTGCCTGGATTACTGTTTAACTGGCTGCTAGTATTAGTTGGGTGTGTCTGTGAATCTGCCCTTAAAAGTAAAATTTTTTAAAAATTAATATTTTTAGTACATATAGTCAGAACACTAGAAATATCTTATCACCATATTTTCTTTAGGTTTTGAGTTTGTGCATTAAAAATTTAATACTTTTTAGAAATTAAGGAAATTCCTAGACAAATAATTACATTAATATAGAGTTAAAGTTTAGGCTAGGGTGAATTTAGGGCAAAAAACATTGCTAGAATATTGTAAGTAGCCCCATACCTATTATTATAACCTTAGGAAACTGACAGTTAAAAGAAATGTAAATATATTAAGATAACAAATGCCTTATTAAGGTACAAAACAACTTTCCCCCATCAGGGTGAAAAATAGTAAAAAATCTAGTGTGTTATTTCAAATCAGTTAATCTAATCACGGACCACAAACATTAAAACACTTTAACCATAATCATGTCATTATTGCATGCTGTCACTAGTAAGGAACAAGTGTAGGTGTTCAAATACGTAATGAGGGACAAATATGTAACTGGATAGATAGAACAGGCTGTGAAAAATACTGCTGGCATTTTGACATTTTAGCCTATCACTCTTGCTGTATTTGGATTTTAATACAGGCTAAGAACAATCATACAAGGTGATGTGCAACTTAATACAAAGCAACCTTAGGGGATTCATTAAGCATTTGTGTATCATACCACCCTCCAAATTTAAATAAGTGTTATGTCATTAAAATGTATGATCAAATATAGATATTTATGGAGAAATAAACATATCTGTAATAGTTACATTATGTTTGAAGAGGGAGACAGAAAATATCTATAGAGGTATTATATCCTTCTTGCTGCTGGCAAATGGCTAATCCCATTTTAAAAAATACAACCCTTGTGTGTGCATAAAATATATATTGTAGTAATAAAATAATACTGTAAAAACTATCTTATTGTTTACTGTAGGAACAAAAAATAAAAGCAGCCGAAATCTATAATACAACTATGAAGGGAAAAACACTCCACTCTTACTTTACTGTAATTGGTATTGAGCATCACAATGCACCTGCACTGGGGTCTTACTTGTATACTTCAAGGGTTCCATGCTATTTCTACTTGAACCCATTTTTTGATATGGCTCAGCTCAGCAGTGCTAGCTACCTCTTGTTATGCAGTTGAAAAACTGCAGCCATTAAAAATAGGATAGGGGGTGATTTTGTTTTGCAGCACTGTGTTGAAAATCAGTTGCTGTTCATAACGGCTCTGTGGTTGGTTGATTTATAGCAGGAGGGTGACTTTGAATTGACAAGCAGGCAGTTCATGAGAAAGAATATTGTATCTTTAAGGCTTTCTGACTGATTGTGTTTAACTGCACTACTCAGCAGGCAGTAATTAGGCTGTAGATTTGCTGAGAGACTTAAAGCAAGGACTGTGTTGTTCTGTGCACTTGATTTTGTTTCTTAAAAAGCACAACAATTTCTGGATTTGAACAAATGGGATTTTTACTGTTTTTAGCCAGTATGGAGCAAACAGAAAGCAGACCCCTAGAGGCTCCTAAAGTTATCTTCCCATGCAGATAGTCTCTAGGGAGTTATGGCTGCTTGCAAAAGGAAGCAATGAAAACCATTATAGAAGCACATGACACTATTGCAGAAGGTCAGAGTGGTACAGGAATAAAAGAGAGGTTGCTGATATAAAGTGACATGGCTACTGTGTCTTCTGGCCCAGTTCACAATTTTGATTAGAATGCAGCTCAAATACATTGTTAATGTGATTAATAAATAAAAGTGCATAATAATCATGATGGGGTGAACTGGTGCTTCCCCAGACTGCTGGGAGGTGGGGAGGGAAAATGGGAATCTCAGTTAAACGAAAGCAAACAGGATATGCAGTTAGAATTGCAGCCTGAGGAAATGTTCGATTTGGAAATACTGCCGCAGTTTTATGAAGTGGACCCTGCAATGAACAATTGAAAACAATGTCACACTGCATGTGAGAACAACTCATCAACCTTTTCCTTCAGAACATGGCAACACTGTAACATAAGGTGGAGAGGAAATACCACAAACTTTATAAGCCAGTCTCCATATAACAGCACAGGACCCTCATTAGTTTGGACAACATTGTTTTCCCCTCACACCTCCAGTTTTTGTTGTTGTTTTGATATTTTTGTGCTCTGAGATATCATCAGATAATACCATTGAAGCTTTTGTAACACTTGAGAATTTATTATATGGTTGCTCTCTGAAGTATAAATTAAAGATCTGTTCTCTTCTGCTCTGCCAGTTTTGTTTAAAAATTATGCTTTCTTGTTTTATTTAGTGCTCTTACAGATAAACAAGAAATGATTCTGCCGATGATATTAGCCTATGCCACATTTAGCAACAGTTAATAGTTTATGCCAATGGGTCATATTTTAAGTCAAAAGAATAAAGGAATATTTTATATATATTTATTCCAGATTGCAAGATTGTTGTGTGAGGCCCAACAAAACTGTTGTGATGAATATGGCTCTGATTCAAAATAGCATTGCTTCTGATAGTCCAGATAATAGTGCTGGTAACTTTGAGGTACACTCATGTTTCTTTTAGAAATTGTTTCCTTTACCCAACTCTCCTGTTAGCCCAGTCTTTCTTGTTAAAGTCAACTGAGGAGATAAACTGAAAGTAAACTAGCATGTAAATTGGCAGAAGCAGTGAGTGCATCAAGCCATTGTCCTGAGGCGTGTAGTTTTTAAAATAGAGTTAATCTAAGTAAATTATGAAATCTCATCATTCAGTGAGAGAATTTTTATGAGAGCAAAAATTACTTTTCAAATACAGCAGGGCTTGCAACAACTAGATGGATTCAGTGCCACTGCCTAAGATTCACCTATCTATATTTCCTGTTGTTTTTAGAGTTGATTCATTTTGTGTAGTTGATAAATGCTCTTTGGAATCAGGATATACGGAAGATCACAGATTAAACTGAAAAAGTATTTTTTCCAAGTGACAATGAACCTAATTCACTGTCAGCTAATGCCAGGTGTTTCCCTCCCTAGTTCTTCAAAACAGTGGCTGTATAGGGCTATTCAAAGAGGCTTAGTGCAGGAAGGAAAATGATTACATGAAGTTAAATAATATGAATAATTCATGACATCACGTTTTGTAATCCTGGTGTTAAGCATAAAACCAGTGGTTTATTTTTCAACCAAATGTTTTTGTATCATTTCAGAGAGTGCAAAACAATAACTGCATACATAATGTGAAAAGCATACTGGCAAATAGGACACCTTATAGTGCTTTCAGTGTCATCTGGGGCATCACAATAAGCATGCTTTGAGGCAATGTCTGTGGGTGCCCATTATGATCTGGAATCTTCTGGGGTCAGTGGAAAGGCTGCCTTTTCATTTATTTTTAAAATATTGCCCCAGATCTTTACCTGTAAGTTGAAAATAAATATTTATACCTTGACAAAAATACATACTTTCCCCATCCCATCATCCCTGTTTGTTTGTAAAGTTATTCTACTGAAAATAAACATAGTGATTAAACTTTTTCTTTCTTTCTTTCTTTCTTTCTTTCTTTCTTTCTTTCTTTCTTTTCTTTTGTAATAAAACAATTAATTAGGCAATCTATCACACTGTTAGACAATAATAGAATACCATTTATTTAAATATTTTTTGATATTTTATACATTTTCAAATATATTGATTTCAATTACAACACAAAATACAAAGTGTACAGTACTCATTTTATATTTATTTTTATTACAAATATTTGCGTGGTAAAAAACAAAATAAATAGTATTTTTCAATTCACCTACTACAAATACTATAGTGCAATTTCTTTATCATGGAAGTTGATAAAGTAGAATTATGTACAAGTAAACCTGTTTAAAAATAAAACAATATAAAACTTTAGACCCTGCAAGTCCAATCAGGCCTACTTTTTGTTCAGCTTGTCACTCAGACAATCCAATTTGTTTACATTCACAGAAGATAATGCTGCCTGCTTCTTGTTTACAATATCACCTGAAAGTGAGAAAAGGCATTTGCATGGCACTATTCTAGTTGGTGTCACAAGATATTTATATGCCAGATGCAGTAAAGATTCTTATGTCCCTTCATGTTTCAATCACCATTCCAGTGGACATGATGACCAGTTCTGCTTGATAACGATCCAAAGCAATGCAAACCGCCGTGTGTTCATTTTCATCATCTGAGTTAGATGCACCAACAGAAGGTTGATTTTTCTTTTTCTGGTTTGAACTCTGTATTTTTCACATTGAAGTGTTGCTCTTTTAAGACTTCTGAAAGCATGCTCCACGCCTCATCCCTCTCAGATTTTGGAAGGCACGTCAGATTCTTAAATCTTGGGTCAAGTGCCACCTTTAGAAATTTGACATTGGTACCTTCTTTGTATTTTGTCAAATTTCCAGTAAAAGTGTTCTTAAAATGAACAACATGTGCTGAGTCATCCTCTGAGACTGCTATAGCATGAAATATATGGCAGAATGTGGGTAAAACAGAGCAGGAGACATACAATTATCCCCCAAGGAGTTCAAATTTTGTTAATACATTATTTTTTTTCTGAGTGTCATCAGCATGGAAGCATGTCCTCATGTCCAAATCATATATGAATCTTTGGATTATATGGCACGTAAATATCTTGCAATGCCAGCTACACGAGTGCCATACAAATGCCTGTTCTCACTTTCAGGTGACATTGTAATTAAGAAGTGGGCTGTATTATCCCACGTAAATGTAAACAAACTTGTTTGTCTTAGCAATTGGCTGAACAAGAAGTAGGACTGAGTAGATTTGTAGGCTCCAAAGCTTTAGATTGTTTTGTTTTTGAGTGCAGTTATGTAACAAAAGAATCTACATTTGTAAATTGCACTTTCATGATAAAGAGATTGCACTACAGTACCTGTATGAGGTGAATTGAAAAATACTATTTCTTTTGTTTATCATTTTTACAGTGCAAATATTTGAAATAAAAAATAATATCAAACTGTATACTTTGTATTCTGTGTTGTAATTGAAATTGATATATTGGAACATGTAGAAAAACATTCAAATATATTTAATAAATTTCAACTGGTATTCTATTGTTTAATAGTAATTTTTTTAATTGTGATTAATTTTTTTGAGTTAACTGCAATTAATCTTCCATCTTAATATATATATATAAAAGCTAAGAACAATGGTGACAATGCATTGATTGAATGCTGGCATAAAGTGTTATTTATTCTTACACAAAATGTATTGACATTTTAACAAACCTTACATTTTTTTCTTTTCTGCTCTGAAATATTTATCATGTAGACTATTGGGACAGAAGAAATTTTCAATGAAATGCAATCCAGTGCTGTTTGAAGCTTGACACTATCATCTAATGGAACATCTTTCTTTCTGGAAATGACCCTACATGAGAGAGAGGTTTTGCATCCTCAGTGTTACAGTTTCCAGGTCAGAGCTACTGGAATAATGCTCTTACATGGGGCTGATTATCATGCCATCGTCCATGCTGAAGTAATTGTGCACCTGGACCATCTGCGTCTGCTTTTTCCAGCACCTTCCTATGGACAGCTCCAGGGCACTCCCTTGAGGTCAGAATGGACTCTTACTGGGTTGTCCACATATTTGTCTTGTAGGAAAGAACAATCTGTCAATGAATTTCAAAGCTGTTTAACAAAACATCCACTTCTTCTAAATATTACAACACCAAATATCATCCATGTGTACACACCAAACAAATATATCTATGTAATGCAGTGAACATGTCAGTTAGTACTCTTATCACTTCTAGAATGGCATTTTAATCAGTTTTATTATTTAAAATAAAAAAAAATATGGTGGTCACTCATCTTCAAACTGGATTAAGATTCTGGAAGCCCCTGAGAGAAATATATGGGTGTTTGTTTCAGATTTAAGCACGTTATAACTGTTTTTGCCTAGTTGATATTTCTGAAAATCTAGCAAAATGAATTTGGGTTTTTAAAAATGGTTTTACTGTATTACTATATAAAACAGGTCTTTTAAAATTTAATCTTTTATTTAAAGAAATATTTTCACCCATGATACTAAAATAAGAAAAATATAAACATATTCAGGGCAAAATGTAATAGATTTAGAGTTTAATTGTAATATTCTGTTAAGAGTTTTTAATGAAAAACTTGATGACCCAATTATAGAATGAAAGTAGAAAATCAGCACACAGTATCTGGATTTGAATATAAAAATGCTGAAATGTATAATACATAGGAATTTAAGATCTATTCTACCTTCTTGTCAAGAAGGTACAAAATTATTAAGAATTTACAGAGAGAGCAGACATCAGACCCTGTAAAAGAACTGATCATTCTGTGGAAGAATATAAATTATATTTAAAGTCAGAATAATAGAACCATAGAATTTACTCCTAAACAGTCTCTCAGTGCAATACCAAAGAAATTATTTTCTTTTGCTCCTGTGTTATCTCATAATCCTCTATAACATCATTGCCTATGGTATCACAAGTGTTAGCTTCTGGCCAAGATGCTATTGACTATCGATCGTGGAATCTGCTGGTTTGGGGAGAGGTTTTCGAAAGCATAAAGGCAATTAATCACTTGACTTCTTTGGAAAGCCAATGGGAGTTGTGTGCTTAGTTGCTCTTTGTGTCTTAGAAAACCTCCCTCTTACAGCATAGATTGTTCTAATGCCTACATTTCCCCCGCACCTTTTCTCTTCCTAAGAGAATAGCTCCAAAGTAAAGACTCTTTGCATAAGGTACCAGTTCCGTTACACAATAGTGATCCACACTATTTGGTACTGAGATAAAATATTAGTCTTCCTTCAGCAGATGATACTTTGGGTTCTTCTTAGTGGTGGCAAGGATGGGGTGACTATGGCTCTGGTAGTGTCCTGATTTGGAGGAAAGAGGTTATCAGGCTAAGTTCTTAATACATTTCCCTTCATTTGATAAAAATCATGCAGATGTTCAGGTGAAGACAGCAAACACATGAACAGCACGATATATACTACGGTTTTTTTTTGTGGGTGATCCTAAACTCCTAGGCTCAGAAAGGCATCCCTTAGGTCTTGTGCCCTTCAATAAAAAGGGCTTAGGGCTGGTCTTCACTGCGGGGGGATCGACTGAAGATACGTAACTTCAGCTACGTGAATCACGTAGCTGAGGTCGGCGTACCTCCAGCCGACTTACCTGCCGTTCTCATGACGGGGGTGGTTGGCAGTGGGTTCCCCCGTTGACTCCAGCTTGCGCCTCGCGGTGAGCTGGAGTTATGGAGTCAATGGGGGCGCCGCTAGTGATTGATTTCTCGCATCTTAATGAGATGCGAGAAATCAATCGCTAGAAGATTGATCACTACCCTCCGATCCGGAGGGTAGTGAAGACCTACCCTATGTCTACCTTAGTGGTCCCAACTCATGTGCATGGGAGGTTATGGTTCAGCCCTGTGTTGGCTTTGTGGCAGGGGCCATTCTTTGGCAATCCTCCCTTGTTAGTAGGTCTGCTGTTGATCAAACACAGCACCTATAGATGATTAGCTGTAGAGTGAAGGATGTTGCCAGGCAGAAAATGGTTATGACAGACCTTTTGGAAAATGATGTTCAGATGTTGTTTTAGCCTCCTTTCAGGACTTAAATCTACTTGGGCTTGGCCACCCCTTCACCACTCCGTGTAGCATTCATTTATATCCAGCCTCACAGCTTGGTTTGTTCTTATAGTTTTTCACAGAGAAATGACAGGGATGGGACTGGAAAGCACCACTCTCAAATTGGATTGTGAACCATACCATTATGGACTGGGTATGCAAATGCAAATTAGCTCATGAGCCCATTCAGTAGAAAGCCAAAGGATGAAGTATGATGACATTACTTTCAATTCCCCTGGATTCCTTTGCCCAGATCTCTCAGACATGGTAGCCAATGTTTTCAACCTGGAAACATGATGACAGATTGAAAATTGGTTACAGGCTTTGTTGATGGAGTATGCCAGCTAAACTCAAAGTTATTGGTTGAGCCTCTGTAGCAGGCATGAGTTCAGCTACTGTGCTGAAGACGGTTTGATTTGCAGAGATTCCTATGGCTTATGTTGCTAAACCTAACTCTATTTATCCTCCAAGGATCTGAATTCCTTCTGGGATATGCTGAATACCTCACCTATTGAGTCAATTGGGAATTGAGGGCTCTCAGTGCTCTTTGGTAGGTACTCAGTTCCATGTAAACTCAGGGTCTTGGGGAAGACTTCTGGTAGAACAAAGGTGGAGCCTTACCTTCATCTTCTATTGCCAGTCAACTAAAAGGTGGATCAGAACAGATAAAACTCCTGACTCCCAAAGAAGATATCATCACAACTGAACGGCTGCCCCAAGCCCTTTCCCAGAGATAGATAAAAGTCTGAAGAAATTCTTGATCCTTCTTTAAGGGAATGAAAAGACTGATGTTTACTTCCAGACAGGCTTTATCAGAACTAAGTGTTTTAGAAGTACCCACAGAATTGGGAACTTGAGTTATCTGATCTTTATCCTGAGTAAAGGTATAGCTGGAATTTTCCAAAAAAGCAAAATAAATCTCAAATAAAATATTCAAATCTAACAGGTTCAGCCAGACCCTAAGTCCCATTTGAATAAAGCCTCAGTGTAGCCTGGAAGGAACTCTATTTCCAAAGCTGAAAGTGTCATAGGCAGCCCAGTGTGACCCTCAATCACAGCAAGATTTACAAATATAATCTAAAATAAGATTTCTGGGATACTGATCCAGATATGTATTGAGTTTCCTACTAAGGAGCTTTGCTAGTGTGTTCAGGAAAAAGATACTTTGAAACCTAAAATATAGAACATTAATGATAGAGAACTAATTAATGATAGAGAACTCCATACAGTATTTAGTTCTTGCTCTTTCTCCCTACTGGTTTTACGTACACACACACACGCACACACATACTACCCTGCAACCAATTAAAGTTGATGAGCTAGTTGTAACCCCTACTACCACAAAAAATTATTTCAGTAAGTTGAGCAATGCAGAAATATCAGTGGCAAAATAAGGATAATTAAGTGGAAAACACAGTCAATAATTAATCAGCTGAGTAAGATCATACATTTTTAATACCCATTTAGAAGAATCTGTGCATAATGCTGCATTTGTTGCATACTAAAGAATTTGCAGAGTTATGAAATGCAGAGCATATTGTGTGTTAACTTCAAAAAATTCAATATGTGAAATCAACAAAAGATCACATTGATCTTTTATTACCAGTCCTGCAAGGTATTGTGTATCTTCCCCAAAAGGTGTGTCACCCGCTCAGCTACTGTTGACTTGGGTATGAGGGCACTCAGGAAAAGAGCTTGGCATCTTTCAGCATTGGAAGCTTACTCATTACTTCCAGACAAATGATGGGTGTGTGAAAAGTTTCTGTTTGCTTCATACATAAAGCAGAAAGGTGGCTTTTTATTTACTGCCGCCTTTAACCGACTAGAAATTATGAGTACAGGACTGACCAACAGCTATGCAAAAATAAAACAAGCTTGAAAACTTTATAGTTTGGCAACAATTCAAAATTTCTGCAAAAGGCAGATAGTCTCAAAAAATGTGGTTTGGTCAAAACCCTGATTTCGTGTCGAAAAACAATTTTGACAGAAAATTTTGAAGTGCTTGAACTACCTTGCGGAGTCAAGACCACAATTTGTGAAAGAAGAAGAATATAGTGATAGGCAAATCATCACAGAGTAATGCTATGGTGACAAATGTAAACATCAATGCAAACTGAAAAAGAAATTGTTGTGCTCTATGTATGAATATTCATGCGCAAGTCACTTAATCTCCCTGTGCCTCATTTCTCCATCTGTATAAAATGGGAATAATAATATCGATTCTGTAGAGGAGTTGTGAGACTTAGGTAATTGCTTATAAAGCAATTAGATCATCCAATGGAAAATGGTATTGAAGTGCATGGTGTTACTGTTGTTGTCAAAGTTAAAGATTGTCCACAACATTTGCTCAGAGATCATATGATGCAAAGTAGTACTCCTACTTACTGACTAATACTCCAGTACCAGTAAGTTTTGGGAACACAGCCCAAGAAACTGTTAGAAGCATAAGACTCTGGATACTAGAGAGTGATTTGTTCCCCCTCTTTCTGGGATAGTACACGCTGAATTTTGTCAAACTGATGTGCTTGGTGCTTGCAGAGAGAAGGAAGAGTATGAATAGGTGTGAACTGTGTGGGTGTGGGAATAAGAGGAGGTCTCCACTCTGGATCAGATCTGCAGGGAGCTGAAGGCAGGATCCAGGCATAAGAGCCTTCCCTCATAATTCTCCCCAATAACCCACTGTGTAACAGGAAAGAGGGCAATACAGAAATTGCCTCACAGTAGCATCTTCCAAACCACCAAGTTCCCTATCTTGGAGCCTTACCAAAAGTTATCTATGCAGCTTCCCAGTCTACTGCCAGTAAAGTAAGGCTTTAACTTATGACCATATTAGAAAGCAAACAGGTTGGGTCTCGAAAGGGGGCACTTAGCACCATATTAGGGAGTAAAGGATGATCCAGAGAGTAAGGGCAGGAAGCAAAAGAATGATTCAGAGGGTAAGGGATAGGGAGGCTATCAAGAAGAGGGTTGGGGATAAAAGAGGCTATAATCATAACTTGGGGCTCACTCTGTTGGTCGCAAGACGGAGAGGAACGAGCGGTCTGGATGCTGTAACCGAATAAACCACCTCTTACTACTCCACCCAGACTCATCCCTTATTCAAGCATGCAACAAACTGCTCCTTCTCCTTGAAACTACCTGTTGGTCATTCTCTGGAGGAGTCTAAATGATGGCTCAAAGAAATACCATATGTCCAGACTTCAGGCAGTATGAACAGTTATTGTGGTAACTGTTGCAGTAAAAGGGAAAAGAGCCTAGTGAGCGGAGGGCTACATGGACAGATTCAGAAGAGATGATCCAATATAAAGGGTGTATGTGTGTGTAATAATCCATTGTGGAATAGAACACCTAGAGGGTTTGCCAAAAGAAGGTTGAAATTTCCAGTAAAAATTACCTTGGATATTTTTTACTTAGACCATTACCTTAATTACATTGCCACTCTCTATGCTGCTATAATTAATAGTTTTACAGTATTTCCATTATAAACTGAGAAAATGAGGCTTGAGAAAATAGCATGTAGAAAGTGACTGAAATAAGTGAAGTTTCCGGGACTGGTAACAGAAAGAAAAGTTATTTCTCTTATAACAGTAAGAAATCCCAAACCATCCAAAATAGTGAATATTGTAAGCAAACCTTACAGGATCATTTACTTAGAGCAGTGTATTTTTTAAAATACTGAGTGGCACAGGATTCTGAGGATGCACCACGATACCATGGCAATGGGCATCTTTATAATAACCTAAACAGCTAGCAAAGGAATCAGGAGGATAATGAGCATCATGGTTGATTAGTCAGAGATTGAGCACTGTGGAAGAATGCCTGGAAGAAAGATATGAGAGAGAGAGTGAGTGAGCACAACTTGGAGTGAGATAAATAGACAGAGTAGAAACAAAGGCAGAAAAAGATCTGTGCTTGTAGGAGAAAGAATGACGTCCAGAGCAGAAAATACAGGGCTTAGGGAGGAGCAGATAGCCTTGGGCCATGAAAGAGCATCAGAAGCTGAGTGAACGAGATGCCTAAATAAGGGGGTGTACATGAGGTAAAGAGAGAGAAGCTGGATAATAGCTATACATGAGGGTCAAGGATCTAGCTGGAAATGGTCCAAAGAAAGGAGAGACCCTATTGTGTGGAGAGGAAGACTGGCATGGTGACTCAAGAGATAACAACTGTTTCTTCTGATGAGGTACAGTTTGTTTTGTGTTTGTTTGTTTGTTAGCAAAATTATAAAAGGGTTTCCCCTCTGTCCCTTAAAAAGGAGAATTTCAGTAGGATTAAAGACACATTACTATTTGCCTTCGCAACAGATGTCTGTACCTTAGCTCTACTTGAGCATGATTTGCTGCTCTCCTCAGTTCTACTCTCTCCTTCAGTGCTGTTTCTTGTCTTGCAAGCAGGTGCTTTCCTGCATAGCCTCTGCGTTTGTACAATAAGCACGCTCAAGGCATCTTCAATATGTGTATTCACATTTCCCTGTTTTTGTTTTCTCTTAGGGTTCCTGGTTCAGGTGACATTTACTCCTATGAATCAGGCTGGCACAAGGCCTATGCATCACTTAAGTCTCACCGACATCCTTACAGGCTTTGTGCTGGCCTGCTGCAGAAGTGGGGGTTTCATCCTCAGTACCATTCAGCAGCTCTAAAACCTTTCTCTTTTCTAGTGTGCACAGTGAAGTAAATGAATTTCAGGCACATAAAATCATCATGCCCCTGGTCATCACATCTTGAACTTGGTTGTAGACCAGTGGTTTCTTGTCAATACAGTAAACTATAAGAGTCATGAATTAAATCTTCCAATCTTTTCTTCTTTGTTTGGCTACAGCAATATCAGTGGGACCTTCAACACTTATTTTAGCCCTTTTGTCTGCTGAGTATAACTACCAAAGCAAATTCATCGATAAAGGTACACTTTCTCACCCTACCTCTGAAGCTCTATATTACACCTAATACCTACTGGATCACATTGTGATAGGTAAGGAGCTGTGTATTTCTAGTGTGAATGAGCACACAGCTATGTAAACGCTTGTGTTTCTGTAAGTAATACTTTGAGAAATTCCCAGTGTTAGTTGGCTGTCAAACTCCTATTTCTACCTGTGTGTTTTTAGCTGGATCTAGTATTGCTGTTGGTTGTTGTAATATACATTTCAAAAGGAACTCAAAGTTGTTCAGAAATTGGCAGAACTAAGGAAAGTTCGCAAAGGGACTGATGCTGCAGTTCTGTATTCAGCCATGCTTTAGAGGATCAATAATGGGGAAACATTTGTATGCTGGGATTCAAGGTCAAACCAATGCTGGGATTCAAGGTCAAACCAACAATCACCTGGAGAAAGTAAAAATGAATAATAATTCAATTAATGCATGCAATGAAGGACCAGAAGATTAAGGGAAGGTGTAATTTGGGCACTTTAATTTAGTACCCAAATATCTTTTAACAAGGACAGCACTTTGCCGTTTGACTGGATTCCTCCTCATGCCTTTTGACTATGAAACCATTTTAAATAGCTAATGCTATAAACTAAGAGCTAAAATGAGTATAGTGTCACACAGTTACGTAAAAATAATTCTTGGAAAGCTTCTATAACTGCCTTTTATAATACAAAGCAAGAAAATACCTCATATTCTTATCTTTACCAGAACTCCGTTTGGCATAGCTGAGGGGGGAAGGTAATGTTGACATCTTTATAGACATGTAAGAAGATAAGGTGGCCACCCAGAAGAGCTTATAATGGAAAGCCCCAATTCAACAAGAAAGCTCAAGCCTTACTTCCTATGGAAATCAATAGGACAACTCAAATGCTCAATATTATGCACGTTTATTGCATATTTTGCTGAATTGCTGTTTTAATAAACTATATATTCCCAAGCAAAACTCATTGCTAAAACACTGAAGAATGCAAGTGTGTCTTAGTGGGGTCCAACTAATCTTTCAAAAACAATTTTTCACACAATTTCAAGTCCTTGCAAATAAAAAAACAGTAATTTAATATGGCAATGAACAGTTCTAGAAATTTCCATCTGCCTTCATCACTCATTGTCACCCGACCCATTTTATATCTATCCTGAACTGTTCCCCCTTGCTTTAGTCTAGTGGGTGTAGTCTCTTGATTTTGTCTGTTGGTTATGAAATGTATAGTAAAGGTATTGAAATTAATAAAGTCTCAGAATACTTAAAGGTGTCACCTAATTTTTGTACATTTACACATAGTGTGATGTGCTGGAAGAATATTGTTATGAATAGCAATGGGATGAGTAATCTATTTGATATTAAAATCATAGAATCATAGAATGTCAGGGTTGGAAGGGACCTCAAGAGGTCCATACCCCTGCTTAAAGCAGGACTAACCCCAACTAAATCATCCCAGCCAGGGCTTTGTCGAGCCTGACCTTAAAAACCTCCAAGGAAGGAGACTCTACCACCTTTCTAAGTAACCCATTCCAGTGCTTCACTACCATCCTAGTGAAAAAGTTTTTCCTAAAATCCAACCTAAACCTTCCCCACTGCAACTTGAGACCATTATTCCTTGTTCTGTCATCTGGTACCACTGAGAACAGTCTAGATCCATCCTCTTTGGAACCCCCTTTCAGGTAGTTGAAAGCAGCTATTAAATCTCCCCTCAGTCTTCTCTTCTGTAGACTAAGCAATCCCAGTTCTCTCAGCCGCTTATCATAAATCATGTGCTCCAGGCCCCTAATAATTTTTGTTGCCCTCCTCTGGACTGTTTCCAATTTTTCCACATCCTTCTTGTAGTGTGGGCCCCCAAACTGGACACAGTGCTCCAGATGAGGCCTCACCAGTGTCGAACAGAAGGGAATGATCACGTCCCTCCATCTGCTGGATTAGGAAAGAGTGTGTTTTATTATATGACGTAGATTCTGAACGATTATATTTTTAACTACTGTGTGATAATTATACTGCATTTTAATAAGCTAACTCGTAGTTTTTATAGCAAGTCAAGTTGTGGTATTTGTTATTGTTATATTAGAAAAGTATAGAATAGAAAATGTGACTTTATAATCTCCGAGGGGTAGACTCTGTAACGCTTCCTCACATAACTGGTCCCATTAATTTCAAGGGATCCATTTCCAATATACTATAATGCTAACAATAAAGACAAGCACCAGGAAAGAGATAAGTTTGGGCTGAATATCCAAAGTGAAATTCTGTCCCACTGAAATCAGTGGGACTTTTGCGATTGACTTCAATGGGATCAAGATTTCACCCCCAGTGTGCAGCCTCTGTTCAAAGCACTATCATATTAGAAATGTTATTGCACCATGGAATTCATGAAAACACCTGTAAAGTATTTATAGAGTGACCTAGGGAGATAGCATAACCACTAGCAACTGAAGTAATAGCATGCAAGATTTTCAGCTTGTGTAAATTGACACAGCTCCATTGAACTCATCTGAGAAACTGGCCCTGTACTTATAAGTGTTCTTGTTATATTATTTGGAGATACTAAAATTATATGAATATTCATCCTCTCTGCTAGATTTTTAAAATTTTAATCTGGTTAAAAGTATCATACATTATAATACATGTTGCATATTAATTTACCAGTTGGTGACATTTTAAACATAATCTGCTTAAATTAACTATTTTGCTGCTTTAAATTTCCTTGTTTAACAGTAAATCTAGGTATTTGATGCAAATAGTAAAATAAGAGTTGAACAAAATTGTCCTTGAAAATATAGTACAAATCTGATACCTTTATGTAGAACAACACTAAGTTGTCTTTTTTTGATGATAATGCTAATATATAAATAAAAGCTTACATCTCTGTTGTTGTATGCAATATGGCTTAGTTCTAATTCAATGGAAGTTGTGAAAGTTTGATTTAGAACTGAATATGTAGAGTACAGCTAAATTCACAGTCTGGGAATGTACTTTAAATTCTCACCTCTTTTGTTCCCCTCTTAAGAAAATACATTTAGTTCTGAGCTGAACAATGCTGCACTTCTGCCATTGCACAAAGGAAATAAGGTACTTGTTTCTTTACTATTTTTTTATTATAGTGTTACACACTGTACAAAATAGGAAAGGCTGTAATATTAGGTGAAACCTAATTTCAGCATAGTTATCATACAGTTTTCATTTCCCCGAGGAAAAAAATAAATAAATTTGCAGACTAAGATTTCAGACGCAGGAGTAGAAGTATGAATGCTTCCCCCTTTCCTTTTATTATTCACTTTATGAATTAGCCCTAGTTTACTTGTTTCGATTGGTGTCGACATATTTTTGAATACTATTAGCATAGCAATCAGGCCTGTTCTCAGGTTATTGAATAGTGTGTTGACTTCCGAAATAAATAGATATGCAGTGTGAAGGACGAGCTGTCACTTTGGGAGAGCTTTGCTGATCTAAATTAAAAGGCACTTCTAATTGAAAACTGTAATAGCAGGAGGGTTAGGGAGACAATGGAACCACTCAGTCCTTTTCAGTTTTTGTGAGGTTCTGTTAGGAAATATAGGGAATGGAGTAATATGACAATATTATGCTACAGCAGAAGTAACTGTATTAAATTATACTTAAGTAATCATATCACTGATGTGCTTCAAATATTTCCTTTAGACCCTAATGGAACTTTACTTTTACCCAGAATACAGCTTTATGATACTGATCCTAAGGAGTGAAGGACTCCTTTAATTCTTGTTCAAAGCAATGGAAGTTCCTGGTGTTCAGCATGCCTTAAATCCAACCTCTGCTCTGTCATCTTCATTACAGTTCATGATGAACCCAGTCCAAAGCCTACTGAAGACAATGGAAAGTTTTCTATTGACTTTAATAGCTTTCGGATTAGGTCCTAAGGGCCTGATTCTGACCTTAGGAACACCAGTTTTAGTATTATTAATGCCACTGGCTTCAGTAGTTGCTCCTAATTTACACCAGTGTATGTGTGCGATCTGAATCAGTCTAATTGATAATGGGAAAAGCATTTTTATAAATAAGGCTAAATAAATAAATAAAGACATAAATAAAGTTAAAATAGTTTGTATTCCTGCATATTAACTGCAATTCTATCTGTCAAGTGATTATTGTAATTGCTGTGAATGGATTTGTGTGGCACTGATATATAAAATATCATATTAAGTATAGTTTTGCAAACAGCTACACTTCTTTATCAGTGTTTCTAGTAAAATATTTTTTTCCAAAATATAAGTTGAGTGAAAATAATTATGAAAAGAGCTAAAATAACCCAGAGTTTCTCTTATTTGAATAGCTACCAGCAATCTGAGCCTGGGGTTTTTTTTTCCCCTTTTTCATTCTGGTCCTCTAAGGGTTAACAAGTGAGGCCTGTCTATAGCTCATTTCTATAGTAACAGCAAGACTGAGACTTTTTTACGGGCACCTAATAATTAGAAAGTGCTAGAAGGTATAACAATATAATGAATCAAAACTGATAGACTTGTGAGTTTCCATAGAAACATGTATAATTATGATAATCGGTCCCTAGCGTACTCTCAGAATCGTATACATTCAGTTAAATGCAATAAACATTAGGCACTATTTAGTGAGCTGTGATGCAGATTAACAGTGTGAGATACAGAGAGGCTATGAATAAAATTGCTGTACAGTTTATCTCAAACTAATTTCCCAGATTGCTTTAATAGGCATGCTATGTGGATGTGAAGAATTGAAAGTGTATTTTGTTAGTGGTAAAGCTAACAAAGATAATACTTCATAAAGTGGCTGACTGATTGTTAATTTTGATGCAGATCAAAATTTACTGCAGCATATTATTACATGCGGGATCACAGAACCCACAGAGCAAATGACATGGTGGGGTTCAACTGATTTATTTTGAAAAATTATAAAGCATTCTTGTTTCCAATTTTACTCCCTTCCACCAGTTATTATTTTTATTTTTTTATCTTGCTCTTATTTTAGCAACACACTCCACAATGTTGATGATAACAGGGCCTAACAGTAATGCCAGATTATCTAGGGCAAAGCAAAGGTCTGGCAATTTGGCATGTGACTATTTAACATTACACGATCTCCCTTTTGGTTTTCGAGGTGACCTATGTTCATGTTTTTTATGGCTTATGGATAAAAAGGATCTAAAATTCTATGGTCATTGGTAATTTTACATATATGGCCTTGAATGCAGGTCCCCAACATGGCTCTCAAACAATAAACTGTCCATAAAGAACAGAGATCAGCAGGAAAAGCATATTGAGGTGGGGGATGGAGCCTTGGGGTCATGAGTTCTTGAGAAGGTGATCAATTTCATCATACTTTAATCAATCACATGAAATTCGCTCCCCTGCAGAACTTTAAATTCTACTTAATCCATTGTTTTGAAAGCATAAGTGGATTTAACTGAGGCATTGGTCTTGCGCTGGCCTTCTGAGCCAAGTGTGTACTTCATCTTTGAGTAGGTGGGGAGGTGCGCCCACCTACTCCTCCAAATCGGGTTCTCCCTTTTTCCATTCTCCAACTACTGAGATAGAGGAGATCTGCCATTCTCTATCTTGGCTCCCAGAAGTGAGAACCTTCTTCTGATCTAAGGTAGAATAAATTCAAGAGGCTTCTGTGTTTTTAATTCTGAACAGTTCTTCTGTGCTTTCTCCTCTCCCTGAGGAAGGGAAAGGGGGAAAACATTTGTCCATTTTTCTCCTCTTCTCAACTCCATGTGGGCGTGAACTAGGACATTCCTGCACAACCAGGTCTGATTGGTTATCATTCCCCAAGCAGCGTGGCACACATGCTTCTTACTGCTGTTCTTCTGAAGTCCAGACAGAGTGAATGGAGCGCAGATTAGCACACTTTCACAGCAGACCAGGTAGGTGTGAGGCATTCTTACACTGCTGGAAGGACAAAGTATCTGCACAGCACACTTTCATTTGTCACTCAGGCATTCATAAATGGACATTTCCAATGCGTAAACATTTCAGCCTTCAGCACTTCCTCTGTGTTGCCCTTTTCAGCAAAGAGTGACTTCCAGCTGAGACAAAGCTCCATTGCTGGTTTGGTCAGATCTTGAATCTGTTTTGACTCACTGGAGGAATTCTACTAGCAGGTTATGCTACCAGGTGACCAGCCTTCAATTCCATGTGCAGCTCCCAAAAGGGAAGGGAAATCAAAGTATCCAAAGAGCAATGTTCAGACAGGTTTAGCACAGTCAATCTGACTAGCTTAGTGAGACAGATGGTGCCTTTTGGTTCACCTGATATATTTGCTGTCTTCATGATAAGTTTCAGGTACAGTACTTACCAGAGGATATACCTGAAAACATTCATTTTTTACAAAAGACCTCATTCAACCTCTAATTTTGTGCCTGCAGTTTGCATCTGCATTATAGTGAATTGTGAGCATAAATGATAGAATTTAGATGAGCAGCTACCTGGTTTGAGGACTTCTTCTATTATGCTGTAAGTTCTTTGGGGAAGCCACTGTTTCTTTGTATCTTTGTGCAGTGCTGTGCACATCTGGACCATTATTCAGATTAAGACTTCCGGGTGCTACTGCAATTGAAATAATATTAGGCACCTCCAATCTAATATCTGCCTTCCTCAGTTGACTGTATTTTCAGAATAGAACCCTTAATTGATTTCACCCTCAAAATCAGAGGCTGTTTTAGAAAATTTGGTCCATCAGACCCAGCCACTGGGTGAGAAATTCCATTTAATGATTAAGACACCACCATAATACCCTTCAGTTGTGTTTCTGTTTGTTCTGTGATAAAGTGGGTCTCCTGGGGGAAGTTTCTATCACTTCCTGAATTAAGATTTATTTTAGAACCCCCATACACAGCAGTTCTTGACTTTTACCTCTCACCTGTTGCTAGATTTCTTTGTACTGGCAAACATCTTATTCCCCTGTGATTTCTTTTGTCATGGCAGAGTGAACTTTTTCTCATAGGCTCACTCAAAAGGTTCATAGCTATATTTTCATCTTGCCTCTTTGTGAGTCAGAGCTCCCTACAGCTCCACATCTTATTCTTCTTTCCCATGTTGCTAATGTTGATTACCTCCGTAAGTGAGCGTTTCTAAGCAGCAGCTGTTGATCATATGTTCAGAGTTATTGACTTAAATTTCCAGTGCTTGAGAAATACAGACTACTCTTTTATAACATGATTGTTCAAATGCTAGATATAAGAAAATTTCAAATATTAAAAACTAAAATACAGAACTTTGTTGTGTAAAAATACTGTATTTTAATGTTTGTTAAGTGTGGTAATTGTCACTACTGATCATTTTATTCATTAATTATTTGTGGTTACAATTAATTTCAGGCATTCACAGACCTTACAGCTGTAAAAGCACTTCCAACCTAGTAAATGGTGAATATTTTTGTGTTTAAAATTTAAAAACAAAAAACATTTCTCCTCCAGGGATTAATTCCTCTCATATTTATATATAGGAGATGAGGTCCAGCGATCTCAATGGGAGATATTAGAAACACAAACTTCTTTTTCACAATATTTTATTAAATTGAAGATAGCATCACCCAACCTGAGTGCTGTGAGTTCAGTTGTCTCAGTTTCCAGTAGTTTTGATAAAATAATAACTGCACCTGGCACTAGCTGGCCACCTTTTTGTCAATGTGGCATAAAAGCCAACGAGTGAATGAGTTTGTTGACTGAACTAACCTCAAGCTTGTTGTTGTCGTCTTGGTGCGAGCAGACATAAGCTTACTTCACTTTCACTGCAGCATGAAGGTTGCTTTTTAAATTCAAGAGAAAGTAACATGCTATCAGACTGGTTACCTGCAGTGACAGTGTGTTGTATGTATAAAGAAGAGATAGAAGACCTTAAAAATGTTTGAATCCTTGCCGCTTTATATACTGCCTGCAGGGGCAGAGTGACCTTTTCTGCTTTTATTACTGCTTAAGGCTGAGCTTTTGACTGCCTTCAAGAGGTCTTTCATTAGCTTTAGGGAGACAGCTGGTCCCATTTATTTAGTTTGCCTACACCTGTTTATTGGAACCTTCCTCTTGCTTGGGGGGAAGAGAAGGATATTTAGTGTGGGGATAGGGCTGCTTTCCTAAGTCCACATTTGGCCCATGGTTGTTAGAGACTTGCTTTGATTTGTAAGTTTGAGTATGAAATTCAAGTGAGTGTGAGAAATTGACTCTTTTCCTAGCCCAGCCCATCATATAGGAGGTGGATTGAGGTTGCTAATATTGTGATTCATGCTTAGTGAGACAGCAATGAATTAATTGTTTTCTAAATCACCAGCTGGAATAGCTATTCCTGAAAGTCTTAAAAGCTACTCAGAAAACTGACAGCTGATTTTCATCTGACTGGAAAGCAGGGCATTACGGATGGCTGCGACATGTTCTGGATAAAAAATTGCAATGGGTGGTCTGCAGGAAGTGTTACAAGAATGAGTGGGATATGTGAAAGTAATGTCATTGTGATTGTTGGCAAGAAATCTAGAAGAAGCAGCATGCATATGAGGTGCTTTGCAGAGAGATTAAAGAGTCTAGGTGCACGATGTTGGAATGGTGAGCATAAAGGCAGATGGATAAATAGGGTCCTGAAAACAAGTTCAGTTGCTATGTTAAATTCCTGGAGAAGCTATAGGAATTGCGGTATTGTTGCACAAGTATCAAGTGTATACGTCCATATGCATGTGTTCACACATGCACACACAAAATAGAGTACATTAGTAACTTACTCATGTTGCTAGCTTTGAAATTATACTGAACTAGTGGCATTTTACTATGCAAATAGTATCTATACTGCTATTATCACAGATTGTAACAAAGTAGTACCATTTTATCAGTTACCCATTTTAATTTATACTTCAAGGATTTTTACAATAATTGATTTGTTAAAATCCATTGTGTTTCTTAAGATGTCATTTCCCCCTCTTCTTGTGCTTACCAATTAGTTTGTTTTGGCATGTTGTAAAATTCTGTGTAGCACAGGAAAAGCAGGCATTTTTAATCTAGAGAGGGTCTCAGATTTATTCATTTAAAAATATTTTGCCTAATTATAAATCATTATAATGACAGTTTAAAAAATACATGTGAAGCTTTCATAGTTCAAATCAAAAGTTATACTAATTGTATCCTAAGAAATATGCAAAAGAAGAAACTCAGTATAAAATTACCATGGTAAATTTAGATTTTGTATTTTTTTTAAAAAAAACACTCTGTGGTTGAATGGTAATTATTGTAATATTGTAGTAAATATACAGATAATAACCTGCAGCTATTATTCAACATAATTACTATAGTCTTACTATTATTAGGATCAATTTACTATAGTTTTAATAAACTACTAAATAATTAGTGGGTTTACTATAATAACTGTAGTTCAGTTGTAATTTTATGACAAGATCTAGAGCTTTATTATACAGTAATATATATTCTGGGATGAAATTATAAAGGGAAGTATCATTAAAAATAAAACTGAGAAAAGTGATTTAATGTAAGGTTTTATCATTTTTGGTATGGTATAGCTGTATACAACAAGAATAAATACAATTTTAAGTAAATATCTTTAAAATAAAAATAAATAAAATCTATTGATTTAATTCCTTCTGACAAAAGATGAACTGAAAACACAAGAACTAAGACCTTCTTCACAAGCTAATGGCTCATTATGGCCTCTCACCACTCCCTCACACATACAAAATTCTCAAGGTGAATATACAGTCAGTACATGTTATTTCCATACTGAACGCAGAGTTCATTAGTTAAAATGTAAGTTCCTTGGTGTAGTAACTTGCCTTCCAATGTGTTTGTAATATGCTCAATATTCTTATGGAATGCTAAGTAATACATAAACAATAATAACAGTAGAGGGGACGATGTTTATCCAGATTTTTCACTTTTTTCCCAATCACCTGTGGAATGTTATATAAAATTTGTGTCTATACCCATGAAAACCTTGTGCATAAACTCTTCTCTACAAAGGAAAATAATTATGTTGGGTGTGGATTTCAATTCAGGTTGAAGTTGGGGGTAAGGATTTGTATGGCTTTGGGGACATCTTCACAGAGCACTGGTGCTTTTACCATACATCCAGACTTCTTTCCAAAATAGGGTGACCAGATGTCCTAATTGTATAGGGACAGTTCTCATTTTGGGGTCTTTTTCTTATACAGGCTCCTATTACCGCCCCCCCCACACACACCACCACCACCCTGTCCTGATTTTTCACCACTTGCTGTCTGGTCACCCTATTCCAAAATGGTAGCTTGGCTCCTGAAGGAATCATGCTGTTAATTACAGAATCATAGAACTGGATGAATCATGCTGTTAATTATAGAATTGTAGGGCCTCAAGAGGTAAAGTAATGCACTTTGGAAAAAATAACCCCAACTATACGTACAATATGACGGGGGCTAATTTAGCTACAACTATTCAGGAAAAAGATCTTGGAGTCATCGTGGATAGTTCTCTGAAGATGTCCATGCAGTGTGCAGCGGCAGTCAAAAAAGCAAACAGGATGTTAGGAATCATTAACAAAGGGATAGAAAATAAGACGGAGAATATCTTATTGCCCTTATACAAATCCATGGTGAGCCCACATCTTGAATACTGTGTACAAATGTGGTCTCATCTCAAAAAGGATATAATGACATTAGAAAAGGTTCAGAGAAGGGCAACTAAAATGATTAGGCGATTGGAATGAGTCCCATATGAGGAGAGATTAAAGAGGCTAGGACTTTTTAGCTTGGAAAAGAGGAGAGTAAGGGGGGATATGATAGAAGTATATAAAATTATGAGTGGCGTGGAGAAAGTGAATAAGGAAAAGTTATTTACTTGTTCCCATAATAGCAGAACTAGAGTGCACCCATTGAAATTAGTGGGCAGCAGGTTTAAAACAAATAAAAAGAAGTTCTTCTTCACACAGCGCACAGTCAACCTGTGGAACTCCTTGCCTGAGAAGGCTGTGAAGGCTAGGACTATAACAGGGTTTAAAAGAGAACTGGATAAATTCATGGAGGTTAAGTCCATTAATGGTTATTAGCCAGGCTGGGTAAGGAATGGTGTTCCTAGGCTCTGTTTGTCAGAGGGGGGGTGATGGATGGCAGGAGAGAGATCACTTGATCTTTACCTGTTAGGTTCACTCATTCCGGGGCACCTGGCATTGGCCACTGTCGGTAGACAGGATACTGGGCTAGATGGACCTTTGGTCTGACCCAGTACAGCCTTTCTTATGTAGGTCATCTAGTCTAGTCTCCTGCACGTATGGCAGGACTCAGTATTATCTAGACCATCCCTGACAGGTGTGTTTGTCTAACCTGCTTTTAAAAATCTCCAATTATGGAGATTCCATAACCTCCCTAGACAGTTTATTCCAGTGCAGCCTCATTGACTAATCCCTCAGAACCTCTTTTCATAGTGGTTCACCAAGTGATGGAGGAATCCATGTAAGATAATTCCCAAACCATCTAGCTCATGGAGTCATTCCAAATAGCACAGTGAGGCAAGCTGTATGCTTCCCTACATGGACAGGGACATTTGCTCTTATGTCAACCCATCAATCTTGAACCCGGTGGCGCATCTGTAGGATAAGTAATTGTATTTATCCAATAACAGTTACAAGAATGCGGATAGAAGGCCATGGAAGTTGACCCTCTCCATGCTGCATGCCTAGACCCACTTGATGTGCTTCCTCTGTGTTCATGGCAGAGGACATTACCACTGGGCCTTCATCTTTTAATAAAATCTGTAACTTTATGAAACCCTTTGGGCTCTAAGATTTCTTATGTCTTCACAAGTTACTCTGGGAGTGTGGAACATGGCTTCACACTGAAAAGGACTTTAAGAAATAATTCTAGGTCAATTTACTGCATGTGAACATTGTGAAGTAATAGCACTGGTTAGAGACGGGCATAATCTGGGCAGAGGCTTTCAAATGTCTTTGAGGCCATGGTTGAGCCACTAATGAACTGCTGTCCACCTGGGGATTCTCTTGAACAGAAAATGACACTTGTACTAAGTTCGGAGGTGATTCTATATTCTGGGCAAATGGAGACTAAGCTGATGTAAATCAGTGTAGCTCCATTTATGATGATGGGGTTATGTGGATTTACAAGAACTATTGTCAAGAATCAGAGGGGTAGCCATGTTAGTCTGGAATTGCAGAAATGACAAAGAGTCCTGTGGCACCTTAAAGACTAACTAAAGTATTAGAGCATAAGCTTTCGTGGGCTAATACCCACTTTGTCAGATGCATGCAGTGGAAGTATCTAGGGGCAGGTATAAATAGGTAGGCAAGAACCAGGTTAAAGATAACATAGTGGATCCAATGAGGCTGACCCAGCTGTCACAGGACTCTTTGTCACTTCAAGAACTATTGTGCCACAATCAACTTCATTTTTAATGCTATAGTTTCTTTCTCCTAAGGATTTGAACCTACCTGGGTTCCAGAATTGCCCAAAGGTGCCGTGGCACTTAGCCTCCATAGAATCCTTCCTGGAACATTACAAAAGACCCTTCAAAGGGGAAACAAAACAATATTAAGGATTTCTCTGAATACACTGTCTGACTATGTTTGTATTTCCCTGCAATACTTAATTCAATGCAAGATACGAATTAGTTAGAATTAGCTGAACCTCAAGATGGTTCAGCAAGCTCTGCACATAACGTGCGGGTCAGTTTTTGTCATTGTTGTAAATATAGATCTAGAAATAGATAAAATCATGGGATTTACAAAGAAAATTCTTCAAAGGTGTCTTCCCCTAGTACTTCATTTAAAGTACAGCTGCAAGGTCCAGACATCCTTGTATGAAAAAATAGAATGGGCATAAATGAAAAGAAAGATGAATTTGAATGAAAGGGAGGGAAGAACTGAACTGAACAGAAGCAAAGAGATGGACTAGTTAGATTTTTTAAAAAAAATTGCTCTCTTGTCCCTTTTCCCCCTTACACTCAACTGGACCAAACTGAAAGGGAAGATTGAAGCAAGCCCTATAAAATCCAAGCATTAAATACATTTGAGAATTTGAAACTAATCTCTTTGTGAGATTTACATATATCTAGTTAATATGGTGCAAAGTCAGGGCATTCAGCATCTAGCCAGCCTTTTAGGCATATGACATCATGCGCTCCACAGACTCTGCTGCCAGTGTTTTTACAATACACTAAATTCCTGAATACAGAGAAAGACCTGGCATAAGAGCTCAAACAACTCTCTGCAGAACCTTGAAAATGCAGCTAGCTTATTTTGGATTTACTGCATAGTTCTACTCTTAGCAATAGTTATTGGAGAAATGTCATCTTACTCAACAGATATATACTCCTTGGGAGCATGGAAAGTCATTTCTGTTTTCTACAGTGATAGAAATAGCTTTTACTATTTACTTTCTCCTCATAACTCTGGAGAGCCAACACAGTACGAGTGTGTGAACTAGATTTGCTTTGTTTTGTGTACCACCACCAACAATCCAAGTTCTAGTCTAAATTCTGTCCTCACTGTATAACTGCAGAGAGGGGGGATTAGTTAAAACCATTCTTCTCCACTGAACACAATGAGATTGCACAGCTGAAATTTAAGGCTTGTTCTGAAGATAATGGGGCTGCAGAAGTGGCTGAATTTGGCTTACAGATTCATTATTGGTGATTATGCATGAAAAGGAAAAAGCCCATCTTGAATTCAGGGGGCTGAAAGTTTGCAGGACTAACAAATTCTCCTTTTTTTTCTCCTGTAAACTGAGTAAATTTTGATTTAAAATGGTTGTGACCCAATAAACCTGGACCTACATGATACCATTTTAGAGTAATTTTCTATGCTAAATGTGCATTTTAGAGTGATAAACTCAGGTCAAAGAAGAAATACTTTCATCTTTTACAAATGAATCATTTGACTCGCTCATAAAAACAAGACCTATTTTCTATGTATGTCAACTGCATTTGAACTGTGTTCTCTAGACTGATGTTGTGCAGGGTGCAATGCTGGTATAAAATTTTCCATAATCTTTAAGCTAAATTCCTCTGCAGAGTTTTTCTTTTACAGTTATAGGAAGAATTAAATCTTTCCATTAATTTTATAGAAAAATAACTTATCTCAAAATTCAGCTGCACCAGCAGTTTACAATGTGCTCTCAAAGGATTTCAAGACAATAGCTGACTTCTGGGAAAATAACTTTCATTTAATTTTCAATATTCTATAACAGAGCCCAATTAACCTTATATTTTGGTCATTTTGAGTTACAATTGATACTTGAATTTGTCACAGTTCAGTGTTTCATCCAATGTTATGCTGGGGGTTAGGTGAAACCGCATTGAAGATAGTTGGTCTAATAGCCACCTTTCATTCAAATGTCAGAAACAGTTAAGCCCCTTTTGGAGTAAGATAACTGAAACAATAAGAACTTCATAGACTCATGGACTGTAAGGTCAGAAGAGACCATTCTGATCACCTAGTCTGACCTCCTGCAGAATTCAGGCCACAGAATCCCACCTACCCACTCCTGCAATAAACCTCTCACCTATGCCGCTGGAGCCCTGGGAGGCACGGTCCAGGCAGACTCTAACCCCCAGCCCTGACCTTTCTGCTCACGAACCCACCGCTTCTGGGGGCCGGAGCCGACCCCCGTACCAATAAGTCTTCCACTTTACTTTCACTCCTGACATAAATACATACATTGCCATCAAGAACAATAGTCATTACAAGATGATCTTGTGGATAAGGCATTGATCTGAAACCCAGGAGCTCTTTTCTCATCTTTGCTAAATATTTGTTCTGGCTTGTTATTAAGGGCTCCAATCTGCACCCATTGAAGTTAATGACAAAACTCCCATTAATACTGTGGTACAGGATCAAACCTCAGCTTCTTCTTACACTTTTACACATCAACACTCATAATTGCCCAATTTTTATGCAAACTCAAAAGAATACTAGAATAATACTGTAACATAAGCTGGCAAAATGTCCCACATATATGTATGAAGGAGTTTTTTGATTTTCTGGTTATAGAGTCCAGTGTTTTGGAGGGTTTTTGTTTCCACAATAGGGGCTTAATCCTACTACGTGCTGAGCACTCTCACCCTGATTCAACTAAGCGCTGTCATGTGCTCAAAATTAAGCGCATGCTAAAGTTCTTTACTCGGTCAGGGCTAGCATGCTCAGAACCTTGAAAGTTTGGATCCTGTGCTAGCGAGTGCCAAAGATGCTGGAACTTTGGACTACTCCGCTCTAAGGATTCTTTAAAAGAACCCTTCAGCTAGCAAAACATATTTTGGCTTTGTGATTCAAACAGAATATAACTCAAGTTAAATCAGTAGTTCACGAGCATTACATTGTTTCATGCGTCCAACCTGTAATTAGCTCAGACAATAGAGAATTCAAAACACAAGAAGCCCAATCAACAAAAGCTATTTACAGCAACAACACAAGAAAATTCTGCTGAAGTCAGATCTCATGTACTGACAATGATATTGATACTTCACAATAGCAGCATTTTTCTACATTTCAGCTTATGAAGTCTCATTGTGAGAAGTTACGGAGACATCAGGGAAATTTTATTAGTCTGTTGGTAGAAGGTGCATAAATAAAGAAGCGATTAAAAAGAAACTCTGATACCAGGAGAAAAATTTAAAAAGTACATCGTTGTCTTGGAATCTGGTAAAAAGAAACCTGAAAATGATAAGGATGATGGATCTTAGAGAGAACCTTATCTGATAACGCATAGAAATTGAGAGTAGGGCAGATGGACCACTCTTTTTTTTTTTACTGTTATTATGACTGAAATCCTGACACTACTGATGTCAACAGCAAAAAAACTGTTGATGTCAATGTGTTCAAGATTTCACCCTATTTCTTCATGTGAAGATGTTTTTTGCAATTCATACTTCTTCTATAGAGGAAATAGTAACAAAATCAATTCAGGAAGCTGTACTGGAGAGACTGGATCACTCAGGGAATTAATAACGAAGTTTATATTTGGCCTAGAGTTGTTACCAGCAATGGTTGCTTACTAACCTATATCAGATGAGCTGGTAGAGTCAGTATATGGTCTAGTATACAAAAATTTTTGCACATAACTGCCACTAATGGGGAACCTTCCTGATAGTATCAGCTGAGAGGCCAAGGACTGAATGGGTCTGGAGACGGAATTGCTCTTTCACATCCTATTCAGTTGTTATCCTCACATCCAGTTCTTTTAGGTCATTGTTGAAACAAAGTGATTAGTCAGTGTGGAGACACTTTAGCTGACTGCATACAGCAGAGATAGCAGCAGTGTGATACACACACCTGCACTTTAGCTGTTTGATGGGCAAGATGGAAGTGCTGCTACTGGGCACGTTAGAGTAACACCAAATTAATAATAAATAAATAAAAGAAGGGTTTGCTGAAAATCAAAGATGCTTAACTGTAATAAAATGGGTAATTTTGCCTTTTGAAAAAGTAGATGCTAGATCTGTTTTACTAGCATTGATGAGGAGATAATTATTCTATAGATAAAAAACTTAGTTCTTTTCATAGATCCAATTCTAATTCAAATATCTGTACTAGATATAAAGAAGTCATTATTGCTTTTTTAAATTAAAACCTACCAAAACACAGCTATATTGAAACTAGTATAGAAAGTATATAACAGTTGTGTTATTTCCCACTGGTTGTACTTTAAAGGAATGTATTTTTCCTCTCAGCAATTTTGAAATTAACATTTTGGGAAGTGCAGTGTGATGAGATCCATTACAGAATTGCTATTCCTTTGCTTTAAAAAATAGATGTAACAACAGAGTGTATGCCAAGAAGAAAATCAATCTTGTTCCAGAAACTCTATTATATTCATCTACCGTAGCACTGTAGGGTCTCATTTTGTGGGTAGGAAAAAGAGGAGATTCCCAAGACGAGGGAGACTGGGATCCCTGTGAGGGGAAGATGAAGGCAATGATCAGGGTCTAGAACTGGGACCCTGCCTGATTTGAAGGGCAATGGAATTTTCCTCTTCCCTCAACAAATATCTGATTTGGTGTCACCACATAGATACCAATGCCAAATCGTCTTGTGATAATCTAGTCTGACTTCCAGTGTAACACAGACTATAGGAGATCATTCCTAAAACATTTTTTTTAGAAAAAACCCGTAAACGTAAAAATTGCCAGTGATAAAGAATCTACCATGAGCTTTGGTAAATTGTTCCAAAGTTAATTCCTCTCACTATTAAAAATGTAAGCCTAATTTCTAGTCTGAATTTGTTTAGCTTCAACTAGCAGCCATTGGACTGTGTTATACCTTTCTCTGCTCAATTGAAGATCATATTATCAACTATTTTCCCGCCAAGTCACTCATCAACCTTCTCTTTGTTAAAGAGATTAAGCTCCTTGAGTCTATCACTGAAAAGCATGTTTTCTAATCTTTTAGTCATTCTCTTGGCTCTTCTCTGAGCCTTCTCCAGTTTATCAACATCTTTCTTGACTTGTGGACACCAGAAACACAACATTTCAGCAGTGGTCACACCAGTACCAAAGACAGAAGTAAAATAACCTCTCTACTCCTACTTGCCATTCCCGTTTGTTCATCCAAAGATTGCATTAGCCCTTTTGGCTAAAGTGGTATATTGGGAGCTCATGTTCCGGTAACTATGCACAACGACCTCCAAATATTTCAGTGTCACTGCTCCCCCAATAGTTTCCCCTCTCCTGTAAATATGGCCTATGTTCTTTTTTCCTAGAGGTATATGTTTACTTTTAGCTGTATTAAAATGCATATTGTTTGGCTGCCCTGAGCTTACCAACCAATCCAGATAATTCTATGTCAGTGACCTGTCCTCTTCATTATTTATTACCTCCCCAATTTTTTTGTCATCTGCAAACTTTATTAATAATTTATGTTTTGTTTCAAGTAGGTCATTAATAAGCGTTAAATAGTGCAGTTCAAGAACTGATCCCTTCAGGATCCAACTAGAAACACACCGTCTCAATGATGATTCCTCATTTAGAGTTATATTTTGAGACCTATCAGTTAAATAGCTTTTAATCCATTTAGTGTGTGCCATGTTAATTTTGAGTTAATTTTATGTCTTATCATAGCGATTGAAGAAAAGAAAAAGGTTGACCCTAAAGCAAGGATATTTGAAGAGATTGGGGAAGTCTATGTTAAATAAATAGTACTCTACCAATAATTTAGAAGCTGCTGTAAAATGCAAAGTTGGAAAAAAGTATTTTAAAACATAATGGGGTTTAGCGATGTTGCTTCTCAGCCACAGACTTGCTAATTATTGTAAAGAGCTTAACTACTGATCCAAAAGGAGAACTTTGAACTCAATGGAAAAATTCCCATTGTTTTTAATGAATTTTGGACTAGGTCCATGTGGAGAAGGTCGCTGAGCTCCAAAGCTCACATCTGGACTTGAATTTCTCCAGTGTTTGGTTTGTGTTCAGATCTTCAGAGTTTTGGTTTGGCCTTTACAACGGAGAGGCTAGGCAAAAGCTTTGTATCTGGACTTCCTTAAAGTCCTGGTGTGGTGTTTTAAAAATGTATTTATTCAGGCCTCCTTCTATATTTGAGATCAAATTTAAATGCAAAGTCTATGCGAGTAGTTTGACTAAAGATAGACAGCACTAATTCTGCATGAAGAACTTTTCAGGTTCTCTTTTTTTTTTTTTTTTTAAGATGGAGGGAACAAATCTTTATGGCAAATTTCTATCTTCTTGAAAACAGATAGACAAAAGGCCCAAGAGTTTCAAAAATAGGATCCTAAAGTTAGGCTTCTAAATTCATACTAAGGCCCTACCCAGTCCTGGAAACATGTACGCATGTGTGTAACTCTAAGCACATGACCAGTCCCATTGAAGTCAATGGGACTGCTCACATGCTTAAAATTAGGTAGATGCATGCATGTTTGCAGTTTTGGAGTCTTAACACCTAAATGTGGGGCCATATTTTCAAAAAAATCTGAGCTCCAGCAGCTCCTGTTGACTTCAGTAAGAGCTATTGTGTGCTCAGAATTTTTGAAAATCAAACGTCACATTGTTAGCAGCCTAAATAAGGATTTAGAACTTTAAGTTCATATTTCTGAAAATCTCACTCTTGCTTTGTATATGTACAGCACCTAGGTCAAAGGGTCTTCAATCTCAGTTGATGCCTTTAAGCAGTATTGTATTATTTTTAATCACCTTTCATCTCTGCTTTCTTTTGTCTCCCATGCCAGACTTTATTTAGTATTATAGCTGCATGCTTTCATTATTTAGAAAGGCATTTAGTCACATCTTGAATTCAATTATGCTTCTGGTCCAGTGAGCTTTCATAAACAACTTTCCTTACACTTTTTTCTTCCCAATTTTCATTGGATGGTCTCATTTTTGCATTCTTTACAAGTGGAATTAGCTTGTTTTCCCCACCGATCCTTTATTTTTCATTTTTCTGCAATCTGATTTTGCACTCTGCTGTTGTTTTATGTATTGTGGGATGAATGTGTTTTGGATGCATTTGTTCCTTTTCTGAAATATCCCGGCCAGTATGGTGCCATGCCCTCTGCGGATGTATTAGTGCCTTATGTGAGCATAATTCTCGCTTTTATTTGCAATATATTTCTCTAAGAATGCAACTCAGTATCTTGTTTGTCTTCGCTGCAGCTGCACATTGGGTTCAGGGCTGCAAGAATATTATTTTGCAATAACTCCCAAATCTCTTTTCTGATCATTATGCCTCAGCACCTTTCCAGTAAGCAGATATTTCCTCTTTTTTATTCTTTGCTTTAAAGCTCATTATTTTGCATTTATCCGTATTGAACCATATTTGCCATCTGTTAGCCCAGGCACTTTAATGTTCTAAGTCCTCCTATATTGGACTGCAGTGTTTCTCATTATTTACTCTTCTTCTCAATTCAATATAATCTGCAAATATTGAAGGGTGAAGATATGGTAGGTGCTAGCAGGTCTTGTTTGTGTTTTTGAACAGATATAGGATGAGTTGGGATCCAAGTGCAGAAAAATAATGAAAGAGAGTAATAGTGATACTGAGAATGGTCCACCTGTGTCTATATACATCCATACAGTTCATAATGCATCTTTCAGTGTAGAACTGGGTCCAGTCTCAATAACAGGCTCTATATCCCTAATCAATGGATTCTGCATTATTTGGAAGAAAATTTTGCCAATATGTAAAGTTCATATGATAATAAAAGTCTGTGTAACATTGGAAGTGATTTATTGTGAGTCTCGTAACAAACACACAACATTCCCACAGGATGTATAGCAAGAGATCCTCATGTGCTATCTGTTTGTGTAGCCCCAAGGAAGTCAAATTCACAAATTTCTTTGAAGTGGAAAATATTGCCATTTTTTATTATGAAGTGGGAAGTTTGTTTTGTTTGTTACTTACCAAAATTCTACACAGGTACAAATTGTGG
Source organism: Dermatemys mawii (assembly GCA_007922305.1). NCBI lineage: Eukaryota > Metazoa > Chordata > Testudines > Dermatemydidae > Dermatemys > Dermatemys mawii. Next base: position 69,149,773 of record ML677334.1, read on the forward strand.
GTATTGGCAAATTGGCTCCAGAATTAAAAATCTAGTAAAGACAATCACAATACAGGGAATTAGGTAATCTGGGAAAGAAAACTGCACAATTATGATTCAGTAAATGTACAAAATCCCTGGACTGATTGTTCCATTTCTGTATAGCATATAAATAATTAGATTAACCTGGTACAAAATAATATATACCAGTGATAGCAGACATTATGTAATAGAGGTTTAAAGCAATGTTGTGAATGAATTACAAATCCTGGATAAAATTATTTATACAATCAAATACAGCTATAATTACTCAGTCATTGACCAGTACTATGGTATATTCGTGCAACATATTGACTCTGTTTAAACTAGCATAGTCTCAGAAGATTTTTGTTCTACTGAAAAGTGCTGTAGCATGCTACAATACTTATCTCAAGAGAAATAAATGTCTTGATATTTTTTAGAACTATGGCAAATAAAGAACAGTATGTACAGAACCTGCCTTGAAATTGACAGAAGAAATTGATGACCTTGGTACTATAGCCAAAGCTAAAATATTTAATCAAGTTAAAATTCACAACTATTTCATGGCCAAGAAATTAAAAATATATTCATTTGTCATATTTTATGATAATACATTTCCCTTTCAAATATGTGTGTATATGAGGTGTCACTTCTTATTTTCTTGCCTTGGCTGTAATTGTTTGATTCATACAGGTACAACGATATATCAGTGAGCAGTCAACTGCAGGAAAGAAGCACCACTGCGATAATTCTTAGTTGCTGTGAGTGACTCTCCTTGACTTCATTGTGACTACTTGCTTAAGTAAAGGTGAGCAGATTCAGACTTTAAGGGCCTAATTCAGATAACATTGATTTCAATGTGTTTTGGATCAGACCTAAATCAGATGTCACACTGATGAGCATAACACAAATGAATGAGTGAATAGCAGAGCTGGCCAGAGGATGACGATTTCAACTCACAAAGGATTTTGAGATTTTGAAATCTGGCTATGTATCTGATTAGATTAAACCCAAATATTTCAAAATCCTCTGCAAAGGCAAAATTTTTAAAAAAATAGTTTCAGGGCAGTCAAAATGTTTTGTTTTTCTCCTTGACATTTTCTTTTAATTTGGGCTTTTAATCTTTTTATATCATATTGTAACATAAATAAATACATTTTAAAAATGTGAAATGAAAATTTTTTTCAAAATGAAAATTTGAAATCTTTCATTACAGACATGTTGAAATGGGTTCTTTTTAAAAATTATTGGAATTTTTTTCCTAAATGAATTTTGGCTGAAATTGACATGATTTCATAATTTAATCAGAACTGCATTGTCTGTCAGAAAACGCTTCCATGTGCATTTTTCTGAACAGCTCTAGTGGATTGTTAAATATGAAATGTTTGCAGGATAGGGCAATAGAAAAAAAACTACGCACTGTCACTTTTATTAAGCAGTTAGCCACAGTACAAGAAAATAAAATGCATTGTCCTCCCATTGTCATATTACATATTTAGCTTTATAAACATCTAAATCCATGTATTATAGAAAATAAAATATACAATATTAAAGGAAAAAGTCTGAGTTTTCCAGCTTGCACACACAGAGTGAAGGAGATTTAGGTGAGTTTCAGATATGGTCAGTCTATGGAGCAATGTGTAGCACAGTTGGGAATCATCTCCCCCACCCATTTCTTCTTGCCTCAAGGTCAACAGCCATCTGGTCTGACTCACACTCTCTCTCCTTTGAGAGAGTGCTGCTTTTCCAATCATGCCCAAGAACAAAGCCAATGGCTGAATTATGGAAAATTTAGATTATGCTGTTATAGCCATTTTCAGTATCCTAACTGTTCTGCAAATATGCTCCTGCCACATTTAATGTCACAAAGTCAGCAGAAAGTTCAAGAAAGGAGTCTGGGAGGGGGAACGTGTGCGGAAATGCGCTTTATACTAGATTCACTCTGCATAGTAAGACATGTGCAGTTTGCCTAGTTTAGGTAACGAATCAAATTAGAGCTCTGAAACCTTAAAAAAATCTGACAATAAATGCTCTCTTAGGGTACATCAATGCTGCAAAAAAAGTCCTGCAGGAGCCTGGGTCAACTGACTTTTGGGCTTGCAGAGTTCACGATATAGGGTGAAAAACATCAGTGTAGTTATTCCCGCTCAGACTGACTCCCTGGCTCTGAACCCGGGGTTGGGGGGAAGGGGAGGGGGGCAGAGGGTGGTCTCAGAATCTGGGCTCTAGCCCCAGTTGGAACACCTACACTGAGTGAGCCCCGCAAGCCTGAGTCAGTTGACCCAGTCTCTGAGACTCGCTGTCACAGGGTGGTTGTTTCATGTGTAGTGTAGATGTACTCTGTGCTCTCCAAGCTGTAATATGTTGCCTTTTTCCCCTTCAGAGATGGGGAAATGACATTTTATACTTCTTTTAGGATCACGTTAATATTTTGACATATTTTTCCCATGAAGAAAATTCAAAATATCTGTACAATGCATGTCCTTCCGAAACAAAAGTGTATTAATGCTAATCCTTTCATTCGCCTGGCAGCCCAAGTACTGAGGTAGCACTCTTCATTTAATTTGCATGTGTTTTCTAACAAAAATAGCATAAATTCTATCCAGTGTGAATGCTATCCAAGCAATGAATTTCAGAATGTACTGTGTACTATACAATATGTATAAATATATATCTTGAAAATATTTTGAATATATTGAGCCATTCATGCACTCACTATTTAGCAAATATGTATGTGCTGACTATTTTGTTTGTTCCATATCCTAATTCTGATTCTGACAGTGACTCCCTCTCTTGTCTTATCACTTAATGTCTTGTCTCCAATTAGCTCCCCCATGAAAAAGAAATTTTAAAATACTGATGAGTGAAAGGGAAGAGATTGCCCGTGGGAAAAGAGGACTCCTTCCCCAGTTTCTGAGACCTAGATTGAACCTAGAATTTCATGAGGGTTTTGTTTGTTTTAGATACGTGGATATATTAAAAGCCCTTGCTCTTGGCAGCTTTGTCTTATTTCTGCACGTCTGCCCTGACTTCCAGTGGCTCAGGTGGGAAAGCCAAAGGGTGGGCCAGTGATTAAGTTACTACCCTAACATTTGGGTACAAGTCTGTGCTCTGCCAGACTTTCTGTGTGACTTTGGGCATGTAGCTTAGCCTTCCGGCATCTCAGTTCCCCCTCTGTAAAATGGGGATAGTTGAACTTCCCAACCTCATATTGTTGTTGTGAGGATAAATATGTCAAACATTGTGAGGTACTCAGAAGGTATGGTAATGGCCAATGTATAAGTACCTAAAATAACTGTGAACAGACTGGATTAGTTTCTCTCTGGCACAGAGATGGGTGTAAGCCACGACGTTTAGATCTTCAAGTTTCCCACAAAGTTCAAGGCTGTTTGGACCTGATTCATAAAAATCAGACAGAAGTATTTTACTTCTTCAGCAAATAGACTATATCAGGCATAGTGGGTTAATTCCTGGTCCCACTGAAGTTGAAGGGAGTTTTACCATTGACGTCAAAGGGTTAAGATTTCATCCAGCATTCTTATTAGATACAGATTTTAGTACTCAACCTGAAACTAAACTAATGCAAAATTAACAATTTGTGCTTTCTAGTTATTCTGGGTATAAAATTAAGAACTTAGATATTATAAATAAGACAAAGTTTGGCGATTTCTAGCAGCAAGAACAGCTTTTCTTAAGATCGTGGCAATCTTTTCCTTAGTTATAAACAGGTGGATCTCTCACTAATCCTGTAGAGAATCTTTATTATTTTCATGGCAAACTGTTTCCATGATGGAAAATGAAATATCTTAAAACAATATTTTATAGATTCTGTTTTCATGTGAGATTTCCAAAATGCTGATTTTTTTTCTTTTGTCAATAGGCAGACTTTCTCTTGCAGGCTTAATCTCAATCTCCTAAACATAAACCAGATAGTTTACCTAAAAGACTAAACAGTCTTTGATTAACAGCCAAGGGAATTACAGGTATTAAAATCATCTCCACATGATATCATAGTGTTCCACGAATCCATTAGGAACTTATTCTGAATTACAAAGACTAATTAATTAAAAAGTATAAGGACTATAGAGCTCACATAAAATATATTCCCTTGAGTTAAAGCCAAGATCTATATGCATGCAAAATGTCATAAATAAGATTTCATTTACAGTATAATTTACTTCTTCAGTAACAAGAGGAATGCAGAGAACAGTGATTTTCTTATTTATTTATTTGTATTGCCATAACTACACCTATTACAATATCTGTAGTATTGACATCATACCAAGACCATTTATAGTCCCTCAGATTTGGCTCTCTAAAACAGCAAACCATTATGCTATTGTCTTCAATTGGCCAGCATTATTAGACTATCAAAGTCACAAGTGAGTGATGAAGATCTTTAAAACATACAAATTTAACAGAACAACACACTGCACATTCTGTTTATTCCACATATATGTCTTGTGTTGGTAGCTTTTGGAGTTTTAATTAGACCTTCTATGTTTTTCCCCTTCTTAGGCCCGTACTAACTAATGGCCAGATTTTCAATGGTATTTAGGTTTTAAAAGATACAGATAGGTGCCTAGTGGGATTTTCAAAAATGCCTAAACTGGTTAGGCTACTAAATTCCATTGATTTCAATGGCATTAGGTGCCTAATTTATGTAGGCATTTTGAAAATCCCATGAGTTGCCTATCTCATCTGCATCTTCACCTTTCGAAATCTGGCCCTAAAACCCTATTTATCAAATCACATCAATCAAATTAAACACACCTAAGTAGTTCTATTGGACTTAGTTAAGGAAAATAGTTAGGCCTGGATATTTAGGTATTTATGCATTGCTGCTCTCAGTGTTGCAATGGCTAACTGAGTTAAGAGCCCAAGATGCACTTAAGATTTAGACAATGGGATTTTGTCTCCTAAGTGCATAAATCACTTCTGAAAATGAAATGTAGGCTTGTAGATCAGTTAGGCATTGCAATGCTGAGAGCAATAGCACTTAAATACCTTTGAAATATAGGCCTTAAGGACTTGCTTAAATCCCTCTGCATCCAGGACAGCACTTAGACATTTTTTAGCAGCTGTCTAAACAAAGATGTTTCGCTGACTCTGGACTGTCGAAGCTAATGAGACTAATCCTGTGCTTAAAGTTCCCTATGTGTTTAAATATCTTGTTGAATCAGGGCCACAGCTCTGATGGAAACATTTAAGTTATGAAGCATGGGTGAAGTTTCCTGATATCCCCAAGTGCAGAATCGTGTCAGCTTCTATCATAGTTTGTGAAATATATAAGTTGATGTTGATTATGTTCTGTATATATAGACCTCACATACAAGGTATCTATCTGTCTGTATACAGAGATCACACAATGTGAAGGTATGTAGCAGACCTACTAACAACATAGTCTTTTTAAAATACTTCACTACTGCATTTGGTACATAGAATAAATATTGTGTATGAAAGAGACAGGCAGATCTATTTGTTTTCTGTCCAAATGTTTGAAGGCATTAACTGCCATTGTTATAAGAAACAAGTTTGTCTTTCCTATCTAGTTTAAGTAGCCTTGTCTGAATCCAACAACTCTTTGCTTGCAAAGCTTAAAGATTAAGATCATATAAATAGCAACAGCCTGTATTATTTTTTGTCACTGCTGTCATTTGCGTTCTCAGCATAGTGGAATTTGGACAATTCAGAGAATATAGGCTTAAAAACGGTGTCAAAATATATGCTTATCATATAAGCAAGAATTGTGATTTAGTTTTCACTTTTTACTAGCCTCATCTGACCCCAAATCAAGTTAACTTTCATTCCTCCTGCTGCTAGTTGTAATTTCTGTCTAATTCCAGAAGAACCACAATGAAAGACACAATGCATGACTTTGAGTACTATTTTGCTCCCAAGTAGTCCCATTGAAATCAATAGAGATAACTTATGGAGTAAGGTACTACTCAGTACAAGAGTGGCAACATCTGGCCCCCAGTTAATTATTTGGGGCTGGATTGTGCCACATAGTCAGTCCATATTAAGTAGCAGCATGTTGCGGCACCATCCCAGGGAAGAAAATGTGGCTCAAGGAGACAGTTCTCTCCCTGCTCCCTACTCACTACTTCTTGTAGGGGGTGGTTCTACACTGAAGAGATAGACCAAAAGCAAATATTCCAGCAAATTGAGGAGGGGGAACAGATTCAAGGCAGGGGGTCGGATTCCATCCCTATTTGCCCATTTCCTATCCACATGTTTAGGAAAGTGAAGTAGTAGTTGCACATCTCCTACTTACTTCTGCATGTCCAGACCCAAGATATGGACTTCCCACTCAGGGATCTAAGAGAGATTTTAACCCATAGAGATTATATGTAGGGATATGGGGATACACCTCAAGTAGACTATTGAGAAAAGTTTATTTACTACTCTCTTAATTTCTGTTTACCGCAGATCTCATGGACATGTAATATCTCCATCTACCCAAACTAGGAGTCTTGGTACAAAATGAAAACCTGGGTCATTTAGCTAAAACACAGGGAGGTGAAATCCTGGTCCCTTTGAAATCAAGGTCAAAACTCCCATTGCCTTCAGTGGTGTAGGATTTCAGCCTGGCTGTTTTTGCTTGGGGGATAATCCTTTCTGGATACACAGAGGCAGTAAAACCCTTTTGGCTGGTGTCTGTCTGTGTGATCAAGCATGAGAAATAGGAAGGAGAAAAGGTTCTGACATTGCAATAAAAATGTTTAGAGGTAATTAGATCTATATTTCATGTACATTTTCTCAGTCTTTGCCTTTGTTGTTTTCCTGGCAGGGAGTAGAGATGATGCTCCTTGGCCCAGAAAAGTTTGAATGCCGCTGAACACACAGACCAGTGTGTGGGTTGGGTGTTTGATTATCTGTTTTTCCCCTGAAACAATTCACAAGAACATTTTGAATGACATCAGCGCAAGAGGCCATTGCTAGTTGTGACATGACAGCATTCAAGCATGTTGATTGGCTGCTGAGAAGTTTAGGAATGTTTCCTGAGATGTCATTCATGATGACACCTGGCAAGCTCATGACCTACCCATAGGCAGATTGGCTTTTTTTTAATTAGAGTTAGATAAAGCCTGTAGACTCATCCTTAAATAAGAGTGGTATGTAACTGCTCTAAACTAAGGGTATGTCTACACTGGCTGAGTTAATGCACCAGCAGTTACAGCACTGTTCAGAGAGAAGGGAAACCACTGTTGCGTGTTCACACTGTCAGCTGCCTGCACAATAGTGTGTTCACACTTGTGGCACTTGCAGCGGTATTCGGAGTGGTGCACTCTGGGCAGCTATCCCACAGAGAATCTCTTCCTCTTCTGCCACTAAGAGTTGTGAGAAGGCAGAGGGAGTCGCGGGGCATCCTGGGTCCTGTCCCAATGCCCCACGATGCATTGCTTTGCATCCCAGCAATCCCTGTGCTTCCATCTGCATTCGATGCCATCTTCTAATGGTTTGTGTACTGCGTGCTCTGTCCCTTCGAACTGCAGGAATGGATGCCACGCTATTGACCAATATGCTGCTCGCTCTCACTAACACATCACATGTGGCAGTGGAATTATTCTTTACACGATATAGACAAGAGGAGTGTGACATGGATCTCGCCATGCATAGTAGCTATGACACAAGATTGCTTGTGGCATTCACGGAGGGGCTGACCACAACAGAATGCTGCTTTTGGGTTCAGAAAACAAGCACTGAGTGGTGGGATCACATCATCATGTACATCTGGATGACGAGCAATGGCTGCAGAACTTTTGGGTGTGGAAAGCCACATTCATGGGATTGTGTGACGAGCTCACCCCAGCCCTGTGATGCAAGGACATGAGAATAAGAGCTGTCCTGTCATTGGGGAAGTGAGTGGCGATTGCACTGTGGAAGCTGGCTATTCCAGACTGCTATCGATCAGTCGCTAACCAGTTTGGAGTTTGGAAAAGTCAGCCATTGGACTCGTGTTGACAGAAGTGTGCAAGGCCATTAATTGCATCCTGCTCCAAAAGACCCTAACTTTGTGCGATGTGCATGACACTGAGGATGGCTTTGCACAAATGGGCTTCTGAGACTACGGAGGGACAAGAGATGGCACGCACATTCCAATTCTGGCACCAGACTACCTAGTCACAGAGTACATTAATTGGAAGGGGTATTTCTCAATGGTTCTCCAGGCACTTTTGGATCGCTATGGGCATTTCACAGACATTAACGCAGGCTGGTCTGGAAAGGTGCATGACACACGCATCTTTCAGAACTCTGGACTGTTCGGGAAGCTGATTTTGATTGGTGCAGATGATGCACTATGAAGATTTAAGAAAATTGCCTGTTGCTTTTGCTTTCAATAAATGGAATAAAGATTGCTTTAAACAATTATTTTATTAAAAACAGCAACTGGAAGAGAGAGACAAACAAAAAACCACATCAGCACTGAAGGGTGTGGGGGAAGGGAAGGTCCCAGAAGGAGGTGGGGTCCTGGGATGGTTAAAGATTTGTGTATGTCCAGGTATTATGCATCCTTCTCCTTTGGAGTCCAGTGCAGCAGGTGCTGTACTTCAGCAGGGCTAAACTGCAAAGGGATGGGTGTTGAGTGCAGTGGGTACTGGGAGTCCACAGGGTTGGGCTGTGACGGGGCAGGAGTGGAATGCAGCAGGTACAGACTGACACAGTCTTGTCAACCTCCTGGCTCCCGCTGCCAATCACAGGACTGTAATCGGCACGGTGTCTACACTGGCACTGCAGTGCTGTAGCCCTAGTGAAAAAAGCTGCACGCCTCTCGTCGGGGTGGATTTTTTACAGCGCTGCAACTGCACAGTTCCTACGCACTAAGTGGCTTGGCAGTGTGTACACCTTGGGAGTGCAGCACAGAAAGCTGCTTTACTGTGTAGAAACTTGCCTGTGTAGACAAGGCCTAAGAGCAAGCCAGTCAGAGAAATGCAAATCAGAATCATACTCTTCTCCCTTTCCCTTCTTGCTCAAGGGACATGTAAGTTACTCCAGCCTTTAAAAGGAGACAGCTCATTTCACCACTGGTGACAGACTAGCTATTCTTGGTGCAAGTGGCGGGAGGGAGAGTGGTCAAGGCTCCATGTACTGTCTGCCCCCTCTCCACCTGCTCCCTGTCCTTCTCCATACCTTCAATACACCCTCCATCTGACCACTTGCTCATGTGGAGGAGAAGAACAGAGAAGCTGCACTTTGCTCCAGACCCAATATCTGGACAAGTGGAACAATGAAATGGGGAAAGGAGACTGTTCTCCCTTTCTACCTAACGCAGAACACAATCTAACCCTTAGTCAGGCTGATCAGGTGTATCAAACACCGATCCATCTCTAGGGGAAAGGCACTTGGAGGACGAGTATGTTTTAGGGTACAATCTTTGTCTTCAAACTAAGGACTCCCCCAGAAAGCTGGAACAGGGAGAAAAGATACAAAGAAGAATACAAATTTCCCTTTCTCTTTGGGTAAGAATCAAATTAATAAAAAGAAATGATTTTTGAAGACAGTAAAGGGTGTAGCTGCCTAGAGAATTTGGTTTGGACTTTCTGGATGCTAAAAATAAGTGTGTGTTCGAGTATACATCAAGTTAACTACAAAGGACAAAAATGCAATTGTTTATGCTGCTCTGCACATGCTCCCTCCCTGTTTTCACTGCCAATGCCTTCCTCTTCAATTTCATTCTTTATCTAGTTGCAGACCTTGCTCTTTAATATGAGTTGCTGCTTTTTTTTTTCCAAATTGTATTTCTTATAAAGCTTTCAGTTCATTGCTGTGCTTTCTATAGCTAGAAAACATTCCACGCCAACAGAACAAGCCAAGATTACAGCCTGCATTCTGAGCCATCTGGAAGAGTAAATTCCAATAGAGAGTAAAGCCTCAGGCTTTTCGACAAAGCATGAAAAGCTTTATCCAGCCTGATGTACAGTCCCAAATTCCACAGACCGGGCCTTGCTCTCCCATCAATTATTATATAACAATCATTGCAGTATTTCTCCGATATACCAAATTCCCCTTTTAGAGATGCTTGTTCAGATGATTCTGGACAATAGTAATTTACTGGATGCGCCTTGGCAGCCCCCCTCTAAATCAGTACAAAGAAACAGTCTCTCTCTTTTCTCAGTATGGGATCTGCACTGCTTAGGTACCACATAGTCATTGTCCCCACTTATTTGATATTGCTTTGGAACCAGTCAGTACACCTTCATTTGCTTTCTGCAATATCAGCATGTTAATGCACTGCGCTTACAACTGTATGTCTAGTGCCTTTCATTCCAAGGGCCTGATTTGTGAAACCCTTATCTGTGTGGGTGAGGGCATTCATCTGAGGAGTCCCACTGAAGGAATGTAAGTCAGGGATGCACAATCTATGGTTTACCAGTGTGGACACAGATGACTGCCACCATTTGATCTATGGGGAAACTGTGGCACAAAAAAGTTATGCACCCTTTCTAGATTTTATTTACTGTGATTCAGTGGCAGTCCAGAATAGGACTCATTTTGAATATCCCTATCTTATTATGGATCTGGACAAATCTGCAGTAGTCTTAATATTGGGTATCCAGCTATTTCTTTGTTTAGGATTCCAGAGACGTTTGGTTTAAAGGGAAATGGGCCCTTAGGACTTAGTCCTGCAATGGACTGAGCATCTTTTGTGAGGTGTTGAATGCCCTCAACTCCCATTGCCCATTAATAAGGTGTAAATTTTTAACAAAGAGTGTAATTAGCTATTTGAGCATCTTTCTGATGGACGTGGTGGTGCCTCTGTCATGTGAGGTCTTTACATTCAGAGTCGATGTCTTTCCAAAACAGATAATCTAGCCAGAAGTCCTGGGCTCGATGCAAGAATCATTCACTGGAATTCTGCAGCCTGGGCTACACAGGAGGTTAGTCTAGATAGTCACAGTTTCGCTTTCTGGCCTTAAATTCTAAGAAAGGATGGGGGAAGGATGCTCAGCTCTTTGTAAGATCCACCCTTTGTGGCTTTGTTTTCAAAAGTGCTGAATGCCTCCAGTGGGCTGAGGAGGATAACTTTTTGCCTTAGTGGGTAGAAAATTTCTCATCTCTCATTATGATCCAGCTTCAAAATATATATTTAAAAGATTATAGCCAGAATTATTAATTTTAAATAATGGCTGACTGATAACTTTTTTCTGCCTCTCCCCTGGAAATGTGAAGGCCTTTTTATTTATTTCCTATCTTGTCCTTGTGCTTATGCCCCCCCTGGTTTTGGTATCACATTGGGAAGAAAAAAATGACTTTACATTTGTCTGCCACATCCTGCTGCTTCTCTGCAATTTATCCTTATGCAGGCTGTTTTAAAAAAGATCAAGAGTAAAGCAAAATTACTGTGTGTAGACAAACAAGTATTACCAACGGCTTGGCCAAGATACCAAGACAGTTGTGCAGGCTCTCTCTCAAACAATTCTGATGATTCTTACTTATACATTGTTACCAGAGATTTAGAAAGCAGAGGAAGATTCAGTTACATTAAAAAATTATATAAGTTGCTGTTATGCAAATTTCCCCTCCAGCATGAGAATCCTGGCTAGAATGTTCATAAGACCTGCAGTAGTGTAGGCGGGGGGTAGGGGAGAGGACAAGTGTGTAGAGTGAGACATGATCACCCTGCACACGTTTAGCAAAACTCTTAAGCAAATGGTTAACTTTAATCACATAGGTAACCCCACTCCTATTCATCAAAGCACTCGAGTTGGTGCTGAACCTTAAGCATGTGAAAAGTTACATTGAAGTTCAAAGGGCTATTCACAGGCTTTAAGTTAAGCATCTGCTTAAGTGCTTTTTGGAATAAGGATGTGATCACTCATGTTTATAACTGCTTTACTTTACTGGAATCTTATTCTGGACCTGGGCAACGGGAAGATTCTTATGCTATGGTTTAGTTCATGCTTGAGCTCATCCTACTCTTGTAGGAGTTGGAGATCCTCCCATGTTATTGGAAAAGTAGCTTTCCCTAGTTGTGCAATACAATAAAATCTATTCAAGATTTAATCTATGATCTTGAGTTGCCGGATTTGAACTCACCCTAAACTATTAGGAGTTGCACATGTGTCATACAGTTTATTATTGTAAAGGTAATTCCCTTGCTTTGCCCTGCAGATTAATACTAGATGCTCCTCAGTTCCTGAGCCGCTTTGAAATGTTTCCCTTATCCACTGAACAAATAGAGGGGTGAAAGTGGCCGGTATGGGCCAGTATGACGTACCGGTAAGAACTTGGCAGAGGTTCACTGTCCCTGCCCCTTTTGCCTCCCCTTTTGGGGGCCCTACCAGTTCAGACCCTACCAGCAGAACCGCTGATGGGGTGGAGGAAGGGGCAGGGACATTAAAGAGGCAGTGCTTTAAGGATAGTCCTTTGCCATGGCAGCAGTTTAACGGTGCTGCACCCCTGCCCCCATTGGGGGCAAAGGGAACAGCTGCCCCAACTACAGGCACCTATTGGTACTGGGCGAGCCAGCGCCAACAATGATCCCCCAGCCCCATTCCATCCGTCTGAGCCCCACCCCTTCCAGGGGCCAGAGCCGGCCCCAGCCCAGTCCTATACTAGTAAGTGCCTACAGTTACTTTCACCCCTGCTGGAATACCAGATTTGCTATCTTGAAGTGGACACTATACACACCAGCTTGAATGACTCTTCTCAGGATCAGCTCTTTGTATAATACTAGACCACTGAGTTATATTTATGGTGCAATCACAAGTTCATTTTCAAATATTACAATTTAAGAGAGAGCATGTAAGGATAATGGAAACAGAAAGGTTACCATTAAAACAAAATCATAGCATGTTTTCTAGAGATTAAACTTAACAGGCTACCCTTCTGTCTAAGGAAGTTGATCTCACCCAGAAGTCCTTTACAATGCTTCCAGCCAGGGCAGGATGGGATCCTATTTTCATGAGTATAATCAGACTGCCTGCAATTACTTCCTTAGGTACAGGGTAAAAAGAGTGTCTCTTTGCCTTGACCTTAAATTCTCCAGAGTTCATTGTCTGCACTGAAACATAGGGCAACTCCCTATGGTTCATTCTCTAGTGAGCTACTTTCCTGTTGACTCAGTATGTAAATGGATATTATGTTGTTTTTCAATGCTTAATTTACATTTTGATAGAGATACACATCTTACCTCTTGTCTGGAAGAAACCTGTTTTTCTCTTTAGTTGCTGATAGACTTTAAAATATATTTTCCCTACATATGCACTGCTCCTTAAATGTCATCCATCCATCTCAAAATGATTACAAGGCTCAGTGTGACATAAGCTTTTAGCAGAGAACTAGTATGATGTAATTGATGGATAATTATGACGAAAGCAACGAGCTAGGTATAATGAGTTTGTCAGGCCTGTTAGGAGTTGCTGCTACACAACAGTGACCTCTTTGACTATGGGCATTGAGGGGTTCTTTCAGTCATGCACAGGTAAAGAGCTCAGAAATAGAGGATGATTTAAAAAATAGGCAATTAGAAGTGGAGAATTAGGGCAGAACGATTCCATGCTATGCTAGCATTGTAATAAATCTCTGACGGATGCTATTGAAGTAACCTCTGTAAAAGTATTGAGACATCTAGTTACTTTAGAACAAAAGATCATGTTCAAAATGCAATAAAGTGGAATAGCCCTAATTTTAAGGAGGGCAGGGATCTCTGGCTAGAGGCTTTTATATATTTTTGAGTAACAAGATCTGCCTTGCAATAGTTTTTTTTTTTTTAAGCATGGGTGTGCTGGCAGTTTGGGTCCCTTGTCACTACATTGTCTTTTGCCACTCATGAGCAGCATATGTAAATTAACAAATATAGGATTTAAAGAAAGTCTTGATATATTCCCTCTGTACAGCATGTGTTCTTATATATAATACACATGCACAGACACCCACCAACACACAGAGATGCTTTAACTGGTCAAACAGGCCCATTTTTGGGCAGAATATATCATACCAGTTTCCCTCACCCTGCACTGACTCTTAATCCATTTCCAGATCTTCCTGAAGATTTTAAAAAGAATCCTTAAAGTGGGCTGGGGCATAGCTTCCTTAGATACTGTCTCTCCTCCCAATATTTTCCCACAAAAACTTATGTCAGCTAGGATGTTACAGCTGATGGAGCCCAAGAACATATTTGGAAAATGGGCATTCTTAGGCATGGGTCTCAACCCTGCCACCAGAGAAGAGTGAGCCTCAATCTCACAGCCTTCAGAGCACAATATATCACTTTTTTTTTTGCACCAGCCTTCCCTCCATAACAATGAAAGCTACAGAGTGGCCAGCAGTGCCCTTCCTGGAAACAAAGATTTACAGATTGTTCAGGCCAAGCAGAGGTAATTTTGATAATCTAGTCCAGGGTTTCTCAACCTAGGGTCCATGAGGGTACTCCAGGGGGTCCTCGAGTCATGTCCAGGGCCACTGGCCCCACTGATCAATTCCTTCCCCTCCCTCCTAGTGCCTCCTGTATGACACAGAACAGTTGTTCAGAGGCGTGCAGGAGGTGCTGGGAGGAGCGGAAAGGGGGTATGCTCGGGGAAGTGAGTGGAGAAAGAGACAGGAAAGAGGAGGTGCAGGGGTGGAGCAGGGGAGGGAAGAGGTGGGGTGGGGTCTGGGGCTGAGCAGGGAGCTTGGGGGTCTATGAAAAAATTTAAATCAAAATGGGAGTCCTTGGATTGCTAAAGTTTCGGAACCGCTGACCTAGTTTGTTAACATAGGGCACAAGGACTTCCCTGAATGAATTCTTATTTGAACTAGAACATGCCTTTTAGAAAAATATACAGTGCAGATTAAAAATTGCCAGTGATGGAGAATCCAACACAACCCTTCTTTAGATGGCTAATTACCCTACTATTAAAATTATTTCCAGATTGCATTTGTGTAGCTTCAACTTCCAGCCATTGCAAATCGTGATGCCTTTGTCTGCTACACTGTGAAGAGCGCACTGTCAATTTTTTGTTTCCTTTCTAGAAAATATCAAAGAAGGGAGCAGAAATTATGAAATGGAGATCATTGGTCTTTTGGTTGGAATTTATGCTCTTTAATGCAGGTATATGATGCCTTCATCATTACAGTGCTGGCCACAATAAAAATGCCCAGGATCTTTCCATTGACTTCTGTTGTCTTTCAATTAACTTCAGTGGGTTTTGGATCAGGGCCATACTTCTTCTGTCCTATGTCAGAATTTTGCTTCTGGGAATGATGCAGCATTTAATTAGTCAGATAGCAGATTGGAATATATGTTTTCAAAGCAGAGTGAGGAATGCGCACATGCAAATCAAATCTAGCCATTTGTTAATGGAATGTGTTGATATCTATCTGCCCAGGCACCCGCTGCCCACTGTGAACTTCCCCCATTACTGCATGTCATCTGTTGCATCTGAGTGTGCTTGAGACCCATGGCTTTGAATGAGTGCCTTACTAGAGGTACAAATCCAAAGTCATGCTGAGTTCTTTTCCATTTGCAAGTCATCTACATATTGGTATATGTCTAAAAATGGGATCATGAGAGTGAATTCTACAAATTATTCTGTGATATTTTTGAAGGCTGTTAAAGGATTTCACAAAAATATTTGGGGATTTATGCCTCATGAACTATGTAATCTCAAATTAAATAGATACTGTATTAAGGCATCAAAGCAACAGCTTTAATCTGTTTTCCCCAGTTTTAATAGTTTAAGAGCTGAACCTTATCAGAAACAGCTGCTACTAATGGCAGCCTCACATTTGTTATTCATTTTCCATCATTTTTTCCCCATATTTTTCTCTTTTAACCTATTTAACCTATTTGTAAAAGGTGGTGGTTTAGCTATTGCCTGAAGGGTTTTATTACTCACTTGTTTTGTATGCTTAATTTAAATATTTAAAAGCCTGCACTGTGAAAGTTGTTGTGTCTAGCTGAATTAAAAAAAAATAGTTAGAGTTTAACTGCAGCAGCAGGGATCAGATGGAAATTTTGTGATTATATGATTATAGTAAAATCATTCTGATCATTTAATATTTCCTTTCACTGTTTATTAATATGTCAGCTGGATGACAATGTTTGCGATGGAGCCATTGAAATTCATAGGATGGAATGCAGCTGTCTGCAGAAGCTTAAGGTCTCAATCCTGCAATTTGTTCCATGCAGGTTCAGTAGGGTGCTTTATAGGCACAGGAATCTGCAGGACAAGTCACAGGAGCCAGGACAAAATGATTAAAATTTGAGATGATTTCAAGTGGGAGAATATATTAATTTTGTCTTGACAAAGTTAAGCCAAATATATTCTAAATAGGAGTGTGTGTGAGAGAGAGACCACACACACACACCCGCACACACACACACACACACACTGGATTTAGGCTGAGCACTGCATATTTTGAATCTCAATATTATATTTAAAAACATACATGCAGTGCCATGATTATTGTCATCTGCAACATTACTTGTATTTAGTTCCACTTTCCGGAGGGTGAACTTTGTTTTTTTTTCGTTCTGATCATGTTTTTCTGGTGTTGTACAGTGCCTTAATACCTCAGTCGTCACGACTAGGATGGAGCTTTATACATAAGTTATTAATTATTATGTATTTACGTTAAAAGAGCACAGCGTCAGATGCAAAAATAATCTTTCCTCACAGAATTGCTTTCATGGAAAAGATGGCTTTGTAAAAATCTTTAATGTATTTCTAACTTCTCTTAATACAGTTTAATTGCTGGAAACAAAGAGGAGAGCCATCGCAATGTGACTTGATAGCCTCTGCAAATTGCTCACAAGTCCTCTGCAGACCACAAATGATCCAGGGGCCACAGTTTGATAACCACATCACTAATCAATCAAAACAAGTAAGACAGCACCATCAATCATTTTCGAAAGTTCATTCTTTCAATCATCAAAGTTTTCCATTGCCTTCTTTTTAAATAAACATTTATTTATAAATAAATAAAATACAAATAAAGGCAGCCATCAATTCTGAGTGGGGCAAGTCAAAAAAATCCAAATTGAGAAATTTCTCTGTGGAAAAAAGCGACATTTTTGCTAAAGTACTCTTGAAAAATTGTCCCATTTTCTGACCAGCTGTAATCTCAAGCAACAGAAACAATACATGAAAAAATTTGACTAAGTGCAACAGTGAGCAAGGTTTGACAACTTGCTGCCCATCTTCATCTCTTGTAGGAGTGAGGTCCATCTTGGAATGTGAGATCCACAATGAAACAGCTTGAATGTCAGGCCAGTGAAAGGGAGCAAGCATAAAAATACTCTGTAGCCTGTTGGTTGCCCACAGTAGTGCTCTAAGCACCAGCCTGGTCAATTTGATTTTCAAGGTCCAATACACTAATGCAATGCTGCAACAAATTCAGTGTGGACAATGTAGAGCACATCTATTTGTTAAACCAAGCAGTTTTATTGGGATTTATAGACCAGTCCTGGAATTGTTTATTTGTGTGTGGGCACACCTGGGCCATCATAGTCAATGGTAGGATCAGGGCCTAAAATAATATTGATGGAGAGCAAACTTTTCCATTGGTCTTTGGTTTTATAAAGATTTATTTTTCCAAAATTAAATTAAATGTTGGGCCAAACTTGCCCTAGTAGAGTCCTACTAAAGAAAAATTTCCCTCAGTCCTAGATTTAGTTTCCCTGAATACATTTTGCCAGTGGAGTTTAATCTAAATTAATCAATTTTTTCATTTATTTCTTGTTTATACACTTAATTGCCCATAGGACATATACAGATTAAAGAATAAAACCTTTGGTAACTTTCCTGGGAGGGCCTAGAGAAGAGCTAGCTGCATTTTTCCCTGCAGCCATTGCCTATCTCTGAATGGTCCCAGATCAGTTGGTAGTAGCTGCCTAAAAGTATGTGAAGTTGGTTGGCCACAAGGACAATAATATATCCCATAACTAATGAGAGCAACCTTTCTACCTCTACAGCTTTACATGATTGAAATCAGGAAAAAAGTAGTTTACTAAACTCAGATCTTACATAACTGTCAATGTTAGAATTCAAACCATTGGTCATAGTGCAAAAGATGAATGCATTAATACTTGGATCTATTTGAAAATATTGCAGGAATCAGAATGAAGATAAAAGAATTGTGATTGAACCAGTTAGTTTCTCTGTAGTTTTTGACTGATAGGTGAAGAATAATGATATCTCCAAGGTGTCCAGCCTTCCATCTGGCGCATTACACATTTAACTGGAAAATCAGTGTAGCTGAACCAAAAGCCCCACTGCTTATATAGCTGACAAAGGCTGCGTTAGAGCACACTTAAAAATATAGACAAGAGCATAGATTTTGCGGAGAGAGTTCCATTGGTGTATGAGCTGAAAGGTAATGTTTGAAATCTCTGCTAATCATGATTCAACCACATCACTTCCCATTTATTGTTATAATGTAACATAATAGGGACTCTAGATCTTAATTTTATATATATACACACACACACACACCCCGTATAAAATACTAAATACTTTTAAGATATGAGAATATGTTAAAATAGTTCTAAACATAAATACAGAGGAAACTATATCATTAAAATATATCATTTTATTCAATACAAAAATATAGCGGTTGGGGAAAAAAGCAAGAACTGTGTAGTATGATAGATTGTTAAATTCCAGATAAAGGTGATAGGAAAATATCTACTAAACTGAAATTCAGTAATCATGTATTTTTTCACAGGGAATTATCTCAGCTTCCACTTGAAATATAAACTAGCCGCTTTTATTTTATACAGATGTAATACATGGATGAAACACAAAAGCAGCATTGTCCTTTGTAATTTTATGGTCCCATCTAAAACCTTATCATAATGTCCTTTCGCAAGAACTTTTCCACAGCATGGCTTTTTTGGAGCTGGCTCTTTACATTTGGCAGAAGCACGAAGCTATAGCTCTTAGGTGGCCATTTTATAAATGGAGGCTTCTTTTGCTGCAGTTTCAGCTGAATAAGTATTTTTAGTTTTCCTTTTCTTATTCCTGTGAAGCTGGCATATTCTCACAGTCTCAGGGGAGTTTTATGTTTTCCAAATTTTGACTCCTTCTGCTAATAATAAGTATTATTATTTTCTGCTTTTTCAGCTCCAAGTACTATCACTCGGCATGGTTAATCTGGGCAATGCTTAGATACTATTATGATGGTTGCTTAAGAGAAAACTGGAAAAAGATCATGGACATTTAACAGCATTGCCTTTAGTTGGCACTCTGTGACTATAACTACCCCTGCATCCTACAGTCCTGTGTCCTTGAGGTTTTCCAGACTGATAAAGAATTGTGTCTTGCATTATTGCTTGCTGAGCTCTTCACAGATGGGTCAGACCTCTAAAGCATTTTTTCCATTCAGACCAGAGGCTTTCATGAGTTTAACTCAACAATGTGTCCAATGCATTTCCTGACATTGAGGATAATCCTTGGGTGAACATTTGAAAAAGAAGTTTTTTTTAAAAAAGTTATCTAAGTGCAGAAAAGAAAGCTAAAATCTGTTATCTGGTAAAAATACCATCTTCTCATGCCCATATCTTAAAAAGCAGCCTGATGGAGTTATATGAAACTTTCAAAAAGAAATAGAACTTTAGGTGAAGAAGGAACAAGAACATTCCTAACAGAATGTAATTTTCTCAGAAAGTTAGGCATTTGAAAATGGGGACTTACAGTGAGGGGACTTCTTCAACCGCAGTTGGTAGAGTTAAAGTTGGTATCATCTGTCTTTCCATTGACTTGACTGGACACTGGACTGAGCCCTTGCTGTCTTTTTAAGGATGGCTGGAGTTCCAAAAGGAGCAGGTAGGATACACGTTTCAAAACATCATCTTCCTAGAGGCTGGCAGTCCCCTTGCAGAATCCTTCCCTGAGCTCTCAAGGGTGCATTTTATTGGCAAATGGCAAGATGACACAATTTGGCCCCATATTTACAGATAAACATCCAGCCTGAACTACCAAATGTTTTGGGTCTTGCTCGTCGCTACAAAGAGGAGAGCTGATTGAAGTTTTTCATTCAAAACTCTTAGCAAAAAATGGCCTTGTTCACAAATTGTTACAGAAAAATCCATTTTCCCCTAAAATTTTCTGATTTTTTTAATGAATTTTTTTTTCATTAAAAATTTTAATGAAAAAAATTGGGGAAGGGGTCATTTATTATTTTCACCCAGTTCTGTCCTCTTTTTCCTATATTTTCACTGGCAGAATGGAATAAGAATAAAAGAAGGGGAAAGGGGAGGGGGAACAAAAGTGGTCAGAGGGAAAGGGAGAGAAGGTGAAACAAAATGGCCAAAACCCAAAATGATTTTGGTTTTGTGTTTTTTCCATTTTTGATCAAAACATTTTAAAATTCTGAAATATGTTGTGAATATTTTTGAGAAAACAAACTTTTTTCAAAATGTTTCATATGAAACATGCTTGCCATTTCCTTAATTCTGATATAGATTTCTCTAAAGATTTCACTCATAAAATATCTTGATCATTAACTTTCTTACCTCCCATCTGTTATGTCTATTTTCCTGGGAATTACTTTGGATATTGACCTCAAAACCAGGTCAGCGGAGGTAAACAAAATGTTGCAGCTACTGTGAAAGAAACAGACACTAATCAAGCATATACAGTAGTATCTATCTTCTAATTACACTGATGCAGTGCAGCACTTTACCACGACATTTGAAAGGCAAGTGATAGTTATTTTTATGATTTTTTTTTCTGATGTGGAAAGGTAAGACTCTTTGTACAACTATATCAAATGGCTGACTGACAACCCAGCTTTATACAACAGGGTTTGTTTGTTTTTAATATATTATCTAGATATTACACAGGTTAGACTGAAAAGCTACCATGAGTTCTTAGCACTCCCAGACATTTCTAGTTTCTCATTCTGCTATTTTAATACATCAAGAGGAAAATCCTTAAAACATTACAAAGGGTACAGTAATGACATTGGCATAAATATCATCATGTACAACAGAGTTAATGAGCTAAGAATGGATGTTAAGGGTGTAAGGAATATTCATCTAGATAAAGGTTAAATGTAGCACAGCGGTAGGGATTTATACTATGTCTTTTCTGTTGCTTTTTTTCTTTTTACCTTTTTTCACTTTAGGGAGTCACAAAATCTTTGTCAGAGTTTGTCGGAAGAAGGGTTTTTGGTTTTTTTAACCTGGAAATTTTTGCTGTATATTGATTTTACATTATGAACTTTATATGTTGCATATGCACATTCTGTTACTGTCTGGGACTTATAATGGAAAGTAAAAATACTTGTCTGGTCTGTTTATCCACCTGTTTATGTATTTGTGCTATAGTAATCCCTTAAAGCCCTAAACATGATTAATGGCCCCCTGGCGGTGGGGACTGTACAAATTCATAGACATGACAAACAAAGGACGAGAGCAGAAACAGATGCACAGAGAGGTGAAGTGAGTTGGCAACAAGAGTGAGGCCCAGCCTGATGAAGCGCAACCTAGGTTGTGAACTGTCCATGTCTCTGGGTTACTTGTTTGTACAATGCCTAACACAATACCTATGTGGGATGCTTAAGCAATATTACAATAGAAACCATCACTTTTTTAAAAAAATGTGACAACATAGTTGGAGGCAACGGCTTTGAGAAATTAAATAAAACCACTGTTATTTGTTTGTACAAGGGTATTTTGATGACATCATGACATTTTGATTCACATTAAGAACAATTCTTTCCCTACCCCAGTATTATGTTACACCTTATATACTCATCCACACCTTTCTGCCACCTCAGTATGTAGCACAGGCCACCATGTGATGATGTTCATTACCAAAGTCATATTTGGCCAGCAGTTACCACACAGTGGTATCTGAGATTGCCATGGTTTGCCCTGAATCCTGGAATGGAAAATATATGTTGACAAATAGTAAATATTTAATGGCATCTATGGTACAGCATTCTTTGTTACTTCTGAATTTGGTCCACTGACACGAAGAAAAAAAAAGGAAGCCATTGAAAATAATGTTATTCTTAATTCTACTGTAGACTTCCTCTAATGGATCCACTTCAACTCATCCACAGTAATCCACACAAGTAGCAAGTACTACAGATGGATCAGGAATAGTACTGATTATCAATCTATCATATCCATCATATCATATCATTATGATTAATGGCATATGAGAGGTTGCAATGTACACACAAAACACAGGAATTGATTTTGTATTAGCCAAGTAATACATTTTTGGGATATGCTGTCTATAGCAGTCTATAAATCATTAAAACCAAGAGAATAATTAACAAGAAAATACCAGCAGTATATTTGCTATTTGGTGAATATTTCTCTGATTTTTTTTTTTTTAAAACAAAAGTCTATGGATCAATCTGGAACAGTTCTCCACAAGCATTCAATGTTTTCCGTTTGAATTGGGTTGGTAAGTTGACTGATCATATAATTCACATAGAATTGTTTCTGTTCCCAGTCCTGATTAATATAATTGTACTATGAGCCAGATTTTCAAATGTATTTAGATGCCTTAACATGCAGAAGAGCATTTAGTGGGATTTTCAAAAGTGCCTAATGGGAATTAGGTGCCTAACCTCTATAGGCACTTTTGAAAAACCCACAAGGTACCTATTTGCATCTTTAATGTGAAAATCTGGCCCTAACTGGTATAAATATGTACAAAACTGAGTTTTGTGAAGATATGGATTTGATTTTGAAATTCACTTTCTGCAAACATTTGTGCCAGCAAAGCTCAGTTGCTTTAATGGAAAGTAAATGCAAAGGGACACTAGCATGACCAAAGCATACATGTAACAAAATAATTGGGTTTTTCTTTGAGGGTGAGTTCACCCATCTTTGTTCATCATCATCCACAGATTTAGGGCCAGTTTTTCAAAATTAGACACATACAATTGCACACATAATTTGTATGCAAATAACTGATGTATCCAAATACCTGTTGTTCATATAAAAATTGTGTCTTTGCTCATGCATGTTGCATTTGCATTGATGTCTAATATGACTGTACACTCATGAATGAAATATTTGATTTGTGTGCATACAGTCATTAAGCAAAAATCACTTCATTGACTTAGGCACTAATTTATCTGTTCTTCACTGTGACTTTTCAGCTGAAATGAAATGCACATAGGTGCCATGAATAGAGAGAATGGCTTTTAATGTATATACGAATGGCTTTAACTTCATCAACTGCTCAGTGCTTTTCCAGTGTAGCTCATAACCCTTGTCTAACCATTGCCCTAACTATTTTTTAACATTTCTTTTTTTTTTTTTGGTAGTGATCTTTTTGTTAAACTAATTGGGTACTTAAATATTTCTAATGCTAGCAATTAAAAAAATACTCCATTGCATAATCAATACATCTTGGGAGGAATACATAATGGGAAAAAAATGACTGTCAAGCAGTCCTACAAATTAAAAGCCAAATCTGAATGCCTTGACTTCTTCATACCTTTTATAAATAGCACGAGAAAATACTCTGAAAACAGTTGGTGAGGAAGTAGATATGCAGGCCTTCTTTATTAACATTGTACTCTGAAAATCTCGAACACAGGCAAGTCTATGTTTAACTCAAGCATACCTAGGTTTGCCACCAAAGACTGAAGCTAAGACTTTCTGTGGCAGAAAAAAATCCGTTTTCTCTTGAGAACTGAGAAAGGGAAGGGAAAAATGTCATATTCTATGTGAACTATATTGATTAGCTGCTTTCAAGTCTATTAGTTATACTGCAATTACAGACATATAATGTTTAATGGGAAAGCTTCTGAGCTCAAATGACTGGATTATTTCAAATGCCTAAGAAGGAGAATTTAACTGTCACTGGTCAACATTGTAATTAGAATCAAAGAATAATTTGTGATTGGAAAGGATTTTTGAAAAGGTGCGCTCTCTCTTTCACTTTGTTTTTAATAATAGCTCTGTGGAGATGGTGAATGTCAATTACAGCAGACCTAATTATCTGAATAAGGATTTGTGGTGGCTAATCATTAATAAGAAGTATTCAAACTATATAATTCTCACCTAAAATACTGAAAGTGCCCAATAGAATCTCATCAAAAAAGCTAACAGCTAACAGCCCAGTTTTCATTTATACTAAGGCCCTCTACACAGACCACTATAGAGAGGCCTTAATGTAAATGGGAATCAGACTGATAGTCTTATATCTGAGCAATCAAATTCATTCAGCTAGAGATGGATTCTGATTGAACTTAATTATACTGATTTAATTTGTTTGAAATTTAAAAATCCACCCATTCAATCCATACACTGATAACATATGGAACTACTATAAAATACATCTCTCATAGCTTTCAGAGGCAGAGACCCACTTTTTTTGTGCATTTGTACAGTGCCTAGCACTGGTCCATGACTAAGGCTCATAGATGCTTCCATATTACAAATAATTATGATTGTCAAGCAATTAAAATATTAAAAGTGATTAAAATAATTGTGTGATTAATTGCACTGGTAAACAATAATGAAATACCATTTATTAAAATACTTTTGGATGTTTTCTACATTTTCAAATATATTGATTTCAATTACAACACAGAATACAAAGTGTACAGTGTTCACTTAATATTTATTTTTGATTACAAGTATTTGCACTGTAAAAAACCCAAAAGTAATAGTATTTTTCAATTCACTTAATAAAAGTACTGTAGTGCAATCTTTTTGTCATGAAAGTTGAACTTCCAAATATAGAATTATGTAAAAAAAACCCAGTGCATTCAAAATTAAACAATGTAAAATTTTAGAGCCTGCAAGTCCACTCAGTCCTATTTCTTATTTGTTTGCATTTGCAGGAGATAATGCTGTCCGCTTCTTGTTTGCCTGTTCTCACTTTCAGATGACAGTGTATTCTCATGGCACTGTTGTATCCAGTGTTGCAAGATATTTACGTGTCAGATGCACTAAAGATTCACATGTCCCTTCATGCTTCAACCACCATTCCAGGGGACATGCGTCTATGCTGATGATGGGTTCTGCTCAATAACAATACAGAGCAGTGCGGACTGACACATGTTCATTTTCATTATCTGAGTCAGATACCACCGGCAGTAGGCTGATTTTCTTTTTTGGTAGTTTGGATTCTGTAGTTTCCTCATCGAATGTTTCTCTTTTAAGACTTCTGAAAGCATACTCCATGCCTCATCCCTCTCAGATTTTGGAAGGCACTTTAGATACTTAAACCTTGGGTCGAGTACTGTAGCTATCTTTAGAAATCTCACCTTGGTTCCTTCTTTGCGCTTTGTCAAATCTGCAGTGAAAGTGTTCTTAAAATGAACAACATGGTAGGTTATCATCCAAAACTGCTATAACATTAAATATATGGCAGAATGTGGGGTAAAACAGAGCAGAGGACATACAATTCTCCCCAAAGAGTTCAGTCACAAATATTAACACATTATTTTTTTAACAAGAGTCATCAGCATGGAAGTATGTCCTCTGAATTTATCTAACAACTTTTGCAGAACTTGCCACTTGTTCTTTACCAACCAATCAGTGCTCTGTTAGCTTTTTTCTTTTTTATGGTCTCTGTGGGACAGGGAAGATGATCCATAGCCAGCCTTCTGATTTTCAAAAATAGCTTGGTCTGAGGTAGTAGTATTTAATTTTCAGAGCTGGAGCTCTGGGAGTAAATAATTTTAGAGGAGTGGAGAGCTCATTAGCATGAACACATCATTAACTAATTGTATTCTACCAGCAGTAAATCTAGCTTGATTCATGATAAGTTTTATATCTGACAAAGTTTACAGTGAGATGGATTTTCAGGAGGGAATGCAGTAACTCCATCACAAGTACTTTGGGCGTGGATTCTGGAATAAATGTAGCATGCATACAAAACTCTAGGGAATGAAAGCATCACTAGGCCTCCTGACATGAAACAAATGTCTCCTTTGCATTGGAAGGGTAGGGGTTTCATTCTTTGTGTTTAGTGATCCTGTTTTAAAATGTAGCTTCTACCATGTATTGGTATTTCATGTACTTAAATCTCAATATGGTGAACTCTTCATCTCATACCATGGTGAAATGTTAATATTTTAAATTCAAGCAACAATTTGGTGATCTTGGGCTACTTATATCTTTAATGGCTCATCAGTGGGCTCACATATTTGTTGTCTGAGCTCATCTGGGAAAAAATACTTGCTGCTGAAAGACATGGGAGAACACTTCTGGGCTTGCTTCATGGCAGTGGTTCTCAAACTTTTTTTTTCATGGACCACTTGAAAATTGCTGAGGGTCTTGGCAACCTCTTAATGATCTTTCCAAATATTGTTTGTATCATTAGCTAACCATTGTAAAGCACTTTGGAGAAAAGTGCTCTTTAAAAAAGCTTAGTAATAATAAACTATTTTTGTTCTACAAATAAAATCACACAACTCATTTTAATATCAGTAGTCTTACCTTTCTAATATGATGGATGTGCCCTCTCTCCCATGCTGTGGCAGCCCCCAAGCTGGGGCTAGGAAAGAGTGGGGTCTCTCCCTCTCTCCCCTGCCACAGCAGCCGCAGAGCTGAGTCTGGGAAGGAGGGCCATCTCTCCCTGGCAGCCGCAGCCCTGGAACTGGGGAAAATCACCTCTTTCTCTGGCCACCGCAGTCCTGCATGTCCCAAACTTCTTCCAACCCCCTCTTCTTACTTCACTGATCCCTCCCATTACTTCCTATTCCCCCTCAAGGTCATTGCCTCCCCTTACATATACGTCTTCTCCGTGGTCCATGCACCTAATTGGTGGAGCCACTCCTGCGCGGCTCTACTAATTAGGTGGGTGGCTCTTCATTTTCTTGTGTGCCGCTACCCACGTCCGTACCTTAGAGGGAACTATCCATGGATCATCTGAATGGAGCTTGTGGACCACAGTTCGAGAATCTCTGCTCTATGGAGTCTTTGTGATGTCATTTCTTCTAGCCAAGTTGTTTCTTGCCCACAACAGAATTCTCAGCCCATATTTCTTATGCATTTGACTTTAAAATCTATTGAGGTCAATAGATCTATGCTGATTTACAACAGCTTAGGATCAGGCATTTACAATTAATATAAACACAGAAAGTCACTCATTTACCTGAATCAGAAATGTAAATGCACAACTGGCAGATGCACATGCAGGTTTTAGTTTGGCATAGGAATGCATATTCAAATTTTGTGACTGCACAATGTGAAGTCCCTTGGAATATGGCCTTAGTTTTAAAGTAAACTTTGCAATTATGAGAAATTAAACTTCTTCTTGTAAACAATTGCAAAGGAACTGTAAGAGAGAGAAACACACACACCTGTATGCATTTGTCAAATTAGACACTCACAGTACTCACACCTGGGTGCTTTCTTTGGACAAATGCAAATTTGAAAAGAATGTTTCATGTTCTTCATAGATTTCAGCTTCTTAACCATAAGCCACATTTTTTTGCTTATAATAATACTTTATACATTTTAACAGATTGAGCTTCTTTTACTCTAATGATTCAGTCCTGAAAGTCTTGCAGATTACCTTGCTTCTAGATAACTCAAAGTAAATTTTCAAAGAGGTATGTGGAATACAAAGCATATTAGCAAATAAGGGGATTTATGTGTGCACCTCTTGTGCATCACAATAGGAACTGAGCTCTGAAAATTTCATTATCTATTTTTGTTCAAAGATTGTGTTCTTAATGCTGATTTTTTGGTATTGATCAAGTGACCTGTGTTTGACAGGTCTAACCTATAGTTATTGAATGGAGCCAGTGCTAGATCCTATCAAAAAGGGCCAAGCCAGCTTCCAGCTGTTGACATCAGCACCTGCAAAGAGTGTGGGACTAATGACAATGTCGGCTTAATTGACTTCTTTCTATAAGAGCAGAAACTCTTCCCAGAAGTGTGTTTAAATACATTCTTAAAAATTAACAACACTGGACCTTTATTAGACCTTTTATATATAATTTAATTAATATATAATTAAATTATATATAAAAATTATTTCTGCATAGTACTGCTCATAGATCCTGTTCAGAAGAACTGATAATCCAGTTCAGGGATCAGCAACCTCTGGTGCACAGCCCATCAGGGAAATCCACTGGCGGGCCGGGACGGTTTGTTTACCTGTAGTATCCACAGGTTTGGCTGATCACAGCTCTCATTGGCCATGGTTCGCTGCTCTGGTCCAATGGGGACTGCGGGAAGCGGCAGTTAGCACATCCCTCAGCCCATGTCGCTTCCCACAGCCCCCATCGGCCTGGAACAGCAAACCGTGCAGTGGGAGCTGCAATCGGCTGAACCTGCGGATGCTGCCCATAAACAGTCTTGTATCGCCAGCGAATTTCCCTGATGGGACATGTACCAAAGATTGCAGATCCCTGATCTAGTTCCTTGATCTTGCAAACACTTACACAAATGCTTAGCTGTACTCACATGGGTGATTTTATATACCTCTATCATCTCCCCCCATAGTCTCTTCTTTTCGAAGCTGAAAAGTCCTAGCTTCTTAAATCTCTCCTCATATAGGACCTGTTCCAAACCCCTAATCATTTTAGTTGCCCAAATTAAGTTCTTCTTCATACAGCGCACTGCCAACCCATTGAACTCCTTGCCTGAGGAGGTTGAACTATAAGAGGGTATAAAAGATAATTGGATAAATTCATGGAGGTCAAGTCCATTAACGGCTATTAGCCAGAATGAGTAAGGAATGGTGTCTCTAGCTTCTGTTTGTCATGGAGGGTGGTGATGAATGGCCGGAGAGAGATCACTTGATTCTCACCTGTTAGATTTACTCACTCGAGGCACCTGGCATAGGCCACTGTTGGTAGACAGGATACTGGGCTGGATGGGCTTTTGGTCTGACCCAGTACGGCCATTCTTATATTCTTATGCTCCATCTAATCCAGTATCTCCACCAGTGATGAACATCAGATGCCTCAGAGACAGTTATAAGAAGCCCTCTTGCAGGCATTTAAGGAATAACCTGGAAGATTTGTTCCTTACAGCGATCAGTTCATGTTGGCTAAGGCCGTGAAGCCTAACTTAATCAATTCAGAGGCTTAAGACATTGGTGCATCGTGATCCCTCTTATTCTCTGCCTATGGTACACAATAGCTTAGTCTCCTGAGGGCTGTAACACTT
Organism: Dermatemys mawii; assembly: GCA_007922305.1. Classification (NCBI taxonomy): domain Eukaryota; kingdom Metazoa; phylum Chordata; order Testudines; family Dermatemydidae; genus Dermatemys; species Dermatemys mawii. The sequence goes on from ML677334.1 coordinate 69,178,811, forward strand.
TGGTCTAATTATAGTGGCTGAGTTTGGTTTATGAGTGATGTTGATGTCCTGTGATATACAGAGGCCAGACCATATGATCTGGTGGTTCCTTCTGACCTCAAACTCTCTGACTCTAGATGCAGTTATAGTCTTTCTACCAGTCTTATCATTTTTTAGTCCTTCTGGTTGTAAATCTTGATGTCCATATAAATGCCCTTTTTATTTTAATCTTGCTAATTCATTGTCCTCATTGTCTGCTCATCTTATTGCAATGAGTTCCATAGACTAATGGCATAATGTGTGAAAAAAATATTTCCTTTTGTGTTAATATGCTGTAAGAACAAGGAGTGGAAGACAGGAATAGCGATGAGACCATGTGGCTTCCTAAGTGTACAATGAGCATTTCTTAAGGGATATGTGGGTTTTATTTCTTTATTATGTTTTTAAGATGAGACATGTAAAATCTATTCCCATTCAGGTAGCCTGAGAAGAGAAAAGCATTTGGGTTACATGGTAGCGTGCATGCATGTGGTCATCTTGTAGCAATAATGCTTCCAAATAATACATAACACTTTACATGTTCAAGTCACTAGGCAGGTATTAAATAATCCTCACAACCCTCAGATGTGAGAATAAATATTCACTTCCATTTTCAAGTGAGGAAACTGAGGCAGAGTACTACAACGACCTGCCCAGTGCCACATAGCAAGATAGTGGCAAATCGTCTTCAGAGCTCTTGATTCCCAAATCCTCGTTCATTTCTCTAGATCACATTTCCTTATGAAAAGGCAGAGGAAATTATGAAGAATTGAGAGCAAAGGAGTGGAGCAAGACGATGGCCGCATGGATGAGTCGCCATTCATAGCACAGCTGCGAAAGCTGTTCCCTTCATCTTCAGCAATTTCTGTATAGAAATCTAATAGTTGCCAGAAGGTTAATCTCCAGAGACTTCATTTTTGGCACAAGTTTTGAGATGGTTTTGAAGACCTAAGAGAGGAAGAATCAGGTGGCAAGCTCCTTAAAGCAGTATTTGAACCAATAAACTTCAGTGACTGTAAATGGAGTGAAAGCAATTTTGCCACCCTGTTACTGTTGCACTGAGCCAATCTGAAAATAAGTACAACATCAAATGTTGGTGCTGATTCCTTGGAAAATACTTCTGTATTGTTGGGGCAACTAAAATTTTATTGGATGCTTTCTTGAAAGTTTTTGAATCAAGAATAAGTTCATTTAGCCCCGATTAGATTGTCCTCCTCTCCAGATCAATCAAACAAGTGGCATGGCTTCTAGTCAGAGATGGGTAGCCTTAACCTTTTCTGATGTTTTGATTAAATAAGACAAAATTATTTAACGGTCAAAAATGGAGACTTTTCAAATTATCATTAAAAAATGTTGGGGGACATACTAGCCCCACTGAAGTCAATGATGGAACTACCACTGACTTTAACAGGGTCAGGATTTCATCCTTTAAGCTCAGAGCCTGATTATGCTTTCATTTACATTAGCGTGGAGTAACTCCACTGGGTGTCATCTTGGAAGTTATACCTGTGGAAAAAGTAGTGTAGCTGAAGAGAGATACAGTAATAATCATAGGCTTGGTCTACAGTAGCAGGGGACGGGGGTGTCGACCTAAGATATGCAAATTCAGCTATGTGAATAACGTAGCTGAAGTCGGCGCATCTTAGGTCGAATTACCTGGCATCCTCATGGCAGCAGTGGGCTTGCGCCTTTTGGTGAGCTGGAGTTCCGGAGTCGAAGGGAGTGCATTTGGGGATCGATTTATCATGTCTTGACATGAGCCACAGCTGATCTTCCAAGGTCTACAGAAATATGTATGGTATGTCAGAAGGAAGGATCAATAAAAATGAAATGGCTTAAATAATGACAGCAAATGGTTCTATGGCAACTCACCATACAGAGTCATTGGAAAATAACTGTAGCCCAGAAGAAGAAAAGAGAAGGGTATGTACATAAAAAATACGCTTAAGGATCAGATAAGCAATTATAGGAAAGTAAAAATAGAGAATAAATTAGAAAGGGACATCTGAAAGATGTCAAACTAAACATAATCGAGAATATTTTTTTTTAAAATGTTCAGGGTTAGCCTAATTCTGTTCCCACTGGTGTCCATGGGAATATTATAATTGACTTGAATGGTAGTGGAGTTCAGCCAGCACCTTATGCTTTTGAATATCTTATCCTTAATCAAAACATATTTTGTTTCATTTGGAGAGAGGCAGAGAGAGAGAGAGAACTTCTGAAACAACATGAATAGGAATCAGAAGAACTAGTAACCAACAAAATAATTATGGTACTGTAAACAACAACCCATCCAATACTAATTAATAATTCATTAAAAATAGAAGAACAAAAAGTCAGCGTATTGTATGAAGAAGCATTAATTGTAATCAAGGCTATGCATTTCAATGAATGGAATTCAAACTGGGAAACAGTGTGGGGGGAATTAAAAGCCAATGAAGGAAGATAACCAATAATTTAGAAGTTAGTGGGTTAACAAATGTACTGAGAAGGTGAGAGGTTGTTTTAAATATGTACCTTTCTTATTTCAGGTTTAAACATAATACAGTCCTTGCTTCAATATACAGTTGAATTACTTATTTTGTTTTGTAATGCAAAACACAGTGAGAGGATTGTTTTTAAAGTTCTTAAATGTTTTATGGAGCACTGGTGCTGCTAAACTATTAATAAAAATCAAAGACTCAATTATTGTTAATAGATTAATTTATTATGCAGATAAAGGATTACTTAATAAGGAACAATTATAATGGAAAAAAGACTGCAACTTCATTAACCACAATAGCTATGAAAAAGGCAGATAGCTTTTGCTGCAACTGCTGCCTGAGTCCTATTAAATTTCAAAATTCCTACTGCTGGTTGAGACAACTTGGGTAAATCCTCTCAAATGTATTTTATCCAAGGGATTACAGCCATAATTTTACTGCCAATCAGGGCATTCCTGTTGTTTCTCTTCTAATATGGATGGAAGAAAACTATTTCATTTACTAATACCCCAAGTGATTTCAGACTGTCAGTCCACGAAGTTGTTGGTGCATAGAACAATCAATATGGAATTGTCTCCTCCTGTTATTTTGAGGAACAAAGAGAAAACAACAATTAAGTCTGTTTGGTAGTCTCTGCACAGATTTCAGAGTTAAACCACCAGATTGGTCCTGATCTGGTCAAATTTGTGGAGCTCAATCCTTCCTATGAAGGGCCTAATCTTGCAAGTTGCTAACTGTCCTCACCTCCCATGTCTACTGCTAGAGTCAGGATTCTCCAGTCTCTCCTACAGTTCTGTATGTACCTCTCCATACATTGGAATTGCAAGTCCTATGAAAAGTGACAGTATAGGACTCCTGGCTGAAAAACTAATTTTTATTAAAACAAATTGCTCTTAACTTTAAATGAGACAATGGCTACAATATGGTTTAAATCAAACGTTTTTCTTTTTTCTGAGATTCATCTGGTGACACCAACAAAATATGGATTTTGAGAAAGTGCATTTTCAAACTTCTCTGGAATGTCAAGATTAAAACACAGGAGTGGATCCATAAATCTGAACGAAGAGGGAAAGTGAAAGAAGAATGTCAAAACAATATACTTCTGTTAAATCCTTTTCTAAAGGTGTAAATTGCCATTCTGACACAATTGCCAGTCTGAACTACTTTGTCTAATAATGAATTTAATCATAAAAATAGCTCCTTGTACAAAGACAACAGATTGGCTATCAATTCCTGAATTTGGTAGTCCATGAAATGATCTGTTACCCGCAGGACTAGATTTGACCCATTACTAAATGCAAACATGGTGATGAAAGTGTACTTCTGAATGCTAGAAAGATGCTTGCAGAAATCAGTTTTATGGGTTTTCATTAAGCCTGATTTGAGTTCTCCCAAACATTGAAATATCATTTAAGCTATTGATAAGGAAATCAGAAATTCTTCTGGGGATAGAGGATTTCAAAGGTATTATAAACAAATTATTATTAGAGAAGATAAAATGTTCATAGTCAAATCTGGTGAAACTTACCTGGTTTGTGTTTCATGAACCCAACACTCACCTAAGTTCATGGACTTTTCTGCCTGCTAGCCTGAAATGTCTTACCTTCCTCCAATGTTTCTGGCAATCACTCATTCCCTTCATCTTGCTCTTCTGTTGGCTAGGACAGGAAATGGATCTCTACTGCTAAACCGGGATAAATCACCTGGGTGAAAGAGATAATGTTGCCATGCCCTAACTCTGCACCAGAGGATCTCTAGAGCCTCAATGTCTTCAATGATGCAAAGACCTACATTGCCTGATTAAGCACCATATAATAACCACCAAGGATACTGGAACACTTTTTATAGCGGGGGAACTCAGTCATTGAACCAAACTGTAAACCCTGTATATGGTGGAAACCATTTCAAGCTGGGGGTAAGGCACCCCCAGCATCCCTAGTTCCAGCACCTATGGTAACCATTCAGGTTCACATGGAATTTAGGATTTTATACAAACCTGAAACTCCAAGAAACTTGAAGAAATATGAGTTCCAGAGGAGCAAACCTACTGGTTTGTTATGAGAAACTGGGAAACCTGTTTATTTATATATATATATATAGTGACAAAGTCCCAAGTCTGTATTTGTGGGTCCTGCGCTTCCTGGCAAATTTAGGGGCCTCAGAAACACATCTAGGCCCAAGGGTGACCTCCCTTTCTCAGTAATTAATTAGGGGAGGCAGAAAGGGGAGAGCCCAGGCCCGCCCTCTACTCCAGACTCCAGTCCAGGGATCCTAATAGTATCAGCTAAGATGGCTGACCTTTTAGCCACAAAACACAATACAATTCCCTGGGCTACTTCCCCACAGCAGTCCCTGCTTCTTCAAACTCCACTTCACACTTACCTCAGGGTCTCCTTCCTTGCGAATGATATGTTGTCCACTACTCAGTCTCACCAATAGCACAACTTCTTCCCACAGCTCCTGACATTCACACCCACCTGACTAACTGGGAGGGTTTTTAACTGATTTCAGCCAGCCCCTGCTTGGCTTCAGGTGTCCCAATCAGGCTAGCTATTTCTGCTGCTTTCTAGAAGCTTCTTAATTGGTCCCAGGTGTCTTGATTGGCTTGGAGTAGCCTTTGTTTGGCTATCCAGGGAACAGGGACCTGCACATCCTAAGGCTGATATACCTGCCTTCCAGCACTCTCTTATACCCTTCTGGACTGACTCCGTCACAATATATATTATATAAGATATCTATAATATCTTATGGGGGAAAGGTGTCGGCAGGCTGCCCTGAAAGATCACTCCTGCTCCTGCAAAGTGTTATATAGATTCATGAGGGAATTCGGGCCATGACTGTGAGACAGTGATTGGATCTAGATTCACAGAAGATTCTATAAAACAAATCTTGTGGGGCAACTTGAACTCAGTTTTCAAAGATGGGAGAAACACGGTTTTCTTGAAGCTTGTCTCAGTGCCACAGATTTTTTTTTCCAGAATCTGACCTTGCAGAATTATGCATTCTTGAGAGTCTATAATGAATGAATCGATATTGAGAGTGCTCAGGCATACGGTGATGAGGACCATGTAAGTACCTAGCTATTTTGAATCTGGAACTGCGCAAAGTACTTTATTGGAATTCATAAGGAAGGATTTTCCCCCTGAGCTTTTTATAAAAGTATTTGCTGAGTTCTCCCTTAATCCCCATTAGTGAGGACAGTCAGGACATAATTTAGTTTTGATGTTTCCTTTGCAGGTCACATTTAAAGGAAAATAATGAAACATACACAGATCATGCTTTGGCTATTATAAAAATATCCATCTTCTCTTTTTGATGTGGCTCATTTCAAACAACACATAGAAGCTCCTGAAAAGAGATCTAGTCATATATTAGCTTTTCTTTAGCTATATGATTACAATGGAAAGTCAAAAGGCCATACTATGTGTGCTATGGCATTACTAATATACACTGATTGTGCATTTATTAATATTTATACTTTACCTGGACATAATAAAATACATTTTAAAGCTGACTTTATTTCTTTTTGAAAGTATGTAATTAATGTTCAAAATTGAGAGTTTGGATGGGATAGCTTAATTCCTCGGGTTAATCAGTTGATTGTTTTACTGAGAAATGGTCTGAGGACATAAAACATGACTTAAAGATATGGTGACCATTCATGTTCATTTTGACTGAGACAATCCCCCTTTTTCAGCTCCGTCCTATGCATCCCGATTTTTTTTTGCCAAAACTGGGTATTTGTCTCTGCTGATGATTTGTGCAGGCAGCGCTGTTGCCAGCAGCAGTGCAGAAGCAAGGATGACAATACCATACCACACAACCCTTACTTCTGTGTACATTTTAGCGGCAGCACGGCCTTCAGAACTGGGCACCTGGCCAGCACCTGCGGCTCTCTGATTGCCCTGTTCTGAAGTCAGTGCTGCCGCCAGCAGCAATCACTTGTTGTACATGTGATGCTTTTGTCTTTTAGGGGGGACTTGTGCATATTTGTGTCATTAGAAGAATCAGTAGTTTGTGAGTGGTCATTTATTGCTATAAAATGTCTTGGAAATGGTTGTGTAATTTTAATGAAGACCTCCAAAAACAGGTCAAGTCTCTAAAAAGGCACTTCAACATCAGACAACAGCAAAGTTGTATGTGAGACATGTGGAGCACATTTATCGATTTCCCTCAGCGGCCAGAATGACATTACCCAACACCTTCAAAGCAAGAAATCCAGAGATACTGATAAAAGTAAGTGTTCAACGCCAAGTGTTTCAGGATTTTTTCTGAGGCAAGACACAGAAGCTGAAAGTTTTTGCCAGTGAGGGAGTGTTTGCTTACTGCTCAATGTGGCACAGATACAGTTTCCAGTCTAGTGACTGTTCACCACAATTAATTAAGAAACTATACCAACCTAAGTTTATCTGCTTGCACAAAATCTGAGGCAGTCATTTGCAACATCTTAGCTCTGTTTTCCACTGAAGTGAAGTTTGAGTTGAACAAGTGTTCCTTTATTGTGCTTAGTGTGAATGTGTCAAACAAAAAGGAGCAAAAACTAATTCCTGTTCTTGTACAGTATTTTCTCCCACTGAGTGGAGTTGCACAAAAAATATTGAGTTTTCATCTATATCTGAAGAAATATCTGATTTTCAGTGTGCATTCATCCAGGAAGTGATTGAGAAGTACTCTTAGTGACAGAATTGTTGGAATTTGTGCAGACAAGAACAACACTAACTTTGGTAAATGATGCATGCCAACTTAGGAAAAGAGTCCTTAAGTACTGGTGCGTATGGTGAATCACTGCCTACAAACTGCACTCTTTCTTTAGACATGGAGATCTTCAGTGTAAAGGTTTACACATACTTTCATATCTATACAGTGCGTGTTGAAGAGCTGAAAGACTTATGTTGATTTGTCAAACTCGAATATATCAAATTACTAGAGCATGACAGCACTGGGACTAGCAATACGTAGGATTTTTGATTTATTTGATGGATTTAAAGCATATTTTTTCTCAAGATAAGTGCTAAACTGCTAAAGAAGCTCTTTGATGATCCTGCTACTCAACTGTGGCTTCTCTTTGCCAGCAAACTGCCACATTCCAAAAGATAATGGAGATAATACAGAAAAAGAACTGGTTGGTGACAGAAGTTGTGCTGCAAATACATTCCCTGCAAATTAACTTATCAGAGAGGTTTGGAGAAAGATTTGTCACAACAGAAATGAAGGACCTACTGCACACTCTTGTTGAATGTGGGCAAATAAAAGAAAAAGTTTTACAATGTAGTCAATTTTTATACAACATACTAGTCCTACTTAGAGCTCTGGAGACATGTCTTTGAATGCACTCTGCTGAGGAATACATCACAGTGGGAAGAAATGCACAACTTGCTGCATGCCTCAACAGAATTACCACCTTAAATATGTTGGATGAGAATCATCTCTTTGAATTGTCCAGTGCAAAATCAGTTGTCTCCAGGTGCCTTTTAGACTTGAACCATCAGAGAATGCCCATTACCAAAAAATGGTGGAATTTTTTTTGGGAGATGAATCTTTACCAAGGCTGGGGAATTTGTGCTGTCTGCCTGGTACTATGGTGCCCACTGAACATGTCTTTTCAATTATGAATGATGTGTGGTCTTCTGAAAAATCACCTTTGAATGTCTCCACCCTGAAGCCTGTCTTGTGCGTGCAAGTTAACTTTTCTCTGGACTGGACTGCATCTTACAACAAGTTGCTGAAAGACAAGCAAACCCTTGGAAAACACCGTCAGAGAAATACAACTGGTATCAATCAGCTTCACGCCCTGAAGAACAGCAGCAAGACATGGAACAATGTCAGTAACTATTAAATTGTAACTAATATATATGAAATTATAAAATATATAAACTGCCTTATCTTTTGTGTGTACTACAGTTAAACTCCCCTGAGCACTGATCATCTCTTTCCTGGTGTCTCATTTTCAGTTTAGGAAAATATGATCACCCTACTTAAAGGGAGTGAAACAGTCAATACTGTATTAAGCATTTAATAACTTGTATTAATATGTTTTAGGGTCCTCAATTTGAATTGTGTACATATTTACCACTAGTATTCCCACAACTACACATCTTCCAGCCATTCCTGTCAATGGAGGAAAGTGCACCAACCATCAGTACTACAGCACACTTCAAATTACAATAGCAACAGTGCAAAAGCTTCACTGCTAGTCTTCTCAGTTGTGTAGGGAAGGATTCCTTCCCCAACTCAAATGGATTTCCCTGGAGCGAGAGTAACCCATTCCAGCTTGGTGTGGTCCTGTGTCCCCTTTTAGTGGTAGCTAGAGCAACTAGAGGTTGATAAGTCAGCTACAGCCTTGGCTAAAATAGATGGATCTTTTAGCTCCTGCAATAGATGTTCATGTGCTAAGATCAACAGGTCTCAGATTTGATCCTGGCCATCAACAGCCAGGGTCTGTCAGTGTTACACAAGCACGGTTAGTCACGTTGAAGGCTCCGTGTTCGTCACAACATCACAGTGTGAGAGGGAGCCCAGATTGGTAAGACAGAAGGCTCAGTGGTACCCCAGTTCCAGGTTGCACTCAATGTTATCAATTCCTTCCATGTTTGGTGGTTTTTTGTTTTTTTTTTAAAGCCACACTACCTGGAATCAGGTTTTTATGTTAGGATCTGAGCTTCAGACTTTTTTTTAAAGTAAGTTTCTTGTCTTCATGGTTGCAGAGGAAAACTTGAATACATGGAACTGAAAGGCTGAAAACCAACCAAAAAACCCCAGAAGACTAAGAGAACTCAACATGTGTTTTTTTAAAAACTCTTGAGTGATTTTTAAAATAATTCAGAATTCTAGGGGGCTGGATTCATAATTTTTGAATGCCAGGGTTTGGCAATGCTGCAATCATTCCTGCACTCTGTTTTTCAAGATACCTCCACCTTCCCCAGCCAAATCTGAAAGACATGCTATTTGTCTGGTTTAGCCTTTTATCCAGCAAAATTGTGTCTGGCACAGCAAGGGGCAGCTGTGATGGTTATTGAAATTAAAAAGGATCAAAGATTTGCTTGAAGTTCAATCTAGGTAATACCACTTTACAGGATTAACTCAATGAACAGATGCAGGTCAGCTTTTAAGATACATATTTGCTTCATGAAGAGCATATACATGTGAATGCTCTCTCTTTCCTATAAAACTTGCATCATTCCTATAAATGGGAGATCTTCAACTTTTTGCATGTGCACTTTATGTGTGTTGATTACTTCACTACCCTTCACGAAATCTGAAAATGAAAATAAAAACTATTTTTCCATAAACTGTAATTACTTTAATTGCAGGATAATTATATAAATAATTCATTGAATGTAGGTTTCAGTTTTTCTTTGTTTTCTAAATATTATCATTTTTCTGTGTTTTCAGTTGTATAAACAGAAAACATTTAAGTTAAGATGCAGAGCAGGTGAACTGCATGTGATACCAGGAGAGACAATCAAAAGATGATTAGGCTATTGAAAACTGTCTAACTAGGTGATAATTTTTAAGTGAGCAGGTGTACTTAGTCATTATAACTTTAAAATGGAAAATACATTTGAATTAACTACTGAAAACCTACATTAACAGGTCTTGTTTACACTCACAAAAAAAGCAAGGAAGTTCTGAACTAAACTTGAAATTCACTTATTAAGCCCCAGGGATTAGTCAAATTTTTTAAGACTCAACCAAAATAATATAAAAACTCTCTGTTTCCAGTCAGTAATGGGCTCAATCTTTTTGCTTTATAGAAGTGTGGCAGGTCCGGCCGCACGGCACCCCTCCGAGGCAGGGGCGGGTCGTGGCGGTGGACCTCTGCCTCTCTATAACCCCTGATTACGGGGCCGCATGGCCCAATGGCCCGAGTCACTGAGGTTTCCCTCCCTCAGGGGCAGCACGGCCCAACGGCCAGAGTCACTGAGGTTCCCCTCTCGCAGGGGTAGAGCGGCCCAATGGCCAGAGTCACTGAGGTTCCCCTCTCGCAGGGGGTAGCGCGGCCCAATGGCCAGAGTCACTGAGGTGTTCCCCTCTCTCAGAGGTAGTGCGGCCTAGTGGCGCTGGGGGTAGTGGGACCCGGGCCCACCCACTCCACCGGGTCACGACCCAGGGCTCACCTGGTCGTGGGGCTTCCCTGCCCCTAGCTTGGCCGGGATCCACCCACAACATGCCAAGCGTGGGTGTCCCTTTAACAGTTCCCTGGGTCACATCCTACCCTTTACTGCTGGGGCTTTTGGCATCCAGGGGCCTCCTGCAGCATTCCCCTTCTGGGCCAACGTCCGGCTGGGCTTCCGGCTGCGTCTCTGCTGGGCTGGCCTCTGGGTCCCTGGATCTTGGCTGCACCTCTGTAGGAGCTGGCAGTACACGTCCTTCCCCTCCAGCGGTCAGCCCCAACTGAACAGCTCTGCAGGCTTTTATACTGCTCCTCCAGTTGGAGCATGTGCAGCAGGGCTTCCGGGGCGTGCCTTCCTCAGCCCAGAGGGAAGAGTTAACCCCTGCAGTGCCAGTGCGGGGCCACTCCGCCCCATCACAAGAAGACATCTTTGTTTCCTTAACAATACAGATATTTATTTGTATAAAGGGTCGGCTGAAGCTGCTAGAACCAAGGAAGCATAATCATCACATCATTGTCCCAGTTGTCACATCCCTGGCTTGACCCTTCTCTCCAGGGTCCAGTGGGGCCTTCTTTGTCCACAATTTCTATGACTTCCCAGAAGGTCCATTCTTGGGAGTATTGCTTGAGGAAGGACTAGAGGCTCAAGCTGTCTAATGGTGAAATCCTCACTTCATTGAAGTCAACAGCAAAACTCCCATTGATGTCAATGGGGCCAGGTCGTCACCTTAAAATTCTACCAGTATCAGTTGATCATACCATATGGTGGCAATTCCACATGTTTACATTCTCACTACTTTTCCTAGTACAGATTCATTCCAAGGAGTCAGAGAGTGGTACACTGTCTAGGCATGACAGAGAAGCTTAACAGCAGTGAGACTAATATTGTTTTGGTTAAAGTTTCTACTAGTCAATAAACAACCTTTGATTAATTCAAACGTGTATAGGTTAATCTTGTGATTAAAATGAGGACCAGAAGTCCAGATGGGTCTGCAGTAGTCTTTCTATGTCTCTTCAGAAGATCACTAAATGTTTCTGTACCTTAGTTTTCACATTGTGTGAGGTGATTTCAGATTCAGTTCCTTATTGTTTACTAAAGTACTTTGAGATCAATAGAAAATGCTATGGGAAAAGAAATGCATACATGGTTTGTATGATGTTGTCACGAAATTGCATATCACTAAAAGTTACTCAGTTTTTTTGTTGGTTTGTTTCATTTACTTATTATATTGAAATGCAATAAGCAAACCAAATCTCCACAGTATAAGACAGGTACACGCAGAACACAGTGCCCAAAATGTTGAAAGTTAGGCATAGAAATCCACATTTTGACATCTAAGTGGCTTGATTTACAAAGGGTTGATGGACCCAAAACTCACTGAATTTTTGTAATTTTATTGATAGGCTTTTTTCTACTACTCATTGCCAGATTAGTCGAGCACATATTACCACCATAAACAATTTTGTCCTTGTTTCACTCCTGTGTGCACGGTGTGGATTATTATTATCCCCATTTTTACAGGGGGAACAGAAACATTTTCAAAAGTGGGTTGTAATTTTTTGCTTCACTTTCTGAGCACATGCCACTCTCCTGTCTCAGCGTGTGGGGGAACTTGATGGATCCAACCATGAAGGGTAACAGTCCCAGCAGCAAGGGGAAGGGGTGAAAACATTCTTTGAGGGACACCAGTTAGCTCCTTCACCCCTCTTACCCCGGAGTCTCTGGCACTTTTTAGCTAGCTGTGGGGAGAGAGGTGCTGATTGGCCAACATTCCCCAGCTCCCAGGATTTAACTTGAAGTGGGGTCTTGTGGAGCCTCTTTCATGTCTGTTCCAGCAATCTCACTCTACCCACATTGTTCTAGGAATGGAATCCAGCCTGACAGATGCTGTGAGTCTAGCATATCGTCCATTTGGGGATCAGAAAGGAATGTTTTCTCACATGAACCCATTGGCAGAAGACCAGGGAGTTTTTCACCTTCCTCACAGCACCTTCAGCTACAGTAGGTTAAGTAGGAATACATTTAGCATCTAACCGAAGGACTTGGGTTGAGCTGTTAATTTGTCACAAGTTGCAGCCTGTTTCCAATGTGAGTAAAAGAAAAAAGATGAACAGTTCCCAGAGATAAAAGACCTGGGATTTTGGTGATTGGCCTTGGTCTTATGGGCCCTTGGGCAACCTTGCGGCCTTTGTTGGCCAAGATTCCCATCCTTCTGCACTCTCTGTCCCCATCACTGTGGGTGATAGTACTACGACTGAGAGAGCTGAATCCAAGATGGGTAAGCTGAGGAGATCTTACCTCCAGTTATGGATTCGATGGTAAGGAGCCCAGTATACCCCACACTGGAACCAATTAAATGCCTGGTAGAGGAGAGTATAGCACTTTTAGCCTGTGCTAAAGTGTAACTGAAGTTTCAGCCTGTCACTTAATTCTATGCATGTGCCTGTCTTCATTTTGTTGTTGTCTTCATCAATCAAGTTTTGGACCTCTAGAGGTGCTGAGCACAATCAAATCTGTTAGCAGTGTGGGTAACCAGCCTTCCAATGCTCAGGCAAAATCTGAGCCACCCAAAGTTAGAAGCCATTTTTTGAAACCGTAGGCGTAATTGATTTCCCAAAAGTCACAAAGTCGGCCTATCAAAGTTCTTGAGTCTCTGTTCAGGGGACTAACCAGAGGGCCATTTTTCCTCACCGCAAGGCTTTGAAGTCAATCACACTTGTTGGAGCTCAGCACTTCTGAAAATCAAAACACTTATTTAAGTTCCTAAATATGGATATGCCTAACAAATTAGAAAAGTTTGACCAGTGTGTTTTTGTTAAGCAGCAAGATATAACAGGATGTACTAATTCAGCTAACTGTTAGTGTGTTATGTGAAGTATGAGGCTGCTGATCAAGTGCCATTAATGAAGCTAAGCATGAATTGATGTAGCACAATTCTTGCACTGGAGTGGCTTATTGTCATCTTAAAATATTATATGAAAACTCTGTATGTACATCTATGTATGTTTCTCGCAAGTTCTGAGCCCAGTGGTTTAGACTGTATGCCACTGCTCCCAGTATTCTTATTAACAAGTCAGTTCATTGGTTTGTCCTGACTATTTTTTTTTGAAGAACAGAGTTATATTTTGACATGTATATAACTGAGTTCTATTGCTCTGTGCTCATTTTCAATCTGGCCAACTGGTTTTTCAATCTTTTCTATTAACCTTCAATATCTTTGCAGTTTGCATGATTTCCTCCAAATCCTTCCTTTGTTTAAATTCCGTGGAGCTGTTTGCTGATTTGGCCCATCAAACTATACCAGTATCATTGTGATCTCACAAACAAGTCAACACCACTACACTGAAGTCAAACAAAGGAAAAAACAAACTCAAATTCCCCACTACGAATTATAGTTTACCATAGTCACAGCTTGCAATTCTTATTGGCAAATCATTTCATCCACTTCCAATGTCTGTTTTATTAGCACTTTTTTGAACATACGGTAGTCAAGTTCCTCTCTTGATTACACTGATGTAAATTCAGAAAACTCCACTGAGTTTAGATACCCCAGCACCAAGTGCTCTGATGCCTACAGATAGAACCGAGAGCAGAATTTGACCTGTAGTCCTTCTCAGTATACCCTTCCATTACAAAAGTGTATTTAAGTTGCGTACACTTATACAAGCGTGTGGCTACTGTACTCTCTTATATCAGAGAGGCTCATCCTGTACTCTTGTGTGCATTTCTTTCTAGTCCACATCATGCTTGGCTGTAATGAGATAGAGTTAGATGTTTTCTATTTTGGAAAGGAAGAGGAAAAATGCATCTCGTGTGTGTGTCTGAAGGAGAAATGTGAAAGGGGTTGTGCAGTGAGCTTCCTTGGTATTTTGGAGCATGCTTGTGTGGCAAAGGCACTGGTTTGTACTATGTGACATTGAACAAAAAGATTAAATGTGAGTCACAAAATGCTGATAACAAAACAGTTATAAGAACATACATTTACACTTTGTTCCCTCTTTACTTCTGTATCCACACGTTGTAAATTGTATAGTTAGTTGCTTGAGCATATGTAACGAAATATATTCAAGAGATCAAATAACCAATATCAATCAGGTTTATTACTAAAAGTCAACAATAATATAGTACAGGAAAAAGGTTCAAAATGATAGCAGTTTCTGGGAAGCTGTCTCATGCAATGTTGTTTTCTTCACCTTAAGCAGAAGGTGTGGGCTCCCAAAGTTACACCCTAAAGCGTTCCTTTTTATAACAATACTGTTTACAAATAGTACAATAAAAATACAACAGAAAAGGCGTGAGGCACCTCATGTGAAACTAGCTTTAACGAATCAGCTATTTACCTCTTCTTTTTCTGGTACCATGGTGTACCCTTTATCTCTTTGTTCTTTACATATATATTCTGGTTACCAAGGGTCAGGAAGCCACCTCCTAGATTTGTACCAGGGTAGAACAATCATATATCTTGTCCTTTTCATTTGGAACATTTCATTTCTGCCCTGTGATAGTAACTCCTACCTGTTGCTATGGTAAAACATCCATATGTCCTGAACCTGACAGTTTTCTGATCTACTTAAGCCAAAGCTTACTTCAGCTAATGCAAGGTATTATGGGATACTTGACATAGGTGAACAGAATTATGGGAAGAGTATAATAGATTGTTAGCATAACTTCCCAACACTTATATTACTACTATGCCTAACATATATATTGGCTGACACAACGACACATGTTGGGGTGCATGCACACATAAATACTGCCACTGAAATATGACAAAAAAGGGAAAAAAGGAGCAACAGCAAAAGGCAAACTCTTTTCTAATTGCCTGCTCCTGATCTCCCTGCTGTGATCTCTCTAAGCTGGTGACTTGAGAGCAATTCTGATGCCATTATTACAGAGGAGTAATTTCATAATGACAGAATTAAAGGCAGGAGAAGATTCTTATTTGTTAAAACTGTTTAAATTTCATTTATCAGATCCTGATCTCAGTTACACAGGATAAATCTGGAGTAACTCCACTTATTTTCATCTGGCTCTATAGTACATTAAAGAAGGTCCCATTAATATATCTGCTCTTTTATTTAGAGTTGATTTTACTCGGGTTTCATTTTTGGTGGTAGATGAATTATGAGGGCTATGTGGAAACAGCATATAATTCTTTAAGAAACAATATTCCCAGCTACTCTCTGAACACATTTTGTGGGCCAAAACTTCCTTTTATGTAGAATTTTCAAAAAAACAGTGACTTCTCATATTGAAAACTTCAAAATGGTATGTTTCTCTTTGCGTAAATACACATGTGAATTTTACAAATCCTCCCTTCCCCCTGAAATTAGGACCTTTTTTTAGTGAAAATAGTACAGTTTTGTATTATTTTGAACAAACATCTACAGAACATCAGTTTTGAAATTGATATAGAATGCGGAAACCATAAGTTTTGAGGGCTTCAAAGTTTGCTGAAAACATATTGCACCACCCTAATTGTTCTCAGCTATAACTGTTTATTACATTTTAATAACAAAAAGGGTATTTTGTTTTCTTTCTGTAAACACAGAAATCTTCACAAGATATTTTATGCACTTGCTCTATTTCTGTTTTCTTTACAGCAGAATATACTGTGGCCATACTGATCTGATAAAGCCTGATCCTGAAGCCCATTGAAGCCAATGGAAAGACTCCCATGATATCAGTGAGCTTTGGCTCATGTGCGCACACAATATATGTATTAAAATACATAAAACCTACACCGAGTACACCAAAAATTGTGGCAACACCCTTCCCCCGCAAACCACCATTCCCAGAGACTTTCTTGCTCCAGGTGACAATGGATCATCATTTCAGGCACTGTTAATCCATTCTTACAATTACAGCATTTCAAACCTACATGGTGATTTAGTGTATGGCAAGCCTGGGTGTGCACTAGCCTGCTGTGTGGGTACGATTACACTACCTGCCGGATCAGCAGGTAGCGATAGATCCATCAGGTGTCGACTTATCGTATCTAGTCTAGACGTGATAAATCGATCCCCATGTGTTCTCCTGTCGACTCTTGTACTCCACCGCCGTGAGAGGCACAGGCGGAGTCAATGGGGGAGTGGCAGCAGTTGACTCATCTCCGTGAAGACGCTGTGGGAAGTGGATCTAAGTACGTCAACTTCAGCGGTGTTATTCTCATAGCCAAAGTTGCGTATCTTAGATCAATCCCTCCCTCCTCCAAGTGTAGACCAGGGCTTAAGTTTCCATGTGAACCATGCTACTAAAAAGTCTCAAGTGTGCTTTGATGTCCCGCTGTTTAAAATGGGAGTACCTCCAAGCACAGTGCAGAACTTGTAGTGCATTGTAGTAGGGCCAGTGATTATGCAGCAAGTCAGTGTGCTGTACATTCACATCCTGACTTGCCACATTCTAAATTGCCATGTGAACAAGCCTGTAGTTTCTTCATGATACCAGAGGACCTGATAGAAGTCTGCACAGTGCCCTTTGAACCTCAATATTTAAAATGAATCAAATGCATCAAAATGTATGCCTTATCACAGAAGTAGGATGTGAGATACAATACGTGTGTTCTCTGCAGTACTGTGATCATGACGTCTCTACTTATAAACTGAACACCTTCCATTCTTGCTGTTCTTCTTTACCTCACAACTCTTAGCCATTTAAATGGTGCAAGCTGTTATAACTATAAATGGTTATAGTGTATTAAACATTTATGCTATTTCATGTTTCCCAAGTCGGTTATTTCCATTGTCATATGGAACCATGCCTCCTTAGCCCCCCCCCCCCCCCACCAGAGAAACAAAATACTAATAGTGGACATCAAGAAGCAAGAAGTTTGTGGATAATCAGCTAAGCCAACAGCTATATGAATGATAGAAGTAATGCTACTAAATACTTTGCAGTTTGTATGTGAAGGGTTTAACTTTCTGTATATTTTCTAGTAAAGAGGCATTAATGATACTTTTGAAAAATAGATGGTTATGGGGCATTTATTCACTAAAATACATTGAAAGGTCACTTTGAGCTCCCTGATGCATGAAGTCATGTGCTGGATGAAAATGGGAAAGTTAGGAAGCTAAGCTGTTTCCTTTAATTGGAAGAGATGGCAATTTCTCCAACAAACAACCCTATATCATAACATTACGGTTTAGAAAGAGAATTAGTTGGAATTACATAGTAAACTCAAGAGCTTCCCAATCCTCATGAGAAAGAGCTGTCCATTAGAGCAGTAGTCCTGACTGGCTTGGACAATTATGTGTTGTATATTTATATGCCAAGTATTAATTACAGTATTTCATATGTAGTCACCCGGTGCATTAGGACTCGTGATTTGCATTTCTTCACTTATATTGTCCATGTTTATGCTTTAATGAATACTTATTACACTGCAATTGCAATATTATAAACACTATGTATGGCAAATGGCTATAAATAACTATGCTGCTTTGCTTTTGCACCGGAGTTCTAAGAAGTTGCATAAAACTTCAGTAATTATTTTGGGTTCATGGCCTATAAAGCATAAACACAATGCTGTATATTCACATGTAACATGAGAGGCTTTTCAACAGGAAATTGGAAATGTCTGTGTGATGATTGGAATAAGTGTCTTCATTCCTTTTACCATTGGATCTGTCAGGCATATAATATCTTGCCCTTGTAAGTCTCTATCCTTGTTCTAGAGGTACTGATGATCTTTCAAGGGAGAAAACACTGAATAAAGTGAAAAATTCACTCTATTTATTGATATCAGTTATGGTCTCTTCTATAGGTCAGCAGTCTTATGCCTCACATTAGAACTGGACCTGTGACCTTTTGCTTTTCCAAGTGAATTATTGAACTGGGAGCTCAATGGGGCCAGTTCCGAGGTAAGAACGACATTGTGTATCATTGTCAAGCTCAGGAAAATATTTAAATATAAAGGACCAAATTCATTTCTGGCTTAACCCTTTTGAAATAAATGGAGTCACATCAAAAAATTCACATAATTTATAGACCACAGTAAACCCCTTGAGCACCATACCGTGTGCTTCTTCTCATTTCTAAATTCTAATTATATTCCCACTCATTCTCTTGAGGGATGGTAACTAATTTTGGTCATGATAGATCCGGGCCTAATTTGAAGCTCTGGTTCTCTCTCCTATCATATCCCATTAGGGAGCTATTCAGTCCATCAGCTCTTTTGGAATGTTGATATGTAATATACTGAGCTGAACAACTTTGAAATGCAGCTCCTGGACAAAGATGCAATTTTATAAAATCTATATTATATGATAAACCTCTGCATCTACTCTAAATCCAAGCAAACAAAAGAAAAATATAAGACCTCAGTCAAGGGCGTGTTCAGTAATACATTTTAGTTTAATAGAAATGACCACAGTTTAATAAGAAATAATTTGAAAATACTTAGCTGAAAAATAAAATGATACCTATGTATTAATTGGGGAAATAGAAAACAGATCAGATGAAATTATCACCGGGAAATATTTTAAAAAGAAGCTGTTACCTCTAAAACCATCCCTTAGCTTTAAATTGCAGTATGGAGGAACTATTCCTCTGTCTGCTCTCATCATTCATCTCTTGGATTTCCTTTCTCATTCTCCTCTCTTTTCTTTCTTTTCTTTTTTTTGGGGAGGGGGGAGAAGGGGATACTCCTCTTCCTTCTCCGGCTTCTCCCTTTTTCTCACTGTTAATGGTGAGGAAGCTCATGCAGAACATATAGAAAGTGAAGAGAGTATCCTCTTTTTTTTTTTGTATGCTCTATACCAGTGGTTCTCAACCTGAGATACGTGTACCCGTGGGGTATGCAGAGGTCTTGCGGGTGGTACATCACCTAATCTAGATATGTGCTCAGTTTTACAACAGGCTACATAAAAAGCACCAGAAGGTTCAAACTAAAATTTCATACAGACACTGACTTGTTTACACTGCTCTATATACTATACACTGAAATGTAAGTACAGTATTTATATTCCACTTGATTTATTTGATAATTATATGGTAAAAATGAGAACAAGCAATTTTTCAGTAATAGTGTATTGAGACACTTTAGTATTTTTATGTTTGGTTTTGCAACCAAGTTGTTCTTAAATGATGTGAAACTTGGGGTTATGCAAGATGAATCAGACTCCTGAAAGGGGTATAGTAGTCTGGAAAGGTTGAGAGCCACTGCTCTACATACACACACCTCATATTAAAGATTCTCCTCATCCCTGGGGAGATGGAGGGAAAGTGTGAAAAATTCCTCAGTGTTGTGTTGTGGGTGATTCACTTTACTGATGAAGTAAGGGGCACTTAGATGAGCTCCAATATAACTGAGTAATCAACATTCCATATCTGTTCCAAAGTGGCTACCTCCAAATACACAGTGATTCTCATTTCCCTGCTCTCAGCAGAATTACCAATAACAAGAATCAGATAAGAATGAAGAAGCTGCTAGCCACTTTCAATATCAATAGTCTTTGTTTATTCCTTATGTTAAATGTATTTGTTAAATTCATCGATCCTACTGCTCCACTCCCTAGTCCTGATCCCCACCTGAGCTGTGTGGCTCAGATATTTCTTCATCACAAAGATACTTAGCTAAATGGGAAAGAGGCCAAGAGGAGGGAAGGGAACATCCCATTTAGTCATAGTGGACCCATATGGAGGGACAATAACTTCTCCAGAGATTTACTACCAGTAGCAGTGGGTGAAAGCCATATGAAACATGGTTACTATCACTCAACCACAGATAGCCTTAGGTGAACACTTATACTTAATTTCTTTGGGTTAATTTCTGAAATCCTTTCATGGAATCATAAAATATTGGGTTTGGAAGAGATCTCAGAATGTCATCTAGTCCAATCCCCTGCTCAAAGAAGGACCAACACCAACTAGATCATCCCAGCCAAGGATTTGTCAAGCTGGGCCTTAGAAACCTCTAAGGAGGGAGATTCCACCACCTTCCTAGGTACCCATTCCAGTGCTTCACCATCCTCCCAATGAAATAGTGTTTCCTAATATCCAACCTAGCCCTCCCCCACTCCAACTTGAGACCATTGCTTCTTGTTTTGTCATCGGCCACCACTGAGAACAGTCTAGCTCCATCTCCTTTGGAACCCCCCTTCAGTTAATTGAAGGTTGCTATCAAATCCCTCTTCCCTCTTCTCTTCTGCAGACTAAATAAGCCCAGTTTCCTCCACCTCTCCTTGTAAGTCATGTGTCCCAGCCCCCTAATCATTCCTATTGCCCTCTGCTGGAGTCTCTCCAATTTGTCCACATCCCTTCTGTAGTGGGGGGACCAAAACTGGATGCAGTACTCCAGGTCTGGCCTCACCAGTGCCAAATAGAAGAGAACAATCACTTCCCTCGATCTGCTGGCAATGCTCCTACTAATGCAGACCAATATGCCATTGGTCTTCTTGGCACAAGGGCACACTGCTGATTCAAATCCAGCTTCTCGTCCACTGTAATCACCAGGTCCTTTTTTACAGAACTGCTGCTTAGCCAGTCGGTACCCAGCCTGTAGTGGTGCATGGGATTCTTTCTTCCTAAACGCAGAACTCTACACTTGTCCTTGTTGAACCTCATCAAATTTATTTTGGCCCAATCCTCCAATTTGTCTAGGTCACCCTTGACCCTATCCCTACCCTCCATCATGTCTATCTCCCCCTCAATTTTTGGATCATCTTCAAACTTGCTGAGAGTGCAATTAATCCCATTACCCAGATCATTAATAAAGATGTTGAACAAAACTGGCCCCAGGACCAACCTCTGGGGCACTCCAGTTGGTACTGGCTGCAAACTAGACATAGAGCCATTGATCACTACCCATTGAGCCTTACAATCTAGCCAGCTTTCTATCTACCTTATAGTCCATTCATCCAATCCATACTTTTTTTAACCTTGCTGGCAAGAATATTGTGGGAGACCTTATCAAAAGCTTTGCTAAAAATATATCACATCCACCACTTTCCCATATCCACAGAGCCAGTTTTCTCATCATACAGGGCAATCAGGTTGTCAGACTTGACTTGCGGTTGGTCAATTCTTTCCATTATAGCTACTCTTCCACATTCTACAAAGAGTAACATAAACACACTGGAGCATTTAACTCTCCTTTGCCTTGGTTTTCATTTTCTTTCCTGCATTTTGAATCTATTCAAACATTGTGAGTTTGAAAGTGTGACTTGAACTAGGACATGGGAGAGACAGGTTCATATTTACGCTAATGCCCTTCTATAGCACATGCACTGTAAAGAGGACTTAAAATGGATGCAAGTATAATTTACTCTGACTTTAAGGCCCTTTTACACCAGCACGGTGTAAAGGGGCCTTCATGTACAGGAGAACCAGGTCCAGGCTGTTGAATTCAGAAAAGTCTGGAATGAGGGGCGGAAGGTGCAAAGCAGAAAATCCAGTGAACAAAATGAATCAGGCTGTTTTCAAAATAGAAAAACACAGGATCTGATTCTCTTCCCACTGAAGTCAGTGGAAGTCCTGCATTCAAGTGGCAGGCAAGTTTGAAATCTGACTGTGTTCCATTGGAAGATTTGTTGAAAGTCGAAACCGACACACCTCTGCAAAACATGGTCTTCAATGACTTGGCATTTTCCAAAAAATATTCCATCTGAAAATTTCTGAGCTTTACTCATGAACAGAATTTGGCGCTTGTTTGTTTTAGAAGTTGAATCAGAATTTAGAAGCCACCAAAATGGCTATATTTTGTTTGCTGTGGGAGGATAATTCAGTTCCCTCTTCACACAGAAAGTTAATACAAATGCTAGATAACTTGCACAGACTTCAAAAGAGAGCTTTGAAAAATGCTTTTTAGCCTTAAAAAAGGAGACCCCCCACTTCTCTTTTTCTCTCTCCCCCAGTGTTATAGTGAACAGACATGCTTTCAAGAAATTCAGTTGAAAATGGCCAACTGAATTTTAACAAAGCATTTTTGGTCAATGTAAAACTGGGAGGGCAGGGGGAAAGAGTGTGGTTGTTTTCCTAATCTCTGGATTAAAGTGGGTGTCCTACTGCTTCTGAAATTTAACCCCAGAATACAGATATGAGTGCAGGAGGTGTTTTTATTTGGAAAAATATTTAATGTTACTTCATTTGAAAACAAGAATTTAAATAGCCCTTTGGTATGACAATGCTATTGTTGAAACTAACAAAAATGAAATTCAGCTATCTTCCATTCCTTTTTTACTTGGGTTTCAAATAGCTACCTCAGTTGCGTACCTGTGCCTTGAATTTTATAGTCTGCTCAATATTCAACATCTTAGATTCACCATCATTTAACATCAGTTTACCTTTTACAATGGTCAAAGAGTAACATCACTCTCCAGTTACTATGATAAAGCAGCCAACTTCCTGGAAGAAGTGAATACAAAGAACCATCTGTACAGTTCATACATACATGACTACCTCTGTGGTCTGGGTAAGCTGTAGTCCATTTTAAATGTGGTATGAGTGGCAATTCCTGACAGAGGAATTCACAAAGCAAAATGGAATGTTTAATATGTCCATTTTCATGGAAGTCCCTAGGTGCCCTTCAGTTCACAGCTGTTCCATGGCGTTGCTAGTGCTGGTGCTCCAGGAACAACCTAAGGGTCAGAGTAAACCTACACTGTAAAAAAGCACACGTTACCAAAAAATGACAGCCAGTCTCATAGCTCAGGTCAATTGACCTGGGCTCATGAGGTTCAAACTATAGGGCTAAAAATAGCAGAGCAGACTTTTCCACTTGGGCTGAAGGCTGAGGTGTGCAGTGTAAACGAGGCTTGTGTCTGTTTGTGGATGGTCCAAGGTCATAACAATCCTACTTCCTGCTCCTCCATACAAGATGGGCTCCTGTTTTCCCTCAGGTCCAAGGAACCTGACTGCTGGGGAAAGATAGAACCTGATTACTTATCTCATTTGTTTACATCCCCACCTTGAAGTTTTTAGCAGTTCTGTCCTGTGCAGCTGCTTTTCCCTCCTTGCTTGCTCCTCAGCTCTCAGCGCTGCGCTCAGATCTACCAGTGGGAGTGGAGAGCAGCAGCTGAGGAAGACAGAAGGAGAAGCAATCAGCCACCATTTTGTTGCACACTCTGCCAAGCTGGATGCTGGCATTTCTTTTAATACCTCAGGCAGCAGCCAGTCTGGGACCATGGCTGGAATTGTGAATGACTCACATCTGTTTCAAAAACCTAGGTTGCGTCTGGACTTTTGGCAGCTCTGTGTGCAAAAATGTGCTGCTAAAAAAGAGCAGCAGAGAAAGACCATTAATATATGATGACTCTTTGCATGGAAGGGGTTCTGCGAATTTCAGGACTTGGCATGGGAGAGGGAATGACAGCTGTCTGCAGCACTGTGTCCTGCTCTGCACCTGGATTTAATTTCTGTATAGAAATTCAGGTAGAAGGAAATGCAACTTGAAGCCATGCTCAGTTCTTGCTGAGCAGTAACAGGGGACACAGCCAGTGCAAGAGGGGCTCCAGCTGGAGCCATGTCTCCAGGAAGGAGGAGAAGATGACCAATAGAACAGTGCAAGAGGGGCTCCAGGAAGAAGGAGGAGAAGACCAATAGAACAGCATGGCTATAAGCCTTTCCCTGTGACTCTTGGAGATCTGTGGGACTGAGGAAGTGCATTTTAGAAAACCCATTGCTTCCCTAATCACTCCTGCTGATACTTTCCCATTATTTTTCTCCACCGGAGCAGATGATCTAGCCCCATATTATTCATTTAATTAATCAATAGAAAATTCCTCATGTTTGGAAGTTTAGTACATTATGTGGTACATTCCCCCAATGACTGGCATGGGGATCTGTGTGCATAATTTGCACTAACATCAATGGCAGCTATCTGCTGAAATCTCTCATGCATTAATGGGAAAATCAATTCCTAAGCATTCAGCCAAGCTATTTCCTTCTTCTGTCATTTTACTTTCCATTGAGTTGAAGGTGGTCAGAACTTTGACCAAGCATGAAGTTGCTTTTAGAGGGAGGTTTCTCTGCCATTCCTGATGAACTGCTGTGTGAATATTTATATGTAATCTCATCTTTACTTTTGTTGCAATAGCATTCCATAAACACATGTGGAGATGGACGCATACACACACCCATAATAATGACAACCGCTAAGCTGATTCTGTTGGGGCCAAAGCTTTCCTCAAGGCTTTCATGTTTTGTTTAGGTCTGACTCAACAAAACATACAATAATAAATTAATAAACAAATAACTAGGTAAATAAATAATTGGATCATTGCTGATACCTTATTTAAATACAGTTTTGTTTAAAGCTGCTTGGAGCCTAATTTACCTTTTCATAAAACTCAATCATTTGTGCCACTATAGATCATTTTACTGCAGCATTAGGTTTTTAAATTGGCATCCTCGACATCTGGCAAATGAGGCTCACTGTCGTTCCTTCTATGGGCTTGTTTTCAGTGGGGAGAGAAACACATCATCCCCATGAGATGCTGCTTAGACCTGGTCTATACTAGTGAGGGGTGGTCAACCTAAGATATGCAACTTCAGCTTCATGAATAACGTAACTGAAGTCAGCACACCTTAGGTCGACGTACCCGGGGCCCTCACAGCAGCAGCGGGCTCCCCCATCAACTCCACTTGTGCCTCTTGGTGAGCTGGAGCACCTTTGGGGATTGATTTATCACATCTAAAGGAGATGCAATAAATTGATCCCCGACTGATCACTACCCACCAATCCGGCAGGTAGTGAAGACATACCCTTAGCGGTCCAATTATGGATGCAATATACCCAGACCCTCTGAAACCACAAGTTCAGTTAGTATCTTTTCATGTGTATAATTAATTCCATCTACTTTATTATGTGGGCTCTTTCAGGTAATATTTTATAATCTGAGGTTCTGTGAACAATGAAGCTTGTATGGCATTCTTCATCAGAGTTGAAGCTTGCCACGGTTGTCTGATCTAAAAATGTCCCCCAACTAGCTGTTGCTATTCCCTCACCTCAGCGGTTGTTCTATAATTATGCCATCTGTAAAAAGAGTGCTAGTTAATATGTTCTTTATAGGCAGGGCTGGTACCATTACTTTTAGCTAAGGTTGTTTGACACTTCCCATTTAAGACTGTTTTCAGTTGCAAAATTTTAACAGTTCAGACTACATTTTCCTAGCTGGATGTTTGCTTCAGGATGAATTTTGTTTGGAAAGTTTCAGCAAAAATGGATCAGCTATTTCCAGAAAGGTGATTGGGGAAAAATGTTTTGCACATGTTAAAAACAATCTTACAGCTGTTTTCTTCAGAAGTTCTAGCACCTCCATGCTTTCATAAGTGCCAGACACTAAGCAAGAGGGTGGTCAGGGATTTGCCTTTTTCTGTTTCCATGGGAGAAAAAACCACCCACACTTAGCGAAGTTATACACCTTTGAAAAATCTCAGTTTGTACAGGCTCAGATGAGACTTAGAGTTTAGCACAAGGATTTCCCTACAGTGAAGGGCCATTGGGGCAGAGCAATGATGTGAACGGTGACATGACAAACAACAGTGACCAGAACACTGGACTATGTTTTAGTGACTCTTCTCCAGAAGCTAGATTTGTGACTGGAAAACTTATATAAATATATGTTTCCTCATAGGCCAATATTTTTTAAATGAGTTATTTGCCAAGACATTATCTCACATCATTGCTGTCTCAAGAGGTCATTATCTTGGGGAGTTTCTGTACTAAACTTTTTTATTATTATAATTACTTTTTATTTAAGAATGGCTATATTGGGTCAGATCAATGGTCCATTTATCCAGTATCCTATCTTCCAACAGTGACTGTTCTAGGTGCTTCAGAGGCAATGAACAGAACAGGGAATCATTCACTGATCCGTCTCCTGTTGTCCATTCCCAATTTCTGGTGAACAGAGGCTAGGGACACTCAGATCATGATGTTGCATCCCTGCCCATCTTGGCTAATAGCCATTGATGGACCTATCCTCCATGAATGTATCTAGTTTTTTTAAAACCTGTTATAATTTTGGCCTTCCCAAAATCCCTGGCAAAACATTCCACAGGTTACTGTGTATTGTGTGAAGAAATACTTCCTTTTGTTTGTTTTAAATTTACTGCCTCTTAATTTCATTGGTGACCTCTGGTTCTTATGTTAAGTGAAGTGATAAATAACACTTCTTTATTCATTCTCTCCATGACAATTAAGATTTTCTAAGACTCTATCACATCCACTCTTAGTCGTCTCTTTTCCAAGCTGAAAAGGCCCAGTCTTCTTACTCTCTCCCCGTATGGAATCTGTTCCATATCCGTAACCATTTTTGTTGCCCTTCTCTGTATCATATCCATTCCAATATATCTTTTTTGAGATGATATGACCAGCACTACACACAGTATTTAAGATGTGGGCATGCCATGGATCTTTATAGTAAAAGTGGAGGAGGCTGGTTTGCCAGACTGATCAGCTAAGTCGATTCTGACAACCTATATGAAAAGGCTGCAAAACACTATGCCTCTGGACTGCATCAACATGCAGAAAGCCTTATAAGCCAGTCACTGTCAAAGCCAATTTTCGAAGAACTTAGTGAGGCTGTTAAGAATGTTGGAGAAACAACTCAGTTTATGTGAACCAACATGGTTAGGTTTGGGGTGGGTTTTTTTTTTTCACTCTTTTATTGTTTTAAAACAAATCTAGTTAAATTTCTAAATGAAACACTGTTTCAAAAAGAAAAAGTAAAACGTTTCTTTTTGAAAATATCTAACTTTTTTTATTTTTTCATTGGGCCAAATCTATTTGCCAAATTCAACCCACATTCTCTAACAGTTCTGGTTGCCCCAAATCAGTATTTTTCCGCAAATTTACTATTCAACCAAAAAAGCTCACCCAGCTCTAATTTTGAGTATTTACAGCCAGACTTGCTTTTTTCTGGGATTTCTAGTCTGGATTTTTTCTGGTTTGTGCCAGTGGAAAAAGACCTCATTTAAAAAAACACACACACACACACACACACAACCCCCGAAATGGTTATGTGGTTTGTATTACCTCAATCAGATTGACTAAACAGATTCTTTTCAGTACTACACAGATATAGCTCTCTTCAGCACTTGTGAAGGATTTGTTCCTTTCTGTATCAACATCTGTACCAAACTTCACCATGCAGTACAAATACAGTATTTAGGGGACAATGAGTTTCTGTAAAATTATTTTGCATAAACCAAGCTTTCAGAAAGTACAAGTCCTACAGAAATTAAATCCTAAGTGTTTTATACATAGCTTTTCAACAATCACCATAGACCCTTCCCTTACCCCTCAAAAAAGAAGGACACTAAGGGCTGGTAAGTGAATTCTTGCTACTTTGTGGTAGTGCTCTGCATAATAATGCTGATCTAAAAGGAAACTGCAGCTCTCTGCAATCCTTAAACTTCATGAAAAATTCTTTTAGAAATGCTGGCATCTCTGAGGTGATGTAATCTGTTCTCTGGCAGGGATCCCACACAGGAATAAAAAAAAATGTACCATAGGAATTTTTTATGCTATCTAAAAATAACAAACAAGGTACATGACTAGTCACAATGCATATGAGTATCTGGTGAGTAGGTCAGTGTCACCTCGGTGGTTTTGTGATAGCTACAACAATTCAGGGGAAAATGTAAGAGATAAATATCGGTCTATCATATTTTTCACTCCTTGGATGAGAAAAATCTCAACCGACTCGTTCCTTTCAATGCCTCCATTATCAGCATTCTTTTTCTCACCTCCAAGGTCAGGATTAACTAATTGTCTTTCACTACTTTTACCTATGAAGAATGAACTAAATAAATTGAATCGACAGATAAAGTAGTTTATGAATAAATTAAGAAGTCTTTCCCTCTTGTCATTGTCACCCCTTGAAGTGACTGATTAGCTGCTAATCTAAAATCTATCAAGTAGATTCTTTGGGGGGAAAAAAAGCCTAGCTAAATAAAAACAGCTATAAAAAGCTTTTGTTTACAGCAAGATAGAGAATGTGCGAAGTTTTGGGGTCGCATCTTTCACTTGACTCTAAAACTGGGGTTTTTATGGATTTTTAGTGTCTGGAACACCGGTTCCTTTTTGAGGGAGAAGGGATTGCCAAGCCTGAGAAATTCTATTCATTTCAGTATTACCTTGCCCTTCTATCCTATTCAAATGGGATGTGATTTGTCTCTGTTTCTAATTAAATACATCTGACAAAGTCCTCGGGCTCATATTTAAATCTGGTTTACTAACAGAAAATTCAGAGTTGAGGCTGCAGCTTCATCCTCACTCTACCTCACTATGCCTACATACTGCAGCACATATGGAATGGAACATCCTGCACTGATCTCAGATCTTAAACTATACAGACACAAGAGAACAAATTAAGGGCAAAATCCTCCTCTCATATGTGCTATGCAGGGACCAGTGCTAAGCACCTCAAATTAGGGTGTTTCGCACCTGCAATGCACAAACATCATTTCATGAGACCCACCCCCCTCCAGGCTTCAAATAAAGATTGTGCCAGTTGTGCCCGACATCATCTCTGGGCCAAACAAAGTGCCAAGAGTGTGTGGTCTGGCCAAAAAAAAAAGAGTATGCTTTTACCTTGAAGATTGTTCTCCCATTAGATATGTTCACACTTACACAGTCCACTGGACAGGAGATTGAATCAATACATGAAGGCAAGGTAGAGAATGAAACATGACCACTCAATAAATAAATAAATAAATAAATAAATAAATAAATAAAATGTTGCATTGTCCTCAGGCTGATGGAAAATTCAAGTTGTCTTGGAACATTTTATAGTTTCTCTACATAGAAGTTAATTTTCTCTCTATTTTGTATGTTTAGCCTGATTTACTTATATTCCAATTAAAAGAAAATATTACTTAAGTTAGCTATGTTTATCCTTAGTCAACCTATCCGGTAGGAACCCGCTTCATTAGTGCATGAGAGAGATTTAGTCTTCCTTTAAAGTTAATGGCAGTTATGCACGTAAATAGAGCCCTGTGTGGATACCAAATGTGTATCGGCGGATGTAGATATCTGTGGATATAAAGTGGACATCCTGGAGCGGCAGTGGCAAAAGCAGCCACACATGGGGCTGTCGCTCACAGGAGCCAGCATCCCACACAGGCAGCTCCTCCAGTACTGCCCTCAGCTCCAACCACAGGGGCAGCATCAAGCTCAGAAACTTGCTCCCAGGCTAGCGTGACCAAGAACAGCTGCTGCTGAGCCTAGTGCCCCACTCCAGTGGATGGGGCTGGGAGCAGTACAGCCAAGCTGGAGGAGCTGCAAGTCATGGCCCAATGTGCGGCTGCTTTTGCCACTGCCATTCCTTGAATATCCACTTTATATCCACAAATACCCACATCCGCAGATAGAAATTTGGTATTCACACCGGGCTCTATGTGTAAATTCCCAAGCAATTCAATGGGCAAATGTCCCACACACTGAATTAAATATGAAGGAAGTCTGCTTTATTTACCTTTAGTCAACAAGTCACATCTTATTTTATATGTCACAAAAAAGAGAGAATCTCCTCAAGGTATGGCAAACTGGGAACCCAAAGCCAAGTTCTTGTTCACCGAACTTCATATGTTTTATTTTAACCACACATGTACCCGTGCTTCACAGTGAACGTGTTTGTCCCAACTCCCAAGTAGAATATCTTTCCCCAGTCCCAGAAAGGAGCAGTCTTGTGTTTTGTCATTACAACAACATACTGGAACAAGTAAAGATATTGTCCTCTGTCCCTACTGTGACAAAGTTCCAAGTCTGTATTTGTGGGTCCTGCGCTTTCTGGCAGATTTAGGGGCCTCAGAAACTCATCCAGGCCCCAGAGTGACCTCCCTTCCTCAGTAAGTAATTAGGAGAGATAGAAAGGGGGGAGCCCGGGCCTGCCCTCTACTCCGGACTCCAGCCCAGGGACCCTAATAGTATCAGCTAAGATGGCTGACCTTTTAGGCACAAAACACAATACAATTCCCTGGGCTACTTCCCCACAGCAGTCTCCGCTTCTTCAAACTCCACTTCACCCTTACCTCAGGGCCTCCTTCCTTCTGTACAATATGTTGTCCAACACTCAGTCTCACCAACAGCATAACTTCCTTCCACAGCTCCTGACACCCACAGCCCACCTGACTAACTGGGAGGTTTTTATCTGGTTTCAGCCAGACCCTGATTAGCTTCAGGTGTCCCAATCAGGCTAGCTGTTTCTACTCCTTTCTAGAAGGTTCTTAATTGGCCCCAGGTGTCTTGATTGGCCTGGAATGGCCTTTCTTTGGCTATTCAGGGAACAGGGACCTACACATCCTGAGGCTGATATACCTGCCTTCCAGCACTCTCCTATACCCTTCTGGTCTGACTCCGTCACACTACATACAGAGATAGTTACTGGTTCACCACTAACTACGTGCTTGAGAGGTATTTCAGAAGCCACTGTTGCAGCAGGAGATTTAGGAAAGGGCTAATGAACAGCTATCTATAGACATCTGAGAGAACTACCAGACTTCAGGATTCAACCTTAAGGATAGATTTTGAGTTGGGTTTGCTTGATTTTACAGATGGGTAAACTGAAGGATAGGGATGTTATCAGCTTGATTTTTCAAAGGTACTGAGAATCTCCCATTAGTATTAAGAATCTTTGAAAATCAAGCTAAAAGTGACTTGGCCTAAGGTGACATAGGAAGCTTATTGCAGACCTGGGATAAGTGCCAGCTTTGTGCTTTAGCCACAAGACCATGCTTTTTTTTCCTATTTACGCATTTGTTATTGAAATTGTTATAAGTATAGGCCAGATTTTCATCGCTTGTATAAATGGAGTTGGAATTAATTTGGTCCCTAAATTTAGTACCTTGTTTGAATACAAAATATCAGTATTTATTAAAATATCATTGCAGTGTCATTAGGAGATTTTCAGATATCAAGGTAGTTGTGTTTTTCTATTTCAGTTTTTCAAAAGTTTTCTCTGGGCTGGGACAAATGCAAGATCAGATAATAATGTGATACTTTTTTCCATTATAGAACAGTCTTTAGCAGAAGGCTGAAATATGCCCTTATCAGGTGAAGCTGTTTACGAAAGAAACAAAGCTATTCAGGAAGATAGTGTCTCTTTGTTTTTCTAAATTATTTAGAAGGAACGGTTGATCCACTGATATGTGGATAGGTATCCCATGTTGTGTTACCACCACCTTGCCAGGGTATCTTTCTACTCTCTTGTAATTACTGAGCCTAAAAAAAAAAGTATTTTTTTTCTATGGGTACAGTGTAGCACTTCAGATAACATTGTAGAGGCCTATTCCCCAACATATTGTAGATAAGCAGTTTTTCCTTGCATAGTACTGACACTCCTCTAGAATGATTTCATTATCCAAAACCTTCCGAACAACCTGCTTAGAAGTTCAGAACTTGTCTTACCAAACGGAAGAAGACAGGCTTTCAGGAGTTGTGGCCTGCTTCACACACGAGCAGTTAGGAAGTGTGTTTTCTCTTCTGCATACAGAGATGACAGTGTACAATGTGCTCTTCCTTATACTGGCCACTATCATGACAGCCCTAGAAATTTCTGATTTATAAACAGAGAAGACATGCTTGCAGGGTGTTTCAAAAAACTCTTTTTGCAAGTTCAAGTCAGCTTTCACTTTTTGAATATTTGGCTTTTTATATTATGTTTTCTCTAAGTGGAACTTATTAAAATGTCCTGAAAGGTGATTTCGTGGCGTTTTTCATTGACAAGCTGAGTTTTGGTAGAAAAAAGGTACATTCAACAAAAAGCCTGTCAAACAACTATCGAGATGGTCAAGACATTACAAAACACCTTAATTTTGAATTTCGGGGGTGGGAAAGGGACAACATTTAAGCATTTCTGTGTGTGAAAATTTAGTCCCAAGTTTAACCAGTTTTGAGAGTTTAGAGAGCACCTCAGTAGTACAATGACCCCATATCTGAAAATAAAATAGAGACTTACAATCAGAGGAACAAATCTGATCACCATACTTATCCAAGTAGTTCTATGGGGTAAGGCAAGATGGATTTGGATTAGAGTCAACAATGTGAAAGATAAAATGTCAGAAATGGGCCATCATTTGGGAAACCAAAAGACTTGTTTTTCCAAGGAGGGAGAACCCAGAGAAAAAGGCTTCAAGAGAAATTAATGTCTATCAGCATCCCAAAAAATCCCATTGATGTGAACAGGAGTTGAATTGGGACAAAAAAAAAAGAGCAGTTTATAATGCCAATTGTTGGAGACATTTCTGTGAGGAGCAAGGTAGTGCTATGCTAGGCATTGTTCCTTGGAGCTGTACTCCTGTTGCTACAGATTCCAAGGCAGCACGCTTCCCAGCAGAGAGTGGCCCTTGCACCCACCTAGAGTTCCATTGATTTTGGCATCCACATGAGCACAAGAGATTGGCTCATGGAGGTGAGTTTAAATTCGCACCTAAACCTGTTCATCCTATTCACATGCGGAGTCTCACTGAAGAGCATAAGCGTACTCATAGAAGGTGATCGAGCTTTGGCTCACAGTGTCCAAAAAATGAGCAAACATCAATGCTAGGAAAATAGAGCCCTTAAGAATTATCTAAAGATCATAGCAAATGAATAAATATTAATGCAAAATCTGAGCAATGTGTGGTTACGACTGAAATATTCAAAGACAAGTATTGTAATTAAGAGGTTTTTTTCCACTAGACAGGGAAAAGAAATCCTGGATTTATTTTCTGCCTTTAGCTAAGGAGTTGTTATTTTTTGTTTTTTAATTCTGATGTGAGTTCTTTCAGACTGAATGAATAGCTAGTTAATACTTCAAAAGTATGGCACTCCTGTTGCGAAGCATTTAATTTTTTCTGCCCTGTGCTGCTACTTCTAGGTGTGTTACTGGGCTGCAGCAGCTGTTAGTTTGTGTAACCCCTGGAAGTCAGAAGGCATAAGAGTCCCTAGAGCTAATACAAAATATATGGGCATGTCATATCTGGAAATTCCTGCTCTTGGAAATGCAGACTTGGAGGGGAGCCAGAAAGCCTGAAGGGGAGAAGCAGGGACCAGATTTAGAGGCGAACGGAAAGTGGGAAGAGAGTAAAGAGAAGAAAGTACGGAGCATAAAATGCGTGGATGAGAAAGTGAGGCTTGAAAATAACCAGAACAAGGGATGGGTTTTGGAAGGAGAGAAAGCTACTACTCCATAGTGATACAAACCTTTTTGGATTACCATGGCCCAATCCAGAAGGGTACATTTTTCTATACCCCACATAGATGTTTATCAAGTGTCCCTCCTCACCATTAATCTCAATGGCTCAGGACACCTACTGCTCCCCTGGATTAGGAAGCCATAGCCCCACTACACAAACATGACAGGCAGTAGCTCAGTGAAGTAGCTATTGTCGAGGTGCCTGTTGACACACAGTGACACAAGCAATCAACAATATCAGTAGTATTCTTTCTGTCCATTGCCTCCTACACAATATCTGTGAAAACAAAGTAGAGGCAAGTGTTTAACAGACAAAATGGATTGAGGAGGTTAGCGGCCTTCCTACTAATTATGTATCAACACACAGAGAAGCAGCATAACCCGGTGTGGTGAAAGCTGCAAGCATCAAGCATGCAAATCTACTGTGAGATACTTTGTGCACATATTTCGCTAGTGCAGGGAGAGAAATGACAGTGTGAGGAGACAGATAGCATAGAGGGCTGAAGCTGGCAGATGTTAATGTTATCATTTATTGTTATTGTTTTGTTTGGCTGGTGGAGTCTTTGACCATAGGTGATGGCTGGGCTTGCCCCTTTATCACAGCGTAATTAATATTGTTAAGGTACATGGTCTAGGGCAGTGGTTCTCAACTTGCAGTCCTTGGGCCGCATGCGGTGCAATCAGCACACAGCTGCGGCCCATGCAACCTCCTCAGGGCCATACAGGTAGCATTGGATGCGGCCCACATAACACTTCGTGGGTCATGTCTACAGCTCACAAATGTAACTAGGTTGAGAACCACTGGTCTAAGGTGAGGGAATATTATGGGA
The DNA here is from genome assembly GCA_007922305.1 of Dermatemys mawii. Classification (NCBI taxonomy): domain Eukaryota; kingdom Metazoa; phylum Chordata; order Testudines; family Dermatemydidae; genus Dermatemys; species Dermatemys mawii. The sequence continues at coordinate 69,213,373 of ML677334.1, forward strand.
TAGTGAAGCAGGCAGGTGGCCAGTAGATTTTACTATGTTAATGTTTTGAAGCTTAATCATATTCTACTTCACAAAATCCTAACAAAGATCACTGTTAATCCTAACAAAATCCTAACTAAGATCACAACACCGAAAGGGGGTGCTCTGGTAAAGACATGCAGTTACATGTGGTGGCGCATGCGGGTATGTGAACAGACCTAGGACTTAAGGGGAAATTGAAGCTTGTGAGTAACTGACAGACACCTCACCCAATATGGGTAGTTGGGAAGGATGGAGGAGCTGATATATTCGCTGTGATGGTGCCGTAGCAGCAGCCAGCCATGCTTCAGTGGCAGCAGAAACAGCAGCAACAGATCCAAACCCTGTTCCTGCAACTGATGGAGAGCCTGCAGAAATAGCAAAGGGCACAATTTGCAGGTCAGAAATGGTGGCAAGAGTCCCCCTTCCAGCAACAAGAGTGGTTGCAGAAGCAGTTACGTCCAAGGGGTTCTGGGGACATTAGCTGGTACTGGAGAGGGAGAGGGTCCCAAGTAGCCCAAAGCAAGGGGATGTAGAGGAGCTACCAGAGTGCCTCTTGGGATGGCTAGGAAAGTCATTTGGTGTGCTTCAGTTATGTCGAGCTTGGGCATATCAGGTGAGAAAACCCAATAATGGAGAATGATTACTTGGTCTATTGCCACAGCCAGGTTTGTGACCTGGGGTCCTCTCTGAATGGCATTGAGACTCAGACAGATATGCTTTGAGTCAGGTGATATGTCAGTGGAAGGCCTCATGAGCTCCATTTGCAGGCATACCTGTGTCCAGTAAACAGGGGTTTGGCAAAGATGGATTGACTCTTCCCTCTGAGTGTCTTGTGTGTACTTGACAAGATGTGGTCTATCCCATGGAAGAAGTTGAGCTGTGGGGGAGGGGATCCTGGCTGGAAAGGCTGGCTCTGTGTCTGGACAGTAGAGGATCTTCTGTGGCCTGTCACCTTGGGAAGAGACTGGCACTGGCCCTGATGAGGAAGAATGCAGGCCAAAAGCTGGAAGAGATGAATAAAAGCAATGGTCAAACAGAGAAAGGAATGGAAGGATCTAGAAACACCAAGAGGAAGCCCTCAGTCCAGTGATTATGAGAACAGCTGAAAGATTGACAACAAGCACCTCCCAAGAGAAGATTATCATATAGTTAATGAAACTGGAGCAAGAGTTAGCACAGACTAGGGTGGAGGCAGGGCATGGGAAACAACAGCGCTTGAGGCTGGAGCAGTAGTTGGACATATTCCAGGCAGAGAAGGGTGCCAGGGAATGGAAGCTCATGATAGAGACTGAGCCATGTATAATAAGGACCTAAGCCATATCTCATGTGGGAGCAGAGCTATGTGGGTGACCTACAGCCCCTCATCAGCATGCCTGGTAGGTGGCTGGGGCAAAAGCAGTGTTCCTTTGCAGAAAGCGAGTCAGAGGACACCCGTCTGCAAGAACTGGTAGCCACAGAACATGCTCTACAAGTGACTAGGACAGGAAAAGTGCAACATACTGCAGACCAACCAGTGACTCAGGAAGAGAGAAGTCTTTTGCTCACAATGGTTAATGAACTCAAAGAAAAGTTGGACACTGTGTTCAGAGACCCCAAAACCCCAGGGAAAGAAACTGACATACCCTGCTGGGTACATTCTTAAGAGAAAACATGTGTAAGGGGTCACATTAACCTCCACATAAGGCAGGAAGGGGCTAATGAGCTACAGAAGACCCGGTTAGTTGAAACTGAGGCACATGGAGCAGGAAGCAGGCTCCTGAGAGGAGCTTAAAAAGAAGAGCCCTGCTCAGTTGGGAGGATCTGGTACAGGGAACATACATGGAGCTGTCACGGTGGGAAAAGAAGGCTGACTAGGTCCAGGGACTGGGGAAGAGTTTCTGTTGCTTTATACTTGTGGATTTTGAGGACCCTGGCAGGGGTAGAGCTGCAAGTGACCTGGCTGGAGGACTCAGTCTTTGCAACCCAGAAGGTGTTGGAGGCCTTGGTGGGGCAGAGTAAGATTGATGGGAAACTGAGGCTGTGTGGCTGCTGCACCACACATGCTGAAGGTTAGCACTCTGGTAAGGACATGCAGTAAAAGCGCCCTTCTGCCTAAATAGCAGGCTGCATCTGCCCGATTCACACCGACAATAGGAGTGTTCATACGAACTCAGACAACTGTCCTCCGTCGCCAGACCATACAGCCAAAACTCCAAGCAATACGGAAACAATAAAAAGCAACATGTTTTGGGTAAAGGCCTTTGCCTCCCTAAACTCCTCCTTGTCCCAGACTTGCTCAGCTGTTATCTCTGGGGCCATCTCTGCAGCTTCTGCTTCCACTAAGAGATCTCGGGAGCCCAGCACTCTTAGGTGTCCACTTTTTCCAGTTTTAGAATTGGACACCTCCTTCAGCATCATTCTCTGTCCTCTTGGTGTCTTTATAGCATGCTGTTGGGTATGTCGGTGCTGTCCAAAATGACCTGTGGCTCAGTAGATGCCCAGGTACTGAGAATACAGTCAAGTTTGTGATAAAAGGGGTAGGTGGCATGTTGGGAGGACTTGTTGCACCATCACAATTGCTAGCTTGTGCCTGCTATTTGCATTGGCAGAGACTGACTGGAATTCAGTGTAAGTGGAATCCAAATGATGACATGACCACCTGCACATCTATTGTGTGTATGTAGGATGTGATGTGTTGGGAGGGAAGAGAAGGAGCACATGTCGGTTAGCACATCAGTATTTACTAGGTCAGATGAGTGAGAACAGAGGCACTAGGAGGCTTAGTGGGATCTGGCAGCTTGAGGCACAAAGGACAGGTGTCTTACAGAAGTCAGACTCCAATTATTTGAAAAAAACAAAGCATACAGTTGTCTGCTTAGCTGCAGAGCGACCCTATCCTAGGAGGCTCGTCTAGCCTTTGAGACTGTCTGTCTGATTTTTTTTTTTTATTAGTAGTAATACTAATTTTATATTTTCTGGTAGGAAGTTCTGGCAAATCTTCTTCTAACCCAATTTTGCAGACTCCAGAATTTTAGATAAGCTTATTTGCAACTGAATTTTGAATTGTATGGGGTGCCCTAAAAAAAATCACTCATAGTGTGCTCTAAAATCACTTGACTGTCCGATAGAAGGAGTGGCCTGAAGGTGGTGGGGAAATACATTTAGACAGATCAAATTTTAGGGTGACCAGACAGCAAGATTGAAAAATTGGGATTTGAGTGTGTTGGGGAGGGTAATAGTAGGCTAAATAAGAAAACGATCCAAAAACTGAGATTGTCCCTGTGAAATCAAGACATCTGGTCAATGTAAATTTAAGGTGATGACTGAAAAGCTCCTATGCAGTAAAGGCCTCTATGATCAGATTCTTTTGTGTTGCAGTAATTGACAGTTATTGAAAGCGGTAAAACAGGAAGGCTACAGTTAAAACGACCTGATCCTGAAAGTCCACGGCAAGCAGACCTGCCTTTATATTATGGCAGATCTGCATGCTGATAGTCTGCATGAGTGGTCTTATGGTAGATTAGGCCCTGCATGCTGAACATACAGCTGCACTAGGCAAACCGATTTTTGTAAAAGGCCTGTAAACACATACAAATCAGAAAAGCTGACATCATCTTTTTCAGCCCTCTGCAGTTGCAGGTGTGATAGACTGCTTCTGTTGGTGTGGCAACATCAACGTAAGCTAAAGCAAGCAACGTAATAAACACACACCAACTAAATAGGAACTGACAGAAAGCAAGGAAGGAGCATAGTTTCAACCCATAATACTGTGGGCAACCCAGTTAGCCCTTGACCAAGAATGTGAATTTCCTGAGTAAGGAAGGAAGGGTAAATATTGCATTACATTGCAGGATTTTTGATCTCGTTGCAATGGAAGGTTCAGCTTGACAAAATGGGAGGAAGCAAGTGGACTGTCTTTCAGGTTTCATAGCTATCACATTGGGTTTTATTTGATGCCTGTAAATTTCACTGAAATAGGCGACTTGTTTTCTCTGTCTTTATATGTACCGTGGATGACACCAGCACAAACTTCCCTATGATTATATAGTATCATTTGTAATCAAGATCATGACACATCTCCCAAACACCACAGTGTTGAATTCTTGTTCTGTTTTGTTTTAAAAACATTAAACCCTGACTAAATATCAATATAATGAAAAATGGGGGAAAGTCAAACAAAGCTGTCTGCAACCCACAGTACCATTACTTTAAGATCTGGTTGTGCAGCTCAGCAGATGAACAGTGTGCACTCGTCTAGAGTAAAATAGACTTAAGATAAATTATTAAGCTTTTCTAGGAGGTGGATGGGATATTTTCATGTAGACAGCAATGCGTGTTATCACATACAGCAAAAGGATAAATAGACTTGGGCCAACTTGATGAAAATTGTTAAGGACTTGTACATCCTTATTCATAACCAGTCATATCCAGATTAAGGCAGTTTCAGCCAGCCATTTCCAGAATAATCATAAATAACACTTCCAGGCTTCCCTGATCATTAATATGTGTTGATTTGGAAAAGAGTTTTAATTTGCTGAGTCAGGGGTTCTAGCATTTGACTAGTGAATAATTAGAGGAGAAACTTTTTCATTTTCATTTTGTATTGAAGACTAAGAAGCTATTGCTGGAAACCTTGCTGTAGAAATTCAACCTGAAAGTATGTAGATATCTGATTTAGTCTGATTAATGATGTCTATGTATGACAAAATGATTTAAAGCCCCCGGATAAAATTTTCAAAAACACCTAAGTGTAGGAACATCTGGCAATGTTAGACTCAGTATGCAGTCAGAAAGCTGAAGCTTTTTTTGCAGTGTATCTCTTATGATCCTGCAACCATTGATTTGCACCAGTATTTTCTCCCATGAGAAAAGTCAAGGAAGCCACACAGCAGCAACATGTATTTCTAAACAAGTATTTAAAATAGGGAGTAGGCAATTTGGAGAGATTTGGTTTCTTGCTACCAAGTTTTTTTTCAACCCCAGCAACCTTTGCTTCACAATGTGTGTCCTGATGTCACTCCCAAACAGATCATGCTTTGGGAGAGTATCCCCAGAGCACACATGGCAAGAGATGGCTTGCTATGAGGCAGAGCAACTAGCCTTCTGTCATCCTTGTCCTAGGGATGGTATTGTGGAGCATGATGCCTTCTAGGCAGATGTTGTGACACACCGTGATGTAGTCAACCTGGTAACACAACACCAAGCTTCCTGAACCTGAGCTTTCTTAACATCAGTGCATTCAGCAAACTCCAACAGAGCTGCTGTGGATGGCTGTGGGATCTTCTGAATAGTTCTTCTAACAGGAATCTCTGGTTCTGGTAGAGATTTTCACTGAATTCCTTCTAGATGTTTCAAGTGAAGGCAACATATTGGTCCAAATTCATCCCTGGTAAAGCTCTGAGTTTGAAGTTGGTCCATTGGTTTTAACAACCAGACAAAATACAACTGCAGCTAATACTAAATATGTGGTACATGAACTGTGTTGCTGCCCAGTAAAGAAGAGAAAATAGAATGGGGGGAAATAGTGCATTATTATTGAATGTATCAAGGTGGGAGTATCAAATAGTGGTATCTTACAACGATAGAATGTCTACATCCTAAAATTCTTTCCAGACAGATAGACAAGCTGTAAAGTAGAGTCGCTAAAGACAGGAGAGAATCCATCTTCTTGCCCGCACAGTACATTTTCCCCTCCCCTACTCAGGTTTAGCAGAGGGGTGAGGATTTAGCCTTTGGAATGTTGACAATTAAAGGAAAAGACAAAGCCCTTTTGGTAGGAATAAACAAGATTTACCCTCAGTTCTGGTATCTGTTACTGTAGTGCTATGAGTGTGTTTACTAGTAAGTTTTCTATATCACTGTCACTTCCCAGGTAAATTAGGTTGGCATAGGAAGATACCCAGTAGACCTCATGGAGCCTTCCGGTCTTCTTTGGCTATACAAGTCTCTGTTTAAGATATACATACATGTTTAAAAATATTCCAGTAAAAAAAGAAAAGCGTGATCAAAGAAGAGGATCTTGCAATGTGTCCTAAAACTAGCTGGACTCTGAATACGTCTGAGTTCCTTTGGAGTTGCATTCCACAGCTGAATTGCCTCAATGGAAAGTGCTTTATCTTTGACCATTTTCTCAGAAGAGTACAAATGTTTTGTAGGCTCACAAATGGGGATGCGGTAGCTGCTGTAGTTGGCACCTGACTTGTTAATGGCTTTGAAGATCAAAGCTAAGGTACAAAGCTGACAATGGGGTGGACTAGGAACCAGTGGAGGGACTAAAATGTAGTGATGGATGTGCTTAATAGCAGCCTCTTCCACTGAGGAAGCAGTAGTCACATTCTGTACAAGCTGGAGCCTCTGCATTGCTCCCACCTTCAACTCCAGTTACAATGAATGATAGCAACACAGTCTGCAGCTGATGAAAGCATAGATCACTGTGATCCTTGTCTGGGAGGAAAGACAATGTTTCATTGCAAACTGGAGGTGGAAGCAAGCATTTTTCACCATGTATAGTAACTGATCTGCTGTGTTCAATGATAAGTCGAACAGGAGGACCTCTGTTAACAAATGAGGAATGGATTCCTTCAATAGAAGGGGAGGACATTATTGTAGACAGTCATCAAAGTGTTCCTCTTCCAAACGGTATCAGCTGTCCTTTCTGCGTTCACATGGAACCATCTGTTCTTCAGCTGGGAGCTGATCTCTTGTGGACATTTTGATATCCTTATTAAAGCCGTGGTTTCATCTGTGGAAACTGAAATATAGAATTGAGTCTCATCAGTGATTTGTTATCATGTTACATCATTTCTTAGTTAATTGTGGTTTTACTCTGAAAGGAGGATCTGTAAAAATAGTATGAAATAGCCCTTGCAATCTTAATTCAGCTCTCTTGTGCATATTACTCCTGGTAGAATTCTGCACCCAAAAAAATAAAATTTCTGTGCCAAAAAAATAAAAATTATGCACACATTTTAAAATTCTGCAAATTCTGCATATTTTATTTTTCAAAATAACATTGTATAATCATGCCAATTTCAATTATTTTGGTAATTTATTCAAAAGACCTGTCAGCAAGCATGCTCATAACAATACAGGCAACAAAAAAGATTCAGGAAATGTTTTTTGACAAATAGATTCCTTACTAGGAATATGAATACAGAACTTTGAGTAATAATTCATTTAAACTAAAATACAGAAAAGTATTTCCTGCACCCCTCAGAAGCAGTGCAAAGGCTTGAGGGGGTCAGAGGTAATGGAAGAGCTGAGGAAGAGGGAAGTAATTTCCAGGGAGCAGCAATGTGGATTGACCTGGGTCAGAGTCTGGGGCTTAGCTGACAATCTGGAAGCCTTGGGGTTCCGAGTGTGAGTTGTTTGTGAGTCACAGACAATAGAAACTGGGGTACCTGGCCTCAAGGCAGTTTGTATGGCAGGGCTGTCTCAGAGTCCAGGACCCTAGAAGTCTTAGGTCAAGTCTACACTGGTCTAGACGAGACGCGATAAATCAATCCCCGATAGATCGATTAGTACCCGCCGATCCAGCGGGTAGTGAAGACCAGCCCTAAGAGTACATCTTCATTATCTGTGGGATCAGTGGGCAGTGATCAATCTACTGGGGATCAATTTATCGCGTCTACTGTAGATACAATAAATCAATCCTAGAGTGCACTCCCCGTTGATTCCGGCACTCCACCTCCGCAAGAGGTGGAAGCGGAGTCAAGGGGGGAGTGGCAGCGGTTGACTCGCCACCGTGTGGATGGCCAGGTAAGTTGCCCTAAGATACGCTGACTTCAGCTACACTATTTGCGTAGCTGAAGTTGCGTATCTTAGGTCGACACCCCACCCGCCTCCAGTGTAGCCCATGCCTAAGCTCCCCATCAGCCCCCCCAGTCCAGCTGGCAGGGAATCAGGCAGGTTTTGCTCTGCCTGGCAGACAGGATTCCATCAATACCCAGCCTATGATGTGACAAAAGTTTGTCAAGCCCAAACTGTTTTGCCAAGATATTTCACATTCAACAAACTAGCATTCACTTGCTGAGACATACTTACACTTCATAGTGCACATACATGTATATGTCTGTGTGGAGTTAGAGGAGAAATCAAATCTTTCTGTTTGATAGACCTGTAGCAGTCTGAGTAGCTATTACCCTTCGTCAGAAAAAGCACAAGGTGAGAGTTCTATCAGAATGAGTGAAATAAATAGTGAGCACAGTCCATCTGTAACTCATTATATAGAAAGAGCTAGCAATTAGACTTGGTGGCTACATCAGTAGGAGGTGTTTAATAACTACTCAAAGCTGAACAATGCCCTCTAAAATCAGACACTGATACAGATCTGTTGGAGTGTAGGTAGACCTTTGTTTCACATATGCATTATTTAAGCTGGGCAGAAAAGGAAACCAAATGTTATTTCTCGGTATTGTCTTTTGAAGCAATTATGTGGAAAACTGTTTAGAAAAATATGCGTTGAAAAAGAATCTCTCGCCAAGAATAAAATATAGTGAAAGGAGCGCAGAGCTCTCCGTTGCTAGACTGAGATGAACAAAACGAGCTCGATACCTTGGGGCCAGCAGATCTGGAATTCCCTTCATCATAAGCACTGATTCATTTTGCCTAAATGTGTCATGCTGGTGAATCCTGAGGTTAATTATTAGATTATTCTAATATACATCAAAGGCTTTCGGAGGCTCCTGAGTCGTCGCAGTTTAATATGTTCATTTATCAGGAGCAGGTAGAAGAAATGGAAACTAATTAAATGATTTTTTAAAAGTCTTTTAAAATTATCTATTATTTTCAAATTCTATTTGTGGAGCTGGCTCAGTGATACAGAAGGAAGTGCAGTGCGCTGCTTGAGGGAGACCTGAGTTCCAATGATGGCAGTCACTGACTCTCACTCTTTGACCTGGGCTTTGGGAGTAGGGCTCTGGAGCTTTTTGCATCAAAACTTGACACCAGGAAAAACTCAGCTGGGGCCTGATTCTTTGCCCTTTGAAGTCAATGGGAGTCTTTCCTTTGATTTCAATAGACTTTGGATCAGGTTGTTGGTGTCTGGTTTCAAGCCAGTCTGGCCTTTTTACATTCCCTGCTCTTTACAGTTGGCCTAGGCTTCCCATAACTACATGAGATAAAGGGTGCACTAGTCTTCTATTCCCCTGCATTCCTAATGTTTTCAGGGACAGTCACCTGGCTCTCAGTCTTGGACTTCAGCAGGAAGCTAGCTGCCCTCTAAATCTTGATGAACTTTCTTTGAGGGAGTTTTTAGACAGAGAGGAATTACATGTTCACTTTACATTTTGATTCCTATTACAGAAGTATCTCTGATCCCCTTGCTCCCGCTTATCAAAGAATAAAGATGATATGCTGCAGAATGCATTAGAATGTTAGGAATTCCCAGCTGGACAAATGCAGAAGCCCACACTTACTTATGTTCTGGTATGTGTCAGTTCCAAAATGTGGTAAAGGGACTCAATAAGACACAAGAGCAGGAAGTTTTCACAGTCCTGTTGCAACAGAGCGGTGTAAAGGTGTGTAGCCACCAGAGACTGCAAAGACATGAAATAAATGGAGGGGGAGCTGCCTACATTCTGGAACCTAAAATTCCAAAGATGGAGTGGGCCAGTTAGCTACCCAATGAAAACATCTGGAGGGAAAGATGAGTAGCAGATTACTCCAGTCTTAACTCAAGACATGTATTGCTACGAAGAGAACATGATCATGTTGTCAGGAAAAGGAATGATGGTGGATGGTGAAGCTCTCTACTCTCACTGCAAAATCACTGAGTTTTACTTGAGTTTATATAGAAGATTTGTGACTACCTAATTTTTGAGTATGGTGATATGAGGCCTTTGTCAAGGAAAATGAATGGGTTAAATAACTGGGAAAAGTCCTGGAAGTAGGAAGTATAAGGTAATTACATTTAATTTAAACATGGTTCACTACTGTTTGGTTGGAGGAAAACAAACATTGTGGAGTTTTGCATTTTGCACTTTCCTAAATAAGTTTTCAAACGCCTTCTCTAAAAATGAAATGTTATGGAAGAGCTTAAAATATGAACCAATCGTTATTTTTATTATGCTGTCATGTGTCATGCCATTAAATTCCTTGATGCAGAATTTATAGTATCTATTTTTCATTAGCATTATTAATATGTGGAATTAGAGGACCTGCAATGTTGCAACATAATGTGATGGCACTGAAGGAGTGGTTTTAAGTTGTTGAGACAATAGTATGTGAACTGAAATGTCTTCTGGATCTTCTTCACATCATGGACTGTAATGATTCTGTCTGCTCAATGGAAGGTTGTAGAGACATGTGGAGTAGTTTAATTTATTGTGTAGCTGCTGGTTTGGTTTTGTTTGTAGTTGTAGGTTACATAATGTCAAAATGATCCACATCAGTAATTAAAAAAACACCATCCTTGATACTGAATTCTCCTTCAAAAAGTGGTAAAGTTCGGAAAAACTTTTTGTTTGTTTTCCTGTAAGCATTTTTTTTGCCTGTCTTCCTCGGACGTACAAAATAAACTAGGCAAAGAGTTTCAAAAATGACTAGTAATTTGGAGTGCCTCTGGGTTTTTTGGAGTTTGTTTTGAAACATCGTAAAAGGGCATGATTTATTGGAGGCTAGCACTTTCTGAAAATCAGGTCCTCTCACACTGCTCACCTTTGACAATCCTGGCCTTAAAATAGGAGTGAAAACATAAAATAAAATACAACAACAGAAAAGAGTCAAATAAACCGCTCATTATTATGTAAATTACATGCATCACATCCATTACCTATATATACTGAACATGGCACTGAGTCTTTCCAGAAACATCCTTAGGATAGCCTTGTTTTCTCCTGTTATGCAAGTTCTTTTTTCTCCTGCAAATCAGTCACCATTAAGTTTGTGGAAAAGTCTCTCCCAAGTCTCTCTTAATCCAAGGCATTAATATGTTTTGTCTTTACTACTATCAACCTTGAACAAATGCAGATCCAATTAGGAACTCCTGTGTCTTTAATCCATCCTTTTACCTCAATTCTTAGTCTAATCTTTATCTCTTTATTTAAATTTCAGATGTAGAGATACTGCTCACCAATTCTGTTCCAATGGTGTATATTTCTAGTGCCTGATGTATTGAGTTCAAAGCAGGATATTTCAAGAGATATTTGTAATGAATGAATGGAAGTTTGAACTCTTTAGCATATATTCTCAACACCATGACAGTGGTCATTTCAATACAATTTCAATATAATTTATGTTTAATAGTAAATTAGTGAATTCATAATGTTATTTTAGTCAAATCAATTTGTGGATTTAAAAATTCCTCTTGCGATATAATTATCCCAATGCATTGACTTTACTTTTTACTTTATCAAGTATTCTCTCTCCCCATTTTTGTAATTCTTTGTGAAATTTCTTAGATGCAATTTTCTTTTAATCACATGCTCCCTTCCAAATTTCCTATGACCTTGATTATGATCAGGATAGCAAAACTTAGGCTATTTTTTTTTCTCCCCAATTATTGACATTTTCCTTATTTTGATTTAGAGATTTTTAGAATGTTTATTTGAGATATCTTAAATGTCAGCTGATATAGTCTGAGTCCAGTTAATGGTCATGCATTTGTAATCTGGTTAACAGTTGTCAAACCCCATTCTTGAATATGTCGCATGTTTGAGTTAATTTTCATCAGGTATTTTTACTTACTTTGCCCTTCACAGGATCTTTTCATGTTTTTAAAGCAAATGTATGGAAATTTTAGTGGGAAGGTTATATCACCTTCAAGTGCCTTGGGCACTGAAGATATAAGCCTGGGTGTTATTACAGCTAATATGTTCTTCTTTAACTCAAGAGCCAGCAGCCCGTATTTTGGTAGCAGAAGATCCTGGGTTCTATCCCTAGTGTCAGATGTGTGCAATTCGGCTGGCATGTGTGGTGACCCTTGTTTGTGATCATAGATTTATTACATGTACAAAGTATTTTTAAGCTTGTAGGTGGCAATCTCAGCTGGAGGAGTGGAGGGTGGCCAGCACTGGAGCTGCATTGTGTATTTGTATTATTAGGAAGAATAACAGTATCAGCTTGACTAGGAAAATCTGTCTGGTGTCCATGAAGTATTTAATTGTCAGAGGTATTGTGTCCTTTATTTTTAACAGAGAATGTCTGTCCCTAATTCTCGTATGCCTTTGAAAAAGGAACCTGCTTAACCTTTCAGTATCCTTCATTCATGACATTAATGAATGGCTAATGAATGGTCCATAAACTCCAATCTCACCCTCAAGTGACTGTAATTTCCATTGGGTGCAGAAATGTCAGATTCCTAGATTACCTAGCTCTTCCTGCAAGAAACAGAATGGGTTAGGAAAGTCAATGTGCTTTTCTTATTGTCCAAGTGTACAATAAACAGTACAGCACTATCTGCAGCCTGGTTAAAATGAAAACAAGAAAGCTCCAGTTGCACACATATGCACACTCCCTACACTGATAATGCAGAGACTTTTTGACTATTATGCTTCTTTAAAGATCATTTAGTATCTCAATACCAAGGTGATAAGCACATTAGAAAGACCTTAGATAAATAGCTAGAATTGGCAGTGCATGGATTATTCTACTGGTCATAGTGTACCTGAATAACAAACACAATTTGCTACCACTCTACTGGTTCTCTACTACAGTAAAGAAGCACTAAAGTCAATTTATGATTCAATTCTTCTGTGACTGTACCTCCATATATTATTCTCTTCTGTTTCTCTTGCTTGGCCATATACACCACTATACACTCCTTTTTTTTTACCTTTATATCTGAAAATTGTTTTAGTTATGTGAAAACAATACATATCTGGGTGGGAAATGTTCTTTATTATAACCAGTAGTTCACTGTTATTGCTGTGGCTAATGACCGAAAGGGCAATATTTGAAAGCACATTTGCAATCATAAGGTTTGTACTCTTTTAAAAAATAAATAATTGTGAAGAACATTTTATGAAAAGGTCTGCAGTGTCCCAGAGCTGTATCTCCCCGGTGTCATGGGCAGGGTTGGGGAGAAAAAGAGGGCGAAAATATACCAAGGAGATGTATCTAAATTACGTTCTGTATGTGCTCAGTTACCAAAAATAATAATTTCATCCACAGCTAGGATACAAATGTATGGAAAGTAAACTCAGGAAATTAACTGTTTACTTCATAGAATCATAAGACTGGAAGGGACCTTAAGAGCTCATCTAATCCAGTCCCCTGCATTATGGCAGGACTAAGTGTTATCTAAACCATCCCTGTCTGCTCATGGTGATAGGCTCACATTGGGCACTGACTGTCTGAATTAAGGCAAGTGTATAATGCAAATGTTTTGTAGCATAGAGAAGCAGATTGACTGCTAGAGTGTCTGCACTATCAGAAGTTGATTTGACGACGATGTCAGTTACTTTTGGCACCAAGTTTTTTGTGGGTTACTTTCTGATTGCTTTTTTGGTTAGCTGTAACTGTTTCCCCATCTATACAGATTCTTCTGGATTTATTGACTGCATTGGCTGTCATAAATCATGCAATTTCTTCCCCGGGTGGAACTTCTGGTGATATTGTTTGGGTCACTTCTGATTATTCTTTCTCCTTCCCAGGTAGTAAGAGCTGTTGCTGAGCAATGCCCTCAGTTACAAAAGAGCTCCACCAATCCCAGTCTTGATTTGTGAGGTGCCTTTTGAGGCTTTAACTTATCCACAAAACATCAGTTTCTATGTATGTTTGTCTAACATGCAAATTATTTTCTGTGACACTTTGTAATGACTGGGTTTGTTTCAGTGTGCTGTTGAATTGATACTGATGCTGGTCACAGAAGATCCCATGTAATAGCTTAATCATCAGTCTTTCAGTACTAGAGTGCTTATAGGGGAATTAAAAGATGGGGAAGGGAATGGATTTTAGAATATTTAAAGGCAGCCTGAAATGAGTTTTCTTTTTAATTCTACTTTTTTTTAAAAAAAAAAAAAAGACGCGTAATATCAGTAATGTCTTGTTTATCCTGATTTTTGCTGGACAGCTGCTTAGAGAGGGGTTCTCAAAATGTGGGTCGGGACTCCAAAGTTGGTTGCAACCCCATTTTAATTGGGTTGCCAGGGCTGGTGACTTGCAGGGGTCTAGGACTGAGGCTGAAACCAAAGCCCAAGCCCCACCACCCAGGGCTGAAGCCCAAGGGAAGGTGGGGGCTAAGATTACATGCCTCCTGCCCTGGGCACAATCCCTTGGGCTTCAGCTTTGGCCCCCTTCCCAGGATTGCCAACTGTCTAATTGTACAATACCTTCTTGCCCCGCCCCTGCCCCGAGGCCCCACCTCCCACTCACTCTATCCCCCCTCCATCTGTTGCTTGCTCTCCACCACTCTCACTCACTCACTCACTCACTCACTCACTCACTCACTCACTCATTTTCACTGGTTTGGGGCAGAGAGATGAGGTGCAAAAGAGGGTGAGGACTCCAGCTGGGGGTGAAGGAGAGGGCTCCAGTCTGAGGTCAAGGGACTCGGCGTGTAAGAGGGGGTTCTGGGCTGAGGCAGGGGGTTGGGTGCCAGCAAAGGTGAGGGCTCTGTCTGGGGGGTGTAGGCTCTGGAGTGGGCCCGGGGATTAGGGGTTTGAAGTAGAGGCGGGGGCTTTAGACTTGGGGTGAGGGGTTCGGAGTGTGGGAGGGGTTAGGTCTGGGGCTCCTGGAGGGAGTTTGGGTGTGGGAGGGGGCTCGGGCAGGGGGCTGCGGCACAGGAGGGATTTTTGGGTGCTGGATCCGGGCAGCGCTTCCCTCGGGTGGCTCCCTGCAAGCGGCAACATGTCTCTTGGCTCCAGAAAGAAGTGCAGCCAAGTGGCTCTGCACGCTGCCTCCATCTGTAGGTGCCATCCCGCAGCTCCCATTGGCCATAGTTCCCAGCCAATGGGAGTTGTGGAGCCATAAATCAGGGAGGGGGGCAGTGCACAGAATCCTTAATGTAGGAGCAGCAAGGACATGTCGCCGCTTCCAGGGAGCCATGCAGAGCCAAGTATGGAGCCTGCCAGCACCATGCCAACTGGCCTTTTAATGAGTTGATCAGCAGTGCTGACCAGAGCCACCAGTGTCCCTTTTTGACCATGCATTCTAGTTGAAAACCAGATACCTGGCAAACCTCCCCTCACCCAGGGCACTGGGGCTGAGGTGGACTCGGGCTTTGGTCATGTCCCCTGCGGTCATGAAGTAATTTTTGTCGTCAGAAGCGGTGTCGTGGTGCAATGAAGTTTGAAAATCGCTGCCTTAGAAGACTCAGAGAAATGGATTTTGGAGTTTTCTCAGCCTTTAATTGAGGGACTGGGAGAGTTAAATCTTTGAACAAGTGGAAGAAAAGATCCTTGTGAAAATGCCTTTGAATTAATTATCTGTTAAGAAAATGACACAAAACCCAATGTTTTTAGTTGTCTTAATAACAATCACTTCTCTTTAATTGGTTTTCACTTCCTTAGTATAATTATACTTGCTCTCCAGTCTTCTATAGAATCTTCCAGGAAAACAATGAAAACAAGATGTGATTTTTCTATTTTTTTTTCTAAAGGAGAAAAAATAGCTTTCAGGCCTTTTTTTATTTATGACAAAGAAGTGAAAATGGTACAAACCCACTTCCCCCCCTTTGCAGGTCACCTTTAAAGATTCCTATTCCTGTTGTTCCTTCACCTCAGTTGTGAATGAGCCATTATCTTTACAAACTCATGTTCGTTTCAGACTCATGGTCCCTATGCAATGATGCACATCAAGTAATCTTTTTTTTATTTATTGATATAGCCCAAGGTCCACTGTGCTTCAACAGCTGCCCCGAGAACAGCAAGTTTTGGACTACAAATTGAAGCTTGTTGGGAAAAATTCCTGCCAGGATGTACCCTCTACCCTTCCTCCCTCAGGAGGTCTCATCACTGACTGAGCTGGGAGCTTGTAGCAGGCAAGCAGAGAGGAGGCTGCTGGACTATAATCCTGTTCTATGTTCTTTACAGGTAAGACCAAAAAGGGCTTAACAAGCACCCTAAGAAGAATTTAAATGACACAAAAGGAGAACATGGGCTTGTTTGTTTTGGGGGTTTAGTTATTGTGGGAGTTAGAAGATGTCTGTAAGAGGGGGTTGACTTGCACAATGTACCCTCTGCTCTCCCAGGAGGAGGAGGAGGTCTCAGGACTGGCTGAGTTGGGAGCACGTAGCAAGGAAGCAGAGAGGAGGCTGCTGGACTGTAATCCTGTTCTATGTTCTTTACAGCAGAGATCCTCAACCTTTTTCTTTCTGAGCCCCCTCCCCCACCCAGCATGGCATAAAAACTCTATGGCCCACCTGTGCCACAATAACTGGCTTTCTGCATATCAAAGTCAGGGCTAGCATGAGGGGGTAGCAATTGTCTGGGGCCCCACACCGCAGGGGACCACCACTATGAAGCTACATTGCTCAGGCTTCAGCCCAGGTATTGGGGCTCAGGGACCTGGGCTTCAGCCCCATGCAGTGGGGCTTTGGCTTTCTGCCACCTGGGCCTCAGCGAGTGTAATGCTGGACCTCCTAGGAGGCCCCCCTGAAACCTGCTTGAGGCTCCACAAGGGGTCCCAGACCTACTTTCCGGAATGACGCCTTGTTCCTGGGGGTTTGTCTGGGTGGGCCTGGTCTGAGGTGAACACACATGGACACCTGCCACAATGCAGAGCACACAAAGGAGCCTCAGGCCCACATTCCCAAAGTTGTGTAAAAAAGTTGCAAGGTAGGTTTCTCCTGTCTTGAACAACCTCATGATATATGTTGAATTTGTATTCATTTATCCCCAGTTTTGAAATTTTGCTGATGTTTACATCACTTGTGTGTGTGTGCTGTGACAAAATATTGCAGAAAAGACAAAGAGTCCTGTGGCACCTTAAAGACTAACTAAAATATTAAGAACATAAGAAAGGCCGTACTGGGTCAGACCAAAGGTCCATCTAGTCCAGTATCCTGTCTACTGACAGTGGCCAATGCCAGGTGCCCCGGAATGAGTGAACCTAACAGGTGAAGATCAAGTGATCTCTCTCCTGCCATCCATCACCCCCCTCTGAAAAACAGAGGCTAGGGACACCATTCCTTACCCAGCCTGGCTAATAGCCATTAACCTCCATGAATTTATCCAGTTCTCTTTCAAACCCTGTTATAGTCCTGGCCTTCACAGCCTTCTCAGGCAAGGAGTTCCACAGGTTGACTGTGCGCTGTGTGAAGAAGAACTTCCTTTTATTTGTTTTAAACCTGCTGCCCACTAATTTCAATGGGTGGCCCCTAGTTCTTCTATTATGGGAACAAGTAAATAACTTTTCCTGATTCACTTTCTCCATGCCACTCATAATTTTATATACCTCTATCATATCCCCCCTTAGTCTCCTCTTTTCCAAGCTAAAAAGTCCTAGCCTCTTTAATCTCTCCTCATACGGGACCCATTCCAATCCCCTAATCATTTCAGTTGCCCTTCTCTGAACCTTTTCTAATGCTAGTATATCCTTTTTGAGATGAGAAGACCACACTGGTACACAGTATTCAAGATGTGGGTGCACCATGGATTTGTATAAGGGCAATAAGATATTCTCCGTCTTATTTTCTATCCCTTTGTTAATGATTCCTAACATCCTGTTTGCTTCTTTGACTGCTGCTGCACACTGCATGGACATCTTCAGAGAACTATCCACAATGAGTCCAAGATCTTTTCCCTGATTGGTTGTAGCTAAATTAGCCCCCATCATATTTTACGTATAGTTGGGGTTATTTTTTCCAAAGTGCATTACTTTACATTTATCCACATTAAATTTCATTTGCTATTTTGTTGCCCAATCACTTAATTTTGTGAGATCTTTTGAAGTTCTTCACAGTCTGCTTGGGTCTTAACTATTTTGAGCAGTTTAGTATCATCTGCAAACCCTGCCACCTCACTGTTTACCCCTTCCTCCAAATCACTGATGAATAAGTTGAATAGGATTGGTCCTAGGTCTGACCCTTGGGGAACACTACTAGTTACCCCTCTCCATTCTGAAAATTTACCATTTATTCCTGGCCTTTGTTCCCTGTCTTTTAACCAGTTCTCAGTCCATGAAAGGATCTTCCCTCTTATCCCATGGCAACTTAATTTACATAAGAGCCTTTGGTGAGGGACCTTGTCAAAGGCTTTCTGGAAATCTAAATACACTACGTCCACTGGATCCCCCTTGTCCACGTTTGTTGACCCCTTCAAAGAACTCTAATAGATTAGTAAGACATGATTTCCCTTTACAGAAACCATGCTGACTTTTGCCCAACAATTTATGTTCTTCTATGTGCCTGACAATTTTATTCTTAACTATTGTTTCAACTAATTTGCCCACTACGGACGTTAGACTTACCGGTCTGTAGTTGCCGGGATCACCTTTAGAGCCCTTTTTAAATATTGGCGTTACATTAGCTATCTTCCAGTCACTGAGTACAGAAGCCGATTTAAAGGACAGGTTACAAACTTTAGTTAATAGTTCCGCAATTTCACATTTGAGTTCTTTCAGAACTCTTGGGCGAATGCCATCTGGTCCCGGTGACTTGTTACAGTTAAGTTTATCAATTAGTTCCGAAACCTTCTCTAGTGACACTTCAGTCTGTGACAATTCCTCAGATCTGCCACCTACAAAAGACGGCTCAGGTTTGGGAATCTCCCCAACGTCCTCAGCCGTGAAGACCGAAGCAAAGAATTCATTTAGTTTCTCCGCAATGATTTTATCATCTTTAAGCGCTCCTTTTGTATCTCTATCATCCAGGGGCCCCACTGGTTGTTTAGCAGGCTTCCTGCTTCTGACGTATTTAAAAAACATTTTATTATTACCTTTTGAGTTTCTGGCTAGCTGTTCTTCAAATTCCATTTTGGCTTTTCTTATTACATTTTTACACTTAATTTGGCAGTGTTTATGCTCCTCTCTAGTTACCTCAGTAGGATCTGACTTCCACTTTTTAAAAGATGCCTTTTTATCTCTCACTGCTTCTTTTACATGTTTTTTAAGCCACGCTGGCTCTTTTTTAGTTCTTTGACTTTGTTTTTTAATTTGGGGTGTACATTTAAGTTGGACCTCTATTATGGTGTCTTTGAAAAGTGTCCATGCAGCTTGCAGGGATTTCACTTTAGTCACTTTACCTATTAATTTCCGTTTAGCTAACCCCCTCATTTTTGCATAGTTCCCCTTCCTGAAATTAAATGCCACAGTGTTGGGCTGCTGCGGTTTTGTTCCCAGAACGGGAATGTTATTGAATATTGAAGCATAAGCTTTTGTAGGCTAGTACCCACTTCGTCAGATGGCATGCTTCAACACTTTAGTTAGTCTTTAAGGTGCCACAGGACTCTGTCACTTCTGCAATTCCAGACTAACATGGTTACCTCTCTGATTCTTGACAAAATATTGCAGGTGTACTTTGATTTTGCATATATTCTACATACTTGTGAATTTCTCCATTGACTCAGAATTAAAAAGATCTGTTCCTTAACTGACAGTAGGAGCTATTTCTGTTCTTCCTATATCATTACTAATTTGGGGGAGTTTATTTTGAATTTCTGAGGAATTTGCTGTGACATAGGTATATCTGTCCATCTGAGTATAAATATGGAGTTACTTGTTTTAAGCAGCTGTTCTGTCTCCACTTTCTATCTCTCTCTGTTGGAGATGGCTTCCTGCTTGCTCTTTGGCCTGGTTTTCAGCTCTGGCAGTTTTCTGGTTCCTCAATTGTGTGTTCGATTGCTTTGCAATGATAACAGTTTTGTGATCTGTCACTCCTTCCACAGCCACTAGCTGCAGTAATTCAGTGGCAGTGTGGAATAATGTTCAAGTTCACATGGACTTTAGCTATTGTACAGGGCTGCTGGTGGCACCTTCTGTTTGGGTATTCTGCCACTCAGGTATAACTTCCCCCAGATAGTCTTGTAGCTATTTTGAGTGTTGTTTTCCTTTTAGTCTTATAGATTGGTAATGAGTTTGTAAGCTCAAAATCAAATGGGACAAATCCAGCCCTAGAAGTACCAAAGTGCCAGTCTTCTGTCTATTGGCAATGTGTTTTACAAAACTGGTACAGCATAACTTAGTCACCATTATGCAAATAAAGTGAGGCATTTGGGATCAGGAAGCTCCTTTCTGCCAGAAGACAGCAATTTGTTAAGGGATTTAATATTGGACAAGCTCAAAGAGCAGAGATTAGCCTAAAAATGAATATTCAAAGTGAATGAAATACTGTACTATGCTACCTTCAGTCTGCCAAGTAATAAGACATTCAGTGATCTGTACCTTAAAGTATCCAAACATATAAGAAAGTAGTATCTCTGAAAGTCACTTGTCAAAGATTTAATTATTGTCAGTGAATTCTATCTTTCGGTCTTCTTATCTGTGCTAAAAGTGGTCTGTACAACTTCAAACTGCAAATGCCCAATCTGCATAAAGTGGAACTAATATGCTGTCAAAGTCCCATACAGGTAACAATCAGCGTCATTTTAAAAGAGATACAATATTGCTAAGATGTTTTAAGGATGGACCTGCCAGATAAGCATTACAATAATTACCCCTGATTGTCAGAATACTGGCCAGACCCAACTCTCAGGTGCTAAAGCATACAAATGTAGCACCTTCCCACCCCCGCCATTCACTGGGGTCAGTTTGGGAATTATTGCAATGTCCCTGTATATGTTCTTGTCTAAATTCTTCTCTGTCTCCTGACAGCATGGGAAGGGGGGAGCTAACATTTTACCCAAAGACAGATGGGCTTAACTCCCATTAGCAAATGTGGGAGGCAATGAGGGTGACAAGATAGTGAATATGAAAAAATCAGGACAGAGGATGAGGGTAATAGGTGCCTGTATAAGACAAAGCCCCAAATATCTGGACCAGGGGTGGCCAACCTGTGGCTCCGGAACCACATGCAGCTCTTCAGAAGTTAATATGCAGCTCCTTGTATAAGCAATAACTCCAGGGTTGGAGCTACAGATGCCAACTTTCCAATGTTCTCGGGGGTGCTCACTGCTCAATCCCTGGCTCTGCCACAGGCCCTGCCCCCACTCCACCCCTTCCCACCCTCTCCCCTGAGCCTGCCATGCCCTCCCTTCTCCCCCTCCCTCCCAGAGCTTTCTGCATGCCACAAAACAACTGACTGACTGGGATTTAAAATCATTTTTAAGTAGCAAGATATCGGACTATGATTGTGTCATAGTGACAATGGTACCAAGGAGGGAAGGGGAGGTGCTGATCAGCAGGGCTGCAGGTGGGTGGGAGGCACTGGGAGCTGGGAGGGGAGCTAATGGGGGGCTGATGACGTATTACTGTGGCTCTTTGGCAATGTACGTTGGTAAATTCTGGCTCCTTCCCAGGCTCAGGTTGGCCATTCCTGATTCCTACAAAATCAGGACAACTGGTTCTCCTAGAGGCAGTGGGTATTTTGAAAATGGGCATCTTTAGCAGAGACCAGTCAGTGGCCTCAATCTCACTGAGAAAATGGGAAATGGGGCCATTTTGAAAAAGGATAGTTCTTCATGAGTGTGTCTAAAGGAGATGATGTTATTCTCCAGCCTTTGCTGAGAGAGAAACTTCCAGGTAGGAAAAAATGGTAAAAAATTGCCATTAATCTGAAATATTTCCTTTCCCCAACTATTCACTGTACCAGACTGAGTCAACAAGGAACACTGGAGGGAGTGGGAAACAAGGTATATGAGGGCATGCAGGCAGGGGAACATGAGACACATAAAGGAGAGGAAAACATGTACATGGGGTGTACATACCAGCCACTTTGCACTACTCTGGCAGTGCAAAGCACTATGAACCAGCTGGTTAGTAGTCTATGACTGCTTTGCGCTGCTTTGTAATTTTTAGGGTTACCAGTGTACCTGACCCTAAAAATTAAAAATTCAAATATAATGTAAGGTTGACGGTACATATCTACAAAGCACTAAAAATATTCTATAGTAACAGATTCGTGGAGTTTATTCTTTAGTGTTCCTGTGAGAAAAATTTAGGTTAAATAAAAAAGAAATGCCCAAATTTTTTGTTAAAATAGAGTTAAGTTTGAGCAGACAGATCATTAATTTACAGTAACATACATGACAGGGACATTGTAATTATATTACAGGATATTGTAGTTCCAAAAGTATTACCAATCTATGAAACTCAGAGTTATGATTATTCTTAATAAAAATCTAAACATATTAAAGAACAGAAATGCACAGTTAAGGAAACCAAACAACCTTTACTCTGCCCTGCTGGGACACTATGATGGTTAAAAATAAGAAGAGAAAGAAAATGGAATGTATCTTTAAAACATGGAATCTAACAGACAAAAAATGTCTTTATCATAAGCATATGGTCACGGTGCCACTACAGGGAAACATTCCATTTCTTTTTAACGTAGGTTACCCTAAATTACTGAAATGATTTCTCAATTTTAACTCCAGCTTAATGTAATTTTGGCCTGGGAACATGTAATAGATATCTAGCAAAGTCAGAGTTTGTCTGCTGCATGTATTTATAACACTCTTTTTCTCTTGTCACACAGAAGTTAACAAGATAGTGTATTATATTCTATTGCTAGATTATAGCCTTCAGTGATATCCTTCATATACTGTGTATCCACAAAGGTGTGCATTAAAATTGTGTGCACAGCTGAAAGCCCAATTTGTATGTGCAATTACCACGGCTGTGCAAATTTATCATCTCCTTTTTCCAACACAAGGTTGAGTACAGCCACCCTGTGCAAATTTTATATTTGCAACTACAAATGGCCAATTAGATAACCGGCTGGTCACTTGATCGCAGAGGAGCACAGCCTCAGCTATGCTGGTGCTGCCCTCTGATTCTGGGATCACCTATCGCTGGTTTCACCCCTGGTGCAATTCAGAGCAGCCTGTGGGTTGCTCTAAATTGTGCCCAGTTGCAACAATCCCCATAGGTCTGTTAAAGCAGCAAGTGAGTGCTAGTGTGGAGAACAGATGACACAGAACCACTACTTTCGGTCTATCACCTAGGGAAGTTCCCTTGTATTATTGACTGGGTACATATCACCTCAGGACTGGATGCAGAGATAAAGTTTCTAGACACCATTAAGGACTGCATCTTCAAGTAATTAGTCCTTAAATCCACAAGAGGAGAAGCAATTCTTGATTTAGTCCTAAGTGGAGCACAGGATCTGGTCTAGGAGGTTAATATAGCTGAGTCGCTCAGTAATAGTGACCATAATATAATTAAATTTAACATCTTTGGTGGGTGCAGAATACCAAGAAGCCCTACCACAGTAGCATTCAACTTCAGAAAGGGGATTGATGTGAAGAAAATGAACAAGGAATTATTATTTACTCCTTCACATAACACAAGAACTAGAGATCACCCAATTCTGAGTACTTCTTCGCACAATGCACAGTCAACCTGTGGAACTCATTGCCAGGGGATGTTGTGAAAGCCAAAAAAAACCTGGGTTCAAAAAAGAATTAGTGAAATTCATGGAGAAGAGGTCCATCGATGGCTATTATCCAAGATAGGGATGCAATCCAATACTCTTAGTGTCCCTAAGTGTCTGACTGCCAGAAGCTGGAGCCAGATGACTGCGGATGGATCACTTGGTAATTGCTCTGTTCTGTTCATTCCTTCTGAAGCATCTGGCATTAGCCATTGTCAAAAGACAGAATACTGGGCTAGATGCACCATTAGTCTGACCTAGCATGGCCATTCTTATGTTCTTTGGTAAAGCAGTAACTGAAAATTTTATTCTCAAGTACCTATTTGCATCCACAGCTCTTGTAACTGCATGCACTAACTTGTCAGATACAGTAATTAATTCAATATAACACAAGCAATGCTATTAAATACCATGTTGCAGCCAAAATGACCTCCTTCTGCTAAGATCTAATATAAATGACCTGTGAGTAATCATCATAGTTAATTTCCTGGTTATAAAATGATACTCTGCGCATTGAAATCAGAGCACAGGAACTAGTAGTAGATACCATTTGACTGACCAAGCAACAGCTTCATGGTATATAGCTTTGCAGTGACTTCACTGTACCAGATCCAGGCATTAAGTTAGCAAATTGTTGTTCTTACATGACATTTAATTAGTTAAAGTCATAGTAATGACCAATAAGGAAGCTGAACGAAAGCAGAATAAATACACCTCTGTACTCAGAATATTACACAATAAATACCCAGGTGTGAAGTCAAATGAATCTCAGTTCTATTTGTGACTTTGCTTTGAAAACAGGGAAAAATTCCATTTCACAATGCTTGCCTAGTTCTTAAGAACTGAATATACTAGTGATTGTTTCTTGAAATGGGGGAGCAGGTTGAGGCAAGCACTCAGTCATCTGTTCTGAACACCTATCAACTTTCCTGTGAGAATTAACTTTAATTTTAACTCAATGACGGCAGGATGGAAAAGACACTCTGCCTCCCCACCAGATCAAAAACAGCATGAAAATTAGCCAGCCTAACCATTTTCAAAGGGTATGAGGCAGCTAAATGCCCAAATCTCACTGAAAATTAATGGGAGTTTTGTGCCTAACACCCTTACCTTTATTGGAAAATCTCAATCTTAAGCCCTAAATTTTAAGTACTGAACCACCCAGTGCATATTAATGGCACCGATAGGAAGAAGCCTCTCTGGTACTTAATGCCAACTGATAGAGTTGATGTTAATGTAATATATTTTGGACAACACGAGACAGAATTATGGGAAGGATTAAAGAAAGAGGAGAATAGAAGCAAGATGGTGAAGTGGTGACAGTTTTGTGAGCTTATTTAAGGAAAGAATCCAGTTAAACCCCACCAAATTCTTGCTGCATTCAAAATAAAACACTGTTTTACACTTATTTAGTTCACCGCCCCTCTTCTGTCTCATTGTATCTTTTCTCCCACTCAAGAGAGAGCTTCAGACTACAGCTTGTCTTAACTTGTCCACTGCTATAATACATCCTGTCCTCAGAATAACCTGTGTATGATGCACCTGAAAGTTCTGTGTAAAGCTTGGTGTGCTACTATTATGCATAAAACTAACATGATTAATTAGCACACTTGGGTATATTATGTATGAAAATATCATGATTAAGAGGCCAGTTCTGACAGCATTTCCCAGTGCCGATTAAGGCCCTGAGGTCATCAAGAGATGTCTCCCTCATAATTACCCAACTGGGTGGATGTGGCATTGATCTGCCATGGAGTATTCTACAGTAAGAGCTCCTCCCACGAGATGGATATTCAGTAGAAGAAACTATATAATAGGATGCCTGAGGCAAATGAAGAAATGTGGGAACAAAAAATAGAGTGGCTGTGAGGAGCTAGATGTGATGAGTTAGAGAAAAAGACCTTTTCCTTTGTAAGATGGGATGAAACTCACGCAAAACTCACTGGCCACATAAAAGTCTAATGTTATTCGACAGTAAATTCTGATCACAATGGTTAGGCTATGTTGTGATCAATGGTGTCTGTCATTACTTCTTCCTTTAGGGAAAATTTGGGGCCTCAATTACTATTTATTTGGCTTAGTAGTCTTCTAGGGTGCATAGTCCAGTAATAACTCACTCTGGGACATAGCTACTACTTTGTTTGTTATATATCTTTTCTGTATTGTAATTGCTATAGCATTCCATTACTGTGGTCTCACAGCAGAGTCTAAAGACTGCTCAGCCAGCAGAACACTGAGAATATTGTCATCCCATTTAGAAGCTGGTACAATAAAAGATATTACCTCACCCACTTTGTCTCTATAATATCCTGGAACCCACATGACTAGAACAACTGCATACATTTTTCCCCCTTGGAAGTTTGTGGGTTTTAAGAATTCCAGAGTCTTTTCACACCATTAAAGGCTTCTTTTTTTCTTATGTTACAGGGGAGCATTAATCCCTGCATCTGAATGTTCACTACTTGAATACAGTCTCATATAGGCAAAATCAGGACTTTGTCATGCTGTAGTACAGAGGTGCACTAACTCACTACTCTTATTTATGCCAGCTTTGCCGGGGTCCAACTAGTTTTTAGGATAATAAGCCTAGTGCAGAAGGGTGGATGGACTAGTAATTATTTGCAGAGAAGGAAAAGAACTCACAAAGAAGGTCCCCAGAGTACCACCCCATATAGTGGCCCTCTACAGAGTTTTTCTAACCCCACCGCCAACACAAAGGCCAAGAGGTTTAATGCAGCAATGGTGCAATACAAGTGTGTCGCGTATTACTCAAGGGTTACGGTTACCACGTAAAGTGGAAATCGCATATAGTAAAATCTATAGTGAAGATCTATACTATATTGTAGTGAAGTCTAATGAAATCGCGGGAATCGGGGCCAGGCCAACAGCCGCCATGAGGATCAGAGCTGGGGCCAGCAGCCCACCGCAGCGGCCGGGGCTGGGGCCGGCAGCCCACCTGGAACCAGCAGCCCACTGCGGGGATCGGGGCTGGAGCCGGCAGCCCACCATGGGGGGTCAGGGCTGGGGCCGGCAGCCCACTTGGAACCGGCAGCCCGCCACGGGGATCGGGGCTGGGGCCGGAAGCCCACTGCGGGGATTGGGGTGGGGACCAGCAACCCACCGATCCCTGCGGTAGGCTGCCAGCCCCAGCCCCGATCCCCGTGGCGTGCTGCTGACTCCAGCCCTATCCCCGCGGCAGGCTGCCAGCCAGCTCCCGACCCCTCCCACAGGCTGTGAGTGGCGGGCTGCCACCAGCCCCGAGCCAGACCCTTGTGCCGGGCTGACACCAGGCCTGACCCCTGCCGCGGGCTGCCAGTGCCAGGTCCTAGCCTGACCTCTGCTCCGGGAGGCTGCCAGCCCTGACCCTGACCCTGACCCCTGCGCTGGGCGGCTTCCAGCCCTGATCCCACCCCAACGGGGGTCACTCAGAGACTTGTTTTGGAGTTTTTCAATTGGTGTTTTTCTTTTTCTTTTTTTTTTCTTTCTGTTTTTGGCTACCCCGTAAAGCCAAATTCATGTATGTTAAATGCACCTAAGATGCGACCGGCCTGTAGTACAGTAACTCCTGTGGTATAGCTTAAGAACATAAAAATGGCCATACTGGGTCAGACAAAAGGACCATCTAGCCCAGTATCTTGTCTTCCCACAGTGACCAATGCCAGGTAGGCCAGCTGAGAAGCACATCGCTGCTGTTGGTGTATGTGGTGTTTCCATGTCAGGATTCCACTCCTCTGCTGAAGATTTCACATGAAGAACATCACCCCACCCCACTCCAAGTAATGGCCTAATCCAAAGCCCACTAAGTAAATGGAAAGACTCTGTTAATGTGAATGGGCACGGATCAGACCCTAAATGAGCTGCCCATTTAAGCCTGAATTCTTGCTGCCCCTTACATGAATACATAGAGTGTGGCGGGGGGCAATGAGGGAGAAGGGTATAAAGGAGTCTTGCCCCCTGTGACACTCTATACATTGGGAGAGAACCCTGTAATACCCATATCCATCCGTTTTATATAATTGTGATATTTCACGTAAAGCATGTCATGTGAGATGAGGGGAAAGGTTATGATTCGCTGAAAGCCATTGGTCTATCTAAATATGGATATCATTTATGTATGTGAAGTTATGAGATTGTGTTGTATGGTTGTCACTAAAATATGCTGTGAGTTGGGGAATTGCCAAAATGTTTGATCACCACAGACAAGGACAAGGGAGCTAAGGAATGCCTGGGCGGATGCTGAACAACTATCAACAGCCTTTGTCCACCAAGGGAGTTACAAATCAATGACTCACTTGATCAAGGCCTCACCAGGTGAATTGCTCAACCTTGCCTGATGACTCAGCAATGCTCACCAAACATGCCTGGACTTGTGTTCTCCAAGCACATGAACTAAGGGCATAAAGCAGAATTCAGTTTCCCCATGCTTCACCTTTTCTCCTCCCCCCAACCTATGCTGCAAGCAACAAGGATACTCAGAAGATGAAAGACTCTAATAGAGGAGCCTGGCCCATGGTTCAAGGATGAAATACATGTATTAAGAACTGCAGTATCCAATGGGGTGAGAATAACTGCTTAATCTAGATGTTGCCCAGTCTAATAGGGTTGAGAGTTTAGACTGTGAGCTTATATTTTATTTTATTTTGGTAGTCACTCTGACTTTTTGCCTATCACTTATAATCACTTTGGTAAATCTGCTCAGGTTACAAAGGCTTGTGTATGTCCACTTTCCATTGATGAAATGGTGAAACAATAAACTTGCATTGCTCAAGAAAGGGTCTTGAGCAGTGAAAGATGGTAGGTTCCTGAGGTTGAAGGCTGGGAGGCTGGGGGCATTCGGTTGGCGCCTGTCTTTGTGTGATTCCTGAGTGGCTCTGGGAGCATTCATGCAATCTAGCTGGGAGTAGGGCTCCACGTGAAGTTGTGCTGAACGATAACAGTGCCTGGAGGGGTTTGCTGCTTGTCACTAGCAAAGCATTGTGAGAGAAGCCCAGGCTGGAGAGTTAAGGGAGCATAGCAGCCCCAGGGTCTCAGGCTGCACCCCAGGAGTCCTGTCAGACTCCCCACTTATGGGTTACCTACAGTGCAGTCCATCTAGCATGGCTCAAAATATCAGTGAAGACACATGGTGGCATGGACTTCAGCACAGGTGAGCAATGTGAGCTCATACCTAGGATTCTGGGTGAGCTTGAACAGCCCATGCTGAAGTGCTTACAACTGCACCTTCACTGCTCCTAGTACTTGTGATTAAAGCTAGTGCACATATGTCTACCCAAGCTGCAATCACAGCTCCAATTGCAGTGCAGACCCCATACCTACAGGTTTTGTCCTGATTCCTCAAGAGTGCAAAGAACTATGAAGGAGGCAAAAAGGAGCTGTAACATAGTGCACTCACTGGTGAGCCACATGGGATCATCCAGGAGCTAAGGTGCTGTCTGGTGGTATAGCTTCATGTGACTCCTTGTTAAGGTCTTGCCTAAGTGGTACATTATAGCCCTTAGAACTTTGTGTTTTAAAATATGAACCTGATATTTATTTTAACTGTTAATTTAAAGTTGCGTGAATGTGCTGGTACATAAAGCTAGCCTGGTATAAAGACAGTGCAATGCAGCTTAGTACTACTAGACATAGAGACCAATGCTTAATTTAACTTCCAAGGATTAATTATTAATTCCATGCCTACAATAAAACTGCCAACATTTGCTTTTCTTTTCCCCAGGCACTGGGCAGAAATTTCCTTTTTCCCTTGGGGTACTATTGCTGGCATCACAAAAGCAAACTAGTTTTCACTGGATTTGTCACAGAAAACTACGGTAAGTATCCTGGAATCATTGCTTTGTGTCACTGCGGAGGTAAAGCTGGAGGTGAAAGTTGGAAACTGAAACCCAGTATGTATTGCATTAACTGAATAAATGGTATTCCATGATCACTATATCTCATTATGCCAAGAAGAGGATTTTGGCAGCTGGTAAAAAGAAGTCTGAATAAAACTCATTTAACTAAAAGTGAAGAAGCTGTGCTGATTCCAAGTTAAAGGGACATGGTCAACTTAAAAAAACAACAGACAGGACTTTTTAAAACTTGGTATTGACTCAAGTAACACTTAAGATTATTATAAATGAAACATTAGAAAAACATATTTGGTTCTTCCAGTTTGTCAAATTTGAACATTTTATAATATTTTGACCATGTTTTCAAAATTTGACACCTAAATTTAGACTCCTAAATCCTGATTCAGCCTCCCAACTACATATGTTTATTTTCAAAAGAGCTGAATGTACAGTTGCTTCTATTAAATGACTTAGGCTAAATCAAAATAAGCAAAGTGTAAATTGTTTTATTAAGAATGTCTTCATGAGACAGTTACATGTTGTAACTTAGTCTAATTTTAAATTGATCTTGTTACATGATGCAACTTTTCTAATGCTTGAGGCCTGTCCTAATTATTGCCACATTCAGCAATCTCTCCTGTTGAAGCTATTCTGCTGTGTATTAACAGTAATTAAAAAATCATTAGATCAGAACCCTAAGTCTCCCACCTCCCAGAGAGGTGCCCAACTACCATGTGATGGAGTCAGTCTCTCTCTCTCTCTCTCTCTCTCTCTCTGGCCCATTCACTATTTAAATATTTTTATACAGTGGAACTTCAACAGGAGAGATTGAAGGAGACTTGCATCAGAATATCCTAAAGCAAATTGGTTAAGGCACTCTGACTCTGTGATGACTGGATCTAGTGAGCAGATGATGGGGGTGGGGCGGAGTGCACTGGCCTGAGAAGATTGGAAGAAACGACAAAGGAAGCAGCAGGACAAGAGGCTGGAGCCCTAAGTTACAGCAGAGTGAGGAGGTCAGGGGACCCAGGGCAGGGACAATTGCGTCTGGCCCTGAGTTAGAGTAAAAAAAATTGGGGCAGAGAGTCTGTGTTTCTAGTCAGGTGTAGAGTGAATGGAAGGCAGGCTGTTTCGTTGCATGCTGTGCCAGGACAAGGGAGTCTGGGTATCCCCTACTAAAGATTCTGACCTGCGTCTCCTCCTGGCATTTAGAGGTGTGTGACCCAATTGCATCCACAACCTTTTCCTTAATGTTCTCAAAGTCCATATTGGGGTATTGGATCCAAAGGGAGTTTGGAGCCTGCACAGCGCCTGAGTCATGGGTCCCTACTGACAATCATTGCCCCAAGTCCTGGTCTAGCTCCTGTGTCAGGGTGAGTGTCATTTTTTTGGTGGTACAGAGGATCTCTTAGAGGTTATTGGCAAAATCTTTGAGGGTCTTGGTTGGTTTTTGGGCCCTTTCATCTGTTCATGGGGGAGTGGGGTCCGGGGCCTATCTATCCAATCCAGTGGCTTAAAAATATTTTTGTTATTTCTCTTCTGGTCATTGGGCAAGGCCTTCACTTCCACTAGGGCAGCTCCCCAGAGCTGGCCCAACAGGATCTTCACCTTCTGGTATTCAGGGTGGCTGTACTTGTTCAATGTGGATTCCAGCCCTGCCTGGAAAGCTGAGAAGCTGGTCTTGCCAATCCCTGTACATCAGGATAACCACAGGCCTCCCCTTGTGCTATATCAGTCATTGGGGCCAGGCTGACTGCCAGGAGGAATGCTGTGGGAAAGTCTGTGTGTGTGTGTGGTGGGGAGAATTATGGGAGAGTCTATATGGTTCAAAGGTGTCCCTGAACCTCAGACATTGTCCCCAGGGATCCCAAACTAAACTCCCTAAGTCCTGTTCATGACACCACTTGTCAGGTGGGTGGTTCCTAAAGTTGGGAGAGGGGTTGCAGGTCCGAGCCACAGACCTCTACACAAAGACCAGCCCTCCCTTCTAGGGCAGAGGGGGAGAATCAAAATAAAAAACAATAGCACAATACTTATTTCTAACCCAGACAAGCCAGAATTTTTAGCAGGGGTTACAGTACTATTTCCTGGTTTCAGAGGAGATATTCCTGGAACTAAGGTAATGGTCATGTTTTTTTGGCACCTGTGCATCCAGTGTCAGTGGAAGAAGCTTATAAATATGTGATTTACAAAATACTGTATATTATTTATACTACTGATCATTTATAATGTTTCAAAAATTCATTTCAGTTTGGGTTTGGTTTGAATTTAGGGCAGAAGTTCAGGTCTCTTTCTTTTCTGTCTGATTCATGAAATATTTACCCAAAGATGTGAATGGGACTTAATTTGTGTATTTCTAAAATAGGGAGGTCATTGCAAGATGAAGGCTGGAGTTTTCCCAGTTTCTTAATCCTAACAAGAATCAAATGTCTTTGATCTTCCCAATAAACTATACAGCTATTCCTCTCAATATCAACAGATCCCAATGGAAGTAAAGAAAGGGGTTTTTTTTGTTTTGTTCTGGTTTTAAGCAGAAGATGTCTAGAATGGGATGATTCTTTTGGAAAGAACAGTTGCTTTTGAACCTGCTTACATTTCAAGAAGCAATGTGAAGTTCTTTCACTCTTTTTGGCATTTTAGGGAACAGACTGAAATTGGAGGTCACCATTTGTTTTGAATTTGTAATGGAAAACTAGATATCAGATAGATCCCGAGGCGCTACTGGATGCCTTTTATATCAGAAGGAGATTATGAAATCAAAAACTATAGCTCATCTTTTATATTTTGTTTTTAATCTAAACAATCAAAGCTTATACACAGACAATAGAAAAAGTTAAAGCGATGTCATCTTGGCCTGTTTTAACACCGTCAGGCTGTTAGAGAATACATTGTCTGCATATTTTATCCCACAATTACCCACCTCACAAGAATGGCATAAAGCCACTGTTTTCAATCACTCAGTTCCTTGTCATATTTTCTCATCAATTTGGGGAGTGGGGAGGGCACGGAACTAACAGTTTCCATTAGACAAAAAAGTTTTTTTCTTCCCTTTCCACTGGAGAAATTCATGTTAATTATTCTTCTGCACCTGCTTAATGGGGCTGAAGTAATTCAATTGTCATATTGTTGTAGACTGTTGCTTTGTGTAATGTATCACCCCTACTGTTTCACTTAAAAAAATTCTATACTCCTCCATTATTCAGCAAGGCCTAATGATGATTCCAGCATTTGTACTTGCTGCACTGTTGTTTTGATTTTAATTGACTTCACTTTTTTAATTAAATACATTGGTTTTAACACTGTTGTTGACATGCATGGTTTTGTCTTTATCAGTATTTGCTTCCTTTTGCATTCCAGATATATTGACATTTTATTTAGATTCAGTCTAAAAGAATAGATAAACACTCTGCAAGCTTCATCACCAACTCTAACAACTCATTTCACATATTATTCTTATCTAATGGTCTGAAAAATGTAAAAATATGCTGAAAATGTTAACTTTCTTTAAAAATATTTATTGCTTTAACATTTTTTTAAAAAAGCAATGTTTGTATCATATCTTATTATATTGTCTTACTTGCAAGAGTAAACCTAATTTGTCTTGTATACAAGTTGGCCGTATCATCCAAACCATTTTATAGGTTTAATTTGCATCACACGGTGTTTCAGAACTATATTTGGAGAAGTTTACATAATTTATCTACTTTCCAGTGCACCCTCAAAACAAGGTATGTTATTAGAAAATCATCAGGACAAATACGCACTATTGACCATGCAAAGTTATAGCCTACTGTACACTTACGTGAATTATTTAAAATCAAGCAATGATAGATAATCTTTTCAAAAGGCTAATTTATTTCTCCTGTTCCTTAAAGGCCTAGTGACAGTACTTTAAAAACAGTCCCCATAGCCTTTAAAAATACAGTAGTCAATTGATCTATCATAGGCTCTATGCCCTTAAAGTACAACCTTAAACAAAATCCTGTTGCGGAACTCATTCAAGTATCCCCTTTGAAAGTGCGTTTCACCCATTTATCACACTACAGGAGCATAAAGAAAGGGCTATAGATAAAATGATTCTATTTTTTAAAAAACTGTAATATTAGATGTTGCTGAGCTGAGAGACAGGATTATTATCTGAACACACTCACTGTAAATTTAAAATGAAAAGGAACAAAATGATAATGCCACGCAAATTTTACTGGCACAGTCCAGGCTATGAAAGTGTAAAGACAATACATATGTAGCTTATTATTGAGAAGATATTGGATGAATGCTCACATTTCTATTTTGTTAATGGACATGAGTGAATGGGACTTGCCTGCCATTTGATCATTCAGGGAACAGAGGATGAGGATTTAACAGTAGGCCCTGAAGCCCTGTTTGCGGCAGCCTGCTTGCCACAGCACTGATTGTTGACGAGTCATCCAGCTTTCCTTCTCTCTGAGATTGTCCTTTTGCTTGGCGTTCTTGACCTGGGCTCTTTTAGCACGCCATTCATTCTGGTGATGTCATGATTGAAAAGCGGTAGGATAATATGGTTGCAACAAGCCCAGTTTTCACTGGCTTATGCAAGGCCCCACACTATTAAGCTGAAGATTAAACAGCCCTATACATATTGTTATGGAGTCAGACCAGAAGGATATAGGAGAGTGCTGGAAGGCAGGTATATCAGCCTCAGGATGTGCAGGTCCCTGTTCCCTGGATAGCCAAACAAAGGCTACTCCAGACCAATCAAGACACCTGGGGCCAATTAAGAACCTTCTAGAAAGGAGTAGAAACAGCTAGCCTAATTGGGGCACCTGAAGCCAATCAGGGACTGGCTGAATCCAGATAAAAACCTCCCAGTTAGTCAGGTGGGCTGTGGGTGTCAGGAGCTGTGGAAGGAGGTTGTGCTGTTGGTGAGACTGAGTGGTGGACAACATATCATCCAGAAGGAAGGAGGCCCGGAGGTAAGGGTGAAGTGGAGTTTGAAGAAGCAGGGACTGCTGTGGGGAAGTAGCCCAGGGAATTGTATTGTGTTTTGTGGATAAAAGGTCAGCCATCTTAGCTGATACTATTAGGGTCCCTGGGCTGGAGCCCGGAGTAGAGGGTGGGCCCGGGCTCTCCCCGGATCTTTCCACCTTCCATACTGGCCTTTGATGAAGGTAACTCACTAGGTGGTGACTCTTGCCAATTATAATGAGAAAGGGAGGTCACTCTGGGGCCTAGATGAGTTTCTGAGGCCCCTAAATCTGCCAGGAAGTGCAGGACCCACGAGTACAAACTTGGAGTTTTGTCACAATATTCATATGTTTTATATAGAACTATGTTAAAAGAACATTGAGTGTGAACTGGTCATTAAGAGAATACTAATGCTAGGGATGCTGATACTGCTTTTAACATATCTGCTTTTTGTATGCATTCATTATAGCATTTTGTTACATGATCCAGCATTGCCAACCCCAGCTATTCAAAAATCATGAATTTCACGTGCCCCTCCCAAATTGAATTTGTTTCAACAATCACGAGATTATAAAAGCCAACAGTTCTGGGAGGCTTTTTATTTGCTTACTATATTTTGAGGCTTTACGGTGTAATTGGGTCACATTTTCTAGCTCTTCTCCACAAGCACGACAACGAGAAACTTATGCTCTTGTTACTGTTGTTTTTAAATGGAAGCTGAGATTCTTATGTCATCACTTGTCTCCAGGATCTGGGGCTTTAAGAAAAATACCAACTCTCACAAGCCCTGTGAGGAAGTGAACTGAGCCAGACTGTGCGATTGTAACTAGTTTTCAAGTAGCACAAGAGACACTTTTTTGTGATAACTCTGTAGTGCTGCATAACTCTCTGAAAGTCATTGACATGCAAGGTGCTCAGTGATTGAAGTGAGCACTCCCACAGACACCTGTACATTTTATACGCAATGCAGTGGGCCACAGACACTTTCCTGCTTTTAACTGATGGGTACACTTTATAAAGTGCACATGGACCACTGCACAATTACAAGATGGATAGAGAGTGAGATACTTTACAGGCTTAGCAGAAATGACATTTAGATGCCAAGACGATGAGAAATCTGAAGGGAAAAAACCCTCTACTGTGCATGACCAGTAACTCTCCAATCTAAACCAATTTCCTCAGGACCAAGAAATGAATGCATGATTAGAAGCTGAGGCAGAAAATGGCTTAAAACCAGAGAAGGGCATAGCAGGGAAAATGGAAGTGGAAATGTATCACTTCAGTGATGGGGAGGAAATGACTAGGAAAGAATTTCGGGCAGTACTGTGGGAAGGTCAACCAGAGGGAGAGGGAAAAGGAGCAGCTAAGAGGAAGGACGAGCTTCTGGAGAGTGTGGAGACGAGAGCAGTTTACTTATCTTCAGTTTTTCAGTATAATTTGTTGAGGTCAAGAAAACCCTGCAGGAGAAAGGAGAATGAATATGAATAAATATGATATTTGATATGAATATATCAAACAAACAAACAAACAAACAAAAAAGCAATCCCCAATTACAACTGTGGTCCTTGTGGGGAACAGCTTCGCTACCACTCCTATGCATATTGCTTCAGTAACATTTTTAGCTACAGAAGTAAAAGGAAACTCCACTCTCACAGTGTAAATATTACAGAAATAATTGTGACTTGATTTAATGATCCTCCTGGAGTATGTAGCAAGTCACTGGGGATAGGCTACATTTATTTCCTTTACTCCAAGAGTCTGTAGATGCCTGGTCTTTAGAAATATACCAATTGATATAACCTCTTAGCCTGTAAATCTGCAGACCACAAAGACAGATTTAAAAACAGGTTAAAAAAACCCCAATGTATCAACAAAAAGCCCTTAGATTTTCTACTTGACACGCTGCTCCTGTTACAGTGAATTGTGTCAAAATGCAAATATTCAATGCTCCAGCTTGTTACAGCGATCATCTCATGTTTAAGAGATGCTTCTTGTCTAACCGAACGAGACTTATTTTACCCACACCATGTGGGGCGATGCATGTGTAAATGAGCACGTGTGGGATTTAGCACCACGCAAAGCCAACAATACCAGAAAGGCCAACTGGAGAGGACCTCCCCAGGCACAAGACATTCTCAACACCTGGCACTTCACCAGACAGAGATGTCCCAGTGAATCAGATATTACAATTTAGGCCCAGGTTCTGTCATCAAATTCATTTAAGCAGACACTTGGCCCGTGCAAAGACCCAGCGGAGTCAATGGAGCTCAGCATCAATACGAGCAGACGAACTTGCAGGTCTTGTAGGATCAGGGCTTTAGTGAGTCCAAATGAATAGAGTGCTCTGAGAATACATATTGTCCCTTTACACAGCACCTTTCATCCAAAAGCATATTACAGATTAGATACATGCAGCACCCCTGAAGTGCGGCCGTTTCTGGAAAGGGCGGCAGAAGCCAGCTGCTACACAGAATGCTGAACCACAGTGACAGGAGAGGGTTAGTGAAGTAACTTGGAAGCATGCTCACAAAGTGCATCTGGAGCCCAGCTTCCGTTTGTAAAGTCTGGGTTGCTGAAGCAGCAGTGCCAGAAGTGTCTCAGCCCAGAATGTGAAAGGCCCCACACAGAAGTGCCAGGGGGCAGAGGCGGGCACCCAGTTCAATGGGTGCACCATGCTAAGCTGCTGAGGGGACATTGCTCATACGCAGCAGCACTCCCTGGAGTGGAACCGTGACACTAATCCCAGCCTGGTGCAAAGGGGAAGCCCCGGTGGGAAAGAAGGGGCCTGGGAACAAGCCTGCCCCGCAGTCACCCTGCCACAACAGCCCCTGTCCTGTGAAGCCAGGCTTTGTTCCCCCCTTTGAGCACTGTGGCCTGGTGCACATGATAGAGGGCAACTAGGTCAAACCTGAGTGGCACTGCAACCCCATGTGGCAGGTTTCAAAGCCCAGAGCAGAGAGTCGAGCCCAGATCACAGGGACTGAAGCCACTCCTCATAAAGCCAGCTCAACCCCTGTTACGTCCAAATGCCTGCTCACTCTACTTACTACTGCTCCCACATCTTGCTCACCCATATAATTTCAAGAGCCCCATCTCTCTCCCACAAGCCCATCCCATTCCTCCAGCCCGACGCTGGGACTCGCTGGGAGTATATGCACAGTTGGTGAACTGGGAAATGTGCTAGCTGCCTCAGAAGACGGAAGCAGCTGACCGATCAGAGCAGTTCTGCCAGGTTGAAACAGTTATTTCTGAATACAGGGACCAATTCCTTATGTGTTTAATTGTACAATTTCATGTGACCTATATCCAAGCTATTCGTCACATATCTTAGAAGTTGCGAATTTGTGGGGAGTGAACTTTGCTTACAGCCACCCCCTGCCCCCAGAAATAAGGCAAACTGGGCAAAATTTCAAAAGGGGGTAACTGGAAAATGTTAGTATTTCATGAAAAACAAATTACATTAAGAAAATCAGCTCTCCCATGAAGGATTGTTGTGCCAGAATTGAAAACTACATTCAATAAACATGAAACTGAGGGATTTTTAGTCTTTACCATGGGACTGCTGCTGCTACCTCCATAATAATATTCCCACTCTCTCTTTCTCTCATTCTCATATTTACATTTTCATGTGAAACTTGCAATTGTTTTGAGATGTAACCTGGCCATTTGACTAGAGTTTTCTTATTTAAAATTTACCATATTTTTATATTATCTTAGCCACACACAAAAATACTATTCTGTTATTAGGAAAGCTGTGCTCGACTGATTCATATTTTTAAGGTTCAGCAATTTTCACTGCTTACAGTTAATTATGTAAAATGTATTCAAGTACACAAATTCCAAATGGTACTGAGCTATCTTTTAATGTTAACTATGTATTTTATAGACTCATTTTCCTTATATGCACTTTAAATATTTCATCATTTTCTTTTACTGTTGCTTTTTTATGTATTTTTTAAAACAATAGATGCTTTGGCCCAGAGTCTTAAAAATTAGATAAGCATACTATTGCCATAAATATTGCAAGCAAATACTATTATCTATGTTCATATAAATTGATCAGCATTCCATTTATAGTTTAAAATTTTATTATCATCCATTAAATTCTTAGACAGGGAAAAACTAATCTAAGATACATTTTCCTCATCCATGTAAATGGAAAAATCCTATAAATATTACACTGAATTCTTTTACGTTGTGTTAAAACAATAGGCTATTGCTTTGCAAAGGGACTCATTGCTAATAGTGTTTGCTATTCCAATTTCAAATATTTTCTGTAAGCTCTAATAGATATAGATAGATAGATAGATAGATAGATATTTTCAGACTTCTACTGGTTAAAAAGAACAGGAGTTATGCTAATTAGTGTATTTATACTATGCACAAGAATAGCTAAAAAGATAAAGACTTTCAGCTGAGATCAAGTTTGTAAAAATAACTCACTTACTTCAGTCAGAAAGCCTACTGACCAAAAAGCCTTGAGAATATTATAGCTTTATTGGCAAAGAAAATGTTTTCTTGGAAATTCCAAGATGAGGTTCCTCTTTATTTACAAACAAAACAGAAAAATTAAGATAAACTAATACGCAGTGAAGGTCACCCAGATAATCTTAACTCTGTTCCCAGTGAACACTAAGAGACTAGCTAGAAACTCTAGGACAAGCTGCTCTATTTATTCCAGTGACCACAAAATAGCACTCAATCTAACTGACCCGTGACTATGAGTTAAGGTTGTTTCAGTTTATGATAGTCTCAGGGTGGTACTGTGGGACAGCTGAGGTTGTCTGAGTAATCTTAAATTAACCTTAAAGCATCTGTGTACTTTAAAATGTTTACTTTCCAAGTTATACCTTGGAATTACCCTGGTTTCAGACTTTCTTTTTTCTTTTTCTTTTCCTTTTCTCTTTCCCACAGGATGGGAGAGGGAAGTTGTTTTTGGAAAATTACAATATTATCGTGAGTGAAGTTTTAGATTCTTTTAACCTTAATATTAAAAATACAGAAAATTTTGAGCATGAAAAAGAGATGACTAAGGGGGGATAATGATGGAGGTCTATAAAATCATAACTGGTGTGGGAAAAGTGAATAAGGAAGTGTTATTTACTCCTTCACATAATACAAGAACCAGGGGTCATTCAATGAAATTAATAGGTAGTATGTTTAAAACAAACAAAAGAAAATACTTCTTTACACAACACATAGTATACCTGTGGAACTCATCGCCAGAGGATGTTGTGAAGGCCAAAATAAGTGGGCTCAAAAAAGAATTAGATAACTTCATGGAGGATAGGTCCATCAATGGCTACTAGCCAGAATAGTCAGGGATGCAACTCCTTGTTCTGGGTATCTCTGGGATGGGATGGATCACTCTATAATTGCCCTATTCTGTTCATTCCCTCTGAGGCACCTGGCATTGGCCACTATCGGAAGATAGAATACTGGGCTAGATGTACCATTGGTCTGAGCCATTATGGCCGTTCTTATATAATTATGGATTCACACATAGGTGCTGACTCCCTGTGTGCTCCGGGACTGGAGCACCCACAGGGAAAAATTGCACCCACCGGCAGCTAAGCTCCCTACCCCATTCCAGCTCACCTCTACCACCTCCCCTGAGTGTACCGCGTTCTTACTTCTGTTCACAAAGTGGTTTTGGTTTGGGGTGGGAGTTGTATGGGGTTTTTTTTTGGTCTGGAAATTTCCTTACATTTTAAAAGATGAGAAAGAATTGCTCTGTGATTGGAATCCCTATAGGATTTACAAATCATGCAGAGACTCCAGACCTTGCAAACCATGCAGGAATGTCCTTCCCAGACAACCTCCCTCTTATTCCCAATGCTGGGTACATTTCCACATGAGGTTTTCCCTCTTCTATGACTCCCAG
Organism: Dermatemys mawii; assembly: GCA_007922305.1. NCBI lineage: Eukaryota > Metazoa > Chordata > Testudines > Dermatemydidae > Dermatemys > Dermatemys mawii. The sequence continues at coordinate 69,253,436 of ML677334.1, forward strand.
ATGGGCCCCACTTATCCTTGATGTGGTTCCTCCATATAATCATCTGCATCCGTAAGTAGGCAGACCACCTATGGAGTCATGCAGTCTTTGCAAAGAATATATCAAAATACTACGTTGTGTGTGTATGTAGGTGTATAATGCACAATTATTTCAAGGCCAAGTTTTTCAAAAGTGACTGATTTGGGGTGTCTCCTTTTCTGAATACTCTACTTGACACCCCTTTAAGATCTTTTGCAAAATGCTGGCCCATGTGACTGATAACATGTACATGAGAGACAAGGCATTATCTTTTACTGGACCGTCTTCCATTGGTGAGAGAAACAAGCTTTCAAGCTCACACATAGCCAGACCTGAAGAAGAGCTCTGTATAAGGTCGAAAGCCTATCTCTCTCATGGACAGAAGTTGGTCCAATAAAAGACATTGCCTCACCCACCTTGTCTCTAATATTCTGACCCAGCATGGCTACAGCAACATTGCAGTGTAACACATGTCGCAGGGCCTGGCTCAGTTCCACAAATGTATTCAGGAGCCTAACTCCCATTCATTTCAACCAGTGCCTTGGTGTCTATGTAGGTGAGGTTTGGTGGTGCCGTGCTGCATGTGTGCTTTCTCTATCCATTGAGTAATTTGTTTTTTTAATAATGCTTTTGACCCCGCAGCAGAAGCGATGGGACCTGCCGTGAGTAATTAAGTCTACAGGGGCATGGCTGCTTACTTATCATTGCAGCAGGTAATCAGAATGCTGTTGCACAAGTGTAAAATGCAGAAATAAATGATCCTATATAATATAGCTTGGAGTTTTCATTTTAAAAACTATCAGTGCAGAACAACAAATGTAGGGAGCCCAACACCCACTCTGGAATGTCAATGCACAGGATCTTTAACATATTTTGAGAGGCAATCTGAATATAAAAACAGAACAAAATTCAATCATCTGATATTTAAAATGACTGATTAGATCAGAGCTCTAAGTATGTAACCTCCCTCATTGCTGCTTTGAAAGAGGCATCATTGTACACATTGTCTGGTTGGTTTTGTAACTTACAAACCCCTAGTGTTTAATAAAGTGGAAAGTTTATCTTCCATATACAGATAAAATTGTGCGTTACCCAGGAGAATGTGTAATTACAAAAGATATTATTTTAAAAGTTTGATTTCAGAATCTCAGAAGAACATCTCCTAGAACTAACTTCCAGCTAACTTGAAGTTATAAGATGATCCACTAAACTGCCTGTTTGGCCTGGAAATTTAATATTATTGTTTGTTGTTACTTGTACCACAGTTGTGCTGAAGACCTCAAACAAGATTGTGGTCCCATTGTGCTAGGTGTGTACAAATAGAGTAAGTGTCACTCCTTGGCCTAAAAGGCTTATGCAGTATAAGGTAACAAAAGAGAAACAAGGAAGGGGAATTGGATACAGCATACAAGTACCATGGTCAAGTTGGTAAGAAAAGCACCTTTTGTTAGTTCCATTTGTTCTGGGGTTGATGACATACAAAGGTTGGAGGCGATCAATATTATAAAAATGCAAATGATATTTACACATATGAAATATTAATAATGTTAGGAAACTAGGCAATGGGAAAATGCCAAGTTCTGCAGTTTTTTTTCTCAACGGTGTGAATCAGGTATATACACAAGTGGATGAATATCTCAGCAGTCAACTATAATGCTAGAGGTATCATTACCATTTAGAAAGATGGTTGATGAAAGGGAGTCCATTGTCCATTTACAGAGTTTGTAACGTTTTTTTTCCCCCTGGGTCCATATTTTTAGCCACTTTTTCTCTTTCTTTTACTAGGCCTATCTCAACCCTGTTTCCTTAGGAATCTGTGGCCTCTTTCTTTTTCAAACTATACTGCATCAATATATTCACTACCTTATTAATTTGGTCGCCTTTCCACCAAAGCCCATTGAACTCAAAGGCCCCAGTCCTACAATGACCTCTCTATGGGCAAAGGGGTTTGCTTCTACAGAACTCATGGCAGGCCTGGGGCCAGTGGGTGTCCTTCCATTGACTTCAAAAGCCTTTGGTTCCAGCCCATTTGGGATCAAGATTATCAACGTCCTATTCACTTTATTCATGTCTGAAACTACAAATAGAAGAAGGAATGGACTGGAGGACCTTATCGATACAACACTCTTTTGTAAGCAACCAGTCTAAAGGCTCCTTGGCCTCCCTAGCTGTAAAAATGAGGATAAGGATACTGATATTCTTCATAAAGCTTCTTTTAGATCTATGGATGAGAAGCTCTAGAGAAGAGCTAGGTATTAATTATTATTTATTATTATCTGTGTTGTTATGCATTGGTGCAGTTTCTCAATCATAATACTAGTTATTTTAGTGTGCACTTTGTTTCTGCAAATATTTGAATAACCTCCCTCACCTATGGGGATCTCTCAATCTCTCCCCTAACAGTGAACTCTGGAGCAGATGATCACATGAGGAACATTCAGATCGAGACCAAGTGATGCATCAAGTTGTATTTTTTAAAAAACTTTAACCTTCATTTTACCTGCCTGCTGACATAATCATTCTGCTTTGCAGGAGATGAAAAACAGTCATTTGCTTCTGCAATGACAAAACTGGCAAAAAGTGATTTCTCTCATGTGCGCTCTCTCTGTCTCGGTGATGTATTTGAAATTGGTGAAAAGGGGTAATTTGTCACTTTTGCTGCTGGGGCATTGTTTTGACACAACTCTGAACTCCAACAGAAAGATCTCAACATGTCTAGCATGATGCTTGTTACACAAATATAGCCATGTCTCCACACTAAGATCTGCTGTATGCAACTGTAACAAAATATGCCTCTGTGGCAATACTTCTGCTTCCATTTGCAAACATAAAAAGCCCAGGGCACTGGTGTTGGCTTGTACATCATACCATTGAGAGTTTCATTATAATTATGTGATCTAATGTAAGCCCATGAATTTGCAATGATGAACTCTGTAGCCGAGGACCTGTACTGTACAGTTCAATTTTTACTTCAGCAACGCTACATTCCATAGCAAGCTTTGCTTTGTGCAGCATGATTGATTCAGTGGATTTGAGTGCAGGGTCTTCCAGGTCAGATTCGACTGCTGAAATTCTACGGTGCTGGGCTGTCAAAAAGCCGGCAAACCACATTTTGAGCATTATTAATGTACTCACCCTGAACATCATGCAATCAGAAACATAAGTCCATTGGAACTACATTTTGAAATGACTATTTCTTTAAGCAAATCTACCTAGAAAGAGAAGAGGATTTTAAAAACAAGCTATGAAAGGAACATTTGACACAAAACAGGTTGACATAAATTCAACCCTAGTGTAAATTCAGTGTTGCGAGGAAGGATGTCTGCATGACATTTCCAGCCCAATCAAGAGTGAAAACAATGCAAAGGGCACTGTGATCAGGCCCATTATCTGTAAGCACTCTGGCCCCAGATTGTTCCATTAAAGTACAACTCTAAGTAGGAAGCTATGTGGGGCTATATCATCTGCCTCAGACATGATGATTAAAAGAATTGGCTGAGGAACTCTTGGAACCACTAATGTTGATTTATAACAAATCTTGGAATGCTGGGAAAGTTCCAAGGGTCTGGAAAAAGGTTAATGTTGTACCAGTATTTAAAAAGGGTAACCAGAATAACTATAGGCTGGGTAGCCTGATCTGGGATGGAGTCAGTAAAGAATTTAATGATGGTAGCATAATTAATGCCATTCAACATGATTTTATGGAAAATGGATCTTGTCAAACAAATTCGATATAGTTTTTTGATGTGTTTACAAATTTAGCTGTGTTGACTTAATATACTTCCATAAGGTTTTTGACTTTGGGAATGTCTACTCTGCAATCAGGATGTGTGAGGGCAGCATGTGTAGACATTCCCAAGATATCTTTAATCTAGGTAGTGCAACTACCAATAGCAGTGAAGTTGTGGGAACATGGACTTTAGTTCCATAAAGAAGTACCGAGGGCCCAGGCAGGCTTGTGTAGTTCTGCCACAGCAGATGCTGTTGGTATTCACACTACCTAGATTAAAGGTAGCTCAGGTATGTCTACACATGCTGTGGCCACATCTCCAGTTGCAGTGTAAACATACTTTTAATCCCCATACCTTTAATCCCCCATTTTGATAACAATAATTAGCTCTATACAAAATCAATGTAGTCATATTAAATAGATTTAAACTGGTTACTTGATAGAGCTCAAAAAGTAATTGTAAATATGGAATCATCATCCTATGGAAATTTGTAGTGGGGTCCCCTGGGGATCTATTTTGTCCAGTGCTATTTGATATATTTATCAATGGTCTGCAAGAAAACATAAAATTGCTGCTGGTAAAATGTGAAGATTACACAAAAATTGAAAGAGTGGTAAACGATGATGTGAGTAGGTAAATGATGCAGCCCGATCAGGATCACTGAGTAGGATATGCTCATTTGAATAATAGGTTTTAATACGTCCAAATACAAGATCACACTTACAAGATGGGAGACAATATCCTGGAATACAATGATGCTGAAAAGGACTCAGAGGTAATGGTAGATACCTAAAGCTGAGTGGGAATGGAATTTTTTGCAGAACTGCAGCCAACCTGGCAGAACTGCACCAACAACTGCCAACCAGGCAGCCAGGAAAGCGGGCAGCTCCCTCACGTAGTCTCCAGGGGGAGACAGCTGGTCAGTTCCATAACAACCCACAGGTCATTGGGAGTTGGGGGTGGAACAGGGCATGAGGTGAGTGGCTGGTGAGCCTGGTTAACCTGCCAGGTATGTAGCCCAGGAGGCTGGGAGACCAAGTTTAACTGGAGTGCTGCCCCAAAGCCAGGGGCTCTGAAAGATTTATATCCCTAGCTGTGCAGCAGCCTGCCAGAGGGGTTGGAGCTCAAGAGCTAAGAGCTGGAAGCACTGAATCTGAGATACCATAGCTGGCAGGCTGCCCCAGAGCTGGGGAGTCTGAAAACCCTGGGCTTTAGCGATCAGATACTTTTTTACCTGTCATATTTTTTTTCCCTTTTCCAACCAGCACTCACTCTTCCTAATGCCCCACTGGCACCTTAATGTAAAGGAATAATAGAGCTAGGTCAATGCCTTCCCTGACCCATCAACAACTATGGGCAAATCCACCAAAAATCGTACAGCTTCTTTTACCTAGAGCCATCAAATAGAACAGCAAACTATATTCCAACTATGCACAGTGTGTTCACTGTTGTAGCTGCAAATAACATCACCATATATGCCAGTTTCTTTATTTCAAAAGGTGAATTAGCAGAGAGAGAGAGAGAGAGAGAGAGAGAGAGATGATTACAGCATTTTATTCTTTTTCCCATGCGTGTGTTAGCCTTTTTTATGTGTTATTTTAGGTAGGAGATTCTCAGACATTTAGTCACATCCCTATTTTTTTTAAATTTCTTTAGTAACTTTAAGTTGGCTTGTGAACTTGGTGAGTTCAGTTATTTTTTTCTTTATCAAAAGATGCTGGCTAATCAAGTAAGTTTCATCACACTTTCTTGGCTTTATTTAAAAACTGTAAATAGTTTTGGTTTCCAACACAATCGTCCTTATTTCCTAAAACTTCTTCAAATATTTTTGGGCAATGAAAAAAAAATACTTGTTAGATCAGACTTTTCAGCTAATAGAACCGGGTGTTTTATTTGCACAAACAAAAAGAAAAGCCGGCTCATAAAGCTCAGTATCTTGCACAGTAATTCTTGAGCTGAACCCTTTCAGATACATTAAATGTTTTACTCAAATATGATTTCCAGCAGCCAAAGTGTATGCAAAGGGAAGGAGCAGGAAGAAACATATTCGCTGAATACTGACTGAAATTCAGCACCTTCCTTGAACCTTTCTGGTTGCTTGGAATTGTTTTCCATATTCTGACTTCCATTATCTCTCTAGTCACAGCATTTACAGGCTAATTCACCTTTTTAAATAAAGGCAAGAAGGACTGAAATAAAAAGATGTTTAAATATCAGCGGCCTCAAAATAAGGGGATGTTAAAAAATCAGAAAAAGAAAATATTTTTCAAAAGCATTTCATTCATGTTTCATCACTCCCTAGAAGTAGCAAAAGCCCCTCTTATCGCTTCAAGGTTACCTTTTTATTTTATAAATGTAATCTACAGACTGATACTAATTCCAATAACACTTTTATGTCATCCCCTGTAGGAGTTGTGGGCTAGTTTTTCCAGCTCACTTCATCAGAGTCTATAACAGCAAAGACAGGATTTTTAAGTTGCCAAAAAGAGCCTGGTTTAGGGCATTTATAGGATAAATCTTTTCAATTAGGGCAAAAACAACCACTACACAATAGCCTTTACAGGCTCACAAACTACCATACCACCCAAGATGTTAACAAGCTGGCATGTTCTGAGCATCAAAGATAGAGAGAAAACTGTGTTTACATGTTTGGCACAAAAACTAATGAGGAAAGTCAATTGGCCCTTTGTCTTGAGGGTCTGAAGAGCTGAGCTCTAATGTTTGGTTTCTTGGTTGGCACTTGTTCAAGTAATCACTCGTGGCCTGACAAAGCAGCACTTGTGTTTTATTAGTGGCCATGCTGAACTCTCCTGTCTGCGCTGTGTTCTCTCTCAATAGAGTGCTGCACCAGAGGGCACACTTATTTGAAAACACTAAATCAGAGCATGATGATCTTTGCCCGACAAATGAAACTAAGAGAACAGAAAAAAAATGTTTACAGCAGCTCTCCCGTTGTCAAAGGGAGGTGGGGAGACAACAACTAGATATGTAGATTCTTTGGGAATGCCAACGACAAAAATAGCCAAACTTTTTTTCATATACATTGGATGATATTTTCAGAACCTGCTGCATTCCATTGTGCAATATCTTTAAAATCAGTGTGACGGAAAGACTAAACTTGTTACTCACAGTATGCAGTGTGGTCATAAGCATTTTTTACTGGTAGGTTCTTTCTGGCATCAATGGAAATCATGTAGGTGCAAAAAGAAGTAATACATTCCAACCAGGACATCACTGGAATCAGAGAGATGCGAAAATGAAAAATAATATCTAAGTTAACAATGTTTTAGAACCTTCAGTGTTTGGCTTGGGTGAAAAATTGGGTATTTTGTCCAAACCAGCTTTCTCCTCCTGTTTTTGAATCCTCCTTTTCACATCTATAGGATTTACAGAAGGTGGATTTTCACTGTGAATATAGATCTGAGTTTGTAGGAATCCCTTATTTTCATAAGTATCTCCATGATGAATGTTAGCCAAATTATGCCCTGAACCTGGAATAATTAAGCAATAGTTAAACAAACTTTACTCATTTGACTAGTCCCATTGACTTCATTTGACTAGCCACACAGCAGTAAAATTATGCACATGGGTTAAGTATTTCCATGATCAGAGCTTTAGAGAGGACATTTCTTAAAACTGGAAAAATCAGCAGCTTGAATCTGTTTGAAATGTAATTTTAAAAGGACAGAAAAAGTCCTTAGTAAATGTGGTTCTTTTTCAAGGATAGTTTAATTAATTCTAAATGAAATGGGTATATAATTTATTAATTCATTACATATACAGAACAGAAGCACATATTTTAAAATTTAGACTATATGGCATATAATTATGTAAATTTTCCTATGCAAAGTCCATGATTACGAAGGCCTATGTTAAGGTTTTAAACATGTTAAAGGATCATATCTTCGTTGGAAAAAAAAACTAAAGTGCTTTTATTAATTAATTATGATTATTATTTTATTTTAGTATAGTGTTACTAGCCCCTAGACCCCAGTCATGGACTAGGACCCCATGATGCTAGGACAAGCACACAACATAAAATCAGTCCCTGGCCCAAAGAATTTCAATATTATGGTATATCAGTGATGATATTTAGATGAAGGCAGTGCCCTTAGAGCAAGTAATACAGAGTACTGAGATATCGTATTCTCCTGTTGATAAAACTACAGTCTCAGTGCCAAGATATCAAGTGTATATAGTAAAGTAACACAGTTTTCCTTTTAGTGAGGTCCTTGAGGTTACCTTCTTTACATTCAGAGGCTGAACTATAAACTATGAGTGTATTTACTGATACCATTCCAAAACACTGTGTAGGGTTTGATCATATGATATAAAGAAGTTGGTGAAAGTTGAATGGCTTAAACCCCATACATTCCCATGGAAAAAATCCTCCTAATGTCCAAACTGATTGAACCAATTTCTCAGAATAAAATTTCTAGTGTTTATCATGATTAAAGCAAAGTTTCTTTCTATCCCTGAGTGTCAGTGGCCCAGCAATCCCCGTATGGTGATAGTATGAGAACTGAATGAGTAAATGCAATACATAGCTGATGCTACCCCTTCATTTAAAAAACATGGTCTCTATTGATTCAGACCTGTCAATACTTAAGTTGACATAAGAGACTGGCAGTTTTCAATGACTCAGTTTTCACTGACTTTTTGTTTTTTCCTCTTAACATTGCCATTTATTTCAGCGACTATTTTAGAATGTTTTTTTAATGTCTCAGGAGTCTTTTTGTTGTCTTTAGTGTAGGTCAGTACTTCACACTGAACTGGGGCTCATCATTAACTCATGCACTGGTTTAAATTTGGAGGAAATACTGAAAATCCCTTTATGCTGTCCCATCTGGTATTGGTCTTGTTTAAGTTTTAAAATAGAATTCATACCACAGCATAAAGGGAATTTCAGTATTTCCTCCAAATTTAGACCAATGTGGTAGTTAATAACAAAATAAAATTCTGAAATTTGGGTAGATATAATTTCCATGGAGAGGTTAACATTTTTGTAAAAAAATAAAAGACTGATATAAATGATTTCTGATTATTAAACACTGGAGACATTTCTCAAAGATTTTAAATGACTAACCAGATAGCGATTACTATTTTCTTGCTTAGCTGCATTGTATTGCACATACAAATTACCCATAGTTATTGTATGACTACAGTCATAGTAAACACACTTAACAGTTTTTAGATGTAAATACTACACTGTGAAATGCTGCAAGTCATCAGTTTACATTTTCCAGATTTCACTATCCTGTATGAATATTCTTATTTCTTATTTTTATACCCACTTTAAATTTGGGTAAATACTTATAGAAATATACTGAATTTCTATATTGCATTTAAACCAAACATATTCAATTCTGTTATCAACAAATGGGTTTTTTTTAAATTGCTACTTTTCTATGAACACAGACATTTTGAAATTAAAAACATAAGAACAGCCATACTAGGTCTGACCTATGGTCCATCTAGTCCTGTATCCTGTCTTCTGTCAGTAGGCAGTGCCAGATGCTTCAGAGGAAATGAACAGCACAGCGCAATTTTGCATGATCCATCCTTTGTTGTCCACTCCCAGCTTCTGGCAGTTGGAGATTTAGGGGCGCACAGAGCATATGGCTACTGATGGACCTGTCCTCCACAAATGTATCTAATTCTTTTTTGAATCCAGTTATATTTTTATACAATGAGTTCCAGAGGTTGACTTTTATCTGAGCAATTCATTAAAATGCCAGCTTGGACCTATTCCTCTAGTGCTTACACAGAGCAAATGCAGTAAGAGCTAAGTCCTGCAGCAGATACCTAAGTAATTACAATGGGAGTTTTACTTGTCTACAAAAAGTAAAGTTTGGCCCTCGCAACTGAATCCTGCAACCTCTGATTACTGAGTCAACAGGTTACTGGAGCAAATAGCTGCACTGAAGCCAATGTGATCGTGACATTATGGTACAAAAAAACCCAGGCAGCCAAGCATAGAGCTGGATAAAAAGATTCACATAAAGTGATTGATTCCGCAGGGTTATCTGTGGGGCTATGCAGACTAGTAAGGGTTTACAGGACTGGCCCATTACACCTCAAGCCTGCAAGGAGCTCATCCACCTAGGTTCCTGTGTCCAAGCAGACATTCCCCCCTGGAGAACTGAAGCCTTGCTGATAAAATTTGAAATATGAAAAATATCTGCCTGTTATCTTCCTGATGGCTCCTGCCTTGTGCCACTGGAATGGTAGAACTGCGGAGATGGTGAAATAAAAGCACTAAAACATCTTTCTTTATATATATCTTTGTAATAAACATGTTAGTGTGGCAGGATAGAAAGGCCTGGCACCATTAAGTTCCTTGATAGCGAATTTCCATCTGCAATATGGTTGTAGATGTAATTGTAAATATGACTGTAACTATGGATATTTTTGCTCAGGGACATACTGTAGTTCCTGAATCAAATGAAGGCAGGAATACAGCAATGTCAGATCAGCAGAAAAGCAATGGTGGTTGTTTGGTGGAGCAGTTAAAGCTTCAGGCCGTCTTAGCAAAAATGGAGACATTCCTGAAAATAGGTGCCATATGAAATTGAATCAAATTTAATTAACTAGCACAAATGTCTATTTGGTCCTTAATTTTACAGTAATTGCCAGAAATATTTGAGAATCTTTCCTAAACATTTTTTTAAAAATTCTGCTTTCTATAAATTTAATATTTCTATAAATACTCAGCAAATTTGCTGTCATCTTTGGTGCAATCTTGCAGTGTGTTCTTAAGCAAACCTCCAATTGACTTTAACATGAGCTTTGGCCTGCAGAACAAATTTTGTTCTTTGGCCTACATTTTTAAACGTAGGCCCATAAAGTTCAGTTCCTAAATCCATATTTACATTACTAAATAAAAATGGCCTGATATTCAGAGCTGCTGAGCACCTTCAAAAATCAGATAATTTTTATTAAGTTGCCTAAATATGGATTTAGGAACCTAACTTTAGGCACCGGTCTTTACAGTTTTGGCCTTTGTATGTGAGGCTTTTCAGCCAGCTCTTTACTACTTAATCACACTTTTTATTTCAACTTGCAATGGAGTATGACTATTATAATTAGTAACCTTTAAGCATTCTCTTTACACAGTAAGTCCAGTTTTCGGATCACAGCCACACAGACATCTCCTGTTCTTACAAAAGCACTAAAATGAACTTCATTTAGGCTCTTGTTATGTAAAAAGATGAATTTACAGAGATACATTTAAAACCGTCCTATAGCCCAGATGACGTGCAGAACATTGTTTTTCATAGACGGTACCATGTTTTATGCTGCCCTCACTCCATGGCAGAACAGCCACTGAAATGAATGGAAGCGGTGTATCTAGGTCTAGGGTATTATATTGTCTAATGGTTTCAGGGGGTGCAGTCCAGACAAGAGTGGGGTTGTGTCACTGCCTGCTCTGTTAGCCCGGGCACCTGAAATGCCCTGCTGCAACTGGGATCCCAACAGGTAAGCTTGCAGGTCATACTGTGAGTGCCATGGAGTGTCCAACCCTCTCCTAGATCACTCTGAGAAACAGTAAGGTTTGTTTGCTCCTTAAAAGAGACAAAATCATTATTAACTTAACTGAAGTTTATACATTGAGCACTGGTGAAATAGTTTTAAGTGATTCTCAAGTGAAAAGACTGGGGACAGTCAAAGAATGGTTGCAGTTATATTATTCTCTGTTTGTTAATTTCAGGCGAGGGAAATAGAACAGGCGAGGGAGACTGTGTAAAGATGAGTAGATGGCAAAAAAGGCAGGAGAAGCAATGAAGTGGATGCTGAGCTCACCAAGAAGCAGTTAGAAGAGCTGTGTCTATGGTGAGGTCTATATGTAACTGATCAGAAGAAATCAGAGCTAGGAGAAATCCAGGAGAAATCCGTTGCACTCAGATGCCATGAAGTAGCATGAGCACCTGCTTCCAACTGGAGGACCAGAAAGAAATTATTATATGGCACGTAGTGTTAAAAGGGCCATAGAAATTTGAAAGGAGAGGTGTTAGATTTTCTCTTGTCTTAACAGATCGGGAGTCACATTATTCCCTCCAATGACAAAATCCACAGGAGGGATCTTAGAAGTAAGAAATTTCAGTGAGTATCCCCTTATTAAGATCCTCAACCTGTTCAGGCAGGTGGGTACAGGAGGTTGCCCCGCTGTGTTGCTGATCTTTAGGTTTGCCCCCAACAATCAGCAGGAAACACCATTGTAGGCCCCCCAGTAGATACCGCTTCAAGCCTTCCCAGTCCACCATACAGGCCTCCTCCATCTCCCTTAATGTAAACCCTGGACAGCACAGAGAGGTTGCTACAAGGCCCAGGCGGGGAAATGAGCTCTGCAGAGGCAGGTGAGCTCTCTCTTCTTTGTAAAAAGAAAGAAATCTATGAGTGGAGGATTTCCTCTGTGCATGGCACTGTGGGGAAGAGCACAGTATGGCAGAGGGGTACATTCTGCCACTAGTGACACTGACCTAACACCATTACCTTCACCAGTATCACAAAGTACAGAACTGGGCTCACTGTGTTTACTTGGCCTACTTGTCTAAGGGATTTAAACTGAATAGAGTTTAGTATTGCCTAATGTATAGTACTCCTGTTGGAACATTTTAGACCTAAATATGAGCAGAGCAGATATAAACAAGGTTCTGCACATATAATTTTGTCCCTTTAGTCTTAACACTTGCAAATGTCCCACAGAGCATTAAGATAATGCAAATGAACAAAAGCTCCAAGCCAGGCTTCCAAATAGAAAATCTATGTCCTGCAAGTTCGATTAAGCCAGCTAATTTTCAGTCAAACAAGCTAATTTCCAGACAGATTCTTCTGATGTTTTCCCTCTGTTCGTAATTTGCATCATTAAATAGCTTGGTATTTCAAATCACCCACAGTAGTGAGGTCACAAGGTTTTATGTTAAATAGCAACAACCTCAGCTTTTTAAAGAAGAAACAGAGCAGCTGATCTGCTGGTGCATAATTTTCTTTCTTTCTCTCTTTTTTTCTTTGAGGTGAAAGAAACAGGGATGGGAGCTTCTTATGGATCATAGACATTTTACTTTGGAAGGGAGAGCAGCTCTTTAGGTCTTTGTGCTCTAGAAAGTAATACAGGATCACAGATGTACTTGATTATCAAGAAATCTTTTTTTAATGGTTTCCCCTTCCCTCCCCTCAAACAGCAGGTCGTCTTTCTGACATGAATATATCGTTTTAAGTGGTACAAAATTCAAATTTAAAAGGAAATATTAAAATTCCAAAAAAATGCATTGAATTTGAAGATAAAAATTGGTTAACAACATTCAATATTCTATAAAGAGATGCTGTTCCAAATACTTACTATATACAGTGATGGGAAAAAAGATGTTTCACAATTATTTCTGCCTGCACTGTGTTTCCACATCATGCCGTATACAGAGCATGAATCAAGGACACTTTGGTTCAGTCTTCCAACCCAGTAAAATAGCATTTTTCTGTCTTTTGTAATGGTCACACACTATAAATTGATGGAATACAGCTATCCTGAAGCAGTTTTTCCTGATTCAGGAGGCTGTTTGGTCATTGGGATTGGAAAAGAGTGAATCTTACAGCTTCATGCTGTTTTCACTGATGTTGAAGACACATATCAGTAAATATTCTAAAATAAAATTATCACACCAAAACCTCCAGCTCCTGTTTGAATAAGGGCTCCAACATGCACAATCTGTTGCTAGGTTCTATTGCTGTCTTTAGTGCTACTGACATATCTTCTTTCCCTACTGTAACAATTTATGTATGTGTGTACGTGTCACACATGCACACATTCATACATAAACGTGGGAAATGTTCAGCATGAAATTGTCAAATATCATGAAGAGCCCCCCTGAAAATTGAGGCATTTCGTGCATTTATATAATGCATGTGTATATTTATGTATGACTACATGCCTGTGCATATGAGATATATACTCACATACACAGTAGTAAGACTATGGTAACTGTAGAAGATTTTGGTGAATAATCTGAGTGAGATTTGAAAGGCTGATTTACTCAGAACAGTCTCACGTTTGAAAAGTTGATAGGTAGAGAAATGGAAAGATATTCCTGGAGAGTGGGAAGTCTTGCTTAACTAAACACACTGAAGGGATATAAATGTTCTGACCTATCTACATGAAGTAAAGATAAATGAAATATAAAGCTCCATTTCGCAGGAAATATCATTCTAATGGCAATCCCATCACTGGTATTTATTTGGGCAACATTATAGTTTGTGATGCATTGCACTCTTTCTTTCCTTGCAAGTTATCTGTTATTTTATTCATTACAATTAAGAGATGAGAGTTGAAAAATTTGTTGTAGTTTAATTCATTATACATTTTCCCTTTAAAAAGCCATCTTGTGATGTAGCAGAAGATAAGAGACTCTGTCTTTTCATTCAATATTTATTAAGCAAAATAAAAAAGCCTGTTTGGTAAAAAACAAATTACATGTTGCCTGTCACATGAGGGCCTTTTACCAGTGAGATCTGGTGCACAGAATACTGACTGAATCCAATGATTTTGAAGTAGGCTGTGCACACAAACATTTTGGGTTAAGCGTTCTTTACTATTAGTACATGTGGAGACAAAGATGAACTTGCCATGCATAGATCTCAACAAGAATGTTGAGAGAAGAAGAACAGGAATCCATTCTCTGCTCTTCCCTATTTAGATACTGCAGAAGAATATGAAAGTAGTTCAACTAGGCAAATGATCCAAGAACAGATCTTTTGAGTGCATTCTGGTGTGTGCAAACATGACATATTTAATTAGTATTATGTTCTATCTTTTATAAGAAACCCAAGAGGTGAAATAGTATAATTACCTTTTAACAATGTACATCTGCTAAACTTCTCAGGTAAACAGTACCCAACACTGATTTTTTTTGAGCACATCACAAATAACCACTTTCCTCACAGAGCTTTTATAAATGTCAGGACACAGAAGAGTAAAACTACTGTAGGAAGGGAAACACTCTGAGTTCTTATAGGTAAAGCAAGGCCTCAGAACCTCACGCCTATGCAGTAATCAAACATGATTTAAGGCAGAACAAACAAGCAAAAAAGCCCCACTAAATAGATCATGAATTTGCTTTTGGGTCTGTAACAGATGTGTTACTAAGGATGCTTTGTTTACCTAGTTGCCAGTATGTCGAAGAGAATCTTCCATGTGATGCTGCTTATCGCGCTTTTAATTCTGCTTGGGCGAAATTGTTAGCCTTGAAAAAGCAATTTTTTGGCCCCACTCTATCTGGCTGCACAGAATTTTCAAAGCACCAGTATGTTGTAAAAAATGCCCTTTTAATCAGATTACCCTTGGCGAACGTCCCAAACTCAGGCAGAAGTGCAGTGCTTGTGGTTTCTCAACAGCTTACACTAAGCCTGCACCATGGAAATAATCTACTTTTAAAACCCAGGAAACAAATCGACTGCACTAAGGACATAAGTCGCTGTCATTAGGGAGTGATTAGGCTAAACGTTTTTATACACTCTGGTAGCCCAGTTTCATATTGTGCATCTCTGTGCTGATAGAAAGAATGGCACCTCAGTTAACTGTTTGACTCACCCACACCAAAAAGATCTGATGTTATACAAATTCAAATTAATTTCCCTCTAATAATTGCAGAAAGCAATATATGCAGAGAATGATTTTCTTTTAATAAATTGGAAAATATGGTAAAATCAGCTTTATATTCCGTCGAACTGGAGATCGTGAGTTTGATTAAAGGCTATACACTATAATATTTTTTGACATACATTAGCTTCTCCTAAAAATCCTGTCACCTCCTATTAAGTTACTGCTACTTGTTTTATTCAAACATTCTTCCTTTAATACATAATTTATGTAGGAAATTCTGTGTGTTTTTGAAGAGGCAGCTACCATTTTTCCAATTTACCATTATAACTCCATGTCTTCAGCTTTCTGTGATGTCGTATTTTTCATAGTAGGACAATACAACATCACGATGTTTGAACAGAAATTATTCCACTCCCCTCCCCATTTTTCCTGTTACAAAACAGAAAGAAAAAAGAATTTGGATCTGACTGTCTGTCTAATCAAATTATCTGGTGTCTGAGTCAACCTTGCTATTTTTGTACACACAGAACCCAAAGAAGAAAGGATCTGGATGTCAGGTCCTTGTGATTGAAGAGCAAAAGGATTATTTTTTCAAACTGGAGGTTGATCTAAGACCTGACAAAGATAAGATATTCAAATGGTCCAAAGCATAAGTCTGGCCCACTCTTGATCCCTGCTTTGGCCATTCTGTTGATAGTTTCATTTCTAATTTATGAAACATTTCATTAATCCTCAATCTGTCAGCCCCTTCTTGACAATAATGCAGCCTGACATTTGAAGGATTAATATTTATTAAACATCCTATCCTTCAGAAGTCAAAGAAATGCTCAATTCATTTCAGCAGTGACATCTTCCAACTCTTAGCTAGCTGCAAACACCTCACCACACCCTCAGAAAAGCAAACAAACCAAAAAATCAGAAGGCTACAAAACTAAGTGAAACATGCAGGAGACATAATAATAAAAAAAAGTATTTACACAGCATACTCCTTCAAAAGACTTTGTTCTGTGTACATTTAAGGTATTCCTCTTTCCAGGCATATGCTCTTGCACTCTTCCTTCCACTATGCACCCCCTCCTTTCCCACCTCATAAATAATTCATAGCCTGATAAATATGCAATTTCAAAAAGTGCAGACATGGAAGCACTGCATTAAAAAAAAAAAAGCTTGTGCTTTTCACACAGAAGACCTGAGCTGCACTGAACGAATGACAAATTTTCCAGTATTCAGAAGCTGTATTATATATATATATATATATATATATATATATATATATATATATATATACGAGATAGGAGTGAGACTGCGTTTCTGGTCTGATTCTGATTCCTTGCCTTGCTAGACACATTGCAAATTGTCTGTGGAAAACTGTAACACAAAGCACATTTTTTTAAACATGAAGTTAGCAACGTTTAAAGTTTATTATAGAAAGTAGCGATTAAACGCTTTCAGAAAAGCATTGCAGCCGTTTGGTCTCTTGTTTATCGTGTGCATATATTGCAGGTATTGCATGTACTGTATGTAATTCTCTAGTGCTAACTCCATAAACGTCTCAATCTTCTATGTTTTCCTTTACAGCAACAATCATTTATTTGACATCATGGGAATATTCTTTGGAGGCCCATTTAACAAGATCAACAGCAAGCTATTCTGTCTGTTGCTTTCCTATAGGTAAAGATCACCCAAAGTAACAGGCAGTATAAAAAGCAAAGCAGAGAACCTCCATTTTGTGAACTAATTGCTTGATTACCAGACTGAAATAAAATGGAGGAAAGACTTTTTTGCAAAAGCAGCTCAGTGCCGACATGACAGAAGAGAAAAAGCATTAGAAGAAAAATGGTGCTTATAGAACATCAGTCATAAAATCACAAATATTATATGGAATATGAAAAATATAGATAATTCATACATATTCCTAGAGCTACTGGATGCCCGGGATTCTGTACAGATGGTATTTTAGTTTAGCAACAATTAAAACACAAAAATGATTTCAGTTCATGAAGTGTAACCTTTTGGATGAACACTTAAATTGGAAACACCATGGGTAAGAAATAGACCTCAGCATTTAATTTGGACTGGCTAGTTGGAAGCCTATATTTACTGTACAATAATTTCAGATTTAATTAAATCACTCTGCTGCTGCCAGTCACACCAACACTGTAAAGATGATTAATTGCATGGTTAAATGAAATATGAACTGCCTTAAAAGTAACATTAATGCACAGCTCTGCAAACAGACACCATGTGATGGATTTAAGTGCAAGAGGCTACCTGTGTCTCTTAGAAGCATGTCATAGTTTGAAAGTGGGCCCTGTATAGGAAAATAAGCATTGCACCAAAAGTAGAAGCTTTTACAAGGCATTGTTTTTCAAGACAAATCTGAATCCTTCCCCTCCCACCGACATGATTTGTTATCTTATAGAAGAGTTTTCACACAATTTGCATTGTCATCTTGTGAATTGGCTACCGGTATACAAACAAGAGCTGACACACCGTAATAGCAGGACTGTGCTGTCACAACAAGGCAGCTGGACAGTTATATATTCCACTTTGCTTGCATTGTATTTTGATTCACAGCAACAGCAGGACAAAGGGCCTGACAGAGCTAACCATGGATTGTCACCTTGATTTGTCCAGTCTAGCAGATATGCAGAAATGAATTATATTCTCCTCCTTATGAACACAACACAGAAGCAAATAAGCTTGCAAACGGCATTTTCTAAACTATAGTATCTGAGAAACATCAAGCATCTTCAGAGATGCTACATATTTCCATAGGGGGAAAAAGCAGAAAGAACTGGCAGATTAGTGAAGACACTGAAAGCCACCTCTTCTGTAATTCAGGATATTGTAGATACTACAAACAAATTCTTTTACTGATTGGTATATAATTTGTCTTGTGCTCTGCTTTCATTTTTGATTAATGCTTTGACAATGCTTCGCTATTCAAGTTTCTATCACTAATGTAAGCTCTTTGGGGCAAGGGTCACTTATACTTTTTTTTTATGAAGGCCAGCCTATTTATGGTGCTATATGCTTAATAGTAATAATGTTGAAAAGAAATGTGCTTATATATATGTGAAACCCAATAGCTATGTTGAATTAAAATGTTATCTTCTAAAACATAAAAAATAAATTGCTTCAAATCAATTTCTACTATTTTATAGTTCCAAACTAAATAGAAAGAATGCCCTATTTTATGATTAGTGATTAGAAGGGGTTGTAAGTATGAAAGCTTCAAACTATGAGGAAATTCACCGCAAAGTAAACACGACAATGGTTTGAATTGCTAATTTTTGACAACTTTTTTAATGTAATGTGCAGCATTTTAATAGACACAAACGGGTACCTGAAACAAAAACACCAGAAATTTTTCAAAAATTATAAAAGGCAAATTGTCTTCTGCCATCTTTCTTAGAGGATAAGAAATCTGGCTCCCTCTGCTTATCAGGAAAGCAAATTCTTACAGTAAGCGATGTACATTCTTGTATTAAAAATGATTCCAGTAAGCAAAGGTCATTTTAAAAATACTTTATTTTTTTATACAGGACAACAAGCAGGGGAGCCTTCATTGTGGTTTTCTACAACCACATTTTTATTATTAACTTTATGAAAGACATAATCAAACTCTCATTTTCCTTAACCTACACACCTCATCAGAATGTGCAGAATACTTGCCTCTGAAGACAAGCCTTTCAGAAATTCATCATTTATACATCTTTTTTATTTATGAGATAAGGCTTATCAGAAGATGTACTGTTACATATCACAATAATGTGTTCATTTTTGAGCATGCAGTATCTTAAGCAGCCATGGAAAACTAAATAGATGTAATATTTGTACAGTTTTTATTAGGTTTGAATTGTAAACTGGGTATTTTTGCAGTTGTATATACATTTTTCTTCTACCATTCACTGTCCTTTTTTTAAATAGTGAACATATACCAAAATATTATGTGACATCATAATGTTTCTAAGCATAGCTGAAGCTATATTATGTATTATAGAAGGAAAAAGTAAAAAAAATCTTACCCAGATACAGAAATGCTAATATGCATCCATCAAAGAGCTATACATTCATAGTAAAGGTTTCAGCACAAATAAAGCCCTTTATGTTAGTGTACATGTAAAAGAAAAGTAAAAGTAAAATTAAATAAAATTAAAATTAAAAAATTGTATGCTTTCTTTACCAAAATTGTTTAGGAAAACCTAAAAGCATCAAAAGACCAATTTATTGTCCAAGGAGAAAATTGTATAGATTTGTCTTTCCTCGGAATTCTATGCAGCCAACCGTAATAGCTCTTTGACAGTTCACCTGACTGCAGCAGAAATGGGAATGTGATGGTTACAGTGGGTGACAGAAAGGGGCCATTTGAAGTGCTATTATGCAGTTTACATGAGAAAATTTCAGCAGATTTCAGCTTTATCTACTTATGCCATGAACATTTTTTTGTTTTGTGTTTTCTAGTTGTGCATGGCTTACAATAATGAAAGTTGCATTCTCTTCTGGTGTTGCCATATAGGATTGTACACCTTAAGATGTAAAATTTCATTAAAGATTTATTAATTGGCTTTGGTGATTCACTATGGTTTAATAGTAAAACAAAAATGCATACATCAGTTCTCTCTTGGCCGTGAACCATATTTTAAATAACCATTATGTTTGTTTTACTCCATCTGGTTCATCTTGTAATTTCAGGTTTAATATAAACCAGATATTATATTTTAATACTTAAACTAATGAGCATACACTTTTTCAGTGTCTGTAAGAACAGACTCTACTGTAGAATGCTAAACATTAAAAATGATTTCCTCAAAGCATGTCTTTAAATAATTGAATTAAATCTTTAAATGCTTTGATGTAAGGATCCGATTCTGCAAGCTCTTATTCACCTAACTGGTCTTATTGAAGCCTATGAGACTACTCCTGTGAGTTAAGACTGCTCATGCAAACATGAGTTTGAAGGATTGGCCCCTCAATTGTTAAGAATGTAAAGGGTCCCCGCACAGCTTTTGAGGTGTCTTTCCACTGCAGCTTTGATATAATGTACAGATGCTGATTTTAAAGTCAGAAAGAACATGTTAATTCTATTACAGCAACAGCTAAAAATACTAGTTCTTTTTTATAGACTGCAAAAGCAGAACTAGAACCCAAGTGGCTGCTAATATAGTAGCAGTTTTCCACCAGAATATTCTACATGACAAAATAACCCTGAATGATAAGGACAAAAAGAATAGTGGTGAGGTAAACTACCTTAACTTACATTGTATTTACAGGTGATTTGCAGATTTTATAAAATAGAGAAACTAAGCAACTGTATCCTTTGACGTATTGTTAAGCAGATCGTCTATGATTCTAGTTTCCACGCAGGGTCAAAAATGTTGACATGGGTTTAATCAGCTACTCCTCCTAAACCATGAATCAGAACAATAGTTGTCGGTTTCAAATAGTACAGTTGCCTGAAAATAGCAAAATATATAATATAAGAACACACAACAAGAGTACTAAAAGTTAGAAGTATTAATTGTAACACAGATTTAATGACAAGCATTTTCTGCCTTTTGAGACGCTGAACTGGTACCACGAAATGACAGCCTCAGTTTTTTCCCACTTTTTGGTAATGTAATTACACTTGCTAAATATATTGCTCTGCCAGAATGTGTTCTTTACTTAAATGCAAAACTTTTATGTCTTTTCATATGTACATTTTTATCAAAATTATATAGTTATACACAATATATATTTTATATGTCAGGTATACATACATGTATTGTGCTACCTGTTTTGTTGTTGGCTTCTTTGTCAATGTGTACTTGGTAGGGCTGGAGAATACTAGGTGCAAAGTATCTTCACAAAGGGGAAATGAAATCACTCACCATTAGAGCTAAGTATGGCAACCATCTTTTTACACTAGGATACACTTGTATTAAGCAGAATGGCAGGGTGCCTGAGTGAGATTGCATCTATTACCAATGACGGCATGAAAATGGACACTTATTAATCACATGTTTTGAAAATAATTATCTATAGCTTTATAAATGCTATGTAGAGTAAATCTAAGTCAAGATTTTTTTTCTAAGTACATTTGCATTTGAAATATTGTTTTCTCATTAAGTAGCTTTAGGAGTTTATATTTTCTGTAAAGCAAGTATTAAGTACATGTAACAAATCTATTGTTTCCAAATGATTATAAAGTGAACATGACACCAATATTGCACGGCTAGCTTAAAAAGAAACAGATCATAGTCATTATTCTGAAACAAAAACTTGGGCGATATAATATTCTAAGGATGAATTTTGATTAATAGTAGGATATAATAACTAAAAATGTCCATTTCTAACTAAAAATAAATAATTAATGTTTTGGTACACAGAGTATTTAAAAGGACATTTAAAACAAATATGATGATCTGAAGGCTCTTTTGAGATTTTTGTTAGTAAAAATGATTTTTGTGGGTAAATACTTTTCTGTGTATTTTGTTTTATTGTCTATTTAATTCACAATAGATATTAAGCAAATATAATCTTTGCAATCAAACCAAATATAGTAGTATGAAAAAATGTATTGTAAAAAAGCCTTAGAAAATTTTAAATTATCATAGTCAAGTTTCTAATATGCATAAAATGTCTCCATTAAACCCATATTTTTCATTTGACCAAATAATATATATATTAATTTTCTCTATATATATACAGTACAAACATTTGTAAAATATATTACTGTAAGAAATAATTATAATAAAAATCTATTATCTGCACTAAATATGTGCACACAATGCTTTTGTTATAACCATATTTTATTTAAATTGAGGCTTTAAATTTCCTAAAATAGTTGTTAAAAATAAAGTGATTAATAATTTAGTATTTACAAGTAAAAAACTATGTTGCACTTTGACAAAAATCTATCTTCACTCTATTTTGATAGAAATGATTCACAGGATGTTTACAATATTCCAGAGCCTTCTTGGAAAGAAACCGAGCTATGTTGTAGGATTTCAAATATTGAATGCTTTGGTTAGTCAGCATCTTGAAGCTTGTCACTTCTAGATATTCGGAAGGTTTGTGTTTTGCTTTGTAAGACTATTTCAAACTGTTACTGCTGTAGTAATCATCATCATCTGCTTCAAAGCATAAAAATATGATTTATGATTGCCAGTGCATGATGTGTGGCAATTTTAACATGCTGTATTTTGTGAAAAGAACAAATTTATAGAAGGAAAAAATGCCACGGGAAAAAAAAAGAGTAAATAAATAAAAAATGGTCTGGCTTTGGAAAATATTTGTAAACAAGGCATATCTAGTTTTTAAATCTAAAATATTTTTTTAAAAAATAATGCTGTTTATAATCAATGGAAAACTTGAATATTTAAATAATTGTTTGTTCAGTCTTATAAATAATGGCTACCAGAACTTATAGTAAATGTTTTGACAATGATTTACAAGTCTAATAAAATTATTGTAATTGTTTCATTCTTGAAAACATCTACGTTTTATAAATTTGATCCAAAACCACATAGAGGTCTTTTAAAAAAATATTTGGAGGAATTTATTTTCATTTGATAACATAAAAACCAAAACCTAAAACAAACCTCCCTTAGGAATCTTTTTTTATAAATACAGACAACAACAAAATGCATTTGTTAAAGACTTTTTCAGAACTTCTTTTCTAATATTAATTTCATGTCATTATCAAGACATCAAATTAATTTGGGTTTTTACAGTATATTATTAAGGATTAAACCCTACATTTATTTGCATAGGTAAAAAATTTATCGTAACATAGGTTTGCTAATTTGAAGACTACAAATAAAACACTCTATATAAAGAGGGGTCTATGTCCCTTTTTGTAGTCTACTTATGAATTCAAAATGCAAAATATGGTTATGTATGTAGTTACCCAGGAATAAAGATCATCTAAAATACAGAAAAGACTGAAATACCTGCAACTGATCTTTTAAACCCGTGGAGCTGACCAAAAATAATTGCAGGTTTAATGTTTGGTACTGTATCAGCATATTTATTAATTACAGTGTTTTTTAAAAAAAACTTTTTTTCATAAATGAATGAAGACTATGTTTGAGGTATGGCAATGGTTAATCTTTTAGCAAGACAACTAATACATTTATGTATCTCTTTAAAATTCTCACCTGAAATACTTGTACATGGCAGTCTTTGGCCATGCACCATCCCATGGACTACAGTATTAACTTGTTTCCTGTTATTTTACTTGAAGGAGATTAAACCACTTCTCTGCTTATATATGATTAAAGCTGCAATTAATAAAATATACCTGCATTAGATTGGCCCTAATTCAACAAAGTTCACTAAGCACATACTTTATTTTAAGCATATGCTTATGTCATTCCTATTAGGAAAACACTTAAGCATGTGTTGAACTGCTTTGCTGACACTCATACTGCATGATACACAAACAACTGCACGAAGTGATACACTAAACATTCATTCATTTCTCTTCCTCTTAATGCCATACTTTTTCTTATACTTTAAAGAAACATTGACTTACTGTACACACTGTAGGTACTCATATAACTCTCCTACTGTATATTATGGCACACTGACTATATCTTGAGTTTTATCTGTGTCAAGTACCTTTGTAAATATACTATGATTATCCTTTGAACTACACATATATGTGCAGAAAAAAACAATTCAATAAAAGCAGGATAAAAGCTAGAATTATGCAAAACTGATGAAAATCCCCCCCTCCCCCGGAAGAATGTTATTTCATTTTGGGTAATTTTGAACCCCTTCCAAGTTCCCTTTGTGAAATGTGATTAAAAGGCCTTTTAAAATTAAAAAAACACAACAATTCAAAGTTCAAAGTAAACATTTTGAAGGCACCTTTTGCCCAGAACAGGCCCATTTTTGCTTAGAAATGAGTTCTCTTCCACTGGAACATCAGTCCAATTTTGAGTTAAAAAATCATGACCCATTGAATTTTTGGCAAAATGTACATACTTTTTGTCTTGAACAAACTGAAATACAGAGAATATTGCTGCAAGTATTTCTCATGCTTTGGTAAGAACTATTTCTGTTTTCTTCAGCTTGCATCTATTCTATGTTTTATTGCATAGCTGAGTGTAGGCAAAGAAAATTCCTACAGGTAACAGTCTGAGGACCCCTCAACACTGTTAGCTTTCCCAGTTTATCGCTTTATAATAACAATGCTGTGCCACTTTGAAAATCCCTTATACCTTATCTATGTTGTAGTGGTCTGGTAGTCAGATATTATGCTGCAGTATAAAGCATATATAGGACAGACAATGGCCTAAAGACATCTTAAAGGGAACTGTTATTTACACTGCCTGGAAAGTACTCTGTGATTCTTGACTTATCTTGACTTTGATTCAAAATTTACATTTGGCGTCAATATTTAGCGGATTTTGAAAATTAAATTCAGATCCAGGGTCTCATCCTGGCTGAGGCTGCCCCCAAAAACCACATGGTTGTGAGCTGTGCAGAACAGACAGTGCCACCTTAATGCCTTCCAGTCACTGTCTACATCTCCAGTACAGATCCCAGACTCTGTGGCTTCCAAAACAGAAGAATAGAGGCTCAGAGGTGGCCAAGACATCTTCTTTGCAGGACAGGAGAGTTACACATGCTGGGGGAGAGGGGGAGGCTTTTGTTTGCAAATCTTAGAGGGGCGATCTAGGTCCAAAGAGGGAACTGTGATATAAGGCTTTCTTTGAGCCAAGGAGTCTCCCATTTTACCATTGCAAGCTACAGTTGCATGCCACCTGAGTAGCTGAAAAATATCAGAGAAAGGAGTGTTATTGTGGCTTTGTATCCATGCCAATCTTATGTGGAACCTGTTCATTTTTTTAGATGAGGGTGAGGCGGTGTTTGGTTGTGACTTTTGAGGGAGATACTCATGCGTAGCTACCTAAAAGTCTAGAAGGGACATCAGAGGAAGCCAGATCAAGTCTGTGATATTATTCCTTGGCCAAGATCTGCAGGAGGATCTGGGCAAAAACAGTGTAAAATTGTTGTGACAGCTTTTTATAATGTGTTGATTTGATAAGAGAGATGATGTGCAAATAAAAATGGTGAATACTGTTAACTACCTGAGAGCCTTTTAAGTAGTAACAACGGACTCTCTCTCTCTCTCTCTCTCTCTCTCTGACTCTGAAAAATTCCATTTATTGACAGGAATGTTTTTTATTCCAATGGGAGTTTTGTGAGTTTTAGGGTTAAAAAGGCATCCCAGGGAAGACTGCCTACCTATGCAAACCTAAGAGCCCAATTTTTCTGTTGCAGGGTAGGAATATTCCTCATTGATTTCAGTGGGAGTTACCTACATAAAGCAACAAAAGGACAGGGCACAGGGAGGAGGTATTTGATGTTTGCCAAATCATTTTTGCCCACCTGCTTTAATACTGAATGATATCACCATGAGAGGGGATAATAGGAAATTCTAGGAACTTGGGGGATCAAGATTCTTGAAAGTGACTAACAATTTTAGGGTCCTCAATTGTTACATGTTACATCTGATACCCTTTAAAGAGGCCTGATTTTTCGGATAGTGGGTTTTTCAGCACTGTCTGAAAATCAGGTCACTGTCGGGTGTCTCCAGTTGGGAACACACACACAAAATCACTTCCAAAATCACCAATTACTTCTGAAAAATCTTGCAAGGTTGAGATTTTATTGCAAGAAACTCTACTGTTCTGAATTACACTGCAACACAATTCCTATACTTTATAAAAGATCAAAAACATGTATGTATGTATTATAAATTTACACCTAGAATCAATCATAAGGCCTCTATTTTTCATTTTAAGTAACAGAGTACATGAGATATTTTCCATGAAGGCTGTACACAGTACATTTAATGATACAGTCTATCAGTGCTTTAAAAAAAATGTTAAAAATAAAGGATTTTGCCTATTCTGTTAAAATGGAGATGCCATAAGTTGTGCCCTCTCAGTTGTCCTGCTGATTTATTTTAATATGAATAAAATCTAATCTCTGTTTGCAAAGCAGATTATGCATGTATTAAATTCTTTAAAATTAGAATATACTTTAATGCCACATTCGTTCCAGACATGCAAAGCAGGAAAAAGTATTATCACCTAAACAACAAGAAGGGTTTTAAGCTTAGATTTCTACTTTACTACAATTCTCATTTAGTGAAATAAAGAGTTGTACAATCTACCATTCTATGAAATGCAATAAAGATTTTCATTTTTCTCAGCAAATCACAAAGTAAAAGAATTTAAACGGGTTTATTAATAGCTGGGGTAAAAAACCAATGCATTGTTTTAGCCAGCTGTATACTTGGCTCATCTGCCCCTTCTTCCCCAGGAAGTTAAATTTTATTTTGCTGTTACAAAAAATGTTTTCAAACGTTCCATTTTTGATCACTAAGGCTCCAGTTCTGCATTGAGGGAAGACTACTGTGCCCAAGTAGAGCAGTGCTGACTCCTATATATTTGTGATATCCAGGCAGAATGCACTGTAGGACTGGGACCTAAAATGCCTTCCATTCAGCTCCCTGGGTGGGAAACTTGTTTGGACTTGTGGTAGGTAGCCCCAGAAGTAGGGAAGAAAGTGCATGCTGGGGAATGAAGGCATGGAGCCCTCTTCCTCCAGGGGCTCTCTACCTCCCATTGGCCAACCAGAGGAAGATGGGAGCTCATTGGCCCTTGCTCTCCTCCTCTTCATTAATTTAAATCTTTGCTCTGGCTTTTGGAGCCTCTTTCTCCCTTTAGCAGCTTGCTTTATGGACAATGAACTACATTCCTAAAAGTGGTCCCTCTCTATTAGTCTTAAGGCAAGTAGACGTAATGGTGTGAGTAAACTTGCACTGATGCTGCTTATGGTGTATCTTTGCTATGGATAATCAGAGGACTTCAGTCTTCAGGGCTGTAAGTCTAGCACCTTTCACAAGTACTATTATATATAATCTATTTATTTATATGTCACTTGTTCTACAGAATAACTTGCCTTTGGCCTAAGGATATTGGAGTTCTTTTCCCTTTGGTTGATTAGAGTGGTCGATAGGAGCACTGATATTAGTGCTGACTAATATGGAAAATTAATGCCTAATTGTTTTTAAAGTAGATAAACTCAGATGTCATGGCAAGTGGTAGAAAATAAATTATTAAGTCATAAATTCACTACAAAGAAGGAGCCTTCGATGGAGCTGCTGTCCCCTTTCCCTTTCCTTGATGTGAGTGGGCCACTTGTTCCCTGATTAGCTCCCAACAGCAGTGGAAAAGCCAAGGAATGGGAGTCAACTGACAACAGACCAAAGAAGAGAGAGTGGAAGCCGTCCAGGAAAGGATGAAAGGCAGGCTCAGAACACTTGTTCTCTACCTGAGCTGCCCACCCAAAATATGGGGCTGTGGCTGGATGAAAGGCTGTACATTGAACAAAGCTCTGAGTGGCAATTGCTTGAATGGTGGCCATTGGATTAGGCAAATTAAAATTATGTAAATTTTTAAGAATTTATTGCTGAATGCGTTGAGGGTTGAACTCTGCCTAGTAAAGCAGTAAAATAGGATATCATCTCCTTTTTATATTCATCCTGAAGTGTTCTGGCTGTGTGGAGAAAGATTTGGCTTCAGATGGGGAGGGGAACATTGCCCATTTTGATCAGTAGAGGTAGGACTGACCCATGGTGTTATTCCTTAGGCAAGATGTCTATGGGATAATGTTTCTAATGTATTTGTTGGTGAAGTAATGTCGTGGCCTTTTCTTTCTAATCAATGTAGTGGTCTCATTTTAAGGGATAGATCAGAGGAAAGGATGTGGTAGACAGTCTTCCGAGGTATGATGAGCTTTGAACAGCACATTCTAAAAGGAAAACACTTTCTAGAATGTTTATGGTGTTGTTCCTTATTTCAAATTCTGTTCATGTTGTTAAAAGTTGCATATATATTTTTATAACGACTGCTACACGACTGAAAGATGGTGAAAGACACACTACATGAAGCTTGTTAATATTAGTTCATTAAACTAAAACAGACCTGATTGGCAATGAGACCCTATTCTCTTGAACATTGTAGACAGGCTTTGAGGTAAATTATTTACCTCCCAAACTACTGACCACTCTATTTCTTTCTATTTTATCTCAGGTTCTTGTACATTCCCATTATTACAATATCTGAACACAATGTGATCTTTTAATGTATTTAGCTACATATCTTATTTACCTATTGTCTAATCTCCCTTTTCTAAGCACACTAATTGAGAAGTTAGCAGGGAAAAAAGGTCTCCAGTGCCATCTTTCAGCTGCCAGGATCCTGGATCCTTCTGTCAGGTTTCAGGCTAGAGATGATACTGAAACAAGCACTTTGTGCTCTGGCAGATGGGCTCCTCTTACCTATAAACAGGTGTGTATCCACACTCATCATGTTGTACCTCTCTGCAGCATGTGGTATCACTGATTGCCACACATTCCTATTGCACCTCCAAAAAGCTGCAGGGTGAATTTCCTCAAAGGCCAAGTACAGAGGATTATTACGAATATATTTTCCTCCTCCTCCAAAGGCCTCACCTACAGAGTCCCACAAGGCTCAATCCCCTCAATCATATTATTCAATGTTTATATGAATCCATTGAGACAGATGGAGAAATTATGTGGACTGAAATGACAGTAGTACTCAGATGTCACCCAGCTCCACAGCTTCTTTACTTGAAACATGAACAGCATCTCCCACCTGTGAACATCATCTCCATGAGTGACCTTCTACTTCAGTAATGAAGTTCTGTACCAATAGGAGGAGGCTTGTTAACTTTAACAGGGGCGGGACCTTGGCTGTGGGATTCACTCCTGCAAAAGACAAGAATGACCAGAGATCCCACCACTTTCAGACCTAATCTTTGAATTTAGCTTTCCCCCAGGGAGTTCTTCAAACATAACACACATTCATATGCTTGTGTTCTCTTTCTCTCTCTTCTAAATTAATTAAGCTCATTTTCCTACAGCCTGGGAATTAAGAAACAGATATTATTATTATTATTTCTATTTTTGAATTCTTGAAAGGCAGTCAGATAGGACAACTAGAAACTTATGTGAGAACATAGGGAGATAGAACTTTGTGCACTAGCAAGGTGATCTTTTAAAATTAAAATTATGTAGAATTTGGAAGTTTAATCTTAACAATCAAATATTCTTCATGTTTTCAATCATAAGATTTCCAACTGTTAATAAAAGTTTCAGATACAAAAAAAATTCTTCTAGCAACAATTATAATTGTTTCACAGTCCTCTTTCTTGACAATTTATGAAAAATGTTCCAGAAAATAACCAGTCTACAGAAAATAAAGATATGGAACAGCAGCTAGCTATTCCATCTGTTCTGAATGATTAAAAATTACTGCACCCTACCCTATTCCTAAATAAACCCATTCTCAAATTAGAAACATCAGAAATAACATGCTAGGCAAATCGTAAATATTCAGGTTCATCGCTATATTGTCTGAAGGTAGTCCCTGCCTTTGGACTGTATTACGTTACATGTCCATCACTATTCTAATATTACAGCCAACAGCCAACTCAAGCACTTTTTAGACTAAAGATGGATAATAGTACTCTGTACTAATAATCTATTACTAGGCATCCCTGAACCTTATTAGTACAAATTATTATTATTTTACAAATTGCATTTTGGGTATCAAAACACAAATACCGATAATAGGAATAAATGGATTTGTTACCTATGCTAATATCCAGTTATAATCATTTCAGTAAGAGGGTTACATCATGACAGGGTCAGAAACAGACAGAGTAATTCTGGGTAATTCTGGGTGCAAATGTCTAGTACCCATTTCTGATTTCCTTTAAATAATCATACTTGATTTGGTTCCACAGAAATAAATATAAAATATAAAGAAGCACTCAATATAAATCATAGAATGTCATTAGGGAATCCTGCTTTTTAATGAGTCAATAGCCATGGTAATATCCTTCTTAGCATCTTCCCCCACCTCACAGCATGTTTGGCCTCTAGGGTGACCAGATAGCAAGTGTAAAAAATTGGGACAGTGGATGGATGGTAATAGGAGCCTATATAAGAAAAAGATGCAAAAATCTGGCCTGTCCCTATAAAATGGGGACACCTGGTTACTCTTTTGGCCACTTTCCCTGGCATCTGGGCCTGGGTGAGGAGGAGGAGGACAGAGCCATTTCTCATATGGCTGAAGCTGGCTGCTCAGGGTTGCTGCTCTGTGCAGCATGGTGGCTGCCTGAGAGAGCAGCTGGCTGGGACAACAGGGGTGGTTATCCCTTGCCCAGGCCTGGCTGCTGGGGCCAGGGGCCAAGCAAGCCAGAAATGTTCCTGGCGTTGGGGAGAAGATTACGGCTCGCTTGGCGCCTGTCCCCTGGCAGCCGGGCCCGGGCAAGGGGTGGCCCGCTGTCACCTCTCCAGCCAGGCTTTCTCTCAGGCAGTTGCCAGGCTGCACAGAGCAGTGCCCCTGAGTGGCCGGTGTGAAAAGCAGCTGGTCCTGCCCCCCTGCCTGGGCCTGGCTGCCAGGGACAGGGGCCAAGCTTGCTGAGGGTCAAGTGCAGTGGGAGCAGAACAGAGTCTTTCTTCCTCCTTCCCAGCAGCCCAAGCAGAAGTCTGGGTGGGGGCACTTGACTCTTCATTGCCCCCCCACCCATCGCCTATGCCCACAAACCTGAGTTTACAATTTGGTGTAGATATATCCTCCTAGTTCCATAGATGAGGGGAGGTAAATTATACGGTGTGGGGAGTGCAGAGTGTGAGAATTTGTCACCTGCATCAGAGTGCATGGCCCCAGAGGCCTGGGGGAGAATTCCACCTACTAACATGACATGGGCCTTATATTCTTGTTAAAAACATTTACAAATGTTTTTTTTGTCTAGTCTGGTAAAACACTGAAGGCTGTAAGGACTGCTTCATGCTTAGAAAATTTGGAATTACACTTACTAAAGTTGTGACCTAGTTCTCATCCAAAGATGATTGTGGCTATCCTCACTGAAGCATACACATAGCAAAAATAAAATAAAATTAAAAAAACAAGTCTTCACTACGGGACAAATTCCACTTTCACTCTATCCCTCAAGACCTCAATGGAATTGCATGGGATGTAACTGAGGCAAAATTTGTCCTTATATATTTTTAAAATATACCATATAGCTAATATTTATATAGCACTATAAGTACTATTACTATTGTATCCACTATAGAGCACAAACTAATTATTATATTCATTTTACTTAAAATATGTGCTCCTTAGTACCTCAGTCACAATATACCTACCCAGGTACTTATGTGGCACTCCTCAGTGTATTATCTGCATACCTTCCTTGAGTTCAAATGATCACAATACTCTCCATCTCATTAACCCTCTTTCTCTTTTCATCTCTTCAGCTGAGCCACCAATTAAGCATGCATATATGCAGCTGCTAGTTTTAATAACACTTTATTTAATTTTAGTATTTACTTCACTACTTTTAAAGTACGTGTACAGATGAAAATATAAGCATCTGATGAGGTTGTTGCTGAGCAAGAATGATGGGTACTACTCATTGCTTGACAAAGTAGAAATGATATTTGGCTTTCCAGTAGTCCAAATACTGAAAAGGCTTGGATGCTGGTTATCTAGCAAACTGACCCACTGTGTTTAGATGAAAGGTGGGCCCTCAAGCGCCGCTTTTAAAATTGCATTTTTTTCTTCTGATTTTTCTTCCCCTAAAAGAACCAGGAGAAATAAAACAAACTTAAAATAAAATTAAAAATATATTAATATGATGTTAATGTTGAGTTTTAAACCCAGTCAGAGTGGAGGGCAGTTCAGAAAAAGCTGCCAAGCTGACAGCTGCAGGGGGCACTGGTTCATGGGGCCTGTGAATACTAGCATGACATATTTACTACTCATACTCCAGTGCTAAATCGTCTACACTACAGTATGTGCTGTAACTTGATACTCCTAGGGCAGGTCTGCACTAGAAGCGCTACATCAACACAGCTGCACTGATGCAGCTCCACCACTGTCGCGCATCTGGTGAGGACGCTCTACACTGATAGGAGAGTGCTCTGCCATCGGCATAATTTCTCCACCTCCACAAGAGGCGGAAGCTGTCCGTGGGAGAGCATTTCCTGCTGACATAGCACTGGTGTGGACAGCACTTAGGTTGCGGTAATTTGTGTCACTCAGAGGGGTGTCTTCTTTTAACCCCTGAGCGACATAAGTTAGATCGACTTAAGCAGTAGTGTAGCCCTGCCCTCAGTGAATCAAGATGTTTCCTCCTTTAATGCAACCTGGACTGGGTACATTACAATTCTCTACTTCTTGCCTCCCCTCAGCCTTCCTCTTCCCTGGTATAACAAGAAGCCTCTTTACTATTCTATCCCAAACCAAACACATACACACAAGTTCTGGACATGTTATCTTCTCTCATAGCTCTTCTCCTGACTCATGGAACTGAAGCCCATCACCCCCACCCCAGGCAGGCATGACACAGAGTTTTGGTTGCAGCATTTTTGTAGCCTATTGAATAAGAAAGACAAGGCGTGTGAGGTAATAAACTGAATTTGGACAATTTCTCTTGGTGGCAGAAACGATCTTCACAGAGCTTTTCTTTGGGTTTTCAAGAAGCTAAGTAGAGTGTCCCAGGCCTATACAAAATGAGACACATTGTTAGTCATAAGGGGTTAACATATGTTGCAGGAGACCACTGAAAATGAAGTGAGCAATTACCACCTCTGCAGCCATATGACAAAGGAGGGTTAGCAGGTAACAAATTGTTGTAATGAGCCATAAAAACCACTGTGTCTGTTGAAGCCATGATTTTTAGTGTCTAACAGTCTTGTGAATTTAAGTTCCCAGGCTCATCTTTTGAAAGTGTTGTGCAGGTTTCCTTTGAGGATGAGGACTGAGAGGTCACATAGAAAGTGACTGCTCTGTGAAAAGTGTTCACTCATGTTTTTTGTCTTTTATCATTTTTCTGTGAGTTCTTTCAAAAGGATAGTGATTCTCTGGTTTCATCCCTACAGTTGTTGTTGGGGCATTTGATGCGCTGGATGAGATAACATGCTGGGATAGGCATGTGTAGGACCCATGGATCTTCAAAGATGTGTTGTTGGGGGTACTGACCAGCCAAGACTGGGCCTTGCAACCTGTGGACCAACTTGAGTAACTTCAGAAGGGATCCCCAGACTTGCGAGAAATGGCCCTAAAGAAAAACCCAGAAGGTTCAGAGTTATATTTTCTATGGCAATCTCATTTCCTTCTGACAAGACGACATTGAAGTCAGAAGGGAATGTTTCCTAAATGATCAGGATTGGGTCTTCTGCCTACTTGTGTGTTTTCATTATGGCTGTACTTTGTGGCATTTTTATTAATCTTTCACCTCCGTGAGAGTGTACATGAGTAAGACCGGAAACAAAATGGTTCAAACACCTCTGGACTTTTGTCCCAGTACTTAGCTTTAATTTCTCACAACCCAATTATTTAATTGCAGCAGAGCTGACCCATAAGACATGACTTTTTGTAATGCAGCACTTACTTAGATTAAATTATTTAAATTCTTTTTGAAAAATAATAGTCTGAGATACCCATTTTGTTATACTAGTTTGCTCAGCTGGGTACTCTATGTGCAACACACAATTGGGTGTTTGCATATATAAGAGTGTGTGTGCGCATATATGAATTAGAAAGCTGCAGCTCTGAATGACAGCTTTATGTAGACTTAGATTAGTAGATCTAAATATTTTAGGTATATACACCATGTGGACATTGCAATATTAAATATTTAAAATATTCTGGTAACTGATAAAATGAACTGTATATAAAGAAAAATACGTAAGTCACAGTTTTCTGATAAAGTCATAACTTCCTATAATTAGACATGGTTACTTTATCTCAAATCCACTATCACAGGTTTATTTTCAAAACTCGTGTTATGCTTATCATGGGGATACTTAGTAAAACAAGGCAAAAACTGCATGACAAAAACTGCAGATGGGCAGAGGGGAGCCACACCTACCATGTTCTTAAGTCAAAGGTGATCGTGAATCCCTCATTATTTCTAGTAGTTGAAATTCATGACAATAACTAGACATAAAAAAGCATCTTAGCCCTAGCCATGAAAATGATGTCTTTAAATAAAATTAAATATTTAAAACAGAATATATATATGATTAGTTTAATATGTGTAATCTCGTGACCAGAAAAGAGTAAGAATATAATAAAAATCTCTTCTGAAATTATTTTTCAATTTTATACTTACTATATTATACTATATTTCCAATACTTCTGCACATCTAAATAGATTCAACAAAGGTACCTTAACATGTATAAATAGGCAGTTCCGCACATGATGATTCTTTATGGTTTTGTGTTTAATTTTGATGGCAGACCTATGTTCGTTATATGGCAGGATCCCTGCCTGAACTCCCCTTGAATCAGTGCTGCTCAGAACGACACCTAAAATGAGTCAATCCCAACCAGATACTCTGATCTATGATCTGTACAGCTGTGTGCGTACAGAGACACATCTAAACCCACATCCGCATAGGGCCCGAATGAGCCCTTTAGGTTTAATTTCACATAGAGAGGTGGTGCAAAGCTCGATAGCCCCAGGAACTCCAAAAGGGATTGTACCTCAAATTAAAAAATCTCTTCCCCGCCTCTTCCCGTCTGAGAATGCCAAGAGCTTGCAGAGGAGGTTCCATCTCTTCCCTGTCCCCTTGTAGCTGGCTCTTGTCTCCTGACCCTGTGCTCCCACTCAAAGACCAGGTATGATCTATCCAGAGCTACAGATATATTATGTGTATAATCCACAAAGAGCCCTGTGGCACCTTAAAGATGCATTCGACGAAGCGGGTATTAGCTCACGAAAGCTTATGCTTCAATTCTTTTGTTAGTCTTTAAGGTGCCACAGGACTCTTGGTCGCTTCTGCAGATCCAGACTAACACAGCTACTTCTCTGATTCTATGTGTATAATGCACAACCAAAATTATATGAAACAAAAATATTAGCACTCATGTAGTGTTGAGGTTGTGAGAACAGCATTCAAAAAGTCAGGAAAGCCCAACAATTTGATTGAACATCCTGTACATTTTCTGGGATACAGATGAAGAGTAAATCAGTGATGCTCTTTCCTCTCCCTTGCAAGCGCACACAATGTCATATTCCAAGCCAGTGCACAGCCAATTTCCCTGGTGCATAAGAAGGCACAGATCCCACTTCACTGCCCAATGTCCCCTGTGCAGTGTCCCCCGCGGAGGACTCCAGTAATGGTTTTGTCTTGCATGGGCCACCTGAGGAATTTTATCCATAGGACTCAATCCTGTATCATTTGCCCAGCCAAAACATCTGCTGAAGTTAACAGTGTTGCCAACCTCAAATGTTCAAAAATCGTGGGATTCGCTTAAAAATCTTGAGATTGTCCTGAAAGTCATACGATTATACAATCAGTAAATGGTTGGTTATTTGTACATGCTTTCTTGAGTTAGAGCCTTTAGGGTTCATGTTTTCAAGCTTTTGCTCCACAGTCCTCCATAAGGGTTAAAAAGTTTATTAATGACAGCTGAGATTCTCAGGTCCTTGCATGACTCCAGGACCTGGGGCTTTAAGAAAAACACCAAATAATGTGAGACTCACAAGAGACAATGAGTGAATGAAAATTGTGTATGCCCAGCACCTTGCAGTAAGTGCTATCAAGTGTCTGCTGTACTGTATATCAAATGTATATAATTAATGTTGTTTATGAGACAGGGTTAGGCTATGCATTTACAGGCAGATAAAAAGACGAGATCTGTGTCTGAAAAACTTACAATACAAATAGACAATAGAAAAACAAAGGGACAGATTGTTGGTGGCCTTTACACAGACATTTGGGAGGTTAAGGGCACAAGGAATCCTGACCTCCTATTCCACAAACCAATGAAGGGACAGTCACAATAACATTCCTTACACTCAGTACCTACCCAAAACAGGCTGGGAAGGAGGTGTATGG
Source organism: Dermatemys mawii (assembly GCA_007922305.1). NCBI lineage: Eukaryota > Metazoa > Chordata > Testudines > Dermatemydidae > Dermatemys > Dermatemys mawii. The sequence goes on from ML677334.1 coordinate 69,289,734, forward strand.
TTAGAAAGAGGTGGTATGTTTCCTGAAACACCATCTCTCTGCAGCTCCATATCAATTCAACTCTTACTTAGGCTGGTGGCTATATGATGCAATTTGGCCTAAGGGGGCAGAGATGGGAAACTATGGCAATCAGTGTGAATGAGCTGTGGCGAAGTTATGCATGGATCCTGTCTGGTCTATGACTCTCTTTTCTTTTTTTATTCTTTTGAAGCAAAATTGGTCAAATATTGTACTTTGATTTTATGAAGAAGCCAGGCACAGCTAGATTAGTAGTTCTGACAACTAAGATAATAGAACCCAGGCTGGAACATAAGTGTCCAACTATTCATTTTAGAAACAAAAAAAGCCAAATGCAGAACCGGGCATCCTTCCTTAGGCAACCAAATTTGATAATCAGCCTTCCAGAATTGGTATGTGCCAGATGCAGGTACTGATTTGACCCAGTGTTTTGACCTCTATTGTTATGCTAAACAGGTTTAATAGGTTTTTGGTATTGCCTGAGGAGATTTCATAATAAGGTTGTGTGTTGTCATATGTATTACTGAATCAGTGGAGTAACTTTGGCAGCAATGTTGGGTGGGGCATAGCACACAAAAGGTCATCAGCCCACGAGTCTCCCCTATCTAGGCCTTCCTCTAGCTGGTTGCCACCGAACTACCCAAAAGCTCTCTGTGACTCTGTTTTCTCCCCATTTCCTCTCCATCACCATTTCTACTCTTATGGCAAAGTCCTTATTCTGAGGCTGTCTGTAAGATCCTAAGGCTGAGTCCTCTCAAAACCCTTTGATTGCTGTGACCCTCCCTTCATCCTACATCCTCCCTCCATAACCCTGAGTATGGGTCATCCTGCTCAGCTCTGCTCTCTCCCAATCTGAACTTCCTTTGAGGGTGGGACATGAGTTGGAAGAGAATCTGGAGCCTGGCGGGGGGGGCCACAGGGCTTTCCTCCTGAGCTGGTGTTCTGCCTGGCTGGACTTCCCCTGATCTGCATGCAGAGCTGTGGAGGGTGCCAGATAGGCAGCTGAGTAGGTTCCATAGAGCCCAGAGGAGAGAGCTGCATCTAGTGGCAGGAGGATGCAAAACTATGGCTACCTCCCTCCTTTGTCCAGGGCTATCAACTCAAAACTTAGGTGGAAGTAAAAACAACTATGCTGAGGGCATCAAGCTGTTCTCTCCTCCTCCCTCTGCTCTCCAGATATATTGAGGAGAAACAGAATGATGTCCCTCCCCCAAAACCCCAACCATGAGCTGAAAGGTGGTGGAAACTGTCCCCCATTACTTTCTAAAATTACACCCATGACCTGGAGAGTGACAGGGAGTAAGGAGGCTAGATTTTGTCCTGTGGTATTTTTATCTGTGAACTGTGCTGTGCAGGCATTTTATTTAACAGATGAGCTGAGATACAGACATATTCAGGAACTTGCCCAAGGCCACATGGCAATTCAGTTATAAAGCTGGGGATTAGAAACTGGGTTGAATTTTTTTCCAGCAAAAAAGCTCTTTTGGACAAAAAATACCCTCTTTTCAAAAATGAAAAAATGTTCTTGTTCTTGAAATGTGTTGCAAAGTATCTCCTGCCTTTCTTCAGATGTTTTCCCCAATTTTTATCATTAATGTTATTGAAATTGTTATTTAAATTTTTAATTTGCAAAAACTGGTAGCTTAAAAATTCATGAAAAATTTCAAAATGTTGAAGTTAAAACAATGAACACTTTGAAATTTTTCATAAAAATAGTTTTTAGAATGGTTTTAACAAGAATACAATCTAGAACCCATGCTCCCACTCAACACGGCAAAACATTCTAGTGCTTGCAAATTTGGAAGTTGTAAGCGAAAGAGTGGTGCTACTCTGTGGTGACATTCATTATCATGTCACAGTGCTGCATAGCTTTGGAGTCAGGCTTTGGTTCACCAAACTTTGCTTCTAGATCACAAAAAATGAATGTTTCTGGATTTTCCCTATACCACTTCTTCTGAAGAAATCACACCCTGGCCTTCTGTATAATCACTGGGGAGAAGTATGGATTCACCCAATGTATCAAAAATATGTTTGCGAAAGTGGATGATATTGAAATATATTTACATAGATGGCACTTTACTGGGGCAGAAATGTGCATGTGTTTGGGGAGAGACGATATTACAAAGCTTCTGGGAACAAGCAGTGATAGGGATACATCTGGAAGCCCTTCACCTTATGAAGTTACATCTATGTCTACCCACGAGGTTATTCTAGAGTCAGACACATTAGTAATGGTGATAGTTGGGGTCTTGTCACTCATAGGTACAACTGATTGCTACTGATTCATTCTGGTTTACTGGGAATATTAATCTCTCCTGAAGTGATGTTATTCCTACCTGAAAAGAAGTCTGGCTTATTAGCCAGGCCAACAGAACATTTTGTGGTGGGACTGATGTCAGTTTATTGCTACTCCTACAGTTGTTATGACATGCAAATAAAGCTGCAGTCTTTATCTTCTTACATTTATTGGAAAAAAGGAGAGAGTATGAAGCTTACCAGGTTTAAAGAAATATAATTTCTTAAAGAGGTGGCAAATAATTGAAAGTTATAAAGCATTTAGTTCCATTTTAAATTAGGATTGTTAGATAGCACTTCTAATCAACCATTGTTGTCCTAGCAGCCTTAATCTATTTAAACTATGAAACAGAGATGCATTCCTTATATTTTGAAATAAATTACCAACAAAGTTTTAAAACAAATATAATTCAGTTCAGCACTGTGGCTTAATGAAGAAATGGTGAAAGAAAGAAAGTACACATTCTTTGCTTAATTCACAAAATAAATATATACATTTTACAAAGGTACCTCTGTCCATGGGATATAAAAATGCTTCCTGATCAACTTCATCGTTAGCATAATAGCTAGACAATTATAATGGCCATTTTTCTTTCCAATATGGACCACATAGTATTTGTCCATGCGTTTGTGACTCTCGCCTGGATTATTACAATCCACTCCATGTGGTGCAACACTCAAAGACTTCTCAGAATTCTCAGCTCTTCAGCTAGTCTAGAACATGGCTTATCATGTCATCCATATTTGCTGATTTTGTTCTATATAGTCTTATATGGTTCAAATCTTGGCCACCTAAGAGACAGAGAGATAGCCCCTCTCCCTGTTTGCTGCCATAACAGTTGAGATTGTTAGCTGAAATACTCTTTACAAGTCTCTACAAGCCTGTGTACTTAAGGCAAGGTGTTTTTTGGTCTTTGATTCCAACACTCACTGCCAGACCTCAAGCCTGTTGACCTTCAGGACATTGTGTGGTATGCTTACTCAGGCTGTTCCCTGAATGAGGAAGGGGGATAATAGGGAGGAAATAGAGCTATTTGCAGGAGGAAGTCCATTTGGTTTCATACTGTTAATGGGTTGTTTATTGTTTTCACTTTTGAGGATAAGAACATTTTATAAATGGACTAGTATATAAATCAATATTCAGTATATAACAGGGTGTACAGCCCATTTGGGAATGTGAGGGGTTACCTTTTTGAGACAGAGACACTCCATCTCCTTTAAACAGCATCACCAAAGCCAAGGCAGGGGAAAAAATAGCTGGACTTAATCAGGCACAACTGCTTCTCTCTTTCTGATCTGACTGTGGGAGGAAGGTTGATCAGGTGGATCCTCTTTCATAAGAAGATCAGGTCGATCTTCTCCCCAGTGAAACAGGCTGTCGTCAGAAGGAAATTGGAGACTTTTGGGAAATACTTACATGGCTGGGTGGTTAAGTCTTGAGGCATGTATTTTATTTTTATTCAGGATTGTTGTTATTATTATAAATTGAAGGAAACTGAGGATCATATACCTGGAAACAACTATGATATCCTTGGTGATTATAGAGCAGAATCTACTTTAAGTCCTTACTTAAATAAAACCCCCATTCCTGGAAGTTGATGTTGTCATTTGGGTTTAATGAGAAGCAGGTTACTCCCAGAGTTTGATCCAACCCAGATTTTTGATATCTTACACAATAAAGAAGTTGACAATTAGATTGGGGAGAGGAGGAGAAGGCTGTCACTCAAAGCTATTTTATATTGTTCTTTTTATCAAATTAAATCCTTAAAAAACGGAAATGGAGTTACAAATGGTGTTTTTGGCTTCTGAGGTATCTCCAGGCTGTGGTGAAAACCACAGCATAGTTCAGCTGAATAAAATCATAAATGGTGCTTATCAGAACACAAAAGGGCCTCCTGGCCAAAATTAATATGTTTAACATTCATTTTTATGCAAAATTCAACTGCAGCATAGGGTGATTTCTACAGTAGGACTAGGACAAAATACTGTAAAAATAGCAATAAGACAATATTCCTCATAAGAGAGATACACCAGCCTTGTCTAGATTAGTTGCTTTCAGTACACACACACTGTGTTAGAGGAGATGAAAACATGGAAAGTTTTATTGGTGTATATTGACTGCTATCTGCTTAAAACTGGATAAGGTGACCAGATTATAAGTGTGAAAAAATCAGGACAGGAAATGGGGGATAATAGGCACTTATATAAAACAAAGCCCTAAAATATCAGGGCTGTCCCTATAAAATCGGGACATCTGATCACCCTAAAACTGGATTACCCTGTGATTGTTTTCTCAGAAAAAAACTGTGTTATAGCATAGTTGTTTCATTGAATCAATTTATTAAAACTATAGCTTATGGATGAACAAAGTAGCATAAACCGTGGCTGTGTTCTTAAGAATGACGATGTTATGCTCTATCTCATTTCGTTTTGTCAAGATATTTGTGGTTTATGCCAATCAATCCACACAAGCATTTACAAGCAACCTCTCATTTTTGTAGTTCTTTCTGTTCTTCATGCCTCATTAAGTACATTAACATGTTTGATTTTTAATTTGCTAATTTAGTTCAGAGTCCAGCATGAATGCACTGCACTATCTAGTATTGCGATATCCATTAAGCCATTTTTGTGTACTTCTGACACTTAGCTTACAAGCATCTAAAATCAGAAATACTAATTGTGGTTTTGTGGTGAGAAGTCAGACCTAAGAAGCTGCATTAGTTCCTAGGAGAATAGGAAATGGGAACTGACAATTGTTCCAAAGCTGCCCAGTGAAGCAATGTTTTCTTTAATGCAAAAGCTATGTGGGAGATTAAAAGCCTTATTAGGTCACCTAGTTTATTCCCCCGCCAAGGCACGACTCTTTCATACCCGGAATTTTCCAGTCCAATATTCAGCTTACCAAGTTCTTGGCTCCTACCCTTTCTCTTGGGAGACTATTCCAAAGCCTAATCGACCCACTAGTCAGGAAGTTTTACCTGCTATTCAGCCTAAATATTTGCTTTCTAATTTCAGCCCATTACTCTTAATTTTAACACATTAAATAATTTCTAGCGAGGGCTGACCCTTTGAATATTGTAGACTAATATCATCATGTCATTAAATTATATATTTTTAGCTCTTTTATACTATCACCGTAAGTAAACCTATCCTTCCAGCCCACTAATCTTTTTTTAGATTTATTTTCTATTAAGACAGAAACAATTACAAATCATTCTTGCAAAAAATCAGTTGCAGAAATCAGATAATAGTTTATGAGCATGATTCTGTGTACAGAAACTGTGTTTAAGTGTGGAGATATCAATATATTAAGATATCTCTTCTCAGGAAAATCCAGAAAACGAGACAATTAGGTCAGAAAACATCAGATTATTCTTCTTGCTTTTCTTCTAGCAATCTCTCAAACAATAGCCTGTTAATATCCTTCTGATAATGATAATTCAGAACTAACTGCAAAATTCCAAGAGCAGAGCCATATAGACATTACATGATATTCCTGTTTATGCAACCCTAAATTCTACTGGGCTTTTTGTAATGCAAATTCCATGGCTAATGAACTAACCTATAAAACCAATATGCTCTCCTCCTTTAAATCCCTCGTTTAGGCCCACTTATTATTATTAATTATTTTTATTTGTGTAGCACCAGCAGGCTCCAGTCATGGATCAGGGACTCATTGTGCTAGGCACTGTACAAACACAGAAAAAAGAGATGGTCTCAGCCAGCGGAGCTTTCAATCGAAGTACAGGACAAAAAACAACAGGTGGATACAGAGAGCCAGATCACAAGCAAAGAATGAAATAATACTTCAAATTGAGCCTTACTGAGATTGATGAATCAGGCCCTATGATAGTCCAATTTCCCAGGACACTATTGAGTGTTTTACTAAATTCCATGAGTGGAATTTTTAAGGAAGAGCTGGTTGGAGAAATTCCAAACACTTGTTCATTGGAATTTGCCAAATTGTTGAAAGCTAAACGTTTGGTGGAGACAGTTAAATTTCAGTGAAGCTCCTCTGGAACCCAGACAGGGTTCCATTGACCCTGTCTGGTTTTCTGCCAGCTCACTCGCCCGACTCCTCGGCAGCCAGCCTGGTGGGCTATGGGGGAGTCTGTGGCTCCCAGGCAATGCCAGCTGATTGCAGCAGGACTACTCAAGAGCTTAACGCTGAGCACATGCATACATGCTTTTCTGGACTGGAGCCAGAGTTGTTCCACATTTTGTGGGATTAAGACTTTACACAACACCCCTCAAAGCACTTCAAAATCTTTATTTAGTTAAGTAGACCTCAGATCACCCCTCAGACGAATGTATTATTTATCCCAATTTTACATACAGAGAAACAGAAGGATATACAAGTCAGCAGAGCAGCTCAGTATTCCCTGATTCCCAGTATCTTGCTCTAACTATTTGAGTACTTCTGTATTGTACGGTGACCGAAGGGAAAGCCTGTATTCACTATGCCTTGTAAAAAGAGGAAGAGATGGAACTAATCCCCTCATTTTAATCTGAGTACTCTTACTCCTCCTCTTTTTCCTTATGAAGGTATTTTCTGATGATCTAATCATTCCATGCTATTGGAAAAGTGAGCTTTACTAAGAAAAGAATATTATGGGCCAAAGGCTTCACTCCTCTGTGGAGTTGCCCTGGTGGCACTGCATGTGTGTTTGAAAATTGCAGGGTATGGCTGTGCTGGGCGGTTCCTGATTTTGGTTAGTAAATGGTTATTTCTACAGCAAAATGCAACCTTACCCACCAAGATTTGTAATCTTTTGTTGTGTTCCTTCCCTATAAATATATCTCAGCTGTATCTCTGGGAGATGAGGGAATTTTGTTTTCTAGTCGATTTGCCCTATTTTTCCATTGTATAGTTTACATGTGTCTATGAGAGAATTGTCCCATAGGATGAAAATCAAATGAGCTGATCTCAAAAAGAATTGTATGGTCCATTTAATAGAACTTTTAAAAGTAAACTTTACCAAACACCAAGAAAAGAAAAGAAAAATCCAACCTCTATCGCCAGACTAATTCCACTGACAATGCGAAGATTTTTTTCCCTCCATGTTAATTTAACATAAATGCACCTCTGTAGGAAGGAGAACGGTACTTGAAATGTGAACTATACATACACTGCAAAAAAAAATTAAAACATTGTCAAAAGTTTTTTTCAAGTCTTCTGTTGACGACATGTGTGTGTCTGAGCTCAAATCCTAAATCTTATAATCTGTTTGAAGGGGTTACATCAGAGTTTCTAATCTTATTTACAGAATACTCATATGTCTACAGGTCACTTAAACACATTAATACTCAAAATGGAAAAATATGAAAAAGGTCATTTTTGTCACCACATTTTTTGTGTGATCATTTTCACAAATTTTCAAGGACTGTGTCAGCCTTCAGCACATTTGTTAACGTCTGCTGAGACCTAATAGCTTGGTTATATTCTTTCAGAAGAGACAACGAGTGAAATCTTGGCCCCACTGCAGTTAGTGGCAAAACTCCCATTCTCTTCAGTGGGTTTCTATTCAACCCATACATTTGTTTATTTCTATATAGAGCATTTTGGAATAGACAAGGGTTTACTTACATCAGACTTCTTCTTCTAACACCAATATTTGTAAGACTGCTATCACACCATATAAAATGCTCTTACATATCTCTGACTTTTTAAATTTCATACTTAAACTAACATAAAATTGGCAGTAGATTCTGTATGTGAGGAGGACCAATCTCCCACACTGCTATAACCTAGCTAAAATACTTATAGTACTTTCCTAATTCAGAACTATTTCTTGATCTACTAAAGTGTGTGTGCATGTGTGTGTCTGTGTGTGTCGGGAGGCTGCTATGTATCATATGCATTTTATGTATTTATTTATATAAGAATAATTCTCAGCACGGCACTATCTGAGCAAAGCCATGCTCATAAAAGTATTGCTTTTGTTTGTTTGTAAGGCATAATAATAAAAAAAAGGCATAGAATCAGATTAGTCCATTTGTTCGGCTAACAATTATTTCTTATTAAGTCCCAGAAATTTTCATGTCTGGCTAATCTTGAATGATAGTCCTAATCAAACTTTCTGTTGTTTCTTTCTCCCCACATCTGAAGAGTGTTTAAAAGTAAACACAAATGATGGAAAGGGAATCCCTATGGCAGAAATTAAGAAATAAAATACAGGGATTAACCTCCAGCCTTATGTGCCTTTATCTCTAGTCTGCCTTGCATTCAAAGGGAGACTGTTTAACCATTAAAAAAGATTAAAGGTATTAATTAGACTATGAGATAGAAACCTATCACCCTTCTGTCAGAGCAGAGCAGAATAAACCTTCTATCAGATTTAAAAAAAATCTATATTTTTAGAGTTTGGCCTAAACAAAAGTCCTGTTGATCAGGTTTTTTTTATTCTTATTGTTAGCTAACAGATTAAACAAATGGAGCTGAAATTGAATAAATTGTTTGATGCATTCGTGTATGAGAAGCAAAAACACTACTTTCTCCTCATATCATAGTAGTTTACAGCACTACATACAAACAAATATAATTATGTTGGGATTTCATAAATCTATGTAAACAAAACAATAGAAGAAGATTAGCAGAAAGCTCCAGCAGTGGAATTCTGAGTTGCCTTGTTTTCCAAAAATGAATCTACTATAAAGTACATTTAAATTATGTAGGATACTATTTTAAATGTCCTTTTCAGCAGAAACAGATATTATACCATTGTCAGTTTTATGTCATATCTCACAACAGATTAGATGTTGTTTATAGTCAGTTGTCATGGGAAGATTACAAAATATTATTCAAGAAAGGAGACATTTTGAATAATATGGTTTGTTTTTATCCAAGAATAACCCATTTTGTATTTTTTTCAATCTTGTGTATGATTTTGAAGTATTTCTTACAGAATAAAAATATTTTTTCTTTCAGCTTTCTACTCCAAATTAGACATCCTTATAAAAAGAATGGATTTTAATAAAATACGTTCATCTCATCATGTGCTAAAGGTGACCCTGTTAGAAAATAGATTATGATGAGGTTGGAGAATTATAATGGACTCTATTAAATAGCACTATTTGAAATATGTTGAAGGCAGCTGCTAAACAACAAATTGGAAAAAAATGATATTAAAGGTCACAATCAAAGAAAAACATTGGGTATATACTAAGAGCTGATAAACGACAATAGACAATTTTGCACAAAGGTAATACACGCACACACGCAGTGTTATAGTCTGATCTCACCTCACCATTGTACATCCCGAGTAACGGCCTTGGAGATGGTAGTAGAATATACTGGATTTACACTGGTGTAACTGTTATGAGTCTATCTCAGTATATTCTGTGTTGCCTTAACTTTTATTTATTTAATAGCTATATCAGAGGAGAATTTCTGAGAACTCTGAAAAGAAGTATAAACAAGCAAAATGTTCAAAGAGATGCTTCAGGTCCTCAAGAGCTAGTTTACTGTTTCTCTGTGGTTTATGGTATGAGTAGAAGAATAGGAGTGATCACTTTTCATTCACTATTTAAGGTTTTCAGTCAATATAGGCCAACTTCTGCTCAATTACACTAGTGTAAATCCAAAATAACTTCAGGGAGGACAAATTCAGCTCTCAATAAGACTGGTATAAATCTGGAAAAACATTTATTCGGAGTGAAATTTTGCCCCATAATTTGAAGTTAATCTTCACTTATTTAAAATATATTTAATACTGGTATCCCGGCTCCCTGATGCCTAAAACTAATACAACAATTTGCTTCTGGAAAATAGTGTCTCTGGTTAAATGATATTCTAGCAGTCTCTTCTAGACCTCAGTATCTCATTATAAACACTGAGCAAAATCCCAGCTCATGTTGTGCACATACTTACATTTTCAGACACCAGACTGAGGTACTGGAAATTGAATCAGTGATGAATGTACTCAAATCCTGACATGGCACAAAGTACAGACTTTTGTTTCATAAAAGACATGCTGAAGGGTGATTCAGAAAGGGGGGAAGGCCAAGGGAAGAGAACCGTAGGATTGCTGTGGAAAAAGCACAAATGTAATGGATTTTAGCCAAATGAACTATTCTGAAGCATGAATACATCATGCATGGACTTCACGGACCATGAAAAGGCTATTTCAGAAGTGTTTGATCACATACATATGGTAATATGCTTTACCTCTGGTTAAATTCTCATTGTTTGGGGGGGATAAAAATACCTCCCCTGTGTAATTCTTGCTAGAGATACACTCAGTGGGAAGTCATTGGACACATTGGGTATGCCAGGATCAGAGTTCTAGCAATTGGCATTTCATTAGTCAGTTTTGTCAGCCTAAGCTCCCAAGCTTCTCATCCCAATTTCCTCCTCTCACACACAGTCCTCGTCTCATTGCTCAATTATTTCAGTTCTGCCTCCCAAATACCCAGCTCCTTGTCCTCAGTCTCCTTACATAGCTAGTTCCTCCCACCACTGCTCCTCATCTAAATCGGTCCCTCTCCCCTAGCATGGCCTCCAGTCACTTTCGCACATACCTACATTCCCCATCCCCACCGGCTCCCAGTCTCCCTCCCTAGCCTCCAGTTTCAGTGGGCTCTCCCCACACTGTTCCTTTTCATGGCCAGTCCCAATTGTCTCCCTGCATCCCAGCTGCTTTTCAGATCTGTCTCTCCTTCCCCATTACTTCATTCCACCCTGCTTCACTGGTTCTCAATCCCCTTAGTAGCCAATAACAATCTCTCTTGGATCCTCATCAGATCTCAGTCTCTCTCCATTTACTGGCTCAAAGTCCTTCCCTGTTCTCCTCTTCAATCCCAGTCCCAGTCTCCTTGCCCAGACAGAGTCACTCTCTAATTCCAGTCCCAGTTTCTCTCTGAACTCCTGCCAGCCTCCAATCCCACTTCCTGGCTTCTCATCCCAAACTACTCCCCCATCAGTTAATGATAGATGGTGCTACCAGCTGTGCTTGTAATGAACATTTGGTGTATACAGGCCAAGATATGTACAGAACAGCATACTGTCTGATATCCAGTATGTTATATTCATTTTGGTATGTAATGTGGGTTTGGGTCACCATATTTAGAATCTTGCCATTTGGTTTTAACAACCTTCATATCAATCTAGTAAAACAAATACAAAGAATTCTGTTGAGATAGAGTTAATTGTCTGACTTAAATTGATCAAAGAATTAAAATTCTTAGATAAAGCAGACTTTTCAGCCTCAGCTGAGCTCAGTGTATCTGTATGTTGTAAAGGTGTTTCTGAAACATGTGGCATTTCATACCAGCAGCTCCCATAAGAATAGAATCAGATTACCAAACTTGCTACCATGTGGATCTGAGAAGAGAATGTTGACCTTAAACTAGCAAAAGCAAAGAAGTTACTGCATTGTCACCATCACTTCATTTTTCATGTATGCAAAGGTGCAAAGTTTTGTAGAATATTTGACATCAATGAGAGCGCCATGCAGATAGGAAGAATGCCAAAGTAAAAAAACTATCGTGTGGAGAGAAGAATGGTGAGCTGTTCTTATCACTTATTTTAATAGATGATGTGTTTTATTCTTTTTGTTTTTAATGGGAGCACAAAATAAACGGGGAAGGAAAAAAAACATCAACAGGGAGCAAATGCCAATGTCACAATCGCTTCGGCTATTGTATCATATACACAGATCTTAGGACCATTTACAGTGTGACTAGAGCATTCTTTCGCGTTTCCTGGAGCCATTGTAAGGTCAGCCTTTTGTCAAGACATTATGCAGTTAATGCAATAATATGCTGAAACTCTGCATATTATTAAAGACATTATAATTACTTTCTTAAGAAAGGAACATCCATGGATAAATTGATGAATTAAAGAACCCAAAGAGGCAACATGGGCCAGTCAACTGATAAGACTAGAAGCCAGGCACTCGAGTTCTAACTCTAGTCTTCCCAACCCTACTTTCATGGTACTCCTTGGGGCCCAGATCCTCGATGGTATTTAGGCACCTAACTCCCCTTGAAATCAGTTGGAATTAGGCACCTAAATACCTTTAAGGATCTGAGCATGGGATTTTTGCCATTCACTTCAATAGAGCAAAATCGGCTTATATTGCAGCCCTTTGCAAAGTCACTAACTCTCTCCCTCCATCTGTAAAACTGGAATTACTATACTTAATAACATAATCCTAGCACTGGAAAGATTAATTAATGTGTATGTAGTGCTTTGAAGATGGGAAGTGCTTTATGGAATTATGCTTTTATTGGTTAACTTAAACTTCAATATTGTGGGTACAGTTTTAGGGCCCACAATTACACCCATTTGGATGCCTAACTACTCGACTTGTGGGTACAGTCATGTTAGACTTTGAAACGGGTACAGCTATGGGTGAAATTAAGTGAACCTTCATTTAGGTATGGGTGAAAAACTATGCCTGCAATATTACAGGTCTTTTCTGAAGTTGTAGGCCTGTAAGTATTAATTATTAATAATAATTATTGATGTTGTTATAATCTATGTATATTAACAAAAAAAGTTCAGTTGATAGATACATAGCCAGCCTTGTTTTTAGCTATAAGAATCTAAAACAATTCTGATGGGTTTAAGATGCTAATTTGTCAACTAAAATATAGCTAAACTGTTTTAAATGCATTTGGGGGAAAAAACATGTATGGACTGAGAACTTCCATGTCATGCGTCAGTGCAAAGCAAATTAAAATGTCAGAATTACTGTGGAAAATACTCAAACACAAGGTTCATAATGGATTGTTAACAGACCCTTAGCTATAGCGATGATGCTGAGTGCCTCTATAGTAATATATTATCAAATGATTTAGTTGACTAAGTGCTGCAAAGAATACAAGAAAATATCATTTAAAGCACTCCTTTCTCTTCATATGTCAGTATAACAATGCCGCATCTGTAATTTTCACTCCATGCATCTGAAGAAGTGGGGTTTTTACCCATAAAATCTTATGCCCAAATGAATCTGTTAGTCGTTAAGGTGCCACCGGACTCCTTGTTGTTCTTGCGGATACAGACTAACATGTCTACCCCTGATATTTGAAGCACTAGTTCAGTTGGGCATTTTGAGCAAATGTTGTTTTGAAAGCATTTTAGTTGGCTTTTCACCTTAAAATCCAGAGATGGGAAAATAATTTTGACGCATAGTGGACCTGATTTTCCTCTTGAGTTCATCGGAGACTACCTTGACTTCAACGGGATTACTCCTGATTTTTATGTGAGAATCAGGTCCCATAATGCACATTGAAAAATATAATCCCAACTATACATATAAAACAATGGGGTCTATATTAGCTGTTACTACTGAAGAAAAATCTTGGAGTCATTGTGGATAGTTCTCTGAAAACATCCACTCAATGTGCAATGGTAGTCAAAAAAGCAAACACAATGTTGGGAATCATTATAAATGGGATAGATAAAAAGACAGAAAACGTCATATTGTCTCTCTATAAATCCATGGTAGACCCACAGCTTGAATACTGCATGCAGATGTGATCACCCCATCTCAAAAAAGATATATTGGAATTGGAAAGGGTTCAGAAAAGGGCAACAAAAATGATTAGGGGTATGGAACAGCTGCTATATCAGGAGAGATTAATAAGACTGGGACTTTTCAGCTTGGAAAATTGATGACTAAGGAGGGATATGATGTAGGTCTGTAAAATCATGACTGGTGTGGAGAAAGTAAACAAGGAAGTGTTATTTACTCCTCGTAACATAAGAACTAGAGGTCATCAAATGAAATTAAAACAAACAAAAGGAAGTATTTATTCACACAACACACAGTTAACCTGTGGAACTCTTTGCCAGAGGATGCTGGGAAGGCCAAGGCTATAGCAGGGTTCAAAAAAGAAATAGATGAATTTATGGAGGATAGGTCTATCAGTGACTATTAGCCAGGATGAGTACGGATGGTGTCTCTAGCCTCTTTTTGCCAGAAACTGTGAATGAGCAGCAGAGAATGGATCACCTGATGATTATCTGTTCATTCCCTCTGGCCACTGTCTGTTCATTGGCCACTGTCAGAAGACAGGAAACTGAGCTAGATGAACCTTTGGTCTGACCCAGAATGGCAGTTCTTATTTTCTTATCTGTAATGTTCCCTTCCTACCCTTTATATTTCTATTCCCCATCCTGTTGGTGTACAGGCTACTATATGGTGCCTGGAGGGCCACTGACTTTTGAATCAGAATGATGATACAATTGCAAATATTGCAGTAATATTTTTATGTTCCTCCACCTTCTATTTAAATGAAAACAGCACCAACCAACAAGATAGGAGAGAAAGCAGCATTTTTAAATATTAACAGAATGTAAAGTAAACACACTCTGTTACCCTATTATGAATCATAACCTTTATGTGAAATCATTACAGTACTATTGTCCTTGCCAGTAGGCAGACCTATCAACCACACATTTTACAGTGAATGAGCACTAAAGATAGCACCTAAACCCCCTTTATATTCCCCTTTGGCCACCTTTCTTGCTCTGGCCACATTCTCTTGTTTCATGGGCAAATGCCCAGTTGGCTAGCCCTTCTGGCTAGTCCTCTGGCCTTTTCAAACAATAGAGGTGGGGGACTAAGAGTCATCATTTTAATGTGTTCTTCTTCGTCCCTTAGGGAAGGCCCCAGCTGATCCAACCCTTTCTTGGATTTCTCATCTCCTCACCAGTGACATTTCTAATGGCGTCTCAAACACACCCCTCATTCGACACATTAAGACCTAAAAGCAAATTGACGCCTCCACTGTGACCATTCCTGACCTATTGGTGAAATCAAACTTTACTCTCTTCAGCATAAGCACTAGCCTTTCAGCTCTGAAAGTGCTGTGCCTTGCTGCTAGTTCTTCCAGGTGCAGGCAATTGATAACAAAGGGATTTAATTGTGTTTTAAAAGAGTGCCGCTATCTACGATCAGCAGGTATAGCGGCTATATTTAAATTCAAATTTCTACCAGTGCACCTTTGTGAAAATGTACATCAGCCTGTATATGTTCACTATACTCAGTCTTAGGAAAAGGGTTTAGTGTTACATCTAATTCTAGGTCAATGAACCCCAGGGCATGCAAACAATATCCTTTTAACAATAACCTGGATTTATTGCACAGGAAATATAATATTAATAAACATCAGAGATGAATATGGTAGTGCATACAGAACTGCTAGCTGATCACATTTAGTTACCAGAGCACATTTCACTCTGTTATGGAGGACAGGCTGCACTCTGTTTTCATTCAAAATGTCTTTTTTTTTCCCTCTGGGTTTTGGAATATTTGAATTTAAATATTGGCACAGCCTGTCAAATGAAAAAATCTTGGCAGCCATGCACTCTGCTGTAGAGACATTTTACTTAACACGAGTACCAACATTACGACATTTAAAATTGCCTGTATATATTTTTTAATTATGCAGACCTCCTTTGTTTACATATGATCTTGGATATTCTGGCACTGATTGAAATTTACCAGGTTCTAGCACTGAGTTTATACTGATAATTACTCTACCTCGTGAAATGAAAGCAGTATGAAATAGCCTTGAGTTGTACAAAAGCCATTCAGAGGTTCCACCTTAAGATCCGAGTTGGTGCGGCTCTGTAAAAACCAAATGCACATCCCAGGCCAATAGGCCATGTCATTTCCAATTATTACAAAGTCAGATTAAATGCCTTGTCAGCTTTTTCAGTGCTGCAGTTTCAACAAAGATTCCTCCAATCAAGGTAAACTGCGGCCATTGCCATCCTAACCCTAGATCTCTTACTGCAGTGATTTCTAGTGTTTTTTGTTTTAAAAAATGTTCTTTATGCAAACATTTGCTATAACATGTCTTTAAAATCATGAATTCCTACAAACAGGCTTCAGAGGATATTAAATTCTTGTTATGGTTAGATTAATTCCCTTCCAGACTTACCATTCACACAGGCACACATGCATTTATAGATGCTATTTTGTTTGTACATTTTTATTTTCAATTGTCCATTATGCTTTCTCTTTAAAAATGTAAAGTTAATTGTAGTAAAAATGGTTTTAATTCAGAGCACCGTGGCCTAATAGAGAAAGAGACAGAACTTCAGAAACATGACTTCTGTTCCTGGCTCTGTCATAGGTTTGCTGGATGATGCTGCACAACTCACTTCACTCCCTGTGCCTTAGTCTACCTATGTGTAAAATGAGACAATGATGCTGTGCTCCCCCATAAAGTGCTTTGAAATCTACTGGTGAAAAGCACTGTATAGTGGTGGTGGTGTTGCAAAAGAAACCAGACTGGCAGGCGCAGCTTGAACATTCAAGTACTAGGCTTAAACCCAGAACAGGAACAGCACAGGGCATCAGAAGTGCCAGCTTTCCCACACTGCCCTTCCAATGTGCCTCAGTTTTGATCAAGAAGCATCACTTGGAAGGGTGAATTGATAGTTCATTCTTCCTGTCCAGCTGAGACTGCCAACACAGGTGCCAAGTAGAGTAATGTTTTTTTTATAATGTATTCACTATAAAATGGACGGAAACCACCAACTTATTGTCCATTCCTGATCAGATCTCCCCTCAGAGCAATGCAATTAACAGTGCTAGAATTAAGCATGTGTTAGTGTCTCTTCCCTTAAACCACTATCTCAGGATTACATAAATTGATTCCAAAAGCTTGGTATGGACTGTAATTTAGTATGCTCTGTTTTGGCCTAAGATCAAGAATCTTTTTTTTTTTTAATTGAAAGGGAAAAAAGTGACTTTTAAATTGAAGGAGAAAGAAATTCAGGATACTTCTCAGAGATGGTCTTATTATTCCTCTGATTCAAACAGATCTTTTATTTTTAAATGATATTTTGCAGTCCATTAGTTAATGATGTGAACTATTGCTTTTGGATATTAAGAACTAGAAAAAAATATTTTCCTTTTTTAGAAGAATCTACAGAATCACTCATGTTCAAGTTACTTTTATTTTTAGCAAGATTTTTTAAAAGATTGTTCATTTTTGGAGTTTGTGCACAACTATCTCATCTTAGAGACGCAGTGAGACTGCACTGCACCACTGATCTAGGAACAAAGGAGTTTTCAAGCAAAATACATACATAGTTAGAAGTGCTGAGGTAAGCATGGATAAGCATAAACTGAAATGTATATGGAAACATTTACACTAGTGATTGGCAAACCTAAAAATATTTCAAGATCTGGTTCGGTTCTTATAAGCATTAGAAGTGGGACCCCAGTAATTTTTCTTGACCCCAGTGCATTTATCACTCTGGGGTCAAGAGATAACTATGCAAAAAGAGATTGGGTCCAACATGGAATCCTTCTCTTGGACATTTTATATAACATACTGAAACAGTTCTACTGAGCTCATTAATTGGCAGAACTTAAAAACCAATGAGTTTAATTTCCAGTTGTACCAGATAATGAAGTCTTCAAGAAAAAGAACGCTTGAAGATTCCAGTACCATATTATGTTACACTGTACCTCAAAATGACACCCTGTACCCAACTACGAACCACTGTTATATGATTATGATTTGTACAAAGTATGCCTTGTGAGGTATCATTTGAGAAGTCATGATTTGTTGATCATTACTGTCCTGTTGAATTACGTGTTACCATTGTACGTGAAGTTAAGAAGTTTTGCTATATGTCTGTTACTGAAATATGAAATACCTTATGACACGTTCTCTTCTGGCTAACTCATTTTCTTCAGGGTAGTTAACAAGCAGAGAATTTGGCCCCAAAGCCTGGCTTTGCCATACATGCAATGGTCAGATGTTCAAACTACCTGGTCTTATCCAAAGAGTCTACTTTATAATCAAACTTGATTCAAAAAGATGGGCAGTCATCCTCATTTACATTCCAGTCTTCCCCCCTAAGCTTATCACCATCCATTCTCACTACACATATACATCAGTCCCACCACAAAGGATATAATGACAACCTAGCTGAGGGCCATTCATCTGCTTTCTCCACTGTACCACTACACTGCTAATCCACCAATATACTCTGTAGTGCGCATGTAGCTATGTGTCACCAACATTACTGCTGCAGCATAGCTGCACCATATTGGATGGGGTCAGATCTTCATCTGGGGTAATTAAGCTATGCCATTGGGGCCACCCAATGCAATTACATTCTCTTTTTGTATTAAACTTGCTGCCTATTACTTTTTCACATAACACACAACTAACCCATGGAACTTATTGCTATGGGATGTTGTGATGGTCAAAAAAACATAACAGTTTAAAAAAGAACTGGATACGTTCATGGAGGCTAGGTCCAGGAATAGTTATTAGCCAAGATGGGCAGGGATGCAACATCCTGGCCTAGGTGTAGCTAAGCCTCTGACTGCCAGCTTCTGAGAGTGGATAAAAGATCACTCCATAATTGCCCTGTTCTGTACATTTCCCCTGAAGTTACGATATGGGCCACGATTGGAGACAGGACAGTGGGTATGACATACCAGAGTATAATGCAGATTAAAGAGTAGCTGTGTCAGTCCTGCCCTCTCACCTGGAATGCCCTTTACACTGCTTTGCTGCTGTAGCTTCCAGCCTGGACTGTTCACATACAGCCTACACTCCCAGCTATGTCTGTATATAGGCTGCAGCCAGCCAGCCACACCTTGGCTCTTACCAGCCTGGGTTATACTGCAGGATGACCCAATACATTCCAGTCTTAGATTTTCTTCCAGAAATATACGTCCTGTACGGCCCAGCCCACTCCTGGATAATACAAGTTTCTATAAAGTCTGTTATTTCTTTAATAGAAATAATACACATACAGTTTACCACCCCAAAAGGAATTTCTCAGACACTTCAGTTTAAACACTCTGGATTAGATAAAACAACAAAGGACATTTGTTAACTACAAAGGGATAGATTTTAGTAAGTGCAAGTACTAAGGCATAAAAGTTAGAAATGGTTACAAGAAAATAAAGGTAAAATGTCACTGATACCTAGCTTAAACTATATGAGATTCAAGCAAAGTTTCTCGACATATGCTTTTAGCAGCATTACTGACAAACCTCTTTAGGTCAGGACCCCTTCACCTAAAATTCAAAGCTTCCTTTGTTGCTTCAGGTTCCATAAATGCAATGAATGCCGGGGGCGGGACAGTGATCCCTGGGGTTTTTGTCCCTCCTTTTTATAGCTTCAATCCCCCTCTTGAAAACCATTTCCAGTTGGATGCCAGGAGATAAAAAGTCTATGGGGAAGGATGTTCCCTGCTGTTCTTTTTTTCACCTGTCTGATAATTCTCTTTACATCTTAAATGGAAATTAAGCAGAGCACACATTTCTTTGTTTAGGACAGATCTATTTGCCAACCTCAGTTTGAAACGTGTTAACAACAACAAACACTGGAATCTTATAACTTCTTATACAATGTTGACATACATTTTATCAGGACAATAATGACCAGCAAATTATGAGTTTTCAAGTGATGCCTTACAATGTACAATGATTACTACAATAGTGTATAGGGTGTGGACAAGGGATACATTCTGTCACACTAAGCAAGATGGCCTGTGGTCTGACTGGGTATGGCAGCTCTTGTATTATGTTTTCATGATTTACACCTGCTGAAGATCTCTCCTCCTGCAGCACATTCATAGGAGCAAAGTGAATGGTAGTCCACACATCAACTGTATATTTGTAAAAGTAACAAGTCCTTGTTCATGTGACAACAATATATAAATATGCATGTATTTTCTCATGACCAAATTTAGGTTCACTTCAGTGGAAATCTCGATCACAATATTCAATAGAAATATGCACAAAATTCCAAGCCCCTTGAGAGAAATATCCTCAGGATTCTAGAAGAAATACTTGCTTGGATTTCACAACAAATTAGAGATATAATTTAAAATCTTGTTAAATAATTATTTCTGTGTAAATTGAACACTAAGGGATTTAAAATATAACATTACACCAACCCATATGGCTTTGCCCTTAGTAATACAGATGGATCTGAGTGAAGATCCCAGACCCTCAGACTCTGTAGATGTCTGTCTGAGGATTTCAGTGCAATTTACAATTATTGATTAACATAACTTCCGCACAAATGTGTGATTATTGTCCCTCTTTTACAAATCAAGAAATAGGTTAATAGAAGTAGAGTGACTTGCCTGTGGTCATAACTTTTAGCTGAGGTGAAACTCAGGTCTTTCAATTCCTAAATCTCTATCCTAATCACAAGACAATCCTTCCTCCTTTTGATAACACTGTTACTACATTTTACTACAAAAAAAGTAGAAATTCATTTTGCAATTGGGCTTAATTCTCGACATTTTTTGCATTTTCACTTTTTCTACTTTGCCAGAATGTTGGGCTGCTGCTGTCATATTCTCACAACATTTCAGCTATATGTCAGAAAAAATCTTACCCCTGAAAATAATGAGTTTCAAAATAAAGATGAAAGGAACCATAATTCTTAAAAGCCTTCCAATGGACATATAGATGATTATCACTAAGACCCTGAAAGATAATCTTGCACAGATGTCTTATTAAATCTCAACAATTTTCAATGTCAGGTACATTCCATAGGTGGTTTTGACATTGTCTTTTGGTTGAAGCTCTGCTCTCTTGAATTGTCAGAGGGCAGTTACTGGATGGAACCCATCTCCGGTTTAATAGTATATATGAGCACTTCAGTTGGTTTCATACTTAGGACCTGCATAAACTGTATAATAAAACTGCAGCATATACCAACCTTGTTAACAAAGACAAACACTATTACAATGTATGTATATGTTTAGAAAAATTCAGCTTAATGGCCATAAATTCATAACTGTCCTGATATATAGTACATTCCTTTGGCACACTTAGCTTTTTAAAGATGATGAGAATAAAATTTATATACACACACACACATATAAGGTTGAAAATATATTGCCCTATTAAAGAATGTAAGAACATTAATAGAATGTTTATAATTTAAAAAAGAAAACAAAAACTAAGCCTAATCACAATATTTAAAGTTAAGATTCTGACATAAATCTCCGCTCTGTCCCTATGAACCATGCAAATTCTCAGCAGTTGCCGCCCTCACCAGTTGCCACTCAGTTGAGGACTCTTTGCCAGTTGCCACACAAAATTTAACACCCTTGAGCAGATGAATGGCTTCTTAAGTAAATGAATTTCAGCAGTATATTCTAAAAACTACACCTATCCTTTCATTGTATCATAGCTATAAGAGGATCTCTGCTATGTATCAATAGTTTGTCAATGTAAATAAGGTCATATCCTTGAGATGTGAAGTCTGTGGAGAGAACCCCAAATGTTTTCTTAGCAAACAGTGCATAGCCAATTGCTGATAATTAACAGCAAGTAGTTGTCTAAGCATGCAGGACCCAGGCCAAGTGGATAATGTAACAGGAATATCTAAATCGCCTCAGGAAATGTCATGTGATCTAGTGACTGACCTAAGGAACAAGGGCCAGGGAGAAGCTGGCAGTCATGTGCTGTGGTTCAACAAGGCTAATGGAGCTGTTCTAAGACCCCATTCACCACTAGGATGACCAGATGTCCCGATTTTATAGGGACAGTCCTGATTGTGGGGTCTTCTTTAAATATAGGCTCCTATTACCCCTCCACCTCCGTCCCGATTTTTCACATTTGCTGTCTGGTCACCCTATTTACCATCTGTATGAGTGGAGGGAACTTTACTTGGCAGAGCCTATCTTGATCATGTGGAAGGTGGGTTATGAATCCTCTGTGGCATCATTTTTCATTGTGTGAGGCTATGCAGAAACTGCTCTGCACAAACTCTGTGGGGTTAGGGCTCTGCTGTGTTTGGAGAGTGAGAGGAAGTGGATGAGGGAACAGTCAGCTCCACAGAATTGTCCTCTCCTGACCCTGCAGATTTCCAAAGGGAAATCTGATCAGGAGTTAATACAGCTTGAAGCATTAATCTCTGCTGGGTTCTATCTATAGCTAACACTGCACAACTGTAGGGGGTTCAGATAATGGTAACATGATTCCTAAAGGACTGTGATGTCGGTCAGTAGTTGTGGATTAACACTAAATCTGGTACAGGATCTATCAAAGAAAAGGTGTTTCTGCGGCATGTCAAAATATTCATTGTGCATGCACAGTACATTTTATTCTGGGATATATGCTTCAGAAAAGGTCTCACTGCAGCAGAAGCACATAAAACAGGCAACCTCACCATAAAGCGGCACCTCATTAATCCAAACTTTGACCTCATGCCTTGGCTGCGCTGGAACCACTTTTTGGTGCACTCTAAGCACAAACTGAAACCAGAATTGCCAGCCCACAGGAGAACAACAGTGTAAGGAGAGACTGAAAAATGGTGGATTCTCTTCCCCTTCCTCCCAAGCCCCAATAATAGAAAAGAAATATTCCTAACTATGCTACTCTACACAATAGATGATTTTGGAGCCTGTTTAGTCACAGCAAATCACTGAAAAGAATAACTTATTCTCCTAAACATATTCAGATGTGTAACCAGTATGGAGGTGACACAGCACAGAGATTGAAATGCAAACTTCTAACACCATGGGACATCACCTGAATGTGTAAGACCCCTCCTGCAGGGCTTAGAATCAATAAACCAATGACTGGATTACTATGATCTAAATGTGTACAGATGGTTTTTCTCTGTGGCAGGTATACTATTTCTAATATTTTTCATTTTAATATTTAATATTAATACATGTTCAGGTATCAGTGGATGCATAAGAAGTTAGACAGGTCCCTCACCAAAACATTACGGCTTAGGCACAGAAAAAGTATAACATTTAAGACTGAAGTCCAACATCTGATCTTGTTACAGTT
This sequence comes from Dermatemys mawii, assembly GCA_007922305.1. Lineage (NCBI taxonomy): Eukaryota > Metazoa > Chordata > Testudines > Dermatemydidae > Dermatemys > Dermatemys mawii. The sequence continues at coordinate 69,312,803 of ML677334.1, forward strand.
GTGTAAATTTTGAGTGAAATCCATTGCAGGAAAATAGACCATTCTCCAGGCAACCTTAGCTAATGATGCACAAAATATATATGACCCTACAAACTAGTGTACAGGGAAGAACTCCTGTATTAAGACCATAGTGAGGTTATACCATTCCTAAGATAAAAAAGCAGTAGGAGGCATGAACAAACACCACAGCAACGCAAGTCTTGATACTGCTGCTGAAACTTTTTCCTAACACAGTTTCCTAGAGCAACACACACACAAATAAAAATGTGCTATCCCAAAGTACATCTGACACACATCTAACATAAAGGGCCCATTCAAAATGTGAAAGTTGTGTGTCCAAATAAGCTCTATGTTCAGAAAGCAACACGTAAAAGAAGATACCTGTACAACAAAACCTGAGGGTTTTGGAGCACATAATACGTGCACCCTATAAGTAGTGCTGTAGTACCACTCAGCAAATTCATGGCAGTCAGTGCCATTTGTGGGTCATAGTGCAAGACACAGAAAGTGTTGCTTATTTGCATTTGGTAGCATACCTAGGCTATTGCTAATGTCCTCTGGCAGGTTGATAAACCATCTTCCCAGTCTATCTTTCTTACTAGACACAATCTCCAAACCTTTTCATCACTACTACATTGACTCTAATTTTCAGTAAACTCACACCATCTCCAGTATCCCATTTTCTGTTTACAAGCTCCAGGAGCCAAATGGTGTTCTGTTACATTGGTGTAAACCCAAAGACACTCCACTGAAGTTATTTACAGATTTCCTAGTTTACATGTCTGCCTCTCTTTAAGGAAATTGCAATACAGTTGTCAGCATACTGAGCACCCCAAAGAAGCCCCTAATGTTGTGGGAATGTCTGCTGTCCACCCAAGTAGCTATTCAACACTGAAAATGTTTTAAATATAATTAAATAGGTATTAAACAGGTACCTTTTTACAGTAGATAACTATGGAATCTAAGCAGTATATATTGAAAATCTGTTTCAAATATTCACCATTGTATGTTTTAAAAATACACACATTATACATATATATCTGTATTAATCTATGGAAAATATATATTATGCCTGCAACAATATTTTACAGCATAAGTATCTCTATTGTTAATATATTTAACAAAATATTTGTCATAAATATGAGATTCACTATGACTATATTATCTATTTGGGAGCATGTTACAATTCTGTAGCAAAGATATAATCAGTATAAGTAGATTTTGCATGTATTTTTGATATATATTAATTATAGGTAAGGCTAGTAGCACAGCTGTTTGTAAGGTTACCTGACACTTCACATTATAAGACCTTGTTTTCAGTTGCTTATTACTTTGCCAAACTTTAACCATTTGGACTGAAATTCTTGGGTTTCTGCCTCAGGCTAATATATATATAAGTTTACAAGTTCTAGCAGCCTAGAGATTTTCAGAGATCAGGGACTTGAAATGTGGAAGAGGGTAGCCTTGGTGGCAGGGATGTGCCTTTTTCTAGCCCTGTGAAAATCAACCTAAACTTGACCAAGTTATAAGTCTCTGAAAAATCACAGTTCACACATGCTCTTTACAGACTTGCTAGATTTTAGCAGCTAAATACCCTGAAGAGTCTGTCTGGACTGAACATGCTCCAACCTGGGGCCAAATAGAACTTTACCTTCGATTGAAGTTGAATCCAGGCATCTGACTTGAGAGCAGGGACTGGGAGCTTGTTTCTCCTGCATGCTCAGTGCTCTGCCTGCTATGCGCAGAAATTATGGAGGAGGATGTTGCCTGATTTGAATGCCAAGGGGACAACAGCTGGGTCTGCTGGCTATGTAGGGTCAATAGATTGGGGAAATGAGCTGGGACTGAAGGTTTTCAGGGGTGCAGAGTGAAATGAGGACTAGCAGTAGAGGGGAGATTGGGATTGGCTGGACAAAGAGACTAGGAGCTGGAGAGGGAACAGTGGGGAGGGGGAGAGGAGGGAGACTGGAAGCCATTAGGAGAGTAGGAGACTGGGATTGAGAACCAGCATGGTTAGGGGAGAGGAGAGATTGACCTAACAAGGAACTGAGGTGTGTAGGGAGAGCTGGGACTGACTGGGAATGGGAAGCCTGAAGAGTGGACATTGGTACTGACTAGGTGAGGAGAATTGGACTAGGAGCCAGGTGTGAGGAAAAGACAGGACTGGGGACAGGGAAGTGGAATGGGCATAAAAGTCTGTACCCAGTAGAGTACATTCTTTTTCATAGCCTGCAATGGAGCCAAGATTACTCAGTCTCACCATTCCTCTGCTGACAGAAAATATTTATTGGCATTGGCAAAGTGTCCCATTCACCACTAATGCTGGTCCCTATAGAGGATGACAGCCTACTATAGCCATCATTTACTCCATTAATTGAAATGGCAGAGGTTTGGGAATCTAAAGTTTCCAGTCCTGCTGATGACCTCTGTGTGTGTCAGTATGAGGTCACATAATGGAATTTCTGTTTTATCCGTTTGCTTTTTTTAAAATCATAGAATCATAAACATGTAGGACTGGAAGGAACCTCAGTAGACCATCTAATCCAGTCCCCTGCACTCAAGACAGGACTAAGTAATAATTAGACCGTAAATGACACAGATCACCACATTAAAAGAACATTATCAAGGTTGCAAGTCATAAGAATATAAGACTTGCCATACTGGGTCAGACCGATGATCCATCTAGCCCACTATCCTGTCTTCTTACTAGTGGCCAATGCCAGATGCTTCAGAGAGAATGAACAGACAAGGTAAACATCAAGTGATCCATCCCCTGCCACCAGTCCAAGCATCTGGCAGTTAGAGGCTTACGGATAACCAGAGCATGGGGCTGCATCTATGACTTATATGACTAATAGCCATTGATGGACCTATCTTCATTGAATTTATCTCGTTCTTTTATGAACTCAGTTATAATTCTGGTCTTCACAACATGACATGGCTATAAGTTCCACAGGTTTGTTGTGTGTTGTATGAAAAAGTACTTCCTCTTGTTTGTATTACACCTGTTGCCTATTAATTTCATAAGGCACCCTGTTTCTTTTTAATTGTAGAAAAGAGTAAACTAACACATCTCTATTCATTTTTTCCATACTTTTCATGATTTTATAGACCTCTACAATATCCCTGCTATAGTTGTCTTTTTTGTTCGATAAACAGCCCAAATATTTTTAGTATCTCCTCTAATGGAAACTGTTCCATATCTTTGGCTATCTTTGTTACCCTTCTCTGAACCTTTTCCAGCTCCTTTTTGAGATGGGGCAACTAGAACCAGATTCACTATTCATGGTATGGGTGCAGTAGGGATTAATTTAGTGGTATATTTTCTGTCTTATTGTGTATCACTTTCCCAATAATTCCTAATATTCTGTTAACCTTCTTCATCACTGCCGAGGACTGAGCTGAAGTTTTCTGACAACTATGCACAGTGAATCAAGATCTCTTTATGGGGTGGTAACAGCTAATTTAGAAGCTATCATTATATATGTGTAATTGGAATTGTTTTTTCCAATGTGCATTACTTTGCATTTATCAATGTTGAAGTCAAGCAAAAGTTAGGAAGTGTCTTAATTAGATCCCCTGGTGCATATGCATTATGATATAGTCTTTAATAATAAAATTGCAAACTATTTTTTGCCTGGGACTTAGAACTTGTCTATATGAAGAGCTGTTTCAAACTGCCATACATCAAACTACACTTCAGAACTTCTTGTCCCCAATAGAAAGGTCCACATGGCAACTTAGTACTCAGCAGGCTATAGCAGTGTAGATTTGTACCCCAGCTTGCTGTGCACTTACTTTCCTTATAAGCAAGCCCTTATACTCTCTCATCTTGCACTTTTGACATTGCAGAATACTATCATCTTCTATACAGTGATTAAAAAAAATATTAGTAGTAATAAATTTTACAATTTTTTTGCCAGCGTGCCCTAATAGGATTTAAGATCATTTAGAGCCACCAAAATCATTCAAAAGGCTTTGTTTTATTGCAGGAATTACTGAGTGAAATGCTATGGTCTGTGTTATACAGGAGAAAAGACTAAATGATCATAGTGTAGTATTACCAACTTCATGTGTTCAAAAAGAATGAGTCACCACAACCCTCAACAATCATAAGATTGTCTTAACAGCATGAGAGATTTTTTTAAAAAATCCAAAAATACTGGGTCTCTATTTTTGTTCTTTTGTGCCTTTTGGGATGGAAAGGGTCACATTTTCCATCTTTTCTCCAGAAGTATGAGGGCTAGAAACTGTTTTTTAAGTGAAAGCTGAGATTCTGACATAATCACATGATTCCTGGAGCACAGACTTAAAAAAAAATTGCAAGACTCACAATAAAAATGTGAGAGTTGGCCATACTGTCAATCTATCACAATGCTTCATTTTAAACAAACTGCAATTACTGTTAATTGCTTTCAAACTCACTTTATATCTGTTTCTTGAAAGCTTGAAAATGAAATCTTTCCTTATCAGCCTTAATACCTCAAATGAATCTATGAGTACAGTTATTTGTTACTCAAAAGTACAAGGTTATTGACATTACTATTTTACTTCAGAATAAAGGCAGAGACAACTCACTGTTCAAAAAAAACAACATAGTATAAGGAATTATAAGTACTTTGTAACTAGACAGAAAAACAAATTAGGCAGCTCAAATTTGGGTCTGCAAACCTTTGACAGCATCATTTTAATGAGCTAATACAAAAAACTTTCCTCCACCAGACAGGTTTCTGCTATTTTTCTCCTCCTTCATGGAATTGTTGTCACTCTGGTCTGACATGCTCAACACAGTTGGAAAGACTTTGATAGTGACCTCAATGCCTGACACAAATCATTACTCCTAGCACATTTGTTATTACATATTTATAATTGCTCCAAATACTTTGTATCTGGCAAAACCAATCTCCACAGCATGAACATCTTCTTTTCTTATAATAATAGCATACTTGAAGAAATTAAACATTTTAAGTGCAAAGCTTATAGTTGCTGTAATTAAAGGTTGCAAATCTGTGTTGTACAGTTGCACATGACTGAAAGAACTCCTTGCTAACAGTACTGCATTATTCTCTGTCAATGAATTTGGGACGCTAGCTTCGCCAAATAGCATCAATCATAAATTTCCTGGTGAGCAGCTGAAATGTTTGAATGGTTTTATTGAAAGAAAACTAGAAAAGCCTCATTACAAATACCAACAACACACTGGAATGCTTGGAGAAAGCACAACAGTTGTAATCTCAATGGAAATACTTGATCATGTCATGGACAACAAAGGATGGGTGTAGAGGAAAAATTTAGTGTTCAACACTCAAAAATAAAGGAAGACTACAATGAACAGCTATGGACAAAGATTGTAAGGAACTGTAGAGTGTGTTTAGAGAGGATATGCTCACTGCATAGGAATCAAGGTCAAAAAACTTAGAAAAAGATTTTTAAAAAAATTATGAGTGATCCCTTAAGGGAATTTTTATATGTCAGTTTTATACTTTCTTATGTTAAATGAAGTGAAACCACTGAGACCTCAGGCAGCTAACTGCTCCACCAGGCAAGGATTGAGTTAGTAATTTCCTTTTTATCTGGACAGTAAAAAAATATTACTGTGCCACCATAACTTATAGGTTACGACAAGGCACAACTTTATGACTTCTGGGTTTCCAAGTAGGTTGTAGAATAAAAAAACAAAACAAAAAAATTAGTGGATGATTCTGGGTTTTGTTTTAAAAAATGACTTTTAGAGATTGAGATTCAGCTAACAGATTAATGCACATTCTGTTGTATCCTACACACTTTGTATTGACTTAAGATTCCCAAGGAAGACAACCCTGAACTAGTAACATCTTAAAATAGAAGAGGTCAGCTAGGGTAACTCTTAACTTTTCCAAAGCCAACTGTTAAAGTAGATGATAAATTAATAGGACAACATCATTCCTTTTTTTTTAAAAAAAAAAAGGATTATGGTTGCTTTTCTACAGTGGAGACAATATAATTCTTTTCATCCTGATTTGACTAAGGACTGGAAACCTGCTGAATTGGAGCAAACATCCAAAGGGTCTCTGTCTGTCTAACTTCCTAGTTTCTGTTGAATATCTTTCCTGAAAGCTACTACAATACTGAGACTGGCTTAAAGAATCTGTCATAGGTGTTTATAGAACTTCTATTGCTGTGGTATCTATGCACTATAAGAAGACACCTCCCAGACAGAAGGCTCTCTCCAGACAAAATTTGACTCTGCAGGTCCAGAGCAGGTTCCACTAGCTTCCTGGACTACACAGTCACAGAAGCTGCACCTCACTCAAAGAAAGGTACTTCCCCTTTGGCAGTGCCAAAAATAACCATTCCACTGGTGTCCAAGCCTGTGCCCTTTCCAGGGATAGATCATGGACTCAGATAAATGGGAAAAATAGCAATGTAACAACCAGGGTCCTTACCGGGGCAGATTCCTTGCTGGTTTACAGATAGCTCACCAGGACAGGCATTTTAAAGGCACCAGTAACCAAAGCATGATATCCTTCTGAACAACTAGTCCACAACAGAGCTCAGAAAGGGAAGAAGAAAGGACAGAGACCCCAGGGTCAAATATTGTCCCCTCCCAACTCAAGGTGCTCAGGAGGCAATGGAAGATGCCCTGGCATGGCACTCATGAATAGGAGAGCACAACAGTATAACGTATCATTAAAACTGAATTAGTGTAAATTTACAAAAATTCTTGACGAACTGGCGATTTATGTCAATGGCATGGCTGTACAAACGCTCCAGAATAATCAGTATATTTTTGTCTTCTGTGTTACTTACTAGGTCCCAATCCCAATCCCAATCATGGGTGCCTCTACAAAGTCCTATTGACCTCCATGGAACTCCGTTCAGATACAGGGGTCTGTATCAACACATCTGTTTCCAATAGGAGCTGCTACATGTCCCTGTATAATACAATTGACTTCACCATTAGTATGAATAAATAGAAGCCCAGTCAGCACCACTTATAAGAACACTTATTACAAGAATTCTCTGGGTGCAGCTGCTGATTCCCACCTGTCATGCTCAGGCGTATAAAAAAACGCATTCAAGACTTCCACATTATCACTTTTACTGGACCAGTTAAAGAAGTCCATTTTAATTAACTCTTTTGGCTTCTGTACTTTAAGGGTAGTTGATCAGCACCCCTGAAAATCAGGCTCTCTTTCATTTAGGTTCCTAATTATGGACATACACACCCAATTTTGAAAATTTTGGCTGTAGCAGAGCTTGTTAAAAAAGATGAGAGAGGAAAAGAAACTTCTAGCAGCAATAAAGTCTTTAATCCATTGGTGTGAAAATGCAAAATTCACACTTAGCAGTTCTACAGGAAAAGTGAAAACTCATAATATTGCATTGAGTCTAGAAATTCCACTAAATTGTTTAAAAAAACATTTTTCTGCTTCCATGGTAGGTGCAAACAGTCATCGATAGTGACATTTCCAGTAGCATCTTTCTGAATGGCAAAACCTGTCTGTTCATTTAGGGGCAGCAGTTCCAGATGTTGTATGTGCAAACACTGGATATCAGCTTACATTCCTCATGTACACAAACTCCCATTGAATTTGCACTGGCAGTATGAAATAGAGAAGGATTGCAGAATCAGTGCCTTTTCCATATTGCTTTGGTGTTTAATTCATGCTCATTGCTGCCTCTAGAAATAGTTGTTTTGGGGGAGGTTTTAAATTCCAGCTTTGCCAATTTTCAGTTTATGACAATTTATTAAAATCATTTGTCGAGTTCCAGTTCTGGTACTGGAATGATGAACTAGTTTGGAAAGCAACATTTTAATAGTGGCCTATTTATCTAATAAAATCAACAACAGCAATAAGATTTAGGCATAAAATGTAATGGTAATACATTCGCATATCACACACAAGTAGTATTTTTTTAACTTGGCTATTAGATTCCAAGAATTTGTCTACCATTTACAGTCAGCATACCATGAACGATATGAGTCCTCACATAACTATCACACCTCTACCTTTTCTTCAGTCACTGTGTATAACTGCATAGCTCATATGAACATTAAGAGGAGTTCCATGCATGCATCACTTGGAGAAAACACCCTCGGAAATATTTTAACGTTATTCTTTGTAGACAGATAGGTATGGCATTAATGATACAGTCACAATGTGCATTATTAAAGCAGCAAGGAAATGAAGAAGAGAACCACACAGATTTCCAAACACTTTCTTATTAAAAGAGTAAGATGGATCAAATGGGAAAGCTTTGAGAATCCTGCAAGAATGACATGACTTAGCTGCATATTTCTCCGTAATTACAAAGGATCTAAAACCAGCGCACACTCTTTTTCCTTCCAGAGACAGCAGAGATGTGATCATAAAGACCGACCTCATTATGTAAGCAAATCACAGATAAGGTGCTTTTAATTTATCATAAACATCTAGAGAGTGAAGAGAGAAAGTGGAGTTTATGCAGGAACTGGTTGACCTCTGCCTTCTATTTTTTTAAGATATAGATTTTCTTTCCTATGTTAATATTTCACTAGAAATGTATATCTATTATATATATGTGGGGGTGTAGAAACAGTAGTATTTGAAGATAGTGAAACATGAGTGGTTGGTGCTAATTAGGGCCTTGGGCTGAAGGGGACTCTCAATCTCCCCAGTTTTTCACAGGTAGAGAAGAAGGTGAGGAAGGAGTAGATAGACTGAAGCAGCAGTACATTCTCCCTTGTCTCCAAGATAGCTGCCTGGGAAAGAAAGCTGCCAACCTACTTCTGGGGACACTCTTCTCTTTGATAGCTGCTGAGTAGATGACTTTGCTTCCTTGTCTGAGTTTGCACTGGCTCTGTTCCCCCTCTGCTTCCTTGCACTATGTGCAATATGGGAAGTAGGATGTTCAAATGGAGAGAGTCATCATAGTTGCCATCAGATAACTTTACTTTAGATCTAACACGAAAATCATAATTACCCAGGTCTCAGATTGGAGCTTGCAAACCCTTCTTGATGGATTTGCCCAATAGAACTGAACACATTGTGTCCATGGGGCAAAGTCTCAGTTGAAGCCAGTTTGAGTTTTACCATTGACTTCAGTGAGGCCATAATTTCACCCATGGGACTCATGGCATGGCTTGCCATAATAAGTATCAGTCAGTTGGTATCATGTCATTGAGTACAAACCTTTCAACAATGGCTATGATGCACATTTCACACACATGAATTTCACTAGTTGCCTGTTAACAAATTATTTGCTACAAGCCACTTTTTATTCAATGATGCATTTTTAGACTAACAAAGGCAACAATTTATCCATCTTGGTATCACAAACATAGACCCAAGGCCATGCACAAGAGCAGCAGCACTAACATTACACAGGGCCCTAATGGGTAGCAAAGGGTGCATCTCTAAGGTTCAGATTTGGTGCAGATGGATATACATCCAGATTCTCTGATTCTATGTACATAGACACACCCATCTCCATACAGCAACATGTCCTGGCTTTGGAGTAATGCTTAAGAACATAAGAATGGCCATACTGGGTCAAACCAAAGGTCCACCTAGCCTAGTATACTGTCTTCAGACAGTGGCCAATGCCAGGTGCCCCCAAGGGAATGAATAAAACAGGTAATCATTAAGTGATCCATCCCATTACCCATTCCCAGCTTCTAGCAAACAAAGGCTAGGGACACCATCCTTCCCCATCCTGGCTAATAGCCATTGATAGACCTATCCTCCATAAACTTATTTAGTTCTTTTTTTGTGTGTGAAAAAATACTTCCTTTTTTGTTTTAAACCTGCTGCCTATTAATTTCATTTGATAGCCTCTAGTTCTTGTGCTATGAGGAGTAAACACTTCCTTATTTACTTTCTCCACACAAGTCATGATTTTATAGACCTCTATCATATCCCCTCTTAGTCATCTCTTTTTGAAGCTGAAAAATCCCAGTCTTATTAATCTTTCCTCTTATGGAAGTTGTTCCATACCTCTAATCATTTTGTTGCCCATTTCTAAACCTTTTCCAATTCCAATACCTCTTTTTAGAGATGGGGTGACCACATCTGCACACAGTATTCAAGATGTGGGCATACCGTGGATTTATATAGAGACAATATGATATTTTCTGTCTTATTATCTGTCCCTTCCTTAATGATTCCCAACATTGTGTTCACTTTTTTGACTGCCACTGCACATTGAGTGGATGTTTCTAGAGAACCATCAACAATGACTCCAGGATCTCTTCTTGAGTGGTAACAGCTAATTTAGATACCATCATTTTATATGTATAGTTGAGATTATATTTTCCAATGTGCACTACTTTGCATTTCTCAACATTGAATTTCATCTGTCATTTCTTGCCCAGTCACCCAGTTTTGTGAGCTCCTTTTGTAGTCTGTTTGGGACTTAACTATCTTGAGTAGTTTTGTATCATCTGAAAATTTTGCCACCTCACTATTTGACCCTTTTTTATAACCCTTGGTGGGCTCTTGCTCTCCTCTGGCATATTCAGGGCATAGATAACTGATGAGTTTCTCTCTTTTGCATCCTGCACCGACCGAGGCATGGTCTTGTAAAACTAGCCACTGGTGTATGTGATGGGGTATTAGCCTTTGGTAACCCTGTGAAAATCAGTGTCCAGACACTCTGGAAAGAGGAAAACAGAATGTTTAACCCTGTCCAAAATAAGCAGCTAAACCAACTGCCTAAAAATACTACATTATTTTAGTGTATTGAGTAATGTTTTTTGTGACAGTTTGCATTGCACTGAACTTACTAGTCAGTCTGAGATATGTCAAGAGGGTGTGATTAATAATGTATGTATTATATCTATGTAGAAAATTATAATTGTAACTGTGGTGCAACTTCAGCATCACCACACAACTGGGAGGAAGGGGCTACCTCCCCAACCAGATGAGACCGGTTTCAAGCACCTAGCCATTGTCCAGACCAGGAAAAACAATGAGGAACCATCAAAGCACATGGGAACAGCTTGAAATTGAAAAGAACACCTAGGCTTCAAAAGCTGAGAAAGGAGTGAGTTTTCCCCACTTTGAATATCTATAATGAGGGAAGGAACAAACCTGCAAACCCTTTTAAAATGGAAGGGGTTTAACCTGAAGAGTATACAGACCATGGGGGACAGCCTCAAGGCAAGGAAAGCTGGATCCTTCCTTCATCTTGGGAGTATTCTGAGAAAATAAGGCAATATGTAACTCTTTTTAGAAAAGAGATTTTATCTAACATGAAAGCATAAAGTCTGAACATTGCATCTTTATGTTTATTTTCTGTGTAACTTGGCTATGTTTGCTTTCCCCTTATTAATTCATCTTTGAAACTTGGGTTTTTCCATTAAATCAACTTTTTTTATTTTCACCTCAAGCAGGTCTTTGGTGTGTGTGTCAAGGAGAGCTGATAACTGGTTTCATGCCTTTGTGGGTGACAAACCAAGGAGAACAGTTTGAACATGTGGTAATCAAGAACTCAGGAAGAATGAATTTGCGGGGGGACTCTGGCCTGGAAGGCTGTTCATGTTACTCTACAAGGCTGGCAAGAGCCATTGTGAATCCTCGTGCTTGTGGTAGCTACCGATATCAGGGAACTGAATCATAGCTGCACAGCACGAAGTCCCCCTAAGTTACAGGGCAATGGTAACAGAACCACTTAGTGGCTTGGGCAGACTCCAAAACATCACAAATGCCAATGCATTTCATGTAACTGGGGCTTGGAAATGAACATCAGTCTCTTACCAGCACTACTCAATGTCACAACATTATTACAAGCCTTATCCCACTTTCTCTAGCCTCTTAGAGTGAGATAGGAGTAGCAGGGCCAGTTGGCTTGGAAGGGGTCCTAGAAATGATCCCATCTTTCCTTCCTTCTGGGGAGGGCACAGAGTTCTTTACTTTTTCACTTCCTGAAGGTGAAGACATGAGAATTTTGCCATCTCACTACTGTTCCTGTATATCTTGGGAGTTGGGCGGAATCCCTTCGCTGTTTTATTTTGCTTTCTCTGTGTGGGGGAAGGGGTCTAGTGACGGGAATAATGAATTCAGCAAGGAAGAAAGAAAGGCTGCTGTCTCAGAACAGAAAGAGCAGCAAGTCCTAGTAGCAAAAGGTGCATCCTTTAGCTACTACTGCTGCCAATAATATTATTGTCACTGTGGCTATTATTAAAAAATGCTCAGCTCTGAGATACAGGAAAACCTCTCCCTAGAACAGGGATTTTGCACACTAATGGTGCAGGGGGGGAAGGGGCCTCAAAGAGGGATTCCAGACAGATCAACCCCTTCTTCCTGTCCCCTTGGTGGAGAAGAGTCACAACTGCCAGGAGTCACTCATCTCATGAAATTATTTGAGTGGCAGGCACAGTCACTCTGCCACTCGTCTCAACTGAGATGTCCCTCATAAGCAGGGCCTCAGACACTGTAACTCTGTGTGTGAGAGAGATGTTAAGTAGGAAAGAGACAGAACAGAGAAGCCTGGTGGGCTGCAACGAAGCCAGTTCTTTTGAGCGTCATCATCACGCAGACTGATCTAGCAGTGGGCTGTATTTACCTGATCCAAATAAATACATTAAAGTGAAGGGTGGGGGTGGGAATCATGACGCCCAGGAAGAAAATCTCAAGCTTTTCTGGCATAGGCAGGGTGTTCTGTATGCAGCTCCTCCTCCCAGCTACTAGGCGCTATTCTCAGGCATGATGATCAGGCATACAAGGCTCCCACTCCTTCCCTTGGTACTGCTCCTCCCCCTGACCCAATTGTACCTCAGAGTCAGAGGGGGTGAGAAACAACAAGAAGAAATGGATCTGTGCAGGCATAGGTATAAAACACTGGTTCATATGTGTTACAATCCCCCTCTATGCCCAATCCACAGAGTCTGTTACAGTCCTAGCTAGGTAGTTTTAGCTAAAGCTATAATAGCTCTTGCTTTTAGTTCTGGAGGTCTACAGTTCATTCCTCTGTGTGTCAGCTAAGATAACAGCCATCACGGCCTTTACAATGGAGGCCACAAATGCAGGGAAGTGTGCAGGATAGAGCCCTAAGTCTTCATGGCAGACATTTCTAATGCTTTATGGAAACTTTGTGAGCTCATTTTAAAAAATGCTTATTTGCAGTTGAAATCGACTCCCAGTGTCGAGGTACAGTTATCGCCCACCAACAAACTGCAAGCTCCACATTTAGGCTATGTCGATACTAGGGAGCTTACAGCGACACAGCTGTACCAATGCAGCTGTAAGGTCTCTCCTGTAGCCACTCTACACCAACTAGAGAGAGCTCTCCCATCAACATAATTAAATCACTACCAATGAAGCTCTCCTACTAACATAGCGCTGTGCACACTACTGCTTAGGCCAGTGAAATTTATGCCACTCAAAGGGACTTTTTTCCACATCCTTGGGCAACACAAGTTTTGCCGACATAAGTGATAGTGTAGATATGGCCTTAGGAAAATTAACATTTCTGGATATGGGCTATATCTGGATAAGATGGAGAATAAAAAGCAGTGTGAGGGACAGTGATAAAGGAAGGGGCAAGACTATTATTTAGATTGTCAGCAATTGGGGAACAGGCCTTCTCTTAGTTCTGTGTCTGTACAACTCTTAGCACAACAGGGTCCTGGTCCATGATTGGAACTTATAGATGCTACCACAATAGAAATAATAATAACAGTAGAATTTGTGCAGTTAGGGAATCTTCTATGCATAGACATAAAACTGCTACTGAAAGACAATATCAATTTTAAGACATGGCAAATTATTTTAGCCATCAAATCTCCTTAAAAAACTCTGACAATACAGTATAGACAATAATAAATTCCAGGACATCTAATGGAATAAATATCTCTGCCATCGGCCCCCAGTACTTTGATATGGTACATTTAAAAAAAGAAGAAACAGCTTATGTTATTTCAGGGCATTCAGATTTTGGAAGACAAAACGTTAGATTCTCTCAAATTTTTGCTTTTATTATTTGATTCTAGAATTAACTATTTGTATTATGAACATATGAAGAGGCATAATAATGTATTTTTAATGTCTTTGTTGGACAAAGTATTCTTGTGAACTAAAATCTAATTTGCATTCTAACACACAGATGGTCAGAAATATAAAGTACATCACAAAATTGTCCTGCAGTTTTAACATTTGATCAGCACACTAAAATGTACTCTATTTACTAGAAAATACAGTGAGTGCCAAAGCTAAAATGCATTACAAACGTTCTAAGTGATCATACATATATTTAAGAGGTTTTTGGTTTTGTTTGTTGTTTAATAAAAAAGTTTATCTAATTGTAAGACATTAGGAGTGGAGTCCTGGCTCCATTGAAGTCTATGGCAAAATTCCCACTGACCTGAATAGGGCCATGATTTTGATCAGTGCATACACTATGTATAGTATAAACCCATATGACATGTGACTTCTTCAGATATAGAGTCTCCTGCTGTCAACTGACTACCCAGATAAATAAAACTACTTACCTATTCAATGTCATAGCCATCTACCTGCAGTGTTGGCAGGCCATTCATTTCTAGCTTTGGTTATATCACCATTGGTCTTAAGTCCCATAGATTCTGCAGTTTTTTGCAGCTCTTCCAGCATTTCCAGCAGTCAGTGAGTTGTCTCTCCAAGTAAGCCACTATCATCCACATACTTGAACTCTTCAAAAGATGAATCTTTAAACATCTTATCCTCTACTTTGGCCTCAATCAGTTTTGTCATCAGATAGCCTATTAGAACATTAAATAATGTTGGCGAGTAAATACATCTCTGGTGTACTCCTGTTTCTATTGAAAACTGTCTGTAATACAACCATTGACCTGCACATAACTAAATGTACTGCAGCATAGTTCCTCCACTAGTCACTAACTCCTCAGGCACCCATATTGACATAGTAGTATCCAAAGTGCTGATCGATACACTGAGTTGAAAATGGCTGCAAAGTCTGTAAATTGATGTAAAAATGACTAGAATGACAAACGGGAGGTAACATTCCACAGAGTATATATAGCATGGATTGTCGATCAGCCTGTATGGAAACCATATTGATTGTCTCTCATTTTCTGGGATGAGATAATATGCCAGTTGGTTCAGTAGTACGATCGTAAATACCTTCCCTGGAACTGACAACAGTGCCATTTCCCTATAATTTGAGCAAGCTGATCTCGCTTCTTTTTAAATGAAGGGATGATACAGCCCCGTTTCCAACTTTCTGGAGCTTGATCAGTTTCCCAAACTTTAAAGGC
Organism: Dermatemys mawii; assembly: GCA_007922305.1. Taxonomy (NCBI): domain Eukaryota; kingdom Metazoa; phylum Chordata; order Testudines; family Dermatemydidae; genus Dermatemys; species Dermatemys mawii. The sequence goes on from ML677334.1 coordinate 69,328,020, forward strand.
TATTCTGTGAAGCAACTTTGGGCTTCCACGTTTTAGTAGTTCTGATTAAATATTGAAAAGATCAGGTTGTGATGCTGGCAGCCCAGGTGCCATCTCATGCCAAGGTCTCCAGGTCTCAGTTGAACACTGATAAATACATAGCTGGAATCAATCTGATTCACAAATCTGTTCATATTATTAAAATAGGTATTATGATTGTATAAGAATGTGTTTAATGTTTAGATTTTAATGTATGCAGTAATTCGCAAGCATTCAATAATCTTATTTATAACAGCTGTGTCCCATATTGTAAGGTAATATTTTAATATTTGTGACATGAGCTTCTGCGACTGTGTAAATCACTAGACAGGAGAGACACATTAACTAGTGTAAAGTGTTGGAACATTAAAGAAAACAAAAGACTTTTTTGTTCTACTCTTTCCCCTCCCCATGAAGATGAGTCATGCAAATGAATTCCTCCCATGAGCTAAGTTCGCAGCTCAGAACACACTGGGACAAGGGGAAAAAAACCTAACAAGAAGGAACTGGACTTCTATGCTGCTTGGACTCTGGGGGCAAGTTTTCTAAGCATAAGCAAGGGATCCCCAGATGCTTAGCCTGGGTAAGGCCCTAAAGGACATACAGAGCTTGCTTCTTATAGAAGCTTCTATTACCTTTTGAAACTTAGATTGTAGCTCATTTGTGCATGTATGTTTACCTGCTTTAACCTTGTATATAACTCTCATTTCCTTTTCCTATTTAATAAATCATTAGATAGTTTATGATAGGATTAACCACAAACATTGCTTTTGATTTGAGATCTAAGGTGAAATAAGTGACTGGTCCTTTGGGACTGGGAATTACCTGAATATTGCGGTGACTTTTGATATAAAGGACTATCTATGACAAAGGTAGGCTTATTTGGGTGGTAAGACAGATCAGAATACCCAAGGGGTATTCTGTTTGTGGCTCCATGATTAGGCTGTTATACTGCCTGAGGAGTTTAGACTTGATAATTGGTTGGTTAAATCTAAGTATAAAACTCACAATCAACTTGGGATTTGTGCCCTGGTTTTTAACTTTCTGCCCTGAGGCAGGTACTTGCGCTCCTGAATCACTGCAGGACAGTTTGACACAGGTACTTTATTATTTTGTAACTGACCACAAGCATCACTTCCTCCCATGTCACTGGCCTGGTTTCTGCTAGATTCATTTTTTGATTAGGTTGTACTTTATATCTTGGGAGGGATCTGTTCATTAATTCACAAAAATTTTCATGCCAACGCTTACATTCTGCATTAATATCTTGGCTGTAGTCCTCATTTTTGTCCTTAACTGGCCGAAGCTGTGAGAGTGGATGTCCAGTTAGGACCCTCACAAAGTCTCAAATACACGTTTCTGGCCATTCCTTTCAGAAGCTTCTTCAATGCACTGCATCATACTATTCCCACAATTGGTTATGATCATTTTGACAGGGCCGCCTGTCTCTTCAAAGACCTTTCTTTTTCTGTACTGCCCATTTCCTCCATTCTTCACTGACTCTGACCTTCCAATGCATCCATTCTTCACTGCACCTCCTTTTTCCTCTCTCCCATAATTTGATGGTATCATCTGTAATCCAACATTGCTTTTACATTCTCCTTAATCCAATTGTTCTCTAGCAATCTCAAAGATAGAGCCCCAAACTAAAATCCACTCTTCCTCCACAGTAAGCAGATGGCATATAACAGTGGTACTCAACCAGGAGTCCAAGCCCTCCTGGGAGACCACAGGCAAGTTTAAGGGGTCCACCAAGCATGGCTGGCATTACACTTGCTAGGGCCCAGGGCAGAAAGCCAAAGCTTCCATGTTCCCTGGGGCTGAAGCCAAAGCCTGAGCAACTTAGCTTTTGCTCCCATGGTGTGGGGCCCTGGACAATTGCCCTTTCTACCCCTTATGCTGACCCTGGCTTTTATAGGTAGAAAAATAGTTGTTGTGGCACAGCTGGGCCATGGAGTTTTTATAGCACGTTAGAGGGGACTCAGAAAGAAAAAGATTGAGAACCGCTGCAGGTGACATATTGTATATAATGTTATCTGGCATGGCATAAAATCTATTCCATTGGGTTTCTTGTTGCCCAGCTAAAGTGAGAAAGTTGGGCAATAGCCTGGCAAGCCATCCCTATAAAGCATCTCTAGCTTTGACATGAACAAGAAAAGGACATAATACTTTGGCAGGTTCATCTGCTACTCACAATGGAACCAAGCTTCAGTATTCATTTAAATCTTCTACTACATGCAGAGGAGACGGACCACATGATGACGGTTCCTCCATAACCCACAGATGGGGGGAAGCACCCAGTAGAAAGACTGTACATTCACTTCTGCAGCGATGTTAGTGTCTGAAGATGGGATAATGGATGGTTTGATCATTAAAATCTGTTGGAAAAATGACTCTCCTGGCTGAAGAACTGGAAAGGTTGAATGTTGATATATGTGGCATTCAGGCAACATGGTGAAATCTGAACACTGAGAGCACAGTTCTGACTTGTAGTGGTCAGACCTTTCAGTTGTTATGCCTGTGATACATCCAAGAGGCACACGGATATTGCCTCTATTTGGCCTCTTGGGCTCGATTTGTGCACTTGGCAGGCTTTTCCTTCACATCTGACAGCTGCCGTTTTCAGTTTAAAGGTAGGACATATGCAAGTTATTAGTGCATATGCCCCACATGATGCAAGGCCTGATGCCAAAAAAGATAGTTTAGGAACATCACTGCCCAAATATTCAGTGAACCTCTGATGTTTATGCAAAACTACTTCAGGCAAACAGAGTAACTGCACTGGGGAACAACTCCACAGAAGGCCATGACTAGAGAGGAACCAGCATGGCTCCATTGTGTGAGCTGGGGAGGGAGGCATGATTCAGCACATCTGTGTATAGGCAGAACAGTGATAAATAGGGGCTCCTTCTGAAGCAAAAAGTTATAGGAGCAGGAATTGGGGCCTGTGTATACAGAACCATTCCTCCTCCTGCCAGGTTAAGGAGGAAGGCATGAAAGCAAAATTCAGCCTTGAAGCGCTTATTCCATATAGCCTCTAGGAAGAAGAATCTCTTCCCCAGGCAGACTTCCTCAGAGCACATTCTCATCTATTCAGGCTGCGGGCTGGGAAGAGGATGAGACCTTACCATGAGAAAGCAGCTTCAAGTCCCACATTTGTCTTCAATGCTTTGTGCAGGCTCAGTCTACTCGTGCACACGCTGCAGGACTGGGGCCTTAATTACCATTAAATCTGAGGCCCACTGAAAAATATGGGTCCCAAACTTCCAACCTAAAAGTAGCCTATTGAAATCAATGGGACTAGCTGCTTGCATACAGGTTACTTGTTTGTGGAAAGGCTGTAGAATCAGGCCCTTATTTATGTTTGTTTCGTAGATCAATAACATCCAAATATTGACATTTTCTAAAATATTAAAATGCATTTGAAAAAACCCCTCAAGATATGTAGTTTTTCAGTGTCTTATTAGCTTGTATTTCTGCATTGCCCAACTGTTTTCAAGTACAAGACTAGAGCAGAAAGTTGTTTCAAATGCAACTATTGGATAACAAAAATAGCAATACAACATTGCTTGGGGGGGATCTAGTTACTACAGTACAGCATGTTGAAATTGTCTGACCAAATCGTTTAGAAAATGACTTTTAATATTTACCACTGATATGCTGTTGATATTTTTATATGGAACACGAGGAACAACTACTCAGACATTAACAACATCATCCAGGCTCTTAGATAACCAGTTTAATCTTCCACTACATGTTTTGCAAAAAGAAAATTAATATTCCTTTTACATGGAGCTTGAAACAAAGTCTAATTTAAGAAGATTAGCTGACAATTTAATGGATTGATCCAAAGATTGTTTTAATTTGCAAATAATCTCCTAAAAGTAATGAAATCTCTCAAGTAACATGAAAACTATTCTGAATCCAAAACTAATGAGCTATTGATTCTTTTGTTATGAAATCATTCTATTGGTCGGCAATATACCTTTGGGCCACAATGTATTACATGAGCAAATTACAGTAGCTGATGCTGACAGTGAAGAAATGACAGCAGTGTTTTTCCTCATTAAAATCCATGCTGGAAAAATGTAAAAGTTAACTTTTTCCTTTAGAAAACAAACAAACAAAAAATCAAGGCTTCTTAGGATGTTTCATTTCTGGCTAAACACACAATATATATACTGAGTAGCTGAGTACCTAGTGAACCTAAACCATCTTTATTTGCAAGTCAGAAATCTATCCTTACAGTTTTTATATCTATGTTGGATGTGGTTACAGAGAATTAGACAAAGCCTGAGTAAATACATTTTGAAAGGCCAAAATTGTCACATCTGAGTGGAACATAAATGAGCTAAGCACCTAAATCCATGTTTAGGCATTTAAATTGAAGTGGTCTGACTTTCAAAGTTGTTGAAAAAAACTTTCATTGATTTTAAAGGGAATTCTGAGTATTCAGCAGCTCTGAAAAGCTGGCAAAATTACTTAAGTGCCTAACTATGGATTTCATGTGCAAGTATGTGCAAGTGAGGTCAGTTCTGCCATTCTTAATCAGGGAAAACTCTCATTGACTTCAAAGATGCATACTCTCACTCTGTCATCCACTCTCTCAGGGAGGACCACCACTCTATCTATATGCAAAGGAAGAGGGTAAGAAAGAGAGTTAGTCTTATGTTCCTTGGGCACTGTCCTTAAATTTTCTCCAAACAAAAATTTAATTTGACCATAGGGCAGGGCCAGATTAAGATTCGGGCACTATAGCCCGTCCCTCAGGTCCCAGCTTTTCGAGTTGCATGATGAGATCAGACTCCCAACTTTCCTTAAAAATAAAAGGTGGGAGTGCCCTTATGTTTGTGAAAAAAAGCTTGAAAATGTGAGTGAAGCATAATCGATATCTACCTAAGTCTGCAGAGAACCTGAAACAACAGTTCAATGAGGTGTGAACTGCCCCATGTATTTTATCTCTAAAAGTTGCTGACTTGGGGGTCCCTGCAATATCATCCCAGCTAAGGACTCTATATGGCAGGCCCCTCGATTTTGCCATCCTATAATAGCTCTGCATTGGTGGTATCAGCGAGGGCCTTCTATGCAGCATTTTGTACACCGTAGGGTGGGAATGAAAGCCTTTCTCCAGACACTCTGTCTGTCTGAAGTCAGGGAAAAGCGATTTGGATTGGGGGAGACCCAACCTACCCAAGCAAGAGGGATAGAAGGTCCCCCACCAGCGCAGAAGATAGCTCCTGTGTGTGTCCCACGCCACTGCCATCCCAAGAAGAGGAAGCTGTATAATGCATGGTGGTATGGAAGGATTCCAAAATGTGTGATGTGGGAAGGGCCCTGAATTGCTTCAGTCCAGCCCTTGAAGGATGAATTAACTCTCCCTAACCATCCTCTATGATCTCCTACAATCACAGTCTAATCCTGTTCAGGGAGGAGTACACAGTACTGAAGATATGTGCCGGGGGAAGCCACACAATCACATGATTAAATCAACCACTTAATCCACATGCAGCTCTCTCTCTTCAAAAAATTGGAGGTAAATCCAGGCATGACAGCAAAGTAAAAGCCTTGAGACAGGCCAGCAATTGCTGAACAGAGCAGGCAGGAAAGCACAAGTGTTATCCAGTCCTCATGCACAAATGCACACATTAAGGTGTAGGGCGGATTGCTTGAGTGGAACAGGTACCACCAGCTTGCACTGAGAGGAAGCACCATCTCCTCAGGACAAAAAGCACTGATAAGATCATCTATCCTTGTACCTGGGGATTTTCTATCCCACCAATCACCACAGTATCTCAACATTTACCCTGCCATCCAACATGGGGCAGCCTTTTGAACAAGAACCTATTGAAATCAGTGCCCATGCAGGTAAGGAACACAACAGGGGAAAACAGGAGGAAAGTGTAGCCTCCAACAGCTCCCTGGGACAGCACTCAGTACAGCGCAGGCAGTGGTTTGATCCACTTCCCCACTGAGACAAGATTTTCTCTTTACAGGGCTGCTACTCATCATGATTTAGTGCAAAGTTTTGGACTTAATGCCCATTTCTGGTCCTGTCCTATCTTCACCTCAGCATGCCCTCCCTTTTCAAAACTGCTAATTTAGTAGGAATGTGGCATGAGGGCATAAGGGGAAGGTGGCTGGTAACATGCCAAGACTAGCTCTGGATGTGTAGTTGATTTTCTGCTTTTGAGTAGGCCACTTACGCCCCTGGTGGGAGATTTAACTGTTTTACACAGTAATTTATGGCAGCTGTAACCCTGAGCAGTATTAAGCTTTCTAAAAGGCTGGATCTTGCTCTTCAAGTATTTCTATTGAAGTTGGTGGGAATAAGCTAAAGCAAGTGGCATTTGGTCCTGAATTCACGGAAAATGTTTTCCTGTTGAAAAGAAATGAAATGCAAAATTAAAGAATTCTGTCTCTCACACAGAGCTAAAGGAATAAGAGTGCTTAATCAAAATTGGGTGAGGTGAATGGTGGATTCCAAATATATTTCCTGAATATAGATTATGAAATACATTAGTTTCCTTTTTAATTTATTGCATGCTTGTTGTTGATTTTTTTTCTGAGCATATTACTATCTGAGTGGACACATGTACTAAACTGTCCCACCTCTCTAAATAGATAAAGATTTATTATAATATGTAGTCAGCCGTTTGTATTTTTTGTGTGCCAGAAATACCAATATGTACATCATACAAATTTTAGATATACAGAAATCATGAAATTATTGCTAAGTGCTCTAAATAAAAACTATGGCAGTTTATGTGAATTATCAAGGGATATTTGGAGTATCCCTAGTGGTTAAAGGACATTTCCATAAAGTCTGGTAAAGTGAAAAAATTGCAAGGACAATCTGACCATCTGTCATCAGCTTGGTTCTGTGACATAGAGGGCTCCTCTGAAACGGCCAACAGGCCTCATGCATAACCAAGTCCTTGTGCTTTTGCATATGTTGACCTGGGCAGATAATGCCTTATAAATTTTTTTGTAACCATCTTCATGCTGCCTTTTTAAAGAAAAAAGTCATTTATATAAGCTAGAAAATAAGTTTTAAAAGCTGATTCTCTGTTGACACTTTGCCTAAACAAATGCACTGCAGATCAAAGACATTTTATTAATAGCTCTTTCGAGTATTCCATAAAAGCTAGAGAAAAACTGTTTTGCTAAACTTCTGTGTGACTTGGATGCTTCATTTAAACTGTAAATGTAGATGTTAAGAACATTCATTACACTGCCAAGGTTTATTGCTAACAGTCTTATTACAACCAGATTATTTAAAAACAGAATGCATTCTGAAAAAAATAAAAACACTTCTGCAACCTAACAAAACCATGTTAGCCTGGCTATATAGTTGCTCAAAAAATGAAGACCACATCTCACAGCAGAAATCAAAAATATATTGTTCTTACAATGATGTCAAGCACCACTTAAGGCTTGTAAATATGGTACTATCACATGATAGGTTTTTCACTAATATGTGAGGATTGCCGCTAAAACCCTTACAATATTGGTGAAAGGAATTAAGACATGTTAGAAAAGTCAACTACCAGGACACATTTTTACACTTTAGCTTATGCACCTTACTGATTGGAAATGAAGGACAAATACAACATATGTCCAACATTTGCTTCTATCTGAACATCCAGTTGTTGGCAGAGTAACAGCCGCTGTCAGAAGCAAATGAATAGAATGAATATATGATGGAAGCCTCCCTTCTGTCAGTATAAAGACACAGTCCTATGGGCAATGTTTACATACGTAGCATCAAACTCCCAATATCGTCAAGCAACACATTATAGATTGTAGAAGTAGCTCTCTCACATATGGGGGAGAAATTGTTATACCACAGTCCATCATGGTATTCTTCTACTAAACAAAGCCTTTTAATTACTTAAGGCTACATTCTCCTCTCTACAGACATAGATTGCATTGATTGTTAATGGAAATTACACTGAAGGATGAATAGCTCCGTTAAGGTCTAGGCCTGCTCTTAGATCTGCACCAGACACAGTATGACAAAAATAGAGAATAAGCTAAGCATCTCCCATGTACTTTTTATTCCACTGAGATACCTCTTTAAGCATTGACATCCAGAACCACAGGACGTATACAGATCTTGAACTGTGTGTGCCCCCTCTATCATAGGATTTCCATATAGCTTGTAAACTATGACCTTGCACATCTTTCATGTTAGTGGATCTCTTAAGAGCCTTTGTGGCCTGTGAATCCAATGGCTGCTGCCTTCTCCTGATTTGGGGACCTAGAGACATAAAAGAGTGTCTTAGTGTTAATGTGTTTCTAAAATTTGTACATGTAAAACTACATAAACTGATCACTAGGGTTGAAAGTTTAGTGTTGGTTATTCATGAAGATCATGGATTATTCACACTCATTACAGCCACCCAGGGTTAGCCTTTAGCGTCTGTGAAAAACATGTCCATAGGTACCTTGATTTTGTGGGAGGACTTCTACACACTTTGCTTCTGTGGGAAGCACAGCTGTCCAAGTTGTCATGCTGGCATTATGTGACATTTCCCAGGGGTAACCAGGGCTGTCAACCATCTTGCTATCACCTGCCCTTAGCCTGAGGAAACTTTGCCTGCCTGCTGTGGGTCAGCTTCTCAGCTCCACCAGCCACAGGTGATGCAAGCACTGACTTCAAGGCCTTCTTAGGCCCCACTCTCTCTTTACATGTTAACAACAGACATACTGTAGCTCCCAAGCACTCTAGGCATCTCCCTGGTGTCCAGCCCTGACCCTCTATTCACTCACAGAATCCCCAGAGCTGCCATTCCCAAAAAAATAGTACACACCAGCTTCCCAGTTACACCTGCGGGTCACCACTCTGTGCAACACACACAGCATTTAGATGTATTTATAGTCAAAACAAGAAGTTTATTTAACACAGAACAGAGATTCAAGAAGAAGGAAGTAGAAATAATGGAAACAAATGGTTATATAGAAAATAAAGCCTTAACATGCTTTTAGAGCCTAAACTGAACTAACAAGATATTGGCATGTCATACAGAGCAAAAGCTTGACCCCAAATCATTCCAACATTTTACAGCCAGGCTTGGCTGTGATCTTCCACTCATAAGACAAGTCATGCTGTCCTCTTGCCTCCTCAGTGGAAAGATTCCCTGTGTCTCTTTGCAATCCTAGATATGTCAAAACAGTCCTTTGATCTTGATTCATAAACAGATCATTCCCCTGATGAATGTTCTTTCCTGTGGGCTCCCTCACTTGTTGATCTGGCAATCTTTTAATTAGCATCAGGCTCCGCATGCAGATATTGTGCATTGTGTATCTCACAGTGCAGCCTACACACTTGACCAGACAAAAAGAGATAAGTGTCTCCTATCCCCTGCCTGAACAGAATCTGTCCAAAGCCAAGAGACCTCACATGCTACCCTTTGGTGCACTATTATGTAGAAATGAGACCCAGGGGATCCCTGTAAACCCCTATGCACCCCTGTGACCTCTTCTGATTGGTACCAAGAGGCTTCTGGATCACACATTATGGATGATGACAGTTCCCTCCCTGTTGGCTGCCTCCAGCTAAGTCAGCTCCCCACTGAACTGCCAGTGTTACCCTTAGCTAGAAAGAGGGGGTGCTCAGTAGCAAAGAGAGGCTGGGTAGCTCTGGCATGAGAGACTCTGGATTATTAACTACAGCTCTGACACTGACTCAGTCTATGGCCTTGGTCAAGTCACAAAGCTTCTGCCTTAGAATTATCCTTTTACAGATGGGAAACTAGCACTTCTCTGAAGGAGAAGGAAGAAACAAGCTCCTGTTCCTTATGGGCAGTAAGTGAGTTTGTGTGTGTATTGTGTGGTTTTGTTTTATTGCTCTGCCTTTTTTCTCCTGTTCAGTTTGCCAAGGCTGGTAGTGGGCAATGTGTTGTGAGACAGAGTAGGAGCAGGACTTCCCTGATTATGATTCCTCTAAATGTAGCCAAACAGCCAGCTAGTCGTAAGCAGAGCTGTAAACAGTGGAGTTTGAATGGGAGTTTGTTTTGGGGAGAAGAGTATGTGGTGGTCTGGTTTGGTTTTGGTTTTTTGGTTTGGTTTTTCTGTTTCCTTGAGAAGACTTTAGGCAGGAATGCTGTGACCTAAGGAATGGAAAAGACAATGAAGATGCCTGGATGTGGAAGCTGCTGGATGTACTTGATCCTGGAGTGAATACCTGAAAAACGAGATTTGTTTGAAGTGCCACCTGATAGTGCTGACAGAAGAAAAGATCCAAGGCTTGGAAACACAGGTGGAAACTATGGTTGAGTTTTAAAGGGGATTCAAGCAGATGATGGAGGGAAAGCAAGAGGAAGCTGAAGGCAAAAATCAAGACTTACAGATGGAAGCTGGACTGAAGAAGTCTGAGCAGAGACTGTTGGGTGGGGAAAGTGGCTATTCGAAGCATGTGACCACAAGAACCAGGCAGAGGAAAAGACCAACTAGTGAAGGAGAACTAGTGCTCAGGAATAGTTTTCTGAGTTGGAAAATGAAGAAGGAGAACAGCAGGCAGTAACTGACGGTGGGAGGGCAAAAAAGAAGAGAAGAGCAGCTAGTGCTATAGGAAAAAAGGGTAAAGTCAATGGAGATAGCCAGAGTTCAGAGCCACAGGAGGATACAGAATGATTTGCAGAAGACTGCAAGAGAAAATAAAACCAAGATGACTTGCAGCCGGAAAGAACAGAAGGGGGAAGGCTGGAGAATCGCACCATCGCCAGGAAAAGGCAGGTTTGGGTGACTACCTGCTAAGAACAGACAGGCCTGTCACCAACGCGGATCCAGAGAACAGAAGGGAGTTCTGTTTGCTGGGAGCTAACTTATGGGATGTGGACCTGAGGCTGAAGAGGATCTTAGTGGGAGCAGGAAATAATCTACTGATTATCCTTCCCATGGAAAAAAACTATATGACTAGATGCTTGCAGGAACATGTCAAGAGAGACTATGGCAGGCTGGGGAAGATGTTTAAGGAAATGGAGGTTCAGGTGATCTTCAGTGGGATTCTACCTGTCCCTAAAGGAGAAGAGTGAAGGCGAGACAAGATTATGATGATGAACAGATGGCTTAGGCAGTGATGTTAAAAGGGGGCTGTGTTTGACCACTGGGAAGCATTAATGGACATAGGACTGTTCTCATGGGATGGAGTTCACCTGAATAGGGAGGGAAATAGTCTTCGGGGATGGAGGATGGCACAACTGATTAAAAGAGCTTTAAACTGGGAACTTGGGGAGGTGGTTTGGAGATTCTCATGTAATCTCCACCTCTAATTCTAATATTGAGCAGGAGGAAAATCAAGTAAGAAAGGCTACAGCAATGGAGAAAGGAACAGCCGTGGGTAGGAAAATGGATGTTAAGAGGAAAGATAGAGCTTCATTGGTATCAGCGAACAGTCAGGTAGGCGGTACTGGCAGAGGAATGACTGTACCCAGTTGGATGAGGAATGTGGGTGAAGCTAAGCAGATACAACTGAGATGTTTGAACACCAATGCAAGTGTAACCCACATGCCTAACAGGGAGATCTCTCTTTAAAAAATCTGTCAGGGAAAGGGGGTAGGAATCAGTTCTGGCTGGCTCATTGTTGGTAGGCAGATGCACAGTTAGCTCTGCACGCTCAGAAGTTTCTGGAATTGAGTGTGGGGTAATTTTGGGTATTCTCGGTAGGCTCCCTGTTGCAGACTCATACTCCGTGAGGGCAAGCAGTCAAGACAACTACTTTGCAAAAGGCCATGTTCCCTGTGTAGGTTGGGAAAATTGAGCCCCCAGAGCAAAAGCAGGCTGTTTTCCCTTGCTCTGGAGCATTTTGCAGCAGGTTAGTGAAATTGTGCCATGTGATTAACTTTCCAGCAGGGAAGCCCTGGACATGTTAATTATAGAAAGGGAAAACAGAGGGAAAATAATTTATTTTGTTTTAATTGTATACTTTGAATATTGTTTGATTTTTAGCCAAACTGTTTTAGTTAAATTGCTTCCACTAGGACAAGTCACCAACTTTTCTCTTATTTAAATGTGATAACAGGCAAAGAGTCACTTTTTCTATTTTTCTATTATCAGTTTTGTATTTTCTTGTAATAGTTTTTTTAAAAATCTATATGCTTAACTGAGTTATTGGTTAATTGATTACCTGACCAGCTAACTGACTGGTTTCAGCAGAGGAGAAGGAAGAGTCTGCATGGATTCCAGCTGAAGATTTCTACAAGAAAGTAGAGGGAAGATGTTGCTTTTGACTAGGATGACCAGATGTTCCAATTTTATAGGGACAGTCCTGGTTTTGGGGTCTTTTTCTTATATAGGCTCCTATTCACGCGTCACCCCCCACCCCCGCCCAGTCCCAGTTTTTCACATTTGCTGTCTGGTCACCCTACTTTTGATTCAGCAGATTTGATGATCAATTATTCTAACTGAGACTCAGGTGAACTCAACCTAAGTTTTTGGGAACTCTGAGTTTCTTCTCACTGTGTTTCTGTGGGGATTGACCTATCTAGATTTAATTTGTTTTATTTATGTTTATGCATAACAGTGAAGATAATATATGCGACTCAAAGTAGCCATATTATGTGACCGCTAGCAGCAAATATTTCCAACAGCTGGTGATTGGACCCTAGATACGGAGGGCTCTGAATTCTACAGAGAATTCTTTCCCAAGTGTGTGGCTGATGGGTCTTACCCACGTTCTCAAGGTTTAACTGATCACCACATTTGGGGTCAGGAAGGAATCTTCCCCCAGGTCATATTGGCAGAGACCCTGGGGTTATTGGGTTTTTGTTTGTTTGTTTGTTTTTGCTTTCCTCTGTAGCATAGGACACAGGTCACATGGAGGTTTAGACTAATATAAATGGTGGACTCTCTATAACATGAAGTCTTTAAATCAAGATTTGAGGATTTCAGTAACTTATCCAGAAGATATGGGCCTCCTACAGCAGTGGGTGGGTTAGGTTGTGACTGACTATGTGGAGGAGGTCAGACTGCATGATCATGATGGTCTGTAATGATAAAGTAACTAACAAAGTGCTATATGAGTGCTAAAATCCACCAGGCTACACACTCAAAGCTCTGCTGATTAGTGGCCTAATAGCCCAGACACTCCTTGTAGAACTTAAACATATTTTGGCATCTACGCACAACCTCCAGTCAAAACAAGTCAAATCCACTTGTACAGCAGAAAGGGGAACTTAAAAGATTCCCTGGCCCCACCTACACTTTTAACGAGTCCAAAAAGTCTGGGATGTAAAATCACCTTTTTTCACCCTTCCCAGAATTCTCCGAGCTTCCTCCAGTCATGATGGTATAATTGCAGTGAACTGGAGGAGTCTGTTTATATTTTGGGTGAGGGCAGTGACAAGCTCTTTTGAAGACTTGCCCGACTATGCTATGGCCAATTCTGAGTAAAAGGGTGCAGTTTAACCAAAAAATGATTGGATTTAACCTCATACTTAAATTCTTAATGCTTTTTCCTGAACAAGTGACCATTTAGCTAATTTAGGGTCATAAACTGCAAACATAATAGTATAAGAACATAAGAATGGCCATACTGGGTCAGACCAAACATCCATCTAGCCCAGTATCCTGGCTACCAACAGTTGCCAATGCCAGGTGCCCCAGAGTGACTGAACCTAACAGGTAATAATCAAGTGATCTCTCTCCTGCCATCCATCCCATCCTTGACAAACAGAGGCTAGGGACACCATTCTGTACCCATCCTGGCTAATAGACATTAATGGACTTAAGCTCCATGAATTTATCCAGTTCTCTTTTAAACCCTGTTATAGTCCTAGCCTTCACAACCTCCTCAGGCAAGGAGTTCCACAGATTGACTGTGCGCTGTGTGAAGAACTCCTAGTACACAACCTTTTTTGGAATATGTTACTCTCTAGACTAAGCATCATTAGTTATGTTACTGACAGCAAACTGCTAGTGCATATATATTTTAAGCATCTCACAGTTAATTAAGAGATTGAAATGCAAAATACAGCATTCAGAAACATCATTTTTTTCTGACACTCCCTGCAGGATGTAGGCTTTGTAAACCAGTGAACAAATTACTACAGATCTACATAAAGTTAGTATTGCCATCTGTAACAAGTGTAGCTGCATCTCTATGCTTTTTATAGTTCATGATTCAGAACAGCACATTCTATATGAGAACACAAATAAAGATTGAACATATCTAAATGGAAATGACATCTAGACCATGCCATGTGGTGACTGACCTTTACCAAATGCAGGTGTGAATCATACCTCTGCCTTCAGTGACTTCTATGCCGCAAAATATGACAGTTTCTAGTGCATAGCGTGCAATATATAAAACTCGTTAATACTTCATTTCTGGACTTCATAATCAGGGCCCGGTGGACTGTGTGGCAAGTCAGGTCTAAATTCTGCATCAACATCCCTGAATTCTGCAGCACTCTAATGAAAATTTTGCAGCAACTTCAGATACATAATTAAAGTGGAGGTTTTTAAGGAACATGGGTTTTGCTGAAAATGAATAATTCAATGAGCATAGAATTCTCTTGGTTATTTTATACTGCCTGTTGGGTTCCATTTTCAATCTGCTACAGGCTGACATCTTCAAGAGTTAACATTGCATCATGATCAGTGAAACTGGAGTCAGAAGGCCGAGGTTCCCTGGAGGGACTGTTATTGATGGCACATCAGTGGAACAGGGAACTGGGGAGATTGGCTGGAAGGAACTCAGCCATATGGATAAAGCAGTGCACAGATGTAATGAAGTTTCACTTACCAAGCATTCAGCTTCCCTCTTTGCAAATGAAACATGGTGGCAGTGCTGGAGCAGTGAGTTGGCTGAAGTGTAGTAGTTGGCAGTGTGAGCCATGGAACTCAGCTAGAAGGTCCTCAGAACCCTCGATTTTTCAGACATAAATCTAGCCCAGAGATGGACCCAGGGGAAGGAGGAGTTTGAGCTGTATACAGACATTGCCTTGCAAAAGGACAACAACAACAGGAACATATTACAATTATTTTACCTTATAGGAGAATAAGGCAGTGGTAAAAATCCAGTGGCATTATGTAATCTAGCACAAAAGTTGCTCAAAAATCCACAGACCAAGGGCATCATAATACCTGTAGAGGTCATTACAACCTGGATAACCAGCATGGTGGTGGTAAATAAGCTATCAGCAAATTACACATCTGCATAAACGTAAAGCCGCTGGACCAGGCATTGAAAAGATGACACTATGGACAACGCACAATTGATGACCTCTTGCTACAACTTTCCAAAGCCAAAATCATTGTGGTCTGTGATGTGAGGAATAGGCTTTGGCACATAAGTCTGGATATAGAGTCCAGCATGCTGACAACCTTTGCAACACCACTTGGTCACTACAAATTGCTGCACATGCCAATGGGCATAAATCCAGCCCCAGAAGTGTTGCAGAGAATGCTCTCCCAACCACTGGAAGGATTGCCTATAGTGAAAATAACTGCATTGTAGGTGAAGGGATCCAAGATACCAAAGTTGAACAAGACAATGATAGAAAGCTACAAGTTTTCTACAATGTTTTAGGGACAAGCACATAAAATTCAACACAGAAAAAATATGACTCAAACAGCAGGAGGTGACATACATTGGACATCTGCTTGCAATGGAGGGACTTAAAGCAGATCCCAACAAGAGTAAGGCAGAGACATGCCTGCTCCAGTGGATGTGAAAGTAATACAGAGCTTCTAAGGCATACATTTTGTGTCCAAGTTCTGTTCACATTTGGCTGCAGTAGCAGAACCCTTATAGCAGCTCACAAGGAGGATGTTGGGTGTGATTGGGCAGGTTCCCCAAAACAAGTATTTGACACACAAACAAATGACAATTGAATCCCCTGTCCTGAAATACCAGCCAGGAGAGCCACTGTTACTCCAGCACAATGCGTTAGAGAAATGATTGGATATAGTTCTTTTGCAGTAGTAGCCATTTGCTTATGCAAGCACAGACCTGACAGAGACTGACCACGGGTATACCCAAAAAGAAATTCTGGCTGTGGTATTTGAAGTGTAGTGATTCCATCAGTATACCCATGGCTACCCGGCAATAGCGCAATCAGACCACTAACCCCTAGAGCAGGGGTGGGCAAATTATTTGGCCCAAGGGCCACATCGAGGTTCCAAAATTGTATGGAGAGCCGTGTAGGGAAGGCCATGCCTCCCCAAACAGCCTGGCCCCGTCCACTATCTGACCCCCACCCACTTCCTGCCCCCTAACTGCCCCCTCTCCAAACTCCCAACCCACCCAACCCTCCCTTGTCCTTGTCCTCGGACCACCCCCTCCATCCCCCGGGACCACACCCCCTATCTAAGCCCCCATGCTCCTTGTCCCCTGACCGCCCCCTCCAGAGCCCCCCCGCCCCACCCCCTCCCCCGGGACCACACTCCCTAAGTCCCCCTGCTCCTTGTCGCCTGACCACCCCATTCAGAGACCCCTCCAACTGCCCCTCCAGTACCCCACCCCCTACCTGTCCCCCCTGCTCCCTGTCCTGACTGTCCCAACTCCTATCCACACACCCCCACCTCCTGAGTGACCCCCAGGACTCCCACACCTTATACAACATGCCCCCATTCCTTGTCCCCTGACCACCACCCCATCCAACCACCCTCTGCTCCCTTTCCCTGTTGACCGCCCCCCTAGGTTCCCCTGCCCCTTATCCAACACCCCGGTCCCCTTACCACACCGTGTGGCATGTTTGGATCCGCCAGACACACTGCCCTGCAGGAGCACGGAACACGCAGCGCTGCTGAAGCCGCCGGCAGGAGCTACAGGCCAGAGCACTGCCCGCGCAGCACGCTGAGGCTGCAGGGGAGCTGGAAAAGCGGGGGAGGGACCACAGAGACCCTCTCCATCTGAGAGCTCGGGGCCGGGCAGGAGGGGCCTGCAGGCCATATGTGGCCCGTGGGTATAGTTTGCCCACCCTTGACCTAGAGACTATCATGGCAAAGCCCTTCTTAGTGCTCCAAAGAAACAGCAATGCATGTTGCATCTTCAGGGCTACCAAGCAGAGATCAAATATTGTCCAGGAGACATCAGAGAGCTGGGGGAAGAGGATCAGGACACTGAATCTATTAACATACTGCACCGTCTCCCAGTTTCAACAGCGAAGCTGAGGAAACTCAAAGAGCCTACTGAAAAGGACATCCAGCTACAGGCAGTCAAGAGAGCAATACTATCAGAGTGGCCAGAAGGCAGAAGCCAAATACCGGCAAGAAACTAATCAAATTTTCAAATTACAGATGAGCTGAATGTGTAGGATGGAATCATATTTTCAAGACAGAGAGTCGTTGTCCCCGCTTCATTACATAAGCATGTCATGCAAAAAAATATCTGCTTCAGACCTTAGACAGGCTCAAAAGTATGTTTATTGGAGAATGAATACACAAATCTGCTTCTTGGTAGAAGGATGTGACACCTTCTTGTTGTGTGATAACCACCACCAGAAAGAGACTGACCACAAGACCTTCACATCTGGCCACGGGAAAAGGCCGGTGCAGACTGATTTACCTTCAAGGAAAAGCAGTACTTCATTACAGTGTATTACTACATTTTTTTTAGAGGTTGATGCCTGGCCTGATGCAAGAAGCAAGTGAGTGATTGGCAAACAGAAGGCTCACTTTGTGAGACAAGGCATTCCAGACACTGTATTCACCAAGGAGGGATTCCAGTTTGCCTTAGAAGAATTTAAAGGAAGTGGCATGCAAATAGAACTTTCATCATCACACCTCCTCCCCAGCATATCCACAGATAGGGTGACCAGATGTCCCGATTTTAAAGGGCCAGTCCCAATTGCGGGGGCGGGGGAGCCTTTTCTTATATAAGCACCTATTCCACCCCCACTCCCTGTCCCAATTTTTTATACTTGCTATCTGGTCACCCTATCCACAGAGTAATGATAAGATGTTTTTACAGCTAGTTCCACCTAAGACACTAACACAAGACTTTTTTCTGTTTCAGACCCCTTGTTAGCATTTTTGGCATAAAGGAAAACCCAATCCAGGGTGACAAAACACTTCAGCACAGGCATTTATGGAATGAAGGACCAAAACCTTGCTAACAGTGAAGGGAGCCCTGTTGCAGCCAGAAGGATGGAGATGCTACCAAGAGGAGAAGGCCAACAATCAGAGAAAGCAGGCACTAGAGAATGACACATCAGCAAAGAACCCTGGAAACAGGCACTCCTGTGAGAATCCAGCCATTAGAGAGACATCAGAAGGTGTGGACTAAAGGACGGGTGGAACCTAGGTCATATGAGGGGACTATCCAAGAAAGGCAAGTGATCTGAATAACAGGAGGCATGAGCTAGGAAACATGACACCCAGAGGGAGCCTACAGAGATCATCACAGAGCAGAGAGAGAGAGAGAAAGAGAGAGAACAATCCACCTAACTGAGATGAATGAGGCAGTTTTCATATACAGGGTATTCTTTCAGATTGTCTGCAAACTCATGAACACAATACTGCATCAGTCATGCTGAAGCCATGTTTTCCTGCTTTTATTTGCAATCAACAGGGCTAGAAATATTTTTTTTTAATGAAGCGAAGATTCTGGCATGTAATCTTGTTACCAAGGTCAGGGCTGAATTAAGAGCAGTAGGCAGGTTAGACCAGTGACTAGGGCTCCAGCTGCTGGTGTCACATGATGAGATCAAACTCTTAGCTTTCAGTTTATATAGAGAGAGATATGTTGCAACCCTTGATGAGCTCCTCCCTCTGGGATGCTCTCCAGGCTGTTATGCTGGACCCAAACTTGGGTCTCACTTGCTCTTGACTTGCTGGGGCTGGGCAGAGTTTAGGCCTTCTCTCTCTGACTCTGGGCCTATGGCATACCCTCCAGGTGCAGACCCAGTGTCTTTCACTTCCCTTGGCAGTGGTGACCCCACAGTCCAGTCAGGTAGGCCCTGAAACAAGTGCTGACTCTCCAAGACTTGCCAGTAGCTGTTGCACCAAAATTGTGGATACTCTGGTTTACTGTTGCCCTCTAAGAGGGAAGGAAGTAACCCACAGACTCTGCAAAGGAATTTCTAAACATACACAGACTTTACTCAAAAAGAAAACACCGATTTACAGAAAAATAACACAGCCTGCACACAAACCCCTCCCCTCACTGTCCTCACCACTCTGAGAGGCCTATGAGTTTTGATCAGTTCTTTAGGAGTCCCAGCTCCTTCCTGCCTCCTTCTCCTTCTACTGAGTCTTCTGCTTCTGATCAGGGTCTCTCTCTCCCCTTCAGCAAGCTCCTCTGAGCTTGTTCACTTGCAGTGGTCTAAGGTTTTGCTGCTCAGAGAGTAGGTCCACTTTTAACAGCAACTCTGTTCCTAGCATCTCTTTCTTTACTCCTGCTCAGGATTTTCCTTTGGTCCAGCTTCACTTCCTGCAGACCATCTGGGAGAATCATTTCCTTTAGTCTGGCCACTCTCTTTAGCACACTCATTGTTCTAGCAGGGCAGAGTCATTCAATGTTAATACCACTTTCATTGTTCTGTAGCAGTTTTCAGTGAAGGTTTGAGAGATATGTGACCAGACTTTGCTAGCAAATGGCTGGTTCAACATACACAGAGTGTTAGAGTTATACAAAGAATCATTAAGATCAATCAGAATTCATATTTCACATAAAAAATTCTCCAAATGGTCACTATATATTGTGTTTCTAGCCCTCCTATGTGCAAAAAAAAAACAAAAAACAAAAAACCTTGAAAACATAACCTGTGTGTAATTGATGCCTGCCCGAATCTGCAGACTTTGTGAAACAATAGTTTGAATCCAAGAGATATGAACTTCCCCATTTGTCTTAATTCTGAGACCTGCTGCTACCACAAGGAAAGCCAGGCTCACAGGTGAGGAACAGGCCAATAATGGGAGTGTGCATAATGCCACAGATTGCATTAATTCAGCCCTCACAAGTGGAGACTTCTGTGGCATATTCTGTGGCTGCAGAATCCTTGAATATATGGGGCACGGTTATATCTAATGTAGCGTTTAGCTGCAAGCTAACATTGTTGAAATTTAACCAGTCATAATACTGAAAGGGACACTATACTGCTGTCTGAGCGAAGCATGTGCAAACTTCTTACCCTCCAGGTATTATGCAACACATGGTACACCTCTTCATATTTCCTTGCCATATGCACTTTTCTGGTACATTGCCTAGTACATACTTTTTGCCTTTATTATGCCTTTATATGTGACATTTTTGGTAAATATAGGCCAGAGTAACCATTATGGAATCACTGATTAAATTATCCACTAGGCCTTTAGAATATAGGCACAAACATTAACATGGTTCAGATAATAGTGTATCCAGTGAGGATAAAAATTAGTGTATCTCCAAGAAAGAGATTAGCAGAGAGCCCATTCTGTCTTTCAAAGCCAGCCTGGCGCACCTTAAATGCGGAAAAACAATGCTTTAACCTAGTCCCAGACGTTGGATTCGCCATGAATTGATAGAGCACGTGTTTCAAAGGTAAGGATCTGAAAACGCCTTGCATAGTTTACAAATAGCTGGATCTGCAAACAACCCAAATCTGTGAAAATCCAACAAGCCATAATTTCGGCAGGAGTTCTGTTGCCCTTGCAGCATGTAAAGATCTGCTGAAATTATTGGCTTAATCACTTCTTTCTTCCACAGGGCAGCATTTAGCCCAAAGTCTTTTTCATGTACATTTTATTAGTGAATCTAAAGAGTTTTCTGAAAGCAAAGCTAGTAAAAGGCAACCGCTCCTTAAGCCCAAAGTAGAGACAGTACTTCGAAAGTCAAGTTTTACTTGGAAAAAAAGAATAACTCGTAAATTATTAAAAACATATTTTTCATTTTTAGAGCCATCTCTAAGCGCATGTCCACAGACTTGGTATCAGTAAGACCATGGCCTGAAAAAGCATTTTCGTTGCTGCTACTAACTATGGTATTAAAAGTTGCCCTAATTTGATCTTTTAAATAGAAACGTAAATTACTAAAATAGTACAGAAACTGAGAACCACCTCCTTAAAAAAGTAAAACACCAGACTTAACAAGCTAAGTTTGCAATAAAAATATGTAAAATTTAATTTTAGTGGAGAGCTCTGATAAAATACATAGGAAATGATGTTCTGACATATCAAAATTCAGATTACAAAGTGTAAAACGTACATCTTTCTAGTGCTACAAATGCCGAAATGGCACTTCATGTCTGCACTTGTGACATCAGAAGACTGTGATTTTCACGCTTTAGAAAAATAACAGGATTGATTTGGCTTGTTATTTTCACTGAAGGATAGCCCTCTTTCTCTCTTCCTCTCTCTCTCTCCCTCTCTCTCTCTGTCTCACACACACACACACACACACACACACAAATATGTCTTACAGAAGACCATGGCAAGGTTAATGTTGGTAACTCTGCACCAATAGCCCATGTCTTCTTGTAACTTACAGTTCACTATATTTTACATTCCCGATTAATAGTTTGCTGCTGCATTTTTTGTCTTTGAAAGATATTTGAGAAACATAAATCTTTTTAACAGAAAAATTAAAGTAGCCCACGTAAAATGTATGCAAGCATCTGTCCTTGACAAGGAAGAATGTAATTTCACTTCATTGGCCGACATAATAATCTTATGGAGTATCTTGTTTTTATAAATATATTTGTAAATCATGACTAAATGTGATAAATACTGTAATTTCCCAAAACAGCAATGTTTCTATGACCAAAAATCCAAAAAACCGGCAACAGTAGCTGAGAAATGGTTCATAAACATAAAAGAAGATTTATAGCCAATACCATATTTAGGAATGCTGAGGGGGAAAATATGGTATAAGAGAGTTAGAAGAAATACGAAAGGTGTTTAATGATTCAAATACGTATGCTCTGTTGGAGCTCCGAGACAGTGTTATGAAAGTGGTCGATTTATTTACAAACCACTTGGCACCATTATTTCAGTGCCCCCTTGCCATTCAAGGCAGTCTTAGGAATTTTGTGGCTACAGGCATTTATTTCAGCAGTTGAGTGTTTATAGCAAACCATTCTATCTTGAGTATACAATGAGGACTCACAATTCTCTTTTGTAATACCAGACCTTTTATTTAACCTTTGACTCTAAATAAACATTATAGTGACATTATTCATGATTTCAGAAACAGCAGCCAGATGTGAAATGTAGTGCGAGAGCCTGCCTTCCATAGAAGGGAGCAGTTACTGCTGAAACAGCATTGTTGATCTGCAGTGGAATCCTTGTTCATTTCATTGACAAGAAGTGAAATCATCAGGACCTCACATGTGAGAAAGACAAGCAGGATTTGGACCCTGCTTGTTTTCTCTTGGTACCTTCAAAGGGTCCAGTACAGGCAAGCATCTTAAGTACGCAAGTGACTACTTACATACTTAAAGTTATGTGCTTACATTCTTTGCTGAGTTGGAGCCAAAGAGTCCAGCTCTGTGAGCCAGTGAGGACTTCCTGCCAGGCACTGACTCCCTGATCCCTCTTACAGCATGTTTAGCTAGTACAATATATGGAAATACTTAAACCCTGTTATTCACTGTTGATCCTGAGCAATTTTCAGTCAATTCAAGTTATAAACTACAGACTACTGTCATTTTAATTTCTGCTGATTCATTCCTAAATCTTACATACTCTGTTCTTTAAGATAGGGTCCACATATGGATTCATCAGTGTTTTAATTGTCAAAACTTATTTTGTACCCTCTAAGCAAAACAGTAACTTAATTCAGATTTATTAGATCAAGGATTAATGCTGAAAATTCCTCAAGGTAAACGGTGATCCTAAGGATTGCAACATGTCATCAAATGTCAGTTATTAAAGCTCTCTCTTTATAATGGACTATTATTATTTATTACCATCACTTTCTGACATTTATTTCTCCATGTTTCAGACCAAAAATTAGACTGTACATTCTTGATATTCCCCATGAAATAAATCATTATTTTATTTTCTATATCACATTGTATTGCTGGAAAAGGGATGGAGAGTTCTACTGCTTAGAATTCTGTTTTTAAAATATTTCTCAAAATACAAGAGCAATATTTTTGGACTACTGCATGGAGAAATGACAAATCTCTTCAAAGGAATGTCTGCAACCTGAAGAAATCAGCAGAGTGTTTATATAAATTCAGGCACTCGAGTTGAAGTCAGATTATTTCTAAATCTTACTGGATAAGCACAAACGTTATCCCCTCTGCAGAATAACACTGCCCAATCACTCTTATGCAGGCCCACTTTCCTATAACCTATAGGAGGATGTTTTGCGCACTGCAGGTTAATACTGTATGAAAACACTCACTGTTTAGATAATGAATTGAAAGCATTTTCCTCATAGGGTTGAATGCTGATCTACTGGTCTTCAAGAACCTAGTGTTATACTTCATCATATTTAAACTTTACTGATGCATACCTGGTACTTATTATGTATATGTGATATCACTGGAGTATATGCATTTAAATGATGCAATTGTTTATGCCATGATAATGTTGCACAGGCCACATTTTTTTAAAGTCAGGAAATGCAGGAGCTGGGGTTCCTATAAAAGCATAAATGTGGCCACAATACACAAATGTAATTCCATAAATACTATATAACAATAAAAAAAGAAACGAAAGCCCAAATGAAAATTGCAAGCCGCCAGTCTCCATACGACTGTATTATTTGCAAGCACTCTTAGATTCCATGGTATGCAACCCAGAATCTTTGTAACTTATAGTGTGCAACCCAGAAGGGACATTGTCCAAATAATCCTGAGGTATAAGGACTTGTCTACACAGCAAGTTACTGTGCAGCAAACTGGGGTGTCCATATGCAGTGCACCAGCTTGCCATGCAGTGATGTCTTCTGTGGATACTGCTTCAGTGCAGTGAAAGTCCCAAAGTGCACTACGCAGAAGATATCTGGTCAGATCTTCCTGAAGACCTGCAGAAGGTGGCTAAGAGGGAGGCAAACTCAGTAATGATTCTTTTGCAAAGCTGCCCCCATATTTGGGATTTGTTCCCTTGCAGAATGAGCAACAGATCTAGCCCACAAGTCCTCCAAAAAATCTGCACAGATCTCCTCACATGCTCTGCAGCCCCAGCAACTCAACTCCTGAGCAGCAACTCCAACAGAGCCTTGATACCAGGGCTTCACAGCCTTTCAGCTGGTGTTTGGGCAGCAGTATGTGAATTAGGGCAAGATGGGGGTCAGTGCCAGTCCTTGTGGCCAGGCCACACCTAATAGTAATTTATTTGCTGTTTTGCAAACCCTCACAATATTTGGTGACTTTAATAAAGACCCAGCTTCTGGAGTCATGTGAATATGTGAGACTCTCAACTTTCCTTTTTAAAGAATATGTTTCTCGTTGTTTGTGGTTGCAGAGAAAAGTTTGAAAACATGATCCAAGTGTACCTTCCCTAGAGGCTCAAAAAAACAAGATGTAAATAATACCATATATGTTTTTATTTATTTACTTCTTTTTAAAATCTCATGATCCGGGGGATATAACTTGTGCTTTTTGAAAGCTTAGGATTAGCCATGATGCATTTGCCCCTGTGCAGGTGTGAAATGCATGCAATGCAAATCTCTGTTTGAGCCATGAAATGTGCTGCAGAAATAATGGCTGCGTAGCAGACAAAAGAAGCTCTTGTTTCTGCCATCTCCTGTACCTCAGATTCACTTGCACACCTGAGAGGAGAACTTCACTGCAAATGTAGATTTCTCTTTCATAAAATAATAAAGATTTTTAAAATGGTGTAAAATATTGTCTGACAAGTGTGCGAATAACACAAGCCATCCAAAGCTAGCCAATGTTCCAGTCTAGTCTGCCCTCTGACTGGTTATAGGGCTTCAAACACAAAAATAAAAAGCAGCCAAGCATTAAAGGCACCTGAGTAGAGACAAGCCTGTGCCTAAGGGTCTTTGCCTCTGCAGCATGATTTTTCCCCTGAGTCTGTGCAATCTCCCTGCCATGGGACTTAGGCTGGTATGGAAGCCTCAGGTCTCAGCTTAACACTGTTACTGCCACCCCATCATAAATGACCATAGACAGAGTCTACTTTAATGTACATGGTTTCCCTCTCCCAACCTAGCCCTACTTTGAGCGGGTTCCAGGGTCAAGAGGTCGCCTGGTTGCCTGGGTCCTGCAGAAGTTGCTCTGTCCAGGAGCCAATGTGCAGGGTGGCAGAGCAGAGACATGGGACCTCCCTGAAGCAGTCTCTTGCCTTTTGGTAGGTGTTCTGGAACCAATGTGTTTAGAGGCCCGTGATTCAGTACGACAACCAGTCACCTTGTGTGAGGGAATAAATGCCACCTCTTCCTGAAGGAATTGCTGGGAAATGCCATAGGATACCTTTCCATTTGTGGTGTTTCCACTCCTGAGACTAGCCCTTGCAGGAGAGAATTTGTCCCATAAAAATGTAGGTAAATAGGACAAGAAATACCCAACACCCCACTCCCACGCACGCATACACCTTTCACCATTCTTTCACAAAGCTACCATAGATCATTTTTGTTGCTGCTTCAAGAACAGACGTTGCTCAGAATTTAATAAAGCATTAGTATCTTAATCAAAACACAAATATATGGCCTGGACTCTCCCAGAAAGCATAACATTGTGAACAAAGAGCCTCTGAAACTGTATCTGAAGAATTACTCTAAAAGACAGAATAACATCTAGTTACATACTAAACAATTCAAAACCTCTGAAGTCTTGTGGGCAAATAGCTGGCCAAAAGAGACATCTTTAAGGACACTCTTTGATCTTCCTAATGCCCCACATCTCTGTACCCTAATATTTTATTATTTAAGTGACAACAAAAAAACCCCACAGGCAGCATAATGCAATTCTCTTGTTATATTATTTTCCCTTATGAAAGTTCGAGGGCACAACAAGATGAACAATTATGCAAAGTGGGGAGTGCGCATCTGTAGGCTTCTTAAAACTGGATAGGACCTTTCCAAAAATTGTTTCTTAAGTATACAATGCCTTGAGCAGGTTTAACATCAGGGAATAACAATAAATCATGATAATACAAAAAGCAATATTTGCTTATTCCGCATTACCTAGCAGTCCCTTTGCAATTATCATTCTTTACACTCTTATCAATGAATATATCTTTTATCACTCCTACCTCTAACCCCTCAATCACCCAGTCCCAGATGCCCACTCCTGCTATTCAGTAGCCGACCTCCCACAATAACTTAATATTACATTATATAGTGCATATGCAGGGCTGCAAACCATGTGATAAATTACATTTATCATGCATCTTTTAATACAGTTACATTAATCATGCCCCCGGTGCAGTCTGCCCATTAATCCATCTCTGTCCTTGACTAGTCTGGCCATTCCAAAGCTTTAAGCCTCTTCAGTATGGTGCCATTAAAAAAAATTAAACTGTCTTGTTCCTTTCCTAAACGTGGAATTTCTTCCCCAGAATTGTCCCAAAACCCAGGATGTCCCAAAGCCGAACCTTTGTGCATCCAGACCCCCCACCATACCCTATACCCCGAGCCTCACACACACACCCTTGCATCTGGAATCGCCTGCCGAGCCCCATCCCACCCCCCGCACCTGCGGCTGGGGACACCCTGGCCAGTGACTCCAGCTAGTCTCAGCTGGGCTGGAGGAGGAGCAAACTTCCCCTCTACAGAGCAGTGAGGTTGGGTCAGACCCACCCACAGAAACCTCCCCTGGCTCCACCACCCATTCCTGCTTCCTGCCCTCATCACTCCTCAGCTGCGAGCGGAGGGGTCTCTATATGGGGAGCTACTCCCCCAACAGCCCAACCCCCATGCATCCAGACCCCTTCATACATGATCCCTGACCGAGCCTTACCCCCGACACACATCCAGAGCTCTGCATCAACCCCATTGCACTCAAACACCCACCCTGCCAAGCCCCATCCCCCTGTGTCTGGACTCCTGTCCACCCCCTGCTGACACCCCTCCACTTGAACTCCACCCCAATGAGCCCCACTCCCTATGCACCTGGAGCACACTCATAAGCCCTCCACACCCAGACCCCCATGCATCAAGCCCCTCTTCCCCAGCACCCAAACCCACCCACTGAGCTCCCACATTCAGATCTCCCCCAACCCCCCACTGAGCCCCAACCATCGTCACCTGCAACCCCCTCATTATACTTCCCACAGTTTGCATTGGTCATGTCTCTCGCCTATAGAAGCTTCATACAATCCCACACTAATATGTAAACTAAGGATTTTTAATACAAAGCACTCCAAAAGTACTTCAACTTAATTCAATAGGTCTGACTTAATTCCATATGGCATGTCCAGGATATTGAAGGAAATTGCCATATCCAACACAATGTTTTAAATTATGTTTAACATATTTATTTTTATATATCATTATGCTCTTGTTGAAGATGGTATTTCTGTCTTGCTGATAATTTATGAGTGATGGATGTCATCATTGCTGCTATGACCGCTCCTCTATTCTTCACTTCTTCATTCTTTCTTCCTTCTTTGGGTTTCTTCCTCCTGTTCTCTGCCTTTTCATTCCCTTCCTGCGTATCCCTTGCAGCTGCTCTTTGAAAGCCCACCAGTAAGTAGTGGGATTGCAAAAATAGAGGTCAGCTATCCACTCTTGTTTCTCCTCCTCATGCTCTTCAACTCTTATTTTTAATGTTACAACTCAATGACAGAAAGCCAGTCATTATCCTTTCATCTTCCTCCTCCCAACATCTCTCTCTTGCTCTCATTGAAAAAAAAAACATTACATTGGGTAACATGCCTTAATGAGAACATAAAAACGGCCATACTAGGTCAAATCAATGGTCTCTCTATCCAATATCCTATCTTTTGACAGTGGCCAGTGCCAGATGCTTCAGAGGGAATGACCAGAACGGGGCAGTTTCAAGTTATCCATCCCCTGTCATCCTGTCCCCACTTCTGGCACTTAGAGGTTTAGGGCACTAAGAGCATGGGGCTATTTACTTAATTATTTTTTGGGACCCAGTTACAGTTTTGAACCCAGTTATAAGTTTTTACTTTTTATTTTCTTTAATTACCAACCAGATCACTGTTCCCGCCCATGTGCAAAAATGAAGATCAAGTGATTCAGACAAAGACTTTAAAAGATTCATGTAAATGAGATCAGGAAGTAGATCACTGCACATACAAACTATCAGAAACTGAATGGGCAAATGTTTCCTTCCCTACTGACTTGCTTTCTGTGGTTTGGCTGCCAGCAGAGCAGAGTCTGCAGGATTTTCCTTTCACAGAGTCAATCACAACTCAGAATTCTCCCTCTCTCCAGCTGGGTCTTCACTCTTCCCTTCCTAGTCTAATTCACTACATCAGCCTGTTCCTTCCATTGCTATATTTTGCCTATCTTTCTACTCTTTCAATTCTTTCTTGGTGAGCGTCTAATTTATTGTCACCACGTCACAGAAAGCAAGTTAGCAAGTAAGGAAACATTTATCCTAAGAGACTTGAATGCCACAGACAGACTGTCACCTCTTCATTCTCCAGTGGCTTCAGACTTTTTTCCCCACATTACAGTTCTCCTACACAGTGCTTCTCCCATCCATATTTTGTAAAAGGGTGTGTGCAAGTTTCAGTTTGCTGTCTTTTCTTTAATGAGCCCCTGAAACGACAAATTAAAATCTATAGCAATATTTTCCTATATGGCCATTAGTCTTGCTTCTGTTTTTAGAAATCCAGAAAATCCAACCATTACTTCTGGATCTTCAATGGGCCAGATTCTGCAACTCTGCCTCGTGTTGCTTCTGATCTATCCAGCAAGGAGCTCCATATGGACTTAGAGGGCTGTATGCGCAAAATTTATTGCAGGATCAAGGCCATTCTACAAGTAGCCCAGTAGGATTCTATCCATTGTGAGTAAGAGTGACAGAATCAGGCCCAAAGAGACTACAATGTGGGGTGGGAGAAAGAGTTCATTTGAACCCAAACCTTTCCATACATCAGGGTCTGTCACAAACCCATTTGGAATGATTAATGCAGTTCTAATGACTAATCAGTCCCTAATAATTCAAAGAATTAATTTCAGGCTCCTCAAGGACTTCAAACCACAGGAGGTAGAAAACTCTCAAAAACCAAAATATTGACAAATCAAAGACACTCACCCTCTATTCCTGGGCACAGCTGAATTAGCTGCTGTCCTGACATGTTATGGCCACTCAGAGTCTTAATCATGAAAAATTGCTTCAAAAAGAATTAACCAATTTAACTAACTCTAACAAAGCTTCAAAGCTTTACCAACAGCAGGAAACCTCTCACTAATTGGGAGCATATATTTGAACAAAATTAAAATTATTCAGTATAACTAATGTATTTCATGACTGCCTAAATATAATTTTAAAAGAATTTATATCAAAACTACTAATATTCATATTAGTCTAAGAATCTTGTTCAAAGCTCTCTCCACTCCATTTTATTTATTATTATTATTATTGATTATTATAATTGTATTGTAGTAGCATCTAGGAGTTCCAATCATGGATCAGGACCTCATTGTACTAGGCACTATGCAAACACAGAACAAAAGATGATCCTGAACCCTGTGACTCTATGTTTTTGAACAACTAACAATTTTTTCTGAAAACAAAAACTTGGAAAACTTGAGAGGCACTGAAAGAATGGAGGAACACAAATGTAAAATGAATTTTCAAATGAGAAAGAAGAGTGATGCTACCAGTTTCTTTGAGGCAGTGCAAGCTTAACTGAGAACCACCAAAGTTTAAAAACAAACAAAAAAACCAACCAAACAGAAAAAACCCACACACCTATCTATAGAGATTTAAGCATTTCTCATTACATGGTGCATAGCTGGAAAAATCTGATGAAATTTTTGTGCATGTACCTAATTTAAGGGCTGATCCCACACTCACTGAAATCAGCTGGAATTTTCACTTACTTCAGTGGGTTTTGAATCAGGTTCCAACAGCTTTAAACTGACAAGTCCTAGCCACTTGCACTAAAAGTGATCGAACACATGTGACTAAAATGGATTCACCATGATTAAAGAACTGAGGTTTTCCAGCAAAACAACCTCACCTTCTGCCAGAGTGAAAATGTTTTTTCTACATAAAATGTATCAAATAATGATAAATTTTTGTAATGCTTTTGTGAGAATTGATTATGAGTGTAAACATTACAGTGAAAGACGTAATGAGGTTTCACAATACTGATCAAAGTTAAACTATTCTGCTTAAGTCAAAAATGCCAGTTGACCATCAAGAACTGGTAAAACAGATGAAGACTGGCTCTTTTTATCCTAATATGTTTTTAAGGCCAGCATTGTTATCCCCCTGTTATTTTTAGGGTGGGTGGAAATAAATATATCTAAATGTATTGACAGTTACAGTTACAATAACAATGTTTGATTAACAAGTTGGATAATCTTAACACATAGTGGAGAATTTCATAATGGAAATACAAAAATATTACTGTTACTAACAATAAATAACAGCATAAATAATAATAGATACTCCTCTTAATAAATTAATAATAAAGCTGTGACAACTTGCAAAGCCAAGAAATTCAAACTCTGACTCTATCCATAATTCAACCCATGGGGGGGGAATTATTAAATTTAAATAAATTATTAATGTAAAGGATTTTATTTTAAGCCTAATTAAAAGCAAGTGTGAGGCCACTGAAATGAGTGGGGGACAGTCCCAGTAAAGAAAGGCCCCAATCAATACATCAAGGTAGTTGAGCACATGCTTAACTATAAGCACAACTAGTCCCATTGACTTCAATTAGGACTGAAGTAAACTGCACTTGTGGAGGAACTGTCTATGTATAATGTACAAATTCCAGTTTGATTTTGTGAACTCTCTGTATTTTTATGCCTTATAGCTGTCTTTCAGTAGTCTTGCATCACACTTCTGGATGGGAGGAAGCAGTAGATGTGGTATATCTAGACTTTACTAAGGCTTTTGATACTGTCTTGCATGACCTCATAAAACAACTAGGGAAATACAGTGTAGATGGAGCTACTATAAGGTGGGTACATAACTGGTTGGAAAACCATTCCCATAAAGTAGTTATCAATGGTTCACAGTCAAGCTGGAATGGCATATCAAATGGGATCCTGCATGGATCAGTTTATAGAATCATAGAATATCAGGGTTGGAAGGGATCTCAGGAGGTCATCTAGTCCAATCCCCTGCTCAAAGCAGGACCAATCCCCAACTAAATCAAAATCAGTTCTGGGTCTGGTTCTGTTCAATATCTTCATCAATTATTTAGATAATGTCATAGAGAGTACACTTATAAAGTTTGCGAATGCTACCAGCTTGGAGGGGTTGCAAGTGCTTTGGGGGATAGGATTAAGATTCAAAATGATCTGGAAAAACTGGAGAAATGGTCTGAAGTAAATAGAATGAAATTCAATAAGGACAAATGCAAAGTACTCCACTTAGAAAGGCACAATTAATTGCACACATACAAAATGGGAAATGACTACCTAGGAAGGAATACTGTGGAAAGGTATCTGGAGGTCATAGTGGATCACAAGCTAAATATGAGTCAATAGGTAACACTGTCGCAAAAAAAGCAAACATCATTCTGGGAGGTATTAACAGGAGTGCTATAGGCAAGACATGAGAAGTAATTCTTCTGCTTTGTTCCATGCTGATTTGATCTCAGCTGCACTATCGTATTCACTTCTAGGTGCCACAATTCAGGAAAGATGTGGATGAATTGGAGAAAGTCTAGAGAAGAGCAACAAAAATGATGAAGATCTAGAAAACATGACCTCTGAGGGAAGATTGAAAAAGCTGGGTTTGTTTAAGTCTGGAAAAGAGAAGACTGAGAGGAGACATGATAACAGTTTTCAAGTACATAAAAGGTTGTTAAGGACAAGAAGCAATGGGCTTAAATAGCAGCAAGGGTGGTTTAGGTTGGACATTAGAAAAAGCTTCCTAACTGTCAGGGTGGTTAAGCATTGGAACAAATTGCCAAGGGAGGTCATGGAATCTCCATCATTGGGGATTTTTAAGAGCAGGTTAGACAAACACCTCTCAGAGATGCAGGGGATCTGACTAGATGACCTCTTGAGGTCCCTTCCAGTCCTATGAGTCTATGAATCTTGTGTTAAGAAGAGGGAGAGTGGTGCCTGGATGTCTCTTTGAATGAAATGGTTGTTAAGGACCATGAATAGTGGAACAGGCACTGTCTTAACAAAACAGCAATGCTCATGCTAAAGAGTGTGGCCAAAGCTGCAGTTTTTTAAGTCTGGATTCCAAGCGGGTGTTAACCAAGCAACGAATCACATGGTGGGGGACCTTGATCACCTGGTGCCAAAGGAGGCTTGAGGCTGACCAAGAGTGTCACATGGCAGAGTGGACTGCAAGCTGTGAAAGCACAAAGTCCACTCAGAGAAGCTTTCTTTCACTGACCAGAACAAAAACAGAAGCCTGTATTGGAGAAATGAATTCCAGGAGAAGGGACCCGGAATCTTGAAAGAATAATGGCCGAATCCCAAAGAATGCTCAAGAATGGTCAGAAAACTGAGGCAGGGAGATGTAAAAATGTTTCTTATTTTGTATGGATCAGTACAGCTCTTGTGCTGTCTAAAGTAAAGAGTGATTGGTTTCAAAATCTCTCTGTATGTCTTATTGGCTTCAACTAAGAGCTAAACTGTGAAATGGAGTACCCAAGCTGCTGGAGCTCTGGGCAGGGTGATCAGCACTGTTCTCGCAGCTGGACCGTAGCATCACACTTCTGAGAAGAGGTGCCAGAAAGAGAGAGAGAGAGAAGAGGCCAAAGAAAGAGACAGTGCTTGGAATCTACTCAGGCTGAGAGGAGCTAAAGCACACAGACTCAGCATGTGAGTCCAAACACAGCAGCCTGGCATGTGTCTGACAAGAGGATCCCACCCAGGTCTGTGACAGTACTACTTGTCGTTAAAGTAAACCACATGCATACATTATTTGTTGAATGAGGTTTGTTGGGTGACATGCATTTACATACTGTGATTTCTAACAGTTATCTAAGGTCTTCCTTCTAAAACAATTGTAGAGCAACCTAGATATTTCTCCTTCCAACTACATACACTTGTTTGGCTTCCCTTGTTCTGGAAAAATGCATGACCTTTCGGGATGAGAAATCAAAGAAGCCAACACCTCATTCCCCAGTTTAGTCCTTGAATCTTGGGCAAGGAAACTCAGAAACTGAGAGAAATGATTGCTGGACTGAGCTAAATAACTGATGCAGGAGGTGCCTGTCTGCTGACAGGACCTTCCAACTCTCCCTTCTCTCTGATCTCTAGTTCTTCTTCTGACTTGCCCTTAGAAGAACAGGAGGTGTGTGAGCTAAAGTAGAGAAGGGCAGGAAGAAAGTAGGACCAGGACCCTGCCTGTCTCCACACCAGCCTGAGAAGCTGATCCATCATGGGGGAGGAGGCAAGCTGCAACATCCCGAGACACAGTCCCTCTGAGGAATCTCCTTAGGACTAGCAGCTATGCCAACACAGGTTTGTACCTGTCTGACACAATCCAGCCCACAATATTTTAAAGAAGGATGCACTCCTGGATATGAACTGGGGAGGTTTTATCGTTATGGGAAAGGATTTGGGAGCCTAGACTATCGCAGCTTGTAAAATGTTCTGCATGCCCTCCTGTTTCAATCACAAAAGTGCTTATGATCATGCTTGCAAGGCGCCTGTGTAAGAGCAGTTTATTGCACAACATGAGTAACTGATATTTGAAGATTGGTTCTAGGCGAGGAGCATATTCATTACAGTCAGTTCAATTCTGCCTCGTGCACAGCACATCCCACCTTAACCTTTCCTCAGCTTTCCTACCACCAAACAATGTATCAGCTGTGCAGCTGTAACCAGTCATCGTAAGTGACAGCTTAGCAGGAAGAACAGCCTTTATTTGTCACCTAAAGTTAATGGCATAAATTCAGAGACCCCCCTCCTTCTGCCCTTCTACACAGAGAACTTGAGGCCCTGATTAATATGCAGCCCTATTAACTCTAGTGGCTGTAAGGAGGTGGTGACTGAAGGGGAAAATTAATGACCTCCTGCCCAGGATTTGCCCCTTATCTGAGAGGTGAACTTAAAAGCTGCAATCTGAAAGGCAACAGAATTATTAACTATTGTATAGTGAATTCATACAGAAAACACTCATCAGAACTAACAGCTCTGATAAAATTCAATTTTCATTCATCTTGTTTGATTTGTCTTTATTGCTGACTGGCACTGGCCCAACCAAGCTGTTGCTTCTCTTCCCCTTGCCATTCAGATGAGTTCTGAAATAGAAAAAAAAATACTTCTCTCTGTGCTCTGCTTGAGTGGAGTGGGGTCTTTACTGATCCGGCACGTGCCATGAAGGGGAAGAGGTGCTAGTTTAAAAAGTATCCACCGAGGAGAGAACGCCAAAAAAAATCTTCAAAACCCAATTCTGCCGGTCATGGTACAATCAGCACTGTAAAACCTGACTCAGCAATTCGATAAGGATCTATAATAATGAACATAACTTCATCTTTTACTGTCAGAATCTCTTGTATCCTCCCCATTATTCTGAGACCAAGTACTTAGCACAGTGAATGTGTGCCATCTCACAGGACACAACAGGATGAAAGGACGTTGACTCAGACTGTCTCAAAGGATGGAGGAAGATGAACATATACTGAAATGGCTCTCTTGCCCACCTGTCCAGTACTCATAAACGGTGCACTCTTAGCTTCTTTGATCTGATAGTATATGCTGTCATCTTTCTCCTGCATAACAGTAGGCCAAATTCATGCCTGGTGTAGACCCACTGACTTACAGTAGGCATGGATTTGGCCCATTGTTTCTGTGAAATAATAGCTTTATACTGAGGATAAAGTTGGCCCAATGTATTTTTTGTTGATGCCCTGATGAAATGGTGCATGAAGTCCAAGGACTGGAATATGGTGCTCTTGTCCTCAGTGTTTCCTTATTTTACAATGCTCTTCCTTTTAATGGGAGTCACAAGCCTTCCTTTTCCTCCATATTCTAAAGTCTTAGGCCTGACTATCCATTTACTTACACTGTTGTAAGTCAGGAGAAACTCCAGTGACGTTACACTGGTATCAAATTGGGATAAGTTAGGAGAGAAGCAGGCCTCATAGTCTTCTTTCTTCAGACATTATGAAGTAATTTGAAGTGACAGCGCCTAGCCCAATGGGGTCCTGATCCATGTCGGGGGCTCCTTGGAATTATGGTAATACAAATAATAATAAATAAACAACAAGAACAGTTCTCTCTATTCAAAGTAAACTCCATCTTAGTCTTTCCTCAGCCCAAGTCTCGTTTGTGCTCTCTTTGTTACCCCAAAGGGCATTTCCATTTCCTCTTCTGCCCTGCAGTAGATGTTTCCAGTTTTGCTCTACACGCAATATACTACATTATTTTACTTTCCTTGACTCAAGTGTCTCTCATTCCTGCTGTCTGTCTGTAGGTAGGGCATACAATCTCTCCTTATTTGTGACAGCTACATTGTTCCCACTTCCCCTCTACTCTTGAGGAGTGCGTCAAGTGCCTCTTTTTCAACGTAATAAGCACCTAAAGACCCAAGCATCTGGCTGCACTATAGTTTTTACCTTAAGTTAATTGATTGTCAGTTAACTTCAGGTAGTTAACACATTTGTAAAGGCTAGTGTGGAAATTCCACAAATGGTTTGTTCCAGGGCACAGGAGTATCCAGGGTAAGTAACAAACACTTTGGTTTGGAACAAATACTTGTGCTGTGTCCACACTAACCTCCACAAATGAATTAGTTACCTCAAATTAGTGGGCTTAACCCCCCAAACCGATTGAATTTTCCTTGCTTTCTTGCCTGCTATTTATACCTGCCTCTGGAGATTTCCACAACATTCATCTGATGAAGTGGGTCTTAGCCCATGAAAGCTCATGATCCCTAAAATCTGTTAGTCTATAAGGTGCTGCAAGACTCTTTGTCACTTTTGCAGATCCAGACTAACATGGCTACCCCTCTGATACTAGACTCAAATTAGTTGGCATTCAGTTAAACTGAGGTAGAAAATAAGTACAGATAGTGACAGTGACAGCTCCCCACATTTCCTCAGCTTCCTGCCATGTTTCAGTGATATGTCACATTGCCAAACCATTTCTACTTCCAAACTTCAAATGTAGTGGGATAGCGGGAAAGAGAAATTTGCAGCAAGAAAAGGCTATGAGTTGTGGTAAAGTTCACCTTTTCCATTTTATTTGGCAAGTATACAAACCAGTACTACTGGAATGAAAAATAATAAATTATCCTTGTTTTAGTCTAGCCTCGTCTTGTTTTAACTGAAATTTCAATTTATTTAAATAATGGAATTAAGGGACGACTAAACATAATTCATAATGAACCATGGGTTTCAGCTTTAAAAGCATCAGAGAAAAGTCAACCTTTAGACAATAATTGTTTTAGGTCAAACAAGTATTTTTGGACTTTACATCTTAACGCACACTTAAAATTGTTTCACCAGACAAGAAAAGAGAAGTAGATTGCATCACTGAATGGGCCACCCAAATGCCTCAAGAACCTGCTTCAATATGTGCGAGGGAGCCTCTCACTGCACACCTCTGGCTGTCACCTACCACCCCACACTGGAACCCCTATGGGGTATCCATCATTAAATAATTAAATTCCACACTCAATGGGGACCACAACCTGCGAGAAACCAAACCTCCTCTTCTGGCCTTCAAACAACCCATTCCCAACCTCACCACCTCATCATCAGAAGCAAGTTCCCCTCAGAGCAGGACACACCAACTCAAAGCAGCACCAGAACAACAGATTCAAAACCTATAGGCATATCTCCGCTGCTATGATGATCAATACCCCCTACAACACACCTTTCAAGATGCCTGGGTCATGCACATGCCTATGACAACATGTGGTGTGCCTCATCAAATGCCCCCAAAATAACTCTGAGGTTAAACCAGACAAACACTATGCTCTCGAATGAACTCACTCAGAAAAATGATAAAAGACAAAAACACCAGGTCAGCCATGGGTGAACACTTTTCCACAAAGCGATCACTCTATATTTAACCTCTCACCCCTCGTCCTCAAAAGAAAACTTCACAACACCTTAAAAAGACAAACCTGGGAGCTTAAATTCATAAATTCACAGACACTAAAAATCATGGACTTAATTAAGACACTGGATTTATGGCTTATTACAACAATCTGTAACCCTCTAAACCCCCTGTTTTGTCCTATGACTCAAGAAGTGTTGAATGGCCACTTCACCTTGTCTCTTACAAAATGAGAGACAAGATGGGTGAGGTAATACCTTTTATTGGACAAACTGTGTAAGCTTGAAAGTTTCTCTCTCATCAACAGAAATTGGTCCAATAAACAAATATTACTTCACTCACCTTGTCTCTCTAATATGTGGGACCCACATGGCTACTACATGACATCTTGCATTCTGTGTTAACTGTTTATGTTAACAATCTGTTCCATCTTGCATTTAGCTGTGACATTTTCCCAGACCTGAAGAAGAGCTCTGTGTTGCTCAGAAGCATGTCTTTCTCACCAACAGAAGTTGGTCTAATAAAAGATATTACCTCACCCTGCTCATGACTTTACATAAGACATTTGTGGTCACTCTTCACTGACCTTTTTACTCAGGCCCCTAAGCAATAATAAAACAATTTAAATATAGTTGTGTCCACGGCACTACTGTTTGCCTTTGGTGCATTTTGGTCTTCATCATCAAGTACTAAGTCCTTGTATCTTCCCTCCATCCCCTTTCTTAATAAAAGAAAATCCAGAAGTCCAACAAATCTGCTTTGATGTACTCCCTGGATTCTTCTTAAATCTTCGTGTAATATCAGGTTTTCATGATTTTTAACATTTATATCGAGGGTGGCCAGGTGCTTGGTTTTCAGCCAGAAAGTCCAATCAAAAAGGGGACCTGACAGTTTCAAGTTAGATCTACTGACTGGACATGCAAAGTCTGGTTACTGTAGAAGGGAGAGGCAGGAAGGTGCCAGGTCATCATCTGTGCCATTCCTACCCAGGAACTTACCTGCATTGGGCAGCTGCAGTTCCCAACCACATCTCTGCAGGGAAGTCCCTCCCAACCCAGAGAAGAAAGGGAAATAGCAGTGAGCAATGGAAGAGGAGCAAATGGGGAATGGGGTTTTGGGGGAAGAGGCATAGTAGATGTGGGGCATGGCATGTTTTAGGAGGAAGAGATGGGACAAGGGAGGTTATGGCACTCCTGATGGAGTGTCCAGTTTTTAAAAATTACAGAGTTAGCAGCCCTATATATATCTCTCTCCCATTCATTTTAACAAAGCACACAGAGACAAATTCAACCACAGTTACTTCAGAATACACCCAGGTAACTCCATTAACAGGGTTTACATCAGTGTGACCGAGAGGAGAATTTGCCCCAGTGCATCTATAGTGCACACAAATTTAAGAGACAGAAGGAGAAGGTGGCCTTCACTCCTGTCTATTCTCTGTTAGTTATAGAGCTTAAATTCCACCTGCATGTTTAAACGCTTTTAAAGGTAGCCTGCACTTAGGGTTGCCAGCAGAAATCTTGCAAAGAGAACAATGGAATATCCAGGGCAAGGAGTGTCTTGGCATCTGTCTACAGCACCCAGCATGATGGTGACCCAGTCTTGATGGAGTCTTTGTGTGCTACAGTTATGTAAGTGAACAATACAAATAAGTGTTTCTGATTATGGCTCCTTGTTCTTATCTGGATGTTTAAAAAGGAAAGCACAAATGATTCAAATGCACCAACAACCAGGAGAGAGTTAAACCTGTCTCTGCACGTACATTTATTTTTTCTCTACATTGGAACTTCCCTGGGTCTTTCTCTTATTAAAGAAGATTTGATTCACTTTCAGAGAGAGCCCTCAGTCGAGACCAGTTCACTATTCTTTCACTGTGATATAGTTAAAAAAACCACCTGCCCTTCCTCTATTACTCATTTAATGTATGCAGCACAATACGTTTACTTATATATTTTTCCTGAACAGTTTTCATTTTAATATGATTATATCCTTATTTTTGCCAGTCATGAGTTCAGTCTCAGCTGAAGAGAATGCACTTTCCCCTCATGTTATTTCCCTCCTTGCACTTTTCTGACAATGTTATTTTATTAACGCACAGAGCAGGGTATAGGATTAGTATTAAACAGCAACATTTCAAAGTTCATTTCTCTGTTACATAAATGTTACATACATCATAGAATTTAGCTCATAATATACACCACCTTCAGTGCTACACTATTTCTGAACATTTAAAGGAGAAGGTACTACTTGCTTTCTAAAGTTTTTTTTTAACCCATGAGAGGTACACTCTACATAATTATTGTTTTTCATTTCTGAAAAATCTGGTCTTTTTTCTTTCCTTTAAAAAAATATCTCTATGTCACTCTACTTAGTATTCAGTCATAAAAGGGCCACTTGGTATCAGAAAACTCATACATATTTGCCTAATAATACCTTTTAAGTAATCTGCCCCCTTTGTTAATGGCTTTTTTTA
This sequence comes from Dermatemys mawii, assembly GCA_007922305.1. Lineage (NCBI taxonomy): Eukaryota > Metazoa > Chordata > Testudines > Dermatemydidae > Dermatemys > Dermatemys mawii. The sequence goes on from ML677334.1 coordinate 69,367,484, forward strand.
AAACCAGCAATACACTAGGAATCAAAATTAGCATCTAAATGAGGATGTTTTAAACGCATGCCTAGGGGTTGTGGTTTTCACCTTATTTTTTTAATAGTTTGCCATGTTAAATTATGTAAAATAGAAATGGTATTTTAGTTTTTAATGAGCTAATGTAGCCCTATCAACCCTCCCTCCCTTTCACACTCTCTCTCTCTCTCTCTCTCCTTCAAACAGAGTCCACAAACTGTTTTGCAGGTATGCAAAATTGCCATGAATGAGAAACAAAGTGTCAGCAGACAGAACAGACATCCTCCTCCCCAGCAGAGACTGTCTCTCTGTGCTCCTGTGTGCTGGGAGTTTGTCTGACGGTTCTGTTGAAATGGAACATTTCTTCTTTATTAATCATTTCTAATATGTAAAAAGAAGCAATCATTTTTATATTTAACTGCAGAAGAAGAGAGTTTATTATGGCTCCAGTCAAATTGCCTTTTCATTTAATTATGGAGCAAGATTAAAAGAACTGAATATGTACACTGTAGCATGGCCAAAGGGTGACTGACAGGTGTAGAGCAACGTGCTCACCGTCTACAACTCTTGGATGGGTGTAAATAGCTTTAAGGGGCAGGAATTCTTTAGGTTGGTCCAAGGAAGTCAACTAGATGAGGTTGGATCAAGAAGAAAGAGCAACAACAGCAACTGGAGAAGCAGAGGACAAGTCCTCCCTCCCTCAGCAGCCTTCTGATGTCCTCAGGCAAATCTCTTTGGATAGATTGTTTCTTTGAAGGGGATTGGACCAACTGCTATGTGTGAGGAAGTTCGGAGCACAAGGAATGGGAGCATCTGGACTGGTTAGTCCACTGGGTATCTCAGAAACATGGGCTGAATCAAGCAGGAGTCCAAAACCAAAAATAGAGATGTGAAAAGAACTATCAAGATGTCCAATATATCATGATAGAATCACCCTATAACCTATTACCTTCTGCTCCCTGTTCTTCTTTGGCCCTTCTACCCTGTTGTGTAACCCTCACATTATATCACGTCTAAAATGAAAGTAGAAGCTCCTCAGGGCACAGAATGGGTCTTTTCCTTTTTTTCTATAGCATCTTTTCCATAGCATCAAAAGTGGCACTCTTTGCCCACTTTTGATATAGTAATTCCTATACAAAGAAACCTGTCTTAAGAAACCCTCCAGAAACTGACAAAAGTCCAAACATGGTTTTTTAATAAAGGTGTGGAGATTTATACTCCCTACATTTAGGCTGCTATAAGGCATTGCCTCAGGACGGGAGTTCCTTATTAAGGGTTGTCTATTGTACAAGTTTTGCAGAACTGCCTCTCAAAGTGTCCTCATCCCTTGAGCTGTTTAAGAGTGAAGAAATCACAGAGTGGTTCTTAGGATTTGGCTCCTTTTACAAAAGTATCTCCATGTAAATAACAATGCAAACACTGGTGAGGGAAGATACAAGATAAAAACAAGCAAGGCATTTGCTAGGACAGGGTCTAACACAGGCTACAAGTAGCATAAATATTATGCTATATGGAACCTTAGAACAAATTATGTTTATCCATCTGTTCTTTTCTCCCTAGACTCCCATGACCTTTACTCGGGTCTATTGTAACCTCATCCCTATTCTTTCCAGCCTTCTCTCAAGCTTCTGGTCCCTTAATTCTTGCCACCTTCATTGAGGCTGTTGGTGACTTTTTTTCTTTCTATTTTCCCCATTTCTGATCCTCTCCCTGAAACTTTTGGTTCCTTCCAGGCAACCCCAAATTCTTTCCCCAGTCCCCCCTTGATGATCCCATGGGAAATTGTTTTCTAGCACTCTATGTGACACTCCCCTGTAGTCTCCCTTGACACTGTTCTAATCCCCATGGTTCTCAGACTTCCCTTGGAAGAGTACACTGACTGCATTTTGCAGCACAGTTTGCAACCACTTAATGGAGTGATGCTTGAGACCAGCACAAAAATACTGTCAATTTTTAGTCTCCCAGTCCAAGAGATACAAATGCTTGTGCAGGAAGAAGCAATCATACCTTACCAGAATTTAGCCTGGATCTGCAAACAAAAGTTCTAGGAAGACTAAAAGAAGATGACCATGTCAGGTACAATCAGTGGAGATATTGTGAAACAGTATGGGGCGCCATACTAGCAATCTGACAAAGACAGGTAGCTCCATGAATCCTTTTCATGCCGTGCAGACAGATGGCAGGTCAGAGTCAACGGTGAATACCTGGCAACATAGTCAACTCCTCTTTTTGAGATAACACTGTACTAAATGCCCTGAAATCATGATAGTCTAAACACACCAGACTCCACGTTAGTGACCTCACTAGCTACGTACTGGTATCTTGCCTCTGATGCCAGGGTAACATCAGCAAAAGGGTGATTTTCAGCTGGTTCCAACCACTCCTGAACTGATTATTATTATCTGTATTACCAAGTACTAATCATGGACCAGAACCTCGTTGTGCTAGGTTCTGTACAAACACAGAACAAAGAGACAGTACCAGCCCAAAAGAGCTTACAATCTACTAATCCAGAGCTCTGCCAGTCTGACTTCAGGTCACAGCATGCTACAGAAACAGCACTAATCATCCTGATCGAAGATGTCCTCATAGTAACAGACAGAGGTGAAGCATATTTAATACAGCTGATTACAAAGTGATGATGAAAATCCACCTACTGCTCATGTCCAACCAGAAGCCAGGGGAATGGCTCTATGCTTGCTACTCCTATTCCTTTTCAGTAGACGGCCCTTCAGAGTGTGATGGGCAGCTGTTTGCCTTCACCCACAGATCCAATATGCAAAGTCCCATGGGACTCTGTGCAGTCACTGCTCCTATTTAACAGCCAGGTACAATCAGTGAAGATATTGTGAAACAATATGGGGTGTCGTACTGGCACTCTGCCAATGACAGCTCCAAGAATCCTTTTCATGCCGTACAGATAGCACTGGTTCCTATGTATACAAGTGCATAATAGAGATTAATGAAGTACAGAAGGCTGAATCTGAACCTAAGGAAGACTGAACTGATGTTCGCTGGAAGATGAAAATGCTTCAAAGGTTGGCGAACACCATCCCTTTGTCCTGCATTCACCCCTTACCATCAAAGAGCAAGCAGACTCATCACAGACCATAGACCATCAAATGGCAGAAATCATGCCTCCTTCTGTAATGACTCTCTGACCTTTCCTCTCTGAGGATGACCTGTCCATGCACAGAGGCTCAGAATGGACTACTGTGACACTCTCTTGAGGCCTAATGGCTTAACACCTCCCTCCATAGAGATCACCTCTTTCCTCATGACATACTGTCATAGCTGCAATCTGTGGAAGCACTCAAGGGGGACCATCCTCAATTTAAGAGAGCACGAACTGGTAGAAGATGTGATTCTAAGAGCTCTGAAGGTTCATTGTCATGTAACAGAAACTCTTATCAGGCCAGACAAACTCACTAAACCTAACACATTGATGTCATAGTATCTATCTATAAAGAGTACCTTGTAAGGTATCCAGTGAAAGCTGGTAATACACTGGTGATTAATATCATTGTGAAATGTATGTATTAATTGTATATGAGGAATCCTGGATATTTACTGATACCATGCTTTGAAATCTGTGACCAAACAAAAGGAGAAACAGGTTTTCTTCCAGATGGTAGGGAAGGTAGTTATCTCTTGGTCTGTAATGTAAATTGAGCATTATGGATCCAAATATAATGGAAACTGCATTTTCGTGGAAGTCAATAGTTAAAAGTCAGGTTGACAGAAGGATGTGACATCAGCATGGGAAGACATTGGAGACTGAACCCCAGGGTTTCATCCTGACTCTGGAAACAAAGACAATAAACTCTGGAAAATATAAGGAGAAGCAAAAAGGCATTTTGTTATTCATTTGGTGAGGAGACCCCTGGTAGCACATGCGGGAAATATGAAAATCTGGATCCTGATTTGATCGGAAAAAAACAGTAAGCTATATGAGGGTGAAAAACTGTTTTAGCCACAGAACTACAGCTTGCTAAAGTTATGCCTAGTCTATTAGAAGTGTATTATACTTTTGCTTCCTTTGTAGCCAATTCTGTATCCACTATCCTTGCTTTAGATCACTTATATTTCTATCTTTGTTAACAAACTTCCCTTTGTTTTATCATGAGTAGATCTCAATGCTATAATGTTAAGGAAAGGGTGAATTCCTAGTTGAATCAAACAAGCTGGTGTGTATGCTATCACTTTAGAGATAGAAAACTTGTTAACTTCTGTGAGTGTCCTTTGACAGGGACTCCTAGGGAGGACTCTTTCAGCAGGCTTGAGACTTGGGATGCATCACATGTTACCTGCAAAGCAAAGTAAGTGCTGGCAGAGACCTGCAAAGTTTGTCTGGGGTGGCTAACATACTGGTTGGCAAGGAGTTGCCATCTAGTTTAGCACTAGCAAATCTCTCTCTCACCGACGCAGGGAAATTACACAGTGACCTATGGTTTTGGACACTGTGAGAAATCATCACAGGAGTGTACTCTTTGTAGGAGGCCCCCAACTATGAAGCAGTCCCCCTCACCCAACCTGATCTGAAAGGGTATTAGCCTTCAGGATATGCTAAAAGGCAAGCCATTTGTGAGGGCTGATGCAGAGGGTGGGGAGTCTGTCCATTGCCATGAGTATATCCCTAGGGACAAGGAGTTTTGTGTTTTGTAGATGATTTGGTGCAGTTGAGGGGGCAAAGCTGCTGTTTAATTTTACTTTTGTAACTTCTGGTAGAGGTTTGAGGTCTGGATAGGACCGTCTTTTTAGTATTGCAGAATATATTGTATTCATATAAATAGTCAGACAAATAAGGAGCTCATGAGGAAGCTTAAATGGGACATAAAGTAAGACTATTCACACAATTAAGGGCTACATGCATGAGTAAGAGCTGCAGGATCAAGCCCTTAGTTGCTAGTTCTAGTGATTCTTGAGTGAGTAGTAGATAAAATATTGGAAATTTACACTGAGGACAAGGATCAGTATTTTGAGATCAGCTCTCCCAAGCACTGCCAGGAGTCACTGAACTCACAGGAGTCATCCAGTGTCCTGCTGATCAGAGAGTTAGATGTTAGGGATGGTGATCAGAATGTCTGAAACAGATTAAGAGACCCACAAAACATAATGCCAGAAGGGACCTCTGGTCATCTGGTCCAAACTCCTGCATAACAGTGGCTTTGGAATCTCACCTACGCCTTGTTTATACAAGGAAATTGACAGTCATCGCTATTGTGGAATATGCTGTTCCTCTATAGCAATTCCAAATAACTCCCTATATGGACATTCTCTTCTGGAATAAAAGCAGGTGTAATCAATAGAATTGAAGTTTAACGCAGGAATAATCCAACTTAGTTATGGATGTAATCAACTTGAGCAGATGCCCTTGTTTATTATATCATCCAAGTTATATTATTCCCTCATAATCCATAGCTCCTGTTGATGATCCCTTAAACTGATAACAATTGTTAAATAATTACTAAGAGTTCAATATTTGTTAAATTGCTATTTTTAAACTTTTCATTTGGATTCTTCCTATATTACTATTTTTAATTTTCTTTCTGTTTTTCTTTATTTTTTTCTTAAAATTATCTGTTTCATTTTAGATACTGTGACTACTTATTCCTTATACTAAGCTTTGGCTTCATCTCATATACTTTTAATAACATTTTATGGCTAGTTTTTATAATTTAGTTTTCTGTTCTTGAGACTCAGTTCTCTAAATCTTTCCAGTTACAAATCCACTTTTCTTCTCTATTCATTCTCCAAGTTATTTTTCTCCCTCATTTTCTTTCATTTCTTCTCTGTTATTTCATTCAGTATATTAAATGCCGATCACAAAATAAATGTACATTCACAGAAACTATTTTCCTCTTTCACTCATCCAACATTATCTAAATGATGTGAAAAGTGAAAACAAGAATTGGATTATAATAATCTATGTATTTTCAATGTTATTCCCTTCACTCGTAATTTAACATTAGGAATGTGTAAACTCCTACTTGCTGTGCTGTGTGGCAGGGTAACAAAGCCTTTGCTATTTGTTCAGCTGAGCTAATTATAGATTCCAAGGACTGCTTTCTGAGTTAGTGTTCCTCCACAATATCTGAAAAATAGTCTCTCTGAGGACATTTTAAAAGCCCACATATTTTCTAAGACTATTCAGACATTTAATATTGGAACCAGAAAACAGGACAAGTCTTACATTTATTGCAAATATTGTGCCCTGTGAAAAGTTTACTTCAGTCCTAAATAAAGGTCCTATAGCTGAATCCAGGTTCAAGTTCACAAAGGGGACTTAGGTTTAGTGTTGCACCACCTGATGTTTAGGAACCCTATTGCCAAGTTGAATTTCCTTACTCCATCCACCCACCTGAAGACCACGCTTCTGCCCTTTTGATTTCCAGTGTGGGATAGTACAACAAAAGAGTAAGTGAAGATGCAAATAAGCAGAATGATTATCTGCTCCACAAACTACCAGAGGACAACGGTCAGTTCCTAAGCCAGCTAATACTGTCATCAGATTACTTAGCACTAAGATTGATGAAATGATGTGTAATTCAAGGGGTACCTGCATGGGGCTATTACTCGGAAGGGAAAGGATGCAATGGGAAACTAGGGACAATCTCAGCTTCTGTAAGGCTGGTTGCGTGCCTGTTTGAACTAGAGTAAATGGTGGATTTTCTATAACTTTAAGTCTTTAAATCAAGATCTGAGGACTTCAATATCTCAGCCATAGGTTATTGGCCTATTACAGGAGTGGCTGGGTAAGAATCTGTTGCCTGTGATGTATAGAAAGTCTACATGATGGTCTATCAAACTACACCTTGGGTTTAAGCTGTGTAAGTTATGATTATTTCAATACACTAAAATAAATTCCTTTGGCAGAAAATGAGTTGACTATTACCTTAAGTTTTCACACCTACCCTTTTAGTGTATTAATAATACTTTGCAAGTGTATAGCATCTTCCATCTAAGCAGTCAAAATGCTTTACAATTTTCCATAAATTCAGACCAAGCTAGTGATATATTATGCTCATTTTACAGGGGGGACAACTGAGGCACAAAGAGGTGATCTGATATACCCAAGGTCACATAATAAATCAGCAGAAAAAAATGAGAACATAGAGCAGAACTTCCAGGCTTCCAATTTTATGCTTTAACCACTGGATCTTGTTCCGACTCTTTCAAAGCCTTTCCTTCAAAAATTAACATTCATTATGGACACAACATGTGAACATTCTTTATTCTTCATCCTCTTTGCATTAAGTCTCATTTCCAGCCTCCCCTCCTCACCCCTACTGTGCTTTATTGTGTGGGGAATAATTTGTATTGATTAATACAAGTTTTCTGCATGCACTATACAGGACATGAAAATCAACCTTACACTGAGCTTCACAAAATAGTGTTAATAATCTTACTGGCTGGAAGTTAGCCAACTCTCTAATCATTACTGTATGAGTACAGACACTGCACAGCATGCTGTATCACTGAGGTAATAAACAATAGATTTGCTAATTTAGTCCAAAAGCATTCTCAGTTCTCTTTAGTTTGCAACCACCTCCATATCTGTTTTACATATCTCTTACACTGCAGTTACATTTAGTTGTGTTCCACAATAGAGAGTCTGAAAGATTTGAATGAGTGTATGCTAATTTACAATATAACTCACATCAGACCATTTCATTCTCTTTGCTGATCTCCTCTTGTGAGCACTTGTGAGTTAAATCAAAAGCATATAGCTGCAAGACTAGAGTTGCTTCTAGTGATTCATTCATTATCTTTACAAAATGTTCCACCTGTTTATACCTATGAATTCAATGAAGCCAGCAAAAAAAAAAAAAAGAAGTAACATCTCCTTTATGAACAGAAATTTGGCCAGGCGTGCGTCTCCCCAGTTATGAAAGAATTAGCACTTGATAAAGTTTCTAGGGATTAAATTTCCAAATCTTTATCAGACACCCTGGATTGCATTTTTAAAGATTACTGTACTTAACTACATAATCATCCATTAGCAATAATAATTTATCTTATCGCCATGCTGCATGCTATCTTAAAGCTACCTTACTATACACAGTGCTGATATAGAAACACTTGATCGGTTATTCAAAGGGCAAGGCAAACTGATCTGTAAACCATATGAATATTTTATATGACTAACCAATGATAAACAATTACCACCCACATTTTGTGGGATTGTGCGTGGGGGGGGGGGTTAATTTCACTGCAAGTGACAGCAACACTTGGTGTTGCTAAACCTGAACTCGTGTTTTCTTAGTAATGAGAAATGGAAAAGACTTGACAGGTCATCCCCGTTTATTCTTTCTGCTGTGGTAGGATTGTACATTTTTTAGTGTTTTATCCAATCCCATTTTAAATGTTTCTAACACTGAGGCTTGAAAAACTTCCAGGATTCCATTCCCGTTCAGTGACTATGCAGAGGCATGCACAAGCTCATGTGCTATGTTAAATCCAGCAGATCCTAGGCCCTCTCTCAGCTCCCTGGACTCAGAGATAGGGGAGGAAGGCAGAGGAACGAACCATTGTGAGACACTGACCCCAGCAAGAGGCAGCTGCAGTAACTCCTAGTGGAAGGAAGCTGGCACGCAGCAGGGGCAGCAGTAGCTGAGTGCTCTAAGTGGTCCAAATGGGTCTCCTGCAGTGCTGTGCCCCCAAGCCACACGGGGGGCTGTGGTAGTGAGATTTGCTCACCTGGTTTGCAGGCTGTTTTAATTTAACCAAAGCACACATTTAGCTCTTTTACTTTTTCCTCAAAAATCAATTTCTTCAGACCTTAGCTAGTTTTGCTGCATTTCTGTCTTATTTGTGTTTACACTTGTCTCTCTGTATATTCCAATTTACTCCTTCTCATGACATGGACAGTTTTACCTCAGATGGTCAGCTTTCCCAGCTGAATCTCATTTTGTTACTTCCTGCCCATATTTCTGACCTCAGGAGCACCCTTTGAGTTATTATGTTTGTCCTCACCACACCTTCCAATTTAGAATCATCTAGAAATGTCATTCCTGTGCTGTTTACAACCTCTTCCATACCATTAAGATATCAAAACAAAATGAGAACTAACAGTAACGTCTCACCATAATAAATACACTGATGTTTATTATTACCCTTTGCTTTAGCACAAATAGCACCTTCCATCTGAAAGTGCTTCAGAAATGACCGATGCTGGCCAGGTCTAAAATTTAGGTCAACTTAGCCACATTGCTCAGGACTGTGAAAAATACTATGCCCTGTGCAACACAGATTGACCTAACTCCTGCTGTAGACACAGCTAGGTCAATGGAAAAATTCTTCCGTCAACCCAGTTACCACTTCCTGGACAGGTGGATTTATTACAGTGAAGGAAAACCCCTTCCGTCAGCGTACAAAGTATCTACTGTACAACGGCACAGCTGCAGGATCATAGCTGTACTGTAGTGTACTGTGCTGTAGTGTAGACAGCCCCTAAGACTCACAAAACCCCTGGAAGGTAAGTGTATAATGTTCTATTATATCCATTCTACAGATGAGGAAAGGACCCAATCCAGTTGACTTCAATGGTCACTGAATCAGACCCAAAATGAGGACCAAATAAATGAAGTGATTTGTCCAAAGTGCATCAGTGTCAGGACTAAGATTTGAATAGAGGTGTCCTGATTTCCAGTACAATGCTCTAAGCATTACCGTAACTGCCTCCTCAGTAAAAGTTTCCTTTAGTAATCTACATCACAGCAATTTTCCTTGCATGGGAATTGCTATATAAACGTACAAGCATATATGATCTTTCAGCTACTTTCCATCTAAGCCCATTTAAATTATTTTTGAGAGAAAAATTAATTAGATTCTGTATCAAATGCTAAAATATAAATATATTACATGTCCTACACTCCCTTCATCCTCCAAACCATAAATCTATAATAAAATGTTTTAGCAATTGTGATATTTTTCTACTCCTATTTTTCAGATAGTGTGTTTTCCTAAGCAAATTTAGGTCACCCTTGCTCACTTTGAGTGCCATCTTATTCCAAGAGCGGTGGTTTCAATTGCACCACTTGCAAAGCAAAGTGCTACTCAGTGTAAGCAAAGGTTTCAGAATACATCCCTTTATTCATAAACTCAGTTTTGTCATCTATGAGACACCAATCAAATATGGAGCCATAAGACAGGGAGATCCGTCTGAGAATTGACTCCCCATTCAGTCCTGCTGCCAGAATCATGGGAGGGAAACTGGGCTGGTCCACGAATTTCCCAATTTGCACAGGCCACCACGTAGTTGCATGGGATGCATGTGGGTTCTGCCTGGCAGATACTAAAAATATTCTCCAAGTTGCCACCAAAATACCAGCCAAAAAGAAAAACTGAAATGAATTGGAATTAATTTGCAAATTGGACACTGTCAACCAAGGGTTAAACAGGGACTATGAATGGCTGTGTCATTATACTAATTGAATGCATTTTCCTAGTTAAGTCTCTTTTACAGATTCTTATCAACTGTTAGACATAGATATATTCACTAAATTTTCACTACAAAAGGTTTTTTTCTCCTGCTGATAATGGCCCATCCAAATTAAACAGCCTCTTAGAATTGATATGGGAATTAACAACTTTTTTTTTTTTGCTTTCTATGTGTATAAATGCATCTTGTTTCTGTCTGTTCCCTTCTATGCACCCGATGAAGTGGGTTATAGCCCATGAAAGCTTACGCTGAAATAACTAGTTAGTCTCTAAGATGCTACAAGTATTCCTCATTTTCTTTCTGAAATGAATTGGAGACAGTGTTCAGACAGGCTTCAAGTCTATTTCATTTTGCTCACCATTTTAAATTGTGATGAATTTGATTGTTCAGCCTTGTCCGGCCACAGCTTGGTGCTTGGTGCAGAATATATGGATTAAACAAGAGGCAGCTGTGAACTACATCAGATTTGCTAGTGATACACATAAAATCAAAACAAACCCTTTGTGGTTAATATAGTCACCACAACCCAGTGATAGAATTTTAGCTCTGAGATTCAACATTTACCTCTGTTCATAAGAAGTTTATATGGGTATAGATCTACGTATTTTTTTCCTCCCCATCTCTCTTCTCTCACCCTCTCTATTCTCCACTTCTCCCTCCAGGTCAATCTGTACCCTCTCCTTACTGCCTTCTCACTTGACCTCTTCTCCCTTGGTGTCTTTTTTTTTCCCAAAAAAGATTTGGTTAGTGCAAGCTGAATGCCATTAGAGGTGCTTTAGCTGAACTCTGCTCTGGACTGTTTGTTGTTGATATGCAAGAGGCACTTGCTGAAGTGCACAAAAACCTCCAGGCTGTAATCAGAGACTTTGATCATTCATAGGTGTAATATCTGGCCCACAAATGTAGCTGGTGGATTTTCATCATTTCCAGGTGTGACATTCAGTCTGTGGAATTATCACTTTTCTATACATGGACTGTACAGATGTAATATGGGTTGCAGGCACAATTGGGTTAAATGTGTCACACCTTTCACAAGTGCCTCTTGTGTGGTATGTACCTGTAGCTTCCTTACAAAGAACTTGGGATGATTAGTTGGGGTTAGTCCTGCTTTGAGCAGGGGGTTGGACTAGACCTTCTGAGGTCCCTTCCAACCCTGATATTCTATGATTCTGTGACTGCAACAGCACCGGAGAGACTCTCAGGTTCAAAGCTTCTTCCTTTTTCTCTCACATGATTTTCCTGATTTCATGGCAACAGATGTCCTGAGGTACAATGAGGTTTGACATGCCATTTAAACAACCTGATAATTGCCCCTTCATGCTAAAAAGCTTCCAATATGTTTTACCACACACAAAAAACTGTAATAAGATTTGAAACCAAAATCTCAACTCAAGGCCGGTTTTGGATTACAACTAGAGGGATAATCCACTAAGCAACGAGCTTCAGACTTCACTTCTCTAGCCAGCTATTTGTGAGGTAGAGGGTTTATTTTGCCAATAAATGTCTGACTTTGCACCTATATTCTTTAATCACAGATCAGCCCTGACCCACCGCAATTTCCTCCATCACTTGGCAGAATCCCTGATGCTGGTGGAATACCCCCATTTTGGTGGCACTATTTTACATTTCTTTAGCTCCAGAAAGCAAAGTCCTCTTATAAGATCAGATTATCCCTTTTTGCATAGAAAGTCATGGAAGAGGACTTTTTCTTAGCTTCCCTTCATGGTACTGTCAGGCAAGAGGGGGAATAGTTTGCCGCCACCATGGAAAAGGTGCCCCCAAACTTGGCAACCCCTGGGGAATCCACAAGAGGTCAGTCTTCGGTATAGATGTCCTATATTAATGCCCTCTCCACTGGATCATCCTTCAGGCAACGCAGTTGCACAGGTGAAACGGAGGGTAGGGAGGCTACTGCTAGTGATGATGCAAGAGTCAGAAGAACAGCTTGACTTTCAAATCCCAGGGTGAGTTTTCAGGGCTGGCAAATAGAAAAGTATCCTTATCCTTATAAGCAGAGCAAATCTAGTATGGAGACAAAATGAGATGAGAACTGTGGAGCCACCAACCACATTTCTTAATCCATTTTTTAGAGTCTCTTTTCAAAATAACTCCACACTTCAAATGTAGTTTAAGATAAAATGGCAGCATGACATAGACTTTATTCCGACTTCATGAATTGTGCTGGGATCTATTCAACAATCCATTTTTAAAGGAAATATTAAACACCAAGAATCACAGAGAGGCCCAGTTCAAACAGATTCCAAACACGACAGGGTGCTGATTTGCTACTGTAATTTAATTCATGTGCGTAATTAGTTCTGCAAAGACAGTGAGGGACATAGTGTCAATCCTGGGTCAGGCAGAGGTCCTTCTGGCAAAATATCAACCGTTATTTGGCAAGAATCTCCGTGTTTCTTCATACGGTACTCAGGACATCTAAAATTAATACCCTGAAATCGAAAAAAGCAGACAGAAAGGTACACTACTATCACCAGCTAAGCAATTTTAAAGCAATAGATTAGAGTTCCTTTATTTTGCGCCCAGCATCTTTCAGTGAGATAATTAAAAACTCTTAGAGCAGTTTGCTGGCTTAGCAGTATTTCTTAACATGAGTAAGGCAGTGGGTTACCTAGCTGAAAGTACAGTAAAACAGGTCCATCAGTCTCTCCCTCTTGAGGTATGGCTGTGGCCAGCTACTGGAAATGTATTTGTTGGTTAATTTGTCAGCAATGTACTCAAACAAAGAACCTCTTTTTATGGGCAGGTGCAGACAAAGCTTGCAGGAGCTACAAAGACATACAAAAAAGATTCCATAAAAAAGAGAGATGGCCTTGCTGAGATGGTTGTTCTCTCTGATTTTCTGTAATAGACTTCAGTTTGCCATGAAATTATATTTATAGCATACCTGCTAGACATGAAGGGCCACATTTATCCCTGGTGTAACTCCCCTGAAGTCACTGGATTTACACCAGAATTTGGAAGGGAGGATCCAGCGGAGCTTTGCTATTCCCTGCCAAGACATTAAAGCCAGCATTTTCATGGGGAGGCCATTTCAAGCCAAATAACTGGCTGTGTGAATCATTTGTAGAAAGGCTTTTTATAAAAAATGGAAAATGTACAGGCTCCACAGTTTCCAGAACCTGTTAATAAAAAGATGCAAATTTAAATGTTGTTTTAAGAGTACTCTCAAAGTAAAAAGACAGATGCAATATCAAACAATGGAAAGCTTATTGGGCCAGTGCAGCACCTCCAGGCTTTAATATTCTGAGGCAAACTAATGCTTTTTCAGGCATAGGATTGTAAATTAAGTTGAACAACCATTTTTCACAGTAAAACGCACCCTCTCTAGTGGGGAGCGTTTTTTTCGGTTTCTTAGTGTCAGTGAAAATTGCCTTTAAGGTAGTCTACACTATGTTGTCTATAAAATCATGACTGGTGTCATGTAAATAAGGAAGTGTTATTTACTCCTCCTCATAACACAAGGACTAGGGTAATTAAATTAAATTAACCTACAGCAGGTTTAAAACAAACAAAAGGAACTATTTCTTCAAACAATGCACAGTCAACCTGTGGAACTCCTTGCCAGAGGATGTTGTGAAGGCCAACACTATAACAGGGTCCAAAAAGAACTAGATAGATTCATGGAGGATAGGTCCATCAATGGTTATTAGCCAGGATGGACAGGAATGGTGTCCCGAGGCTCTGTTTGCCAGAAGCTTGGAATAAGTAATAGGGGATGGATTACCTGACGATTACCTGTTCTGTTCATTCCCTCTGAAGCATTTGGCATTGGCCACTGTCAGAAGACAGGATACTGGGCTAGATGGACCTTTGGTCTGACCCAACATGGCTGTTCTTATGTTGTCACAGTGGCTTGTACCAGTCAGGATTTTTGAGCACAACAACTGGGCTGAATATTATCTGCACACAGTGCCTAAATCAATGTTATTTTTTATCATGTACTTGTCCTGTCCATTCATTGTATCCACGTGTTGTCTCTTGTTTTATTCTTAGATAAGCTTTTAAGGGCCAGGGAGAATGGAGTTTTTTTGAGTGTTTGTTCTGCACCTAACATACTGAGGCCAGCGCTTCTTGGCTCATAGTTCAATACAAGTAATAAATAAACCATAATAACAATGATTAGCGTCAATGGGAATCTATCCACTGACTTCAGATCAGAAAGTGAAGATAGAGATCAGTGGTTTTCTCTTTGCTGACATGCCTGTGTGGCTGATGACCATCCCTGGAACATGTCTGGTGTGACTTTTGCAGCAAATGTTGAGTAGTGTGTCTTTCATCAAAGTATGCCACCTAATAGTGCCTACAGAGCACACAATAGGGCCAGAATGATCAAACTTGGGTGCCCAAAGTTAGGTTTCTAAAAAAGCTGGCCTCATTTTCTGAGGTTCTGTGAGCACCTGCAGAGCGCATTGAAATCAATGGCAGCTGCAGTTGCTGGACACATATGAAGATCAGGCCACTTATTCTGGTTCCTAATTATGGGCATAGGTGCCTAACTTTGGGTTCCCATGTTTGATTACTTGGCCAAATTGCACAAGGCAATACAAAATTTTGCAGCTGGAGTTTGGCTTCTGAATGACTAAGAAGCATTTTCTTGAGTTCCTTTGTTGATGCTGATTTTCTGCCTAGCTTAACCAAACACAGTGTTTCACTTTATTGGTTATTTATTTTGGCTCTGAAGGTAACATTAATGATGTTATGCTTATTTCTGGAACAACAATGTTAAAATAAAGCTAACAAACAAGATTTGCTTTCAGGAGCCGGATTTAGGAAAACACCATACTGTAATCTGGCAGCAAAATCCTCAATCCCGATACCCACAGAACAATGTGCTGCCCATGAGATGATGGGGATATTCAGAGAAGAGCTGGACAGGGCAAATGTTTTCATGACTAGAAAGTAAAATAAAAGGTATTTTCAGTATTACAAGGTCATAGAAACTTAGGGGTAGTAGAGACCTTGAGAGGTCAGCTAGTCCAGTCCCGCACACTGAGACAGAATCAACTAGACCTAGACCATCTCTGACAATGTTTGTCCAAACTGCTCATAGAAACCTCCACTGATTCCACAGTCTCCTTTGGAGGCCTATTCCAGAGCTTAGCTACCATTATACTTAGGAGAATGTTCCTAATACTTAACCTAAATTATGAAAGGGTTGAGTGAGCAAGGAATTTTTTTGTAAATTTGGAAGCTAAAATAAATGCTATGGGGAAAAAGTACAGTGAAAATAATATGGTCCCTAAATATATGACCAACGATAATTTAGAAGCAAATTGCCACTTGGTAAAATTTTACTGATGTGTGAGGGAGGGATCCTCCCAAAACTCTCCATACAATTTTAACTCCAACCAGGAAAAAGGAGGAAGTTTATGGACAGAGTATGCGTACAAAGCAATCTCCTTCACCTCTGGGCAACACGGTGAGGGCTCCGTACAGCCTCTGAATAAAGAGCACAGGGAAGTAGTGTAAAAGTGGGTAATCTCCTCTTCTCCTCCCTTGAATTCAGTAGCTCATTTAAGTGGATCCAGTGGCATAATGTCAATGGAGAAGCTGCATTATACCACACCCTATCAGCGGGCTGAGACTGAGTTCCAATCCACCAGCCCTGCTTAGCTCCCCACAATAAGGCTGATTCCTCAGTTTTGCAGAAAGAATCATGGATTTCTTCTGTAATGAATATGCAGAAACAAGCTGACATATAGAATGTTCAGTCATATCTATAGAAGACCGAAAACACAGATTTTACTTTATTTCAGTGATCATTTGGTTGTCTTCATTTTGAAATGCAGGACAATAAATTGCCAGTGAACTCTCAGAAGCCTTCAAATAAAGCATGAATCTGGTACTTTTGAGTACACATGAATACAGAAGAGGGAAGGAAAGAGACAAAAAGAGAGACACCGTGGATCCAAATGGGCTTTGGATCAGACCCTCAAAGCAGGGTGTGACATCGGAGAACAGTAGAAATAGGAATCACAAAACAGAACAAGAAAACACTGGAGTAACTAGGAAGCAGAGAAGAGAAGGATCTGTGAACACTGAAGTGCAAAGAAAGAAAGCCTTGAAGCAGAAAAAGGGAGTTAGCAATCTTGGTGCAGAAAGAGAGGTCTAGGGACCCAGAGGGGTTTGGGAGATGAGTGGAGATGTTGAAACACCTGAATAATTTCCCATAAT
Source organism: Dermatemys mawii (assembly GCA_007922305.1). NCBI lineage: Eukaryota > Metazoa > Chordata > Testudines > Dermatemydidae > Dermatemys > Dermatemys mawii. The sequence continues at coordinate 69,384,132 of ML677334.1, forward strand.
ATTTTGTTCTGATTTTAGAAAATGTTGTTCTGCAAAAACTTTATAAATTAGAAAGGCAATCCAAAGAGAAATAGATGTGATTTACTAAGTTTCATTTACAGCATTTTTGGTAAATCTCCTATTTGCATAATCATCTGATCTCCTCTTCCCACCCCTTGAATTTAGTAGTTCAAATATACTCGGTTTAGAAAGAAAAGTGGTCATATAGTTTCACTGATTTTAGGCAGATCTCCCCATTGACAATATGACCGAAGGTTTTTGCTGCCTTTTAACAAACCAACAAGCATACATGAGTAGGTCTCAAAATTTCACCACCTATTGTTTTATATCAACATTCTAATGGCTCATGTTCTTCATTGGCATGATCAGAAGTATTTTACAATTTGCCAAGAACTGAAGGTAAAGAGGGAGACCAGCAAGAGTTGAGGGGACGAGGAAATTAACTAAGAGAGAGAAACAGCAAACTCAGAGAATTATATGGGCATGGGAGGGGGGAAGCCAGCCATTGCATGCTTCAAGTTGCAAGTCCAAGGTAAGCACTAGCAAAGGCTTTCGACTTTTTGTAAATAAATTCATGCCAAAAACTCCACACTGGCAGACCTAAAACACAGGGTAAGACATTACCCTTCAGGTTGTCAGAACAGATGCTTAGTCATCATCAGAGTCACTAAAGGTGTAAACCCCCAAGGAAAACTTAATTCTGCGTTCTTGTCACTTTTATTTGTGGACCAAGTCTTACAATGAAAGTTTTTCTAAACTCATTTAACATGGAGAACGGTGCCCATGCAGTTGGTTTAAAGGAATAATAAGTAAGTTGAAAGGTCTCTGTGTAATATTTGAGTTTCAGATTTAATTTCAGGAGGATTACTCACCCTCTCTGTGATTGGCTGCGAGCTTTCCAAGTTTTCCTGATTGTCATTTGAAATGAAAAGCACTGCCAGTTTCTAATGAATCTAAAAAAGAGCATTCAGCTCCTGAAACACTGTATTTGCATGGTACTTTTTAAGGCAGTCTGTAGATCGACTGAACACATGCTTCTGAAGTTGGAAATTTAAAGCCATTTGTTCTATGAGCTCACTGGATTTCCTTTCATCAAGTGATACTGTTTTCATCTATAGGCTTCATTCACTGGACCTTGTGGAGTTCCCCCTCCCCTGCCCCATGTTCGTTAAATTTTCTCTATTGCTGCTGTGTGTATATATGTGTGTTCTCTCTTATCCAACAATAGTGTCTCTCCAGAAGTATAGGATTTGTGGTTGTGGCTTACATAACCAATTTATTCCTATAGACAAAATAGAGCTGGACTAAAGCAAACAAGTTCTGCAAATGCCTTCCCTCTTAAGGTAGAAGTACCTAACAATCAGAATCACTGAATCATTCTCTGGTATATCAGGCTTTCTGCTAACAATCCATTTCAAGACCCACCATCAGGAAGAGTCTAACAAATGGAGAGACACTTTGAAAATATTACTTGCTCAGTTTTCATTAAAATATTTTAAGTCCAGCATTAGTCTTCACTTTCAGGTTAAATTAAGGTACTTAAGACACAGCCACCTCCTAGAGTTGTATGCCACCAAAATAGAAAGCAAAGGCTCAGTAATAAATTCAGTACAGATTTTTTTTTTAAAAAAAGAGATTTTAGATAATGGGCAACATTTTCTTTATTATTTCTCCAAAGGAAGATAACAAGCAGCATAAAGTCTGATTCTGAAAATGATTGGGGGGGGGAGATTTTTTTTAATCTTGCCCCCGTAATAGATTTTTTTGTCTGCTCAATTCTCTGTGTGAATAACAAGAGTGGCAGCCATTTTCTCCCAGCTCAACATCAAAACGCCTTTCATCTGCTGTCTAAATGCAAACAAAGCAAACCTTCCACCAGGCCTTTCTTTCCAGATAAATTAAAACTCTCATGTCCTGGGGACTAAATCAAGCCTACAGGCCTTCCCTAGATAAATCCTTTCTGAACCTGAAATCTTCTTGCTACACGTGCTCCTTGTAAGATAATTTTGCAGTAGCTAATCAATAATGCAACAGTAAATTGCATTTAAATAAACATTAGCAGACCTCTTAATGAATAAAACCTCATCTGCAATTTGTCAAAGTCAGAAGTGCCGGACTCTTTTGATATTCATTAGAATATTGGAAATTGGAGCTTTGACAGGCTTTATGTACATTGCAATTTTGATTCTTTTTCTGAATAGCGAGACTGCTTTATTTTCACAAGAATTTTTGACTAAAAATGGTGATCTATACCATAGGTTTGATGGATTTCAATCACATCCTTGCTACAAGATTGGCAAAAATTAAAATAGCCCATGCTAGAGTCCTAGACTAAACAGAGCCCAAAATATATTATACATTCATACAGTATAGAATCATGGTATGAAATTCCCTTATTTTGTATGAAGAATTTTAATTAATTTGCTATGATCATAAGCTCTGGAAAAATGCAATTCTGTTCTTGTTTATATACAGAAACATATTACCATGGTATTGTATGCATCACAATTTTTGTCGTAACAAAATAAACCTAATTATATATCATATATAGTAAATTATAATTGTTATAATTTTAAAATCACCATTTTTTCAAGAATGGCACTTCAAATAGATGCCCCCACATGAATTATCTGTACCACATATATTATTCTTGGGATTCTGTGCTTTATAAACAAAGGCTCAATACTAAGGAAAATTTCTTAATTATGAGAACTATTACACTGTGGAATAGTCCCAAGGGAAGAGGTGGAAGCCCCATCCCTGAGCTATTTAAAACTGGATTGGACAAAGCACTGAATGGTATAATGCAGGAAACAAACCATCAGTGAAAGAGGGAAAGACTGGAAGTGACCTAAAAGGTGATTTCCATTTCTAATTTCTATGATTCTGTGGAATGATCATGCTAAGTAGAATTCAGACCACTGTGATGAGCAAACACAATATTTTATCCATGCAATTTTCTGTGGGAGGGTCTTTGGATGAGATCTCTCTATGTCTGCTCTATATGGACATTAAAGATTTCCTGGCACCTCTAGTAAGAATATAGTTTATTTCCCCAATCTCTTCTTCCCACCCTCCCACACACAATGTTGTGCAAAAACAAGGAGTCAGGTGCCACCGAACTCCTTGTTGTTTTTGTGGATACAGACTCACATGGCTACCCCCGATATCTGAATAATGTTGTGATGGGTGCTGGTGCCCCCAGCTGTCTAATGAGATACTGCTATCCACTCAGAGGTGGCTGCCATTCAGCCATGCTGAATGTATCAGTGTATTATGTTCCTTTAGAGAGATGCTAAATTTATGCAAAACTCTATTACTGCTCTCCTGGCTTAAGATTCTAAGACAGGTCTAATTTTGTGTGTAAAAAATAAAAACAAATATCATTTCAGACTTCTCAGTTGTGATGGATAAGAGCCACCTATCTGAGGAGGTTTGAGTTCTGTATATTAGCAAAATGAATACTGACCCTGCAATAGGGCCCAGTGCATTGCTTGCCTTACTCTCAGTATACTACTCAGTCAATTAGAATACGAGAGATTTTCAGTCTGTTACTCATCCAACTATTAACCAGGTCCAAATCTGCTTTGCTTTGAAAATAAGAAAATAAACACTCGTAAGACAGCTCCAGCTGTTACTGTTTGAACTGGACCTTACTATGAGTCTAGAATATATTTATCTGAGGATTTACTAGGGTTACTGTTTGGAACCCCCAACGCAGCATTTCTGCCATGTCACTAGAAGGAAGCAGGATAGGAAGGCAACAGATAAAATAATTTTGCAAGTGTGAGGAATGACTTCTTCATAACAGGTTCCAGGACCTGGATAGGGATTTAGTAACTGAGAAAGAAGTCAGGGTTGGAGCTCACATAACAGAACGAGAGGTCAGGAGGTTAGTGTCCCAGTACCTGGGTGGGGGTAGTGTCTCAGATCCACAGGATCAGTGCTTTTCCCCCAGCTTTGGGCAATCTCTTCAAAGAACCCCTTTGGTGTGCCAGACTCCAAGGGGTCTCACTCTCTCTTCACAGCAGGCCACATGCCTCACCACCTCCTGAAACTGAACCTCTGGAGCTTCAGCCCTCTTGCTTCACACTGTGCGCTCTGTTCAGGGAGTCCAGCTGAGAGAGACACCTGTTAGAGATCTGTGCACTCTTCAAGGATCAAAGCACTATTTACAGGGACACTCAAGCAGTGTTCTCAAAACAGTAGGGTTTATTAGTTAACTGGAACACAGCTTCAGAAGTCCTAAGGTTAGTATGGAGAAATGAAAGTTACCGTATAGTCCATTCTAGTCAACACGCAGTGCCAGCCAAGCTGTAGTGAACTCCATTTTCAGGCTCTGTCTGACTTACTTCCTTAGTCAGTTCCCACGTGAGAGAACTCCAAGCTTCTTTCTGAAGCCAGTTTTTATCCCCCCACCTCAGACCTCCCAGTCTTTTGTTCTTGTGTTGAGGTTTCTGCCCAACTTCCCAGCTTATAGGTGGGGTAATTTGCCTCTCTCTAGGTGTCAATGTCCTGATGAGTGGGCTTTCCAGTGGCTTCTCGGATTTTCCATCGATATGGCTCAGTCTCAGCCAATCCTTACTAATGATTAATTCAGTCCACTCAGACAGCTAAACAACACATACACACCTTTGCCTCTTAGCCTTCCATGAGATCAAACTTAGTCCTTTTTCCCCCACTAGGTAGCCATGTAAAAGTATAAAAAGGCACGTAGAGAACGCATAAAAAATTACAAAAAAATACCTACTTCTTCACAGATAGTGACTCGGAAGAGCAGGAGGAGGTGGTTTTTTGAGTGACAGGATTTTGAGTGGTAGGAAGGAAGGTGTTGTAGACATATATCACTATAGGATATATGTCTACAACACCTGGCCCATTCCCTCCCTGGCCTGCCAGCTTTCACTTCATTGTGTGACTTCCCTAGAACTCTCCACCCCTCCCCATAGTGCTGTAAAACTCTGGCCCAGCTGCTTCTGCGCTGGACCCAAGGCATTGCTTGATTGAGTCTCACTTTCAGCTTCAGCTCCCTCCCATCACCTCAGTCTTGGCACCCTATCACCAGGGATTTGGGGGTATCAGGGATCATGCTCAGACTCCTTAACCAAATCACAGAGGTTGTATGAGTAGGTGGCTTGGAGGGTCCAGGCAGAGCCAGCGCTGGAAGGTACAAGATCATTCTGTCAATGGTACAGGAGATTTGAAAGAGCAAGAGTGTGACTGGATAAATATTCACAAGTCCTATCATTCCTGCCTCTCTCTAAAGGTCTCAAACTGGGCTCACAACCCCGAAGTGGATCACGAGTTCATTTTAATGGTGTTACTAGGGCCGGCATTAGACTCACTGAGGCCCAGGGCACAAAGTCCAAGCCCAAGTCCCTCTGTGAGGAGCTGAAGCTAAAGCCTGAGGGCTCAGGCTCAAGCCCTAGATGGCGGAGCTCACGCTTCAGCTGCGGACCCACACAGCAGGGCTTTGGCTTTCTGTCATGAGCCCCAGCGCTGTGAAGTTGAAACCCAAGCTCGAGCAACTTAGCTTCGCAGGGCGCACGGTGGCATTGTGCCTTAGGCAACTGCCCTGGTTGCCACCCCCAATGCCGGCCCTGATTCCAGAGTAAGACAGGGCACTGGAGTCAGCAGGGGGTCACGGTGCAATGAATGTTGAGACCCGCTGCTCTAGAACTATGAGCAGCCCAGCTCAGTGAAGGACAATGTGGTAGAGCAATGGCATCAGAAAAGTCACATTACTGTGGGAGTCAGTACTCCACTTCTGCATATGAAAATGATCATATGGTCCTCGGCTATTATTCACTCCATTGTGCTACTAATGGCAGCAAAATATCTGTCAGTTCAAAGGAAATGATTTCAAATGCTTCCATTGTCATATGAAGAAGCAGAAAGTCCTCATCTCTAAAACATTTTTAAACTTCTTTCCACTCTCTTCTGTTACAAAGCACAGAGCAGACCTCTTGAATGCAAAGTTTTGGCAGGCATCAAACATTCTCTTTTTAAAGTATCCTTAATAAAAATTGTATTCTCAATCTTCCACGTCTTTCCTTGCTCTTCGTCATGTGCCTCCCATTATATAGCATTCCCTTACAAAAGTGAACCATTTGTTAAGTACTCTGTTTTGAAATTGGAAGACGTTAAATGTATTCTTATACTATATGTACTCTGATATTATGAGGAGATTTTATTTATTTATGCACTGAAACTCAGCCCAGAGGCAGCATCTAGTAGTCAATGAAGACTCCTTCAGTAATTACTGGGTAGGGGAGGGGGAGCCAATGTTTAGTTCCTAAGGCCCTTCATTTTGAGGGGGAAGGGCAGGAGAGCGTTGTTTACAATTTTCTGGGAATATATAAGTATTTATTACAAAAAAAATTAAACATTTGAAAAGCAGTGCAAAAAATTCACTGTCATTTTCTGGGTAAATATCACTCATCTGTTTTTCTTGTTTTTAAACTTTCAAAATTTCTCTTGTGTTCTGAAAGGGAGAGGGGTACAGTTTTTGGTTTTGAACCATTTTAGCATAAGAAGCAATTCACTAACTTTTGTTTGCTTTGAATTCTCATAATCAGCTGCACCATCCATAAGGCTGGTAATGTGTATCTGGTGGGAGTGGGATTGATGACAGGAACCGAGCGCTCAAGTCATTCCGATACTTCTGGTCCAGTTCCCCAGTCAGGAAAGAGAAGGGGTGGCTCAGTATTCTGGCTGACCATGGGTTGACCATGAGTCACCATCTCTCCTTCTGGAGTAAGGAGCAGCATCTGGGGAGTTCTGGAACTTACAAAATTCAGGTGAAAATTGGTAAAAACTGAATAATGGCTATCGGTCAAAACTGAAAACGAAGGACCTTATTAATCGCATACTTGTGCAAAAGTTTGCTATATCCTATATTTGTGTCAATTTATTTGCACAGTGACTTAGATTGGCAGTATGCACTAAGAAGAGAAAACTATACACTGGAAAATTATCCTTCCTATAATTTGTGGAGAGAGATATTTTACTTTAATGTTATGTATTTATTTAGTGGTACTACCAACATCTGGGTCTTTCAGAATATGTTACGCAGTCTGTCCATTTAGACTGTCAGACTCTTGGGGTAAGAGACTATTATTCTCCATGGTTTTATGCAAAACATCAAGGACATTTTTGATACTTAATGAATAATAAATCAAAATTTGACCCTGTTTAAACATATTGACAGAAGCTATTAATTATAACGGTATTCAAACCTTCATATCATCTCCACATGACTAGAATGGTGTATACTACTTGCCCTCAAAAAGCAAGGGGAAAACATCTGAATTGTAGCAGGTGTCTTGATACAAACACTGGACTAGGGATCCACTAGATTCAGTGATAACACATAGACAACATGAAAGCAAGTTTCCTTAACTGTTTCTTTGCACATAGAATCTTATAAATATTGGCTCCTGAATGGAGGTGAAGAGGAGGAATTATTTGCTTGTTAGCGACACAAGACTCAAGTTATAACTACTACAAGGGACAAGTAATATTTTAAAGAATACAGGTCTATACCTAGGAGAGGATATAGATTTGTGAATTTCCATTACAATGCTTTAAGCTATAACCTTTGTCTTTTTATTATGATACAATTAAAATGAGGCTGTGGAAACAAAGATGTGGCTCCTAATTTATTCATTGACATTTTTTTTACCGGTGTGTGGTAGAAAGATCTGAAAATGATTTTAAATCAGATAGTCATTTTTATCTACGATAATGCTTTCCCCTTGAATGCAGGGCTTTGGTGTATCTGCCAAAGACTAACTTTGTCCTGAGATCAGGACACATTAAAAAGTATTAATGAGAGCTCTGAAATCAAGTTAGCTGGAAATTGGAAGCATCTTGCATCTCTTTGTAATCACTTCATTTCTTTTCCCATTTACACAGAGTTGGAGGTGCCCATGATTCTTTGCCACACCTTCTGGTACAAAGCATAGGTTCATAGGTGTTGGAGTTCCAGTCCTTTTCTCTTCAAACTTCTCTTGATAGAGTCTTGACAGAGTCTTTCAAGTGTATCCTCACTCGTCCGTCTCCTTTCTTGCTGTCCTCTCCTCCTTCCTTTTGTTAGCCCACCCCTGAGCAGGTTCATCAACCAGTAGTTGATCTAGCCACCACTTGAGGGGCAGAGTGCCACACTAGGTAGGCATACTTGTAAAGCATAAACACACATCTTGCACATTGCAAAAAATACTATGCTATTTCATTTCCTTATATTTACATTTTTTAAAACTGTGCATGCTTAATGCTGATGTCTAAATGGTCCCTCATTATAGTGAATGGAGAAGGTGAGGCAGCAGAGGTCACATCTTGGGGAAGTGGATGAGGGAACTACATCTATGATACCTCTGTTCGGCAGGAGTCTCAGCTGGTATAGCTCCCTGGACATTAGTAGAGCTACACTTGTTCACACCAGCAAAACGTATTTTCGATGAGGCTGGGATAACAAAGGGTTCACTAGGTTCCATTAAGCCTATTTTTAAAATGTCTACTGAGCATTCTTAGAAGTGATTTATCAGTTGCTTACAACTTGGATGTGGATGCATTACAAACTGAGGATTATTTACATGTCATATTTCAAACTTCAAAAGTTCAGCCTTTATTGGGTTTTGTGTGAAAGTGTGTGACAACTCAGTATAGTGTGGAACATGTACTTTTTCCAGTACAAAAAAAAGACAAATAGATTTTCCTCAAACTTTCCAAATTGTTCTCCTTTTGGATGAACCCAAGCAGAGAAAATGTTAGCCCCATGGGAAATTTGGGGGGATGTTATGGACATGTAAAAATAGTTTAAAATTATTGAACCTTTTGCTATTTTAACCAAAGAAATCCCCATAAAGAATGTAGCTGTGCACACACACACACACACACACACACACTAGAAGTACCACGGATTAAAAAAAAATGTGTCATAAAAATTTCTCAGAAAAAATGTTCTCTAGCTGAGTAATGCAAATAGGTCACTAGATACCACTAAAGCAGTTGCTTTTACTTCAGTATCTGTAGTAGAATCAATGGACGATAAAGGAGCTTTCAATCCCTTCTATTACAGAAAAGCACAGCAATGATAGATTAGAGAGACTATTTTATGTTAAATATGATTTAGCCATGGAACTGTCCTCATCTGTAACATTAATTACATAGCTTCCTAAAATCTGCATTATACCTCTTGCCGTCCTATAACTTGCCTCACTTTTCCTCTCCTCCTACACAATCATGTGACCACATCACCAAGACAGAATGAGGTGGGATACCATTGCTGACGAAACATCATTTGAGACCTTCAGATGAAAGCTACCATGGAAAAGCATAGCACTCTTATTATTATTTCATTGATGTCAATGTGACCTGCAATTGTGTTACTTAAAAGAGAAAGAGAAATTACTCACTGTGCTATACCCCCATAGTTTATGATGGCAACAGACACTATCAAGGAATGTATAGCTTTCTACATCTGATATATGTTGATCCCTTTCACCCTACACTAAGCCGCAGAACTTTGGTAGAATAAGGTAGACCCATTCCCAACACAATTAGCACACAGGGAGCAAAGAGCTAACACATGCAGTAGCAGCTTTTGTTGTACTAAAAGTGTTTATTCATTATGTGAGCTTATAACACATATGAGTACACACTAACAGCAAAGGAATGACTATATTAAATGCAAAAATCTATGTTAATACAATGCAAGGCTGTACATTTTGTTAAGTTTTGAGGTTCAGCCTCTGTGTACAAACAAGTGTTAGGAAAAGTATATCCTCCTCTCCCCACTCGCCACCCCTCCATATCTAAACTAAATCAATCATCTGAATTGAATGTTCTCAAACTTTTTCCAGAAACAAGAAAAATCACCTTTTAGCTGAGATCATGCATGGAAAGCTTCAAAATTAGGCAATCTGAGAAAGCTTTTAACAGGTGAAAGCAAAGGTTATTATGTTGTTTTGCTAACTAAGGTATATAGCTTGTGGTAATGTGCTCTCATGTTTGCTACTATGGTGTGTAGTAACGTGGCTGCCCATAGATAACTTGGTGGTCAGTTGAATTCTAGTTACCAGAAACACCATGTTATGTTTCCTAGGCAACCAAGATCCTCAAAGTCTGGTGGCAATTGGCAAGTGGAAGAGTTTTCAGTTCCTTGAAGTAGGAACATCACTTGAGACAGACAGAAGTGATCAGTTTCTGGCTATCAGAAAAAAATAATGAGTGAGTGCTGAAAATTGTGTGATTCAGTAGAGTGGACTGGTTACCCTACCTCAGATATAGTAAAATTCAATTCCTTAATTCTGTTCAATTCATTTCTGTAATTTCCTGTTCAATGCAGTGCAAAATAATTCATATTTTATAAGTTTCTTATTTACAGGTTAATTTACTTTATGGTTAATTATATACAGCACGTTATTCATAAACTTCTATAACAGAATGTTGATTATTAATGAATCCTTTAAATATTTAATAAGTATTTAACATCTGCTTTTAGGTAAAAGTATATGTATTTTAAGATCTGCATGAACAACAGAGCTCCAAATCTTGCAAACTATATTCAGTCTTTGCAGTGGAATTTTGCCTGAGTAGTCAATGGCGAGTTTAGCTGAGTGAGGACTAAAAAATTTAGCTTCAAATTAATTTAGGTTGTGGTCTTGCTGTTATTCCATGAAGATCTCCAATTCAAGAGGATGGGAATGGTGGGTGCATATCAATGACTTATTTAATCCTTTGTCCAAAGGCGGGTGGGTGGGCAGAATTTGGTTTAAGAGATTTAATAAAATATGCTATTGCTTCTGGCATTGACCTGTTAATTCATTTATCAGCACTGGCTTTTCTTATGTCTGGTAGGAGAAAAAAGTGACTGGCCAAATTTTGCTGGCAGAAATCAGCCTCTGTGCTTGCCTTGGGCAGTTCTTCACCATCCATCTCATTTACTACTACAGCCACAATGTTCATTTTCTCTGCAGCCATATGGACAAAACATATATCAAGAGTTTCAGTCACTGGAGTGGAGAAGGTTCAACAGAACCCAAGATCAATGAGAAAGCTTGAAGCCTAGAACAAAAACGAGATGTTGCCATTGTTACCCTGTAGTCTTGCACCATCCCAATAAAGTTAAGCTGCAAGTTCTGCTTGCTCAAACTGGGTCTTGGTGGATAATTGAGGTGGCATGACTTCAGACAGATTGCTGGAGGGCTAACGACATCCTATTTGGCTGGGAAAGTGGATGAGTTCCTGGCATCTTTTAATAATGCTGCCTCATAAAGTGTAGAAAGGGAAATTCTGGAGAAAATATGAAGCCACATAGCTAGGATGAACCTAATATAGCCTGTTGTTATAATATACAGAGGAGTATCCAAAGTACTGCAGTAGGATGACTGTTGTAGACATGGGCACAACATAGCAACAGCAGAGAAGCAAAGTACCAGAAGATATATACAGGTATGAAGGCATGGCAGCTTTTTATGCTGATGCTGAATAAGAATGAGCTATATCCTTTATCCATTCCCAACAGAACAGACAGATGTAAAGTTAGTCTACATACTCCACTCCCATCCCCTTTCCTGGGATCTGATTTTAGTAGAAATACAAAAACCAATAACTGTGGCCTAAACTTCTTCCCAAGTTTGTCTGTTCTTTCGGATTTGCCTCCAGATTCTCTGTTAAGACCAACTGGGTCTATCTGCCAACGTGACTCAGCATAAATTTTAGTACAGGATTTCATAACCCAAATGACTCAGACTCACTTTCTATATGGATTCCTAGCATTTTCCACCCTCTCACAGAAGCAGACTTCTTGTCTGCCCTGTACTGAGGCCGGGATGGAGCTGCAGAGCCACAGAAATCTTCTCAGAGATATCCCTCTTCTCTCTCTCTCTCTCTCTTTCTGCTGAGATGAGGGAAGGATGGCTCAGAACACTGGACATAGGTTCCCTTTCTCTCTCTCCTAAAGGTAAGGACATGGAAGTACCCAGTGGTTGCTCTTCTCTCTTGTCCCCACAGGAGGTGGGTGCCTCAAGTTGCCAAGTTTAGAGCTACAAGGGAGAAGAATTTCTCTTCTCCCACATCACCAAGTAGGCCAAGAAAGGCGTCATCATCTTCCCCTCCCCGACATGGAATAAGGAGAACTGCCCAACCCTAGGCCTCTCTGCCCCCTGGACTATGAGATATCCCTTGGAGAATCTCAGCCTATGTGAAAAACATTCCAAGATGTGTATTTCACAATTGTGACACATAAGAGGAAATGTCATTTCTTTTCAGAGGAATGATTGCTATCTTACATTCCAAAAAATATCATTTACTTTAAGTAAATGAGAGTAATACCAAGAAACATTTCAGTTAAAAACTTAAGAATTAAAACTCTGGAAATTTATTGTTCAGATAAATTACATAAATATTAAAATACCTTCACACTTTATCATCTATTAAATAAATGTAGATTACTACCACTTCCTACTTTTTAAAAACACTGACTGTAAATTACATTGCAACACTCTCCAGACAGGGTGAATTCCTTCTTTTGTTCATGGTAAAGAGATACTATATTATGCTTGGTGATGAAGGAGATACTATGAGACCTACACACACACAAACATACTATGTGTAGAATTGAATGGATAGATATAAACTAGCTGGAAAGTGAGGTCTCCAACTTGCATTAGAAAGTATAGCGAAGGTATAGTGGGGTTTCCAGTCCTTATAGGGAGCACCAATAAGGAAGGTTCAGTTCTGCCTTGCAGTAGAACGAAATGAATAGTTACAATTCCCAGGGAGAGGAGGAGAAATCTTAGACTATCCCCAAATCATAAACAATGACATTAGCATCATGCAGCAAAACTACACACTGAGATAAAGAAAACCAAGGCTGCATCCCTTTGCAACACATCTATGCTAAGTAAAGGATCTGTTGCAAGGACAAGGATTTCATTTAATGGTTGGTTGCTTTTCTGTCCTGTCAGTGACACACTGCATCCCAACAGCAGTAAAGTTTCTGTAGCAACAACATCAGTATGTACCCACACAGAGAAAACCATGTTTGTACCAGAGTATTCTGGGATTCCTGAAAACCCTATCCCAACTTGCCCAGTTAGTATGAACACATGTGGGTAAATTTCTAGATGTTTATCCCCACCTAATAAAATATTCTGGGTTCTGAAGGCCTTCGGGGAAGTTTTCTGTAAGTATTCCTCCATTCCTCACAACCATTTAATATGTATTGCTATTGTTAGCATGAACATGGAGCTGCACTACACCATAAATGAGTACTGCTTTCTCATTATATTGGCAATTCATTTCCTAACAAAAAGGATGGCATGAGAAGTTCATGGGCACTGGAAGTAGGAAATGGTGGATGATAGAATTCTTGAGTAGGCCTAAGGGTCTTCACATTGCAATGATAGGGTGCAGTAAATAGGACACCGCTTAGTACACTGCATAGAAGGACGTTAGTGTACACTTTATCCACTTTTTGAACCTGGCCCACTGTTTTTAGACCATACCACCAATCTACTCACTGTTGACATTATATAGTTCTGTAATCTGTGGTAAGTGAAAACCTTCCCACATCTTGTTCAGTCCCTGTCCAGGGTATGACCCAGCATTACAACAGGAGTTCACGTGGAGAAAAACTCCATTCACCACCAACAAGAGAATAATGTTTTGTGGAGGCTGACTACAAATGGAATACTCCTCACTGGAATACCTTTGATGTTGCCAGCTCTGTGGGCTAGGCCAATGTTCTACAGATGTCTGCAGCAATCTTCATCCTGTGGATGTGTAAAACTACCACTAGAAATATCCTTGGTGTTATAAAAGAGTTTTAGCACAAGTGGGCTTCTTCAGCTGTGGTGGAGCTATAAATAGAACTCTCCCACTCTTGCCCCATCCCAGCAGCACAGGCTTATACCAAATGGCAATGCTACTACTCCATTGTGATGCTGGAAGGCCATAGAAGTCTGTTTCTATCTCATTATCACATTAAATGGTTGGTCAAAGTACATAATGAACAGGTTTTGGGGAATTCAAGTTTGTATGAGAGGGGATAAAAATGGGAAATCTCCCAGGCATCATACAAATTGGACCTCTATTTCTAAAACAATTACTGAACAACCCTGCTTATCCTTTGCTTCCTTTACTAATGCAACCGTACGGAGACTATGCCAGACAGACACTTCTCATCTTCATCTACCATCTCAGCAAGAGTCAAAATGATTGAATATGCCTTTGGAAGGTTGAAGGCAAGGTCAACCAAGGGAACAGACAAAGTAATGGAAGACTCTAAGCAGACACTGCAGTGGTGAATATTTCCTCTTTACTTAAGAGTGCCTATCAGGCTGAGGCTGCCCTGATGCATTCTAAGCTGTTTTACTGTGATGATCAGAGCTGCCACCCTAGCATAGTCAAACAGTCATGTCAGTTTTAATGGGACCTGGGTGGGATGCTTTCCCGCATAATCTGTTTGCAAAGTTGAAGGAGAAAGATTGATGCAATGACAGCAGGAGAATGGAGAAAGATTAAATCTAAGATTAAATTTTATCTGTGTTCAATATCTGCTCTTATCCTGCTCACCAACAGCAATGTGCCTGTTACACTATTAGCTTTTTATTGCTTGGTTTAGTGGTGGTACTTGTAGAATGTAGTACAATTACTTGGCTTTGGATTTGTTTTATTTTATTTCTTTTATTTTAAACTTTGTTGAAGTTCAGGTGCCATATGGGAAGGCCCAATGGGAGTAGAATCTTTGGGTATTTCTCCTCTGACTGGGCTACTTCTGCTATCTCAGTCAAAATGGTGGGACCCTTTTCTTTAAACTCCCAGGCTTTAAGTAAACACATCAGTCCATACAAGCACATGCAGTAAAACTAAAAACAGATACATTACAAAGAGAAAACAACACATTATTGAAGGGCTCCTACTCTCCTGATATATCTTGACTTCTTCCCCCTTGCCACAATGTCCTCTGCCTGCAGTTCATCCTGCTCCACAATATTATCTTCCTCATGGTCATCAAGTCACCCCAACTACCTCCTAGCAAATGTCAATACAATGGGCCAACTTCTCTTGGTGGCTTGTGCTCCAGGACAGAGCTCAGCTACTTAATAGAAGGGGTGGGTGGGTGATTCAAAAGGCTCCAGGACATGATTAATGTGTTGGGCCTCATTGTACTGGATCTTCACCTCTGATTTTTTTTTTCTCCCAGCACTGTGTTCACTGTTAAATCCTGCAGGCCTTTACAACATCCTGAGGTGGATCAAGCTATTTCGACCTTGACTCCCCAATTCATAGACAGGGCCTTCAGTCTCCTCAGGAGAGCGCACAGTGTAGCTCACAAAAAGTACTCTGCACTCTCCTGGCAATGAGTGCTGATGAGCAGGTGCAAGCTACTGTTGCCTGTAGTAAATCCTCGTGAGGAACTTGTTACCAGAGGCAGAATTCCCTTATGAGAGACGATACAGAGCACTGGCTGAAAAATGTGCAACACTGATTTACAAGATGGAGTTACAGGAAAGTTCAGCTAAACTAGTACAGCTACAATTTTTCCTTCCATACTTCAGAGAACCCATTATGGGTCTGTATGCCAGTTCAGCTGGATCTCAGTGAAATACTATGTTCCAATTAATCACTGAAACCAGAGCTCGTAAAATGACTGAGATAGCTTCTGTGCATGGACATGAAGGAGCGTAGAGGTGTTACAGACAAAAACCATTTTGACTAATTATTTTTCAACAATGGAGCCTTACACACTCTACAACAATTTCCTCTGTCTTTCCTAGTTTGGATTACTGATGCTTCTGCTACATCCATTGCTTTGGGACTTTAACCTGACCTTGTAATCAGGTCTGAGTGGTTGTAGTACTTCAAAGATTACTTAAGCAATTCTGTAATTTGTTAAAGAATGAAAACAATCTTATTACTGAGAACAGAAGATCAGAACATATTTCAGCTGCGTAATTCTACTGTAGCTCTACTGAAAGGGGTACTATTTAATGCCTAATGGGATTTCTTATTTTATTTTATGCTACATAGATGCTTGTGTAATAGGACCTGAATTGAGCCATGGAGCTGGCATCAAATAGTAACCAAAAGTCTTTCCTATCAACTTGTTCTGGACTCAGACTCTTTCCCTAGAAGTAGGACAATCTCTAGCTGCTTGTAGTTTCCAGAGCTAGCCAGTCTGCCTTGTCAAAAAGCCTTGCGCTACGTGCTGAGGCACTTACATGGAGGTGATTGTTCTTAACAATTCGAGAAAATTATATAAAGAAACTTTTTTTGTTGTTTTAATTGATCTTTTGGTGGTAATGAGCCAAATTCTCTGCTTGTGTAACTCTGCTAATGTAAATGGAGTTACAAGAGCCGAGAATTTGGGTGAGTTTTAAAATGGTGAACTTCTATAGTAATTTGCTTCATTTTTTTCTTTATCAGATCAGCAAACCAATCTGTTTCAAACAAAGACATAACTGGCACTAGTTCTGGAAGCACTCATACCTAGTGCACTTTACTGGTGGCAAAAACAGAGTCTTATGTATATAGGTAAAAAGGCAACACAGGGAAGATATGTACCATTTTCACAGGTTGTGGCTGAACTTGTTTAAACATAAGCATAGCCATATTTTCATTCCCCTGAGGATCACTCCACGTTTTGGTTTCTTTGCTTTTTGATGTGCCCTACGTCTTTGCCTTCTTTCAAAAAGCTGAATTGTTAGTTGTTTTCTTAACAGCAGTTGTGCTCCTAAGAAGAACCTGGAAATCCTTCATTGAATAAAAGGTCATTATGTAATAGATAACAATGTTAAAGGAAAAAAACCTACATCAACTGGTGGTATAATCCCCAAGGGAAAGCAGACTTTAGTTGAACAATCAGAAAACTGGCTTGCTTTATGGTATTTACACTGCTGCTTGCTAATGGAACACCATAAAAGAAGCAAAAGGGCTCTTACACCATTGAGTGTGTTATCATGGGAGTCTTCTGAGTGTGCCTTTTTCATTTGCGGCAGTCAGGTTAATGAGCTCACCAGCCCACTTGATGTTGAGGACTTTGTAACAAAGCAATCTCTCATTAAATGCTGCCTGGCATCACTCTCTTGAAGCAAAGGGACATTCAAATTATTGAATGCCTTTGTATTCTTCATTCCTACCAGGCTATGGAGTCCAGCAGTGGCATCAGTCCCACACACTTACTGGCAGGCATCCAGTCATACGCCTGCCCTCTTCAAACTGCATGGGCATTTGCCAATCTAAGCAGCACTGGTAGGCAAACAAGCATGGCACACGACTGCTTTGGCTGATAGCCAAACGTGCAGCTGAACAATCTAACTTGTTTCTCCTGTACAGGGAAACACATTCATCCCTATTCTCTCCTATTCAGCTGATTTACATGTAAAAGTTTTGTTATGATACAAAGAAATGTGCATTTATCTACATTCTCTTTCTGCTTTAACACCTTTTAGTCTCAGTAGTGCAGGTCACAAATTCATCTGTGACTTTATTTAAATACCTACTGGCTGACAGTTTCTTCAATGAAATGACCCCAGAGTGTTATCAGCTAGCTAGCAGGTGCGTCTCTTTATTCAGAATCTTGCAAGCAACAGTGCATCCTGGGTAAAGAGCAATCTATGTATGATCCAGCTTTCCTCTACATTACTCATGAGATTTAACGGATCACTGTCATGAAAGAGCTTACAAAGGTGTGTGGTTTTGTTTTGTTTTGTTTAAAGTTAGCTTTCCAGTGGGCATTGTATTTTGAGACAGTGACCAAAAAATAATAATAAGGTCACACAAGTGTAAATATTTTTTTAATGCTTTCTCCCATTAAGAAAAAAAAAGTCTTAACCTTTAGACAATCGATTGTTTTTAATTTGGAGCTATTGAATAAGCACTTTTTTAAACAGTGGAAATATATGCAAGAGAGCTATTCAGTATCAAATAGTATTTTTGTCACTTTGCTGACACTAATAGAGAAAGCAGTTATTAGAAATACAGAAAGAAGCATCATGTTTGCTGATAACATACATGATGTGTTCCTAGTCAGTCAATTTATAATGTTGAAGGATTTTAATGACCAGTTGTTAGTCATATGGGAACAATCTGGGCTGAGTTTTTTAAACAAAGATTAAATAAAGTCAATGAGCAGATATAGCTGATTCAGGGAGAAGTAATCCTCCCATGCCTCTGAATATTGGCATGCAATATTAGAATGCAATTCATCAGATCATATGGATTCTCAGGCCCACAACCTTTCTTCCTCTATTGAGAATGAAGGCAGCAAACCTACAGTGATTCCTGAAGCAATTCCAGGAGATAGAGGGAAGCAGCTCTTTGTGGCATTCCCTCCCACTAAGCCCAGGAAATGGTAAGTACATGCTAATCTTGTCAGCATTCATTTACTAATGTGCTCATCAATACCATTTGGGGCAGCTCCTCATCACTGAAAGGAGGCTCCAGGATGAGGAGAGCTGGGAACCAGTGTTTAGGCACAGGCTTTCCACAGTTTTTTTTTTGTGGGGGGGCAGGGAAGGGGGAGGAGAAGGGGGTTGGATACTGAACTCCCAACTGCCTGCATGAGTGTATGTCTGGCTGGCAGTGGTTGAGGTAGTGGGGGTCGTAGGGGGAACCATATTCCCTGAGCCACCCCTGGAAGAATTAAAAAAAACTGAGGTTTCGTCCCCTACATGAGAGTAGCACATATAGAGGATGACGGGGAATTGAATCCTAACATGAAGTCAAATTTAATTTTGCCTGATTAGGGGAAGAGCACATGTTGTAGGACAGGACTCTCCGAGCTTGATCCTGCTTCCACTGAAATCAATGGGCCAAGCTCCCATTTATTACAATGGGAGTTGGATTGGGCACTTGATTTGCAGATTCGAATACTCCACTCATATTTGCAGCATGAGATTTTTAAAAGATCACAGATTGCAGAGTCAAGATTGTTGCCCCCCAGAGGGCTTCGGTTTAAGATCAGGCAAAAATAATAAAAGCAAAATGCCTCTCTCTAAAATATTCAGTATGCGCCAGTTGTATCGTCTATGCGAAGAGGCTGTGCTAGCCTGGAGAACAGAGGGAGCTCCTGCTCATGGCTACGATTTCATGTTGTTTTATCTGCTGTGGCAACAGGATTTTTAAAAAATATTATTATAAAGTTAATTTGACTTATTAAAGAAAACCCAGTACACTTTTTTAATGTTTGTTATTAGAATGCTGGTGTAGGCTAAAAGGAAATAGCATAACATGAACAATTACATAATTTAACAGCATCGCATGTAACTGTATAGCAAAATGCTTTAAAGTGATGTCAAAATTATAAGAAAGAGACCTTTCACCTCTGTGATACAGGATGATTATTAAGAAATAGAGTTTGCAACAAAATTCACTCATAAAAAGATAAGCTAGTTTAAAATTCTCTAAGTTACTTCTACCGTAATAATTTTCTAATAGTTCTTCCGATGCATTGGGAGAAATTTTGCCTCTGGATGAGTGAAGTGAATGGGAATTTTGCCCAGTGTCTGGTTTACTTGTTTCCCTGCAATAAATCAGATATGGCAGTTTATAAAGTTCAATTACTTGCTTATTTGAGGTTCATGTTTGTGGTGCCTAGTAATGACGGTTTTATTTTAGGTTATTCCACCCCTCCACAGAGTCCATGGAGGTAAGCAGGGTTTGCCCCTAGCAGTCTGATAATGAGTATTGCCTATCTAAAAAGGATAAAACAAAACAATCGCAGCTCGTGGTTCGATCACTTAGGCTGGATTTTATGTCCATGTTCGCTAAAGTATTCATATAGGATCAATTTCTGTACAGAGAATATCTTCTAGGGCAACACACACCAATATAGTTCAGCCATATTTTGCGACTCACTCATAGTTTCTACATTTTAATGGGGATACACATTTTGAGGCCAAGAGGAACATCTCGTCTGCCCTCCTACACAGAATTTCACCCATAATGTAAATTGCAATATGGTCTGAGTAGCTGGAAAAGAGAAAACCTGCAGTTTTCATTCCTCTCTGCCCCTTCGGAAATTTTATATTTATTTATTTTTAATGACATACACTTTTTTAAAACCACGTACCTTGATCCTAATGGGTGCGAAGCAGCCACAACTCCAACTGAAATCAATGGAAGTTGTGGCTGTTGGGCTGCCCAGTCAGCATCATTCAGGATCAGGCCAAAAAGCAGGGTTGTATTGGTAAGAAACCTCAAAAGATGGCTAGGGTCTTTGTAATATATGAAAGCTTCTCTCTTTTACACCACTGGCTTGTTTTTGCATTGAGAATGTAGCACACTGTAGGCTACGTATACCAATGTACAAAGACACAGCCAGCTTTGATTTTTGGATCTGTTGAGTACACTTGCGTGAATCCAGACCCCTTGCTCTTATTTATGTTCATGAGTTTTTTGCTTTCTGTGAGAGCTCTCATAATCTCAAAAGGTATGAAAATTTGCCAAGTGTCCATTTACTCTGCAGATTCTTAAATGGTCTCTTTTCTAATAAATATCCATACTGAAATCTGAGTATAGAAAATTATTCAGAAGCAAGAGGTCATCTACTAATCATATGGATCATTTTTTTTTATCTTGGGCAATTAAGCAATAGAGAGGCAAAACTGGAATCAAAGAAAAACAAAAAGCATGCTTATTAACAACCCCTTTGTTTGCTTTTCTAATTACTTCCCTCAAACACTTGTCTCTGTTATTACAACCAAACAGATCATTCCTGCAGCCCTTACTTGCGTGAATACTGCTTGCTCAGTTCATGCAAGTACTCCAAAGTAGGGATGCTCACTTGCGCAATTAGTACTTATGCATGCAATGGCATGCAGAACCGGGTCCACAATGAATGATCAAGCACACTGTGTAAGCATGAAGGCAGGGCCGGCATGACTACTATGGCAATGCCACTCTTTCCTTCTACCTTTACTGATTTTTTCTAAATCACATTTTAACTTTTGGATAGATTCTGAAAGGTGATTTAACTTCAGATCATAATCTATAGCTACCGCATATACTATCTACTTCTTTAGTCAAAGTTATACCCTAAATAGCTAACATGCAAAATTTGCAGCATGATATCAGTTGGCCAAAAATCCCAACCAGCCTTGTACGCTTGTGATTAGAAGATTGGTTGGCTAAATTCTCTGCAAGCAGCCTTCAGTTTTTTTATCTAGCTATTTATAGAAAACTGCAGAAACAGCTGAGCTGACTGAAGTGATGTCACATTTGCTGATAAAATGGTTTATTCCATAGCATGCTCAGAGGCTGCATGAGTCCGCTTAAACCTCGGTATTCAGCCCTAAGCAGTGAGAAGGTGTAAACATGTGCATTTTTCAGCTCCATTGATCAATATTGCATTGATGACTCTTGGGTGACCTTTAACCCCAAAGGAATACCAATAGCACAGCACTGCATCTTGTAGTCTGCAAGGACTGCGTAGCACAAGCTACAACATTTACAATCGATCAAAAGTCATCTTTGTGAATAAAGCTTAAGATTTCAAGCAATGGCAAACAATTCCTAAAAGGTCAGGGCTGGGTTTTTATTTGCTTGACCTCTGCTTTCAACTGGTAGCACAAGTTCCTTAGAACCATTAAAAATAGTAAGAAAATTTAAGATTTTTTTCCCCATGTATTTTTAGTAAGCCTTTGGGCATTTTCACTGTCCCTAAAAGAATATGGTTGCATGGCAACCTCCATAGTTGCTATGGAGACTCCATGTGTAAGCAGCTGCTGCAATCAGCATTAACTCCAGGCTCGCAGGTTTGTCATTCCAATACATAGGGAGGGGGAGACAAATAGAACAGCACATTGTCGTAAAGGGGAAGTCACCTAGATAATGTCACTCACAAACATATGTTCCACAATTATTCTTTCCACTGTTTTATTGCGGCAATTATAGCTAAACTAAGATTACAAAATTATATGGTTTTAATTTGCCTCTATCGACTATGTTTCACGTTCATTAAAATTAAGTCTAAACCCATTTATGTAGCAAACTGTTGGCTTTTGAGAGGGTTGGGGATTTTGGATCACCCATTTATTCCAAGAACTGGGTAAAAATAATTATACCAGTAGGATTCTTCACATGACAAAAGATTTGGGCAAAACAGAAATTAACCTGCCATATAAAATGCAGTCTCCTCGCTGTATTCCCAGCTTTCTTCTATACTGAATTACATACCCAAACTGCATCAGATAATTCTGACCCGAGCCCCAAAAGAACAAGCTATCTTATAATTCCATCCTTAACTTACCCCATCATGCCTTAATACTGCGGCATATATGGTGCATATTTGTGTGATCACTTTGTCTTTGAAGACCCCTGCAATAAACAGGCACAATGGGGCTGACTTCAAAATGAGTTAACGCAGCATTAACTCTGAATTTCCTTGCATCTGCAGGCTTAAAATCAATCCCTTAACATTATTTGAATGTATTTCTTTGAGATTTCATTACCTTTGTTTCAAGGTGTTGGTTTTCTCTGTTTGTCTGTTTTTTCCCCCACATTTGTCTGTCACAGTATTAAAAATAAAAGGGAAAAAATCTCATGGAAGCATATGCCAGTTGATGCAACACTACTTAGCAGCTATCTTGGAAATACTGTGGTTAGTCATTTAAGAGCACAGACATGTATTTAACCTATTTTAAATGTATGCATTCACCCAGCTATGTTGGTTCTGTCATGTAAACATGAATGTCTGCAATATTTAAAATTTAATCCATAGAACAGCGCTGGTTACTTCAGAAAGGTTATTCCTCCATTCTATAAAATAACAGTTTTATAAACACACATTTACAGCACAGACCAATGCAGCTCTATCTTATGATTTACATACCTTTAGAAACAGTCCATTTTTGACTTTGATGAAGCTTACTTAATCATATCTGTCCATAGTGTAAAGATAATGTATTAATATTGATTTGCATAATTAAAAATTACATAAACAATAACCAATTTTCATAAATCCTATCAAGGTGCTTATTAATACCTACATTAAAAATTCAGCCATTTTAGGTTTCTTTTCAATTAAAAGATACCTAAACAGGATAGCCTAATACACGTTACCTAATGATTCTTTGATAATAATATATAATTGTAGCTGAAATCTCATTTTCATATTTCACTCTCAGGGCTGAACATATATCTGTCGAAAGACTTGCAAAATAAAAATGTGCTCCTTGGGAGAGATCTAGCATGCCACCATTTAGACAGGAGCTTATTTCTATGGTCAAGTTACAGTCTATAAATCCTCCCAAATAAGGTTTTATACAGAAAATACAGATAGACCTTTAACTACAGTAATGCTAGCAGGTGCTGCTATGTTATACAAATCCAGATAGCACATAGTGACCTATTTTCGAAACCAGGCCAAGAAAAATGACATCAAGAAATTGAATTCTTTGCCCTTGCTTTAATAGTGTCTTGTCATGCAATCTTCAAATCAGGAAGGGTGATCATCACAAAACAAATCCCTAACCTGGTGTTCAACATGAACATTCTATGCTGTTCCGAATGCTAATGCCCAAGGCCCATCATCCTGTTTATGATTACTAGCTGATGGCAGAAGATAGAGAGAACTCAGACCTAAATAAGTCCATATCATTTACAAACATTTAAAATGTTTTCATTTCACCAAATACACCTTTTAAAACTGTATATTTTGGCATATTTTGTCGGGTTTTTGAAAACATACAGTAACTGGAACAATCAAATGTTTTCCAAGCATATATGGTTAATATACAGAGCTATTTAAAATGAGTTAGAATAAACTCTGTTTAACCCTTTGATACCAAGAGTCAGGTCTTCTCACAGCATAGCCCTTTTGCAGCAGGAAGATGTACTCGGATAAGAAGCGCTAACCTCCAGAAAGTTGTGTCTGATATAATTAGCATGACTGCTGCTTCGATTTACTCATGGTTGTTAATGGTAACTAAACAAATTGAGATAACTCACAAGTTCCTGGTTTTCTCTTACTGCATTTTACTTTGTTACTTGTTTAGGACCAAATCCTGCTGCTGTTACTCAGGTGAGTAGTTTCATTTCAGTGGGATTATTCAGATGAGTTATGGTCCACAGGATCAGGCTTTGGCACTGACAGTGAAGGCAATGGAGCAATATTTGGGGATATACAGAGGCCTGTAATTGGGGTAGGCGAAGTATTTGTAATGAAATAAAAAACTATTCAAAATTCAAAGGATTTAATTATGAAATTGAAAATGGACCTATTTTAGTGGAAATTTTTCCAAAGGCAAACACGTTTCAAGCAGAAATTGGCCAACATTTTTCCAGTGAAAATAGATTATAGATTATTATTTATAGATTATTGATAAAATTGTTTTATAGATCAAATTGTTTTTGCAGTAAAAACATTCACAATTAACATTTTTGCATAACTGATGTAAAAATATCACATTTCGTTGAACATGCAAGTGAGGCAGAATTTGAACAGGCATGAAACTGCAGGAACTAAATACAGTGAGATTTTTCAAGTGAAATTACACAAAACTAAATTGTGAATTTTGTACAGCTCTGCTTCCCACTCTTTTTAATTATTTTGCCAAATACAGTGAAGCAAATCTCATTTTAAATGGCTATTCTGCTTATTGTGATTAGAACAGAAGGTTCATTTTCAAATGTACCTGGACTAGCAACAAATTGCCATTTTCACTACAGTTGGTTCAAAATATTTCTCCAGGTGCAGCTAAACTTTTGATCACTGTAAATTGAACCAAACATTTGCATATGGCTTCCAAAGTCACTGAGCAGATTTTTGGAAGTGATGAGTTTCTACACCTTTTATTATTTCAGTGGGGAAGTTAAGTCTCTTAGGTATATAACTTTGGCTACTTGTGTTTGAACATTCTGGCTTTGGTGCTTGTCTTAACATACTACCTACTTGCCCAATGGCAAACTGTATTTTTGGAACATATTATCCGTTTATCTGAAGGAAACGTTCAGATTCTTGCAAATTTGAAATTATAAGAAAAAAAAAGGAAAAGAAAAGAAAAAGAAAGATTCATTCACCTACAAATGTGTCAGAACCACATACAAGTAAAGTGTGTGGAATATTTTACATCTGAAGGCAAAGAATTCTGGGGTTGTGGTCCATGGAAGCAACTTTTTATATGGATGGGATTTATCCTTATTTTGCCCCAGGCACACCATTTGTATCTAGGGATTTGCTGGGAGACAAATCATTTGAATGTCACAAATAGAACTCGCATTCCATTCCATCACCAAATTTACATGTTAGTCCTATGAAAACCTTCCTGCCAACACAAGAGAGATGAGAGAAGGGATAGAGCTAGGAGAAAATCTGTGGATGTTTCCCTGTGTTCATGTTCTTTCTGTTCTCTAAAACAAAGTGTATTAAAATATTCTTGCAAAAGACAATTGTCACACATGCACAAATCTATACACTACCATCATCTCCAACTGATGTCAATGGGAGCTATGCACATGGAGTGAGGTCAGTATATAGCCCTTACCCGGGGTTTGAATTTTAGTGCATATCTTATCCTCTTTTCACAATCCTTTCATCCCAAAATCCCACAAGAACCTTAAAAAGAAAACCAGAAAACTAGGCAGGGCCTAGCCATGCACCCCTCTTACCTAAAAAAACCTCCCCTGGCTTAATATGTAAGGAGGGCAGGATTAGGCTCATATTTACCATCCTATCAATCCCATAGACATAGGCTTCGCATATGGGAGAACTGGTAGATTAATAGAACATAACTAAGAGCTTTAAAAGTTCCAGGACTGGCTCTCATTCACATTCCCCTTATATACAGAAAGAAACAAATAATAATTCAATATTTACCCCTTAGTACCTTTGTCGGGTCAAAGTCAGAACCTTAATCCTTTGTTTCTTTAAAACCTCCATAACTGAAATTTTAGATAAACAATAAACAATAAATAATAATTATCATCATTTGGGATATTTTAGTCCTCTAGAAAATTGTAGTTGAAGTTTGCAACTCAGTTTATTACAAGTCATTAACTGTATGTACAATGTTGAAAGACAGAGACATTTCAATTGTGGTGGTTGTAAAAAGGGTATTAAAGGCCCTGTTTAAGCAACAGATAGGGCAAATTGATCTCCTTTTTTTAAAATCAGTTGCAAAAGATGGACAGCACATTTATCCAACCCCATTGTTATTTTCATAATTGTCAACCCTGTTTGAAAACCATCCTGTAGTATATGTTGCACACTACTAACAAAGCTTTCATTTAAGCTACCTGATATAGTCAGATAGATAGCCAAACAGAGGGAAAAGTTGTTCTCCATGGTAATATGCAATTGACTTGGTAAACACAGGATCACACACACATCACCCCCTCTTATTGTAATAGGATGGCTTAAGATATGCACTTTTCTCTCCAGTATAGAAGACAGATAGAGAGACAAAAATAGGTATCTGGATGAAGTCCTTTTTCAGGCTAAATTCCCATTAAAATCAACAGTGTGTCAAAGAATGAGTATGGATGGCAGGATCTGGACCCTAGTGACCAGCCGAAAGACACAGAAAAATAGGATGTACAATACAAGTGCATATCTCCAGAAGTACTGAATCTGGCCTTTAGAATATTGTGTGAACTGCAGTTACCTATGAAACTACTTAGAAGATCGCAGTGCTATATCTGAAGGGAAAGTCTGCAGTAGTTTCGCAAATATGTT
Organism: Dermatemys mawii; assembly: GCA_007922305.1. Taxonomy (NCBI): domain Eukaryota; kingdom Metazoa; phylum Chordata; order Testudines; family Dermatemydidae; genus Dermatemys; species Dermatemys mawii. The sequence goes on from ML677334.1 coordinate 69,410,815, forward strand.
ACCCAAGGGCTGGAAAAAAAACATCAACAACCTCAAAACCCTTTCTTTCACAGAGATACAGTAGTATTGAAAAAATAAATATTCAATTATTTTTTGTCCTTTTCCATATATAAGTTTAATGTGTGTGTAAATCTCTTTTTCCTAATGAGACTATCCATCTATTTGGGAGGCGAGAGCTCATAAATGTTATGGGACTCATACTAAATAAATTAATACAAGCTGGTTTCTCCAATATTATTTTGGTCTAATCTGACAATACTGTATTGGTATTATCACAGGAACCTACTACAACACAATATTTTTATCACCTGTCCATTATATTTCAGGAAAATATTTTGAGAGACATGACAATTCCCTGAACAAGTCTTAGGTAGAAAATATCTGAATGTTGCTTTGTGTTGTAAAAATCATAGGTAGAAAAAAAGATAATAAAAATGCACCCTCTGTTTGCTAGAAGAAATAGAGGTGATATTCTCACTTTCTGAAGGCTGAATTCATATTTTCTGCATTTAGAGAATCACAAATGAAAATCACAAGACTTTGCTCTCCAGTTTTAAACTTATGAATCTCAGTGTGTGTGTGTGTGTTTGTGAATAGATATATAAAACAGGGGAAATGTTCTTGTCTTGAGAGGTCTATTTGTATTCTTTCTGAGGATCACAGCTGGTAAATAAGAGAAACAGGAATATATAAAATAGTTACAACATCTGCTCGTAAACAAATTATTTTTAAAATGTAATTTCTATTGGAAATATTATCTTCATTATAGAAAGAGAACTATGTCACTCACTGAGGCTTATAATTCAATTAATAGTTTGATTTTTACTACGAATGGGGCAGGGAAGGTGGTCATTTTACCTAGATGTATTATACAAATTGTGCAGCTTGCTTTAAAGTGTCCACTAGATTCTATCCTGTGCCTACTATCATTGTTAACAGATAAAAGCAAAGCAAAACAAAACAAAAACTTATGCTCTCTCTCTCTCATGTGATTAAGAACTGCAATATGTAAAATCTTTCTTTCTTTCTCTTTCAGGTTGTCTCCTTAGTATTCTTTCCAGTTTTCAGAGACAGGTTTTATTTTTGTTTTGTTTTTTTTTATTTGTTTGTGTTTTATTTTGTATTTTTTTAAATTTACTTTTCATTATCAAAGTGGCTTTGGAAGGAGGACAGAGAAAAATATTAGATATTGTGGGTACTCCAACATTGTTCAAAACTAAAAACAACAAACTAAAACAGAGAACTGTAACAGTAACAATAGTTAGGACACAATATAAAAATGTTTTTTTAATGTGAATCCTATGGGATGCCACCTATTCATTAATTTGGGAATATTGAATATACTTCCACACTGACATGTACTAAAAGAGGGTACTACACATTAAAAGAAAGTTGAAAGTTCCAGTTTGGGGCTGAAGGTTACTGCTATGGTGCCTCTGCTATGATACTCTTTTAAACAGTATTAGTAAACATATAACACAAGGATTACCTCACGCAAGCACATTTCTTCCTTACAGACATTGAAAAGTACTTATAATTAACCAATTAGTGACAAATAATATTATATCCAAATGAGGTACAGAAAAACTAAGAGCCAGATTTTTAAAGCTTTTTAGGCACCTAAGAACACAGATAGGTGTGTTTTGAAAATCCCAGTAGGCACTTAGGTACCCATCTCTATCTTCACATCCCTAAAAACCTTAGTAAGTTTCAACTGTACCCATTTTGCAGATGGGTGAACTATGGCTTAGAGTGATTTTTTTCCTTAATTCACACAATAAGCCATTGGGATAGAGCTAGGAATATACTCTAGAGCCCTGACTCCTAGTTGTGTGCTCTAGATATCAGACAACATTGCCACTTTTTGAAAGACACAATATCCAAAGGCAGACAAATGGCTGCTGCATATTTCATTAGACAGCATTTTCCCCACCAATATCCAGATATAGTTTCTTCCAGGCTGTGTTGAAGAATAGGTACTTGCCAGTTATAACTCTAAAGATATGCCAAGCTTTTCTGGCCCTTTTAATAACATGTATTCATGTTATTGTCATTGTTGCCCCTTTGAATTTCACAAATGAAATCTGTAGCCCTAATGACCATAATGCCCTCTCTCATTCATGTACACAGCCTAGTCAAATGAAGCCAGTTAAACAGAGTTGTGATACTGACCCAAGCACATCAAAATGTTATGGAAGAAGCCTAATCAAATTGTAGGCTGCTTTTGTAGGCTTTCATAGGAAATTCCTTTTAACAAAAAATGATATAAAAATGATATTCACACAGTGATGGTCAGAACAGAAACTAAATGGTTGAAAGGCTCACCAGGAGAGGGAATTCAACCCACTTATATTAAATCAGACGTTACTTTCTCTCTCCCTCCTTCTCCCATGTACTGGGTACCCAAAAAGAAGATTATATGAATCCATTTTCAGTACTGATTCTTTTTAATCGTCTAGATCAAAACTGTCCTACCTTTTGCAAATGGGTTTTTTTTCATTCTACAGGTAAAACATCTCATATGAAACTGTAAAGGGAAAGTCTTCCCAATCTTAGATTTTAAACTCAACTCTTGCAAAATATGATTTTTTTTAAAAAAGGACCTAATTCTGGAGACAATAGGAGCTTTGCCATTAACACCTAGTGGGGTTCAGAGTAATCAATTGCCCAACAAGACTTTATCAATATGGAATCAAGAAAAGAGATTAAAAGAAAATTATATAATGTCATTTCACAGTAAATAAATATTCTGTTGAGATTACTACACAACTTTAGAATAGAATAAGTGATTAAGACCCAACTGTTAAAATAGGTTTTATGTATATACGCCTATCTATCTGTAGATAATGATATTTTTAAAGCAATGGTGTTTTCATATGGACTATTTATAGAAAGCATTTTGGGGGCAATTTCCTGGCTTGTTTGAATCTAAATTCTTACTCCTTAAAAGCAGAGTACAGATTGTTCATAATTTTGGGGAAAAAAACAACAAATAGCAAGGGAGTGTTTGTGACAGAATAATTGAATTGACTCATACTGAAGCCTCCCTTCTGAAGGCTAAGAAATTATGATAAAAGATTTTAAAATAATGCTTCAGTGTCAAATGTCATTTTCTCAGTGTATTAATTGTTGTAAACAGGAGAGTTAAGTAAAAATAAAATTATAGCTTCCATCTTCTCATAATAATAATCAAAAGATTACTGTTTTTTTTAACCCTTTTAAAACATCTTCAATATATTTAGTCCCTTGTTATAAAAGTCAGTGTAGAAGACAAAAATAAAATCTTAGACACATTCTTGCTTTTTCCCCATTGAGTGATTTCCCCAAAACTAACAAATTATGAAAGCAGAGATTATTTTTAAAAATTTCTGTTGTGGTCAAATTACCAACACTGTGCTCAGAGAAGGCACATGTAAATATATGACTCGATTAGAGATTAAATTGTTTGTTTTTCCAGTTATTTAATTGACTTCCCCTGATAAAACCTCTCCTGGCTTCCCAAACCTGCTTTCCATTTCCAAGCCAAAATGTCTTTGGATCTGACACTGGGATCCTTACTCAGACAAGACTCTCTTGATGCTTTTCATGATGTCTGAATGCAAAATGTGTATAGGTTGTTTCTCTGTTCTATGCCATTCTTAGCACAGCACACATTAGAATCCTAACCCTAGCATCTATTCCTCTTCATTTTTAACCCAATGCCCCACTCGTGTACTTCAGCTCATTTCACAGAACCAAATGATTGTGTCACTTTTCTCGATCGTACCAAATTATAATTATTAACGCTCAGCCTTGATTTTATTCTCAAAATGTACCTTATCAGTGGGCTGCAGCCGTTGTTCTGAATTCAGAGAATATACCAATTATTAATTATAGTATCATATATCATTGTTACACGATCATTTTTGCATGTATTGTTTGCCTAAGTTAGAATACCACGCTGGGTTTCTGAACCCATGTGAAAATAGAGAATCTATAGGAGAGAATAGAGTACATTTCTTACCCCATAAAAGTCATAACTAATAAGGAACCTTTGTTATCTTATTTTATGACATTTTGAAAATATGGCAATATTTGCTTAGTCCTTATATTTTTGCCTTTTTCCTCCCAATAACAGAAACCTTGCATGGGATTTGATTTTAAAGCTATTTTTTCCTAAAACAAGTGTTTAGGTTGTACCTTGTATTTTCTAATACACTTCAGATACGCATTAGGTAGTTTTCTCCCCTGGAGTGCCAGAAAAACCACACACATTTCTTCTTGCTACAAATCTGTAAATCTAAGAGAAGAGGCCACATGAATAGGAAAGCTCTTTACAGAATAAAAAGCATGGGGTGCTATTAAGGAGGACTGTAAGCCTTATTCTATTCATAGTAATTACAGAATCAGATCAGGTTAAAATGAGGACCAAGGCCAATAAAGTACCATAGGTTCACTCTTTTTAATCCTTTTCCATTCTTTAGCCTGAGTTTTTGATTGCTCTGTTTGATTTATAGAGCCACTATAGGTAATAAAGATACACTGGTAATTGTTAAGAAAAGACCATACATTTCTGAATGTAAGATTTTGGGGAAATGAAAGAGGGCAAACTTTAGGAATACTTCAGTACCCTATCCTTTTTCATTAGGCCATTTGGTAAAATATCTCTGAGAAACTGGAGGAAAAGCTCATGTTCACAGTGTCTAGTTAGAACAATTTTAATTATTTCTTTAAATATTTTTCTACTGAGTTTGTAACTGCATCCTCTTCAAAGTTTGAAAATACTGTTAAACCTATTTCCTTACTCACAATTTTCTACCTATTGGGTATCCACAGTGGTTTGCTTGTAGATATTGGGCTGCTGAGATTTTGTGATTTTGAAGAATATATTTTGCAGATTGACATGCAGGAGGAAATATAACTGTTCTTCTGGGCTGGCTCCCACGGTGAATAAACTGGTATGATTCTGCTGTGCAAAGGGAGTAGGCAGGACTCCAAGCCTCCCAGAGGGTGCATGAGAGAAGAGCATGGACAGGCAAGAGAAGAGACTGGCAGGTCATCCTATCATCTCCCCCATAAGTGTATGGGCATGCCTGTTAAAGGAGTCACATGGCTTACTACAGCCAATGAGCTGCAATAGCTTTGTGGAATAACCTTACAGTCATTTTGTCAGAGAAGGGAGCTACCTCCATTTGATGACCTGTCAATCACTCAGCCTAGCTACTCAGCCCAGAGAGGGGAGCTGCCCCATAAAACATTATGTAGACTTCACAAACGTATTATAGATTAAACAATCAACCCTATCCATAGGCCCAATCCGGCATTACTAGCACTCCCAAAACTCCCACTGACCCCAAGATTTTGCCCTGCAGATGAAATCTTAGTACCACTGAAATCAATGGCAAAACTCTCATTGACTTCAGTGGTGCCAGGATTTCACCCTGTATGCTTTTCTCTGGCTCACATTTTGATTTCTCTTGGTAATCAATTGACAATGCTTTCCTTAAAACAAAAGCATTTGACATAAATCCCATGACTGTTTTCTCTCACTTGACCCTGTCGTGCCATTATTTTCTGTGAAGGTGTGAAATCATTGGGGAGTTCTACTTAAAAAAAGATATGACTAAGGTAGGTAGGATCTAATATTTTGCTTAAGATTATTATTTGGTACAAAGTAAAAAGAATAATTCCTCTGAAATGACTCCAAATGTTCTTTTGGAGTACAGTTATGTATACATTTCCCTTATGGAACAGACAGAGAATTTACTAGAGAATATTTTTTCTATACAATTATAAAAATTTATTGTGGAGAAATAGTATATATGTGGATTGCAAAATTAATTAGCAATTCTCTGTTAAATTCTAATGCATTGTTACATTGGTTGTCGGGATTTTTGGAAGACAGTGTTTTGTTTGTTTGTCTTAAGTAGGAATTAAACCAATGGGGTCCTACAAGAATGACTCCAAAAACCTATGGCAATAATAGAAAAATAATAACCTTTATAGGATGATTTTAAAACATAGAGAGAGAGTTCTACAGAAGAAATACACTTTTAGACATATATTTTCATACACTGTATTGTATACACATTCACATACTACATTCTATAGTAGATATTATTCCTTTATTATAGAGTTATATAGCATAGTTTAAAAAACATATAGAAAGGTTTAACTTTCTTTCTATTAATTTCCATAGGTTTCTGGAATCATTTCTACAGAACCCTAGTTATTTAATCATTATTACATTCTATAGGACTTTTCCATGAAAATTATGATACAGAAATCTTAGGTGACTGGTTCTAAAGCCCAGTAGGTAAAAGGTGTAGGTATCATTTTACCTTTGCATTTTAAGAATTCTATTTTAACACAATATGTATTTCAGTGCTCCCATGCATAATTTGCACTCAACTGCAGTCATCAGGAAACATTTAAACTTTCTGGGAAATATATTAGAATGCATATTGTGTCTTCTGTAATTTTTTTTCTCTTTATCAGAAATGATCATTACCTCTGTTATTAATGTTTTTTTAATGACTAAAAACAAGAATAAATCATTTGGTTAGGAAATGAATTATTTTCTTTAGGATTAAGGAAGTAAGAAAAAAACTATTATGAAAGCAGAGGTCATCCTGAGAAACTGAAAAAATGAAGAAGCACCAAAAATGTTAGTATTTGAATGATGTGAGCTCTGGTAAACGCCAGCATGCAATATGGCAAAAACGAATCAATCAGTTCAGCTTAGTTCAGCCTCTGCAACTGGCCATCTGGCGCAAAATCAACCAAATGTATCCCTGCATATTCATCTTCATTTTCACAAATACTCAGGAGAATGTCATTCTAGGGCAAAATAAAATTAAATCACCATAATTTTTAAGACATCTTTTCCTCTGATGCTCTCTTGAGATTTGTGTGTTTATGTGAGAACACTTATTGCTATAGGGTTAGTGAATAATTTCTATTTGTGTACTCTCTTTTTTTATTCAAAAACAAATACCTGATTTTACATTACATTACATCAGAATCAATTTTAATATAAACACAAAACAGATATTTTGTAGGAAACTGCTTTAGATGCATTTGGCATAAAACTGAGTCAGTGTCAATAAGCAATTATAGACTTAGGTACCCAATCCTGTCCTGAGATACAGCTGTGTGACTCTCAGTGAGGTAATAAGAAAATGTCACGTATATATTTAACAGCAGATCTGGGCTCTTAAAGATTAAAACTGATGATAAGATGGGGAGAGAAGATGCCTAGAAAAGTGAGGAAAGACCAAGTGTGATTAAGACTATTTGCCAGTTTTATGTAACTTTTCCTCAAGTGCTCAGATACCACAGTAATGAGCATAGGATGGGTGGATCAATAGATTAGGGCAGAGAGAGAGAGAGAGGAAGAGAACAAGAGAGCAGCCAATGTACACTCTCTGTGTGTGTCACAATTACAGTACTCTTGGAACATACACTTTGCGTAGCTGATTATTCAAGGTAATCAAAACAATCACAGGTCAGGACAGATAGTTTTAAAGTTTATATCTTTTAAGCACTTGAATTAAAATCCGATGTGCTTGTCATCACATTCCCACATGGAAGTACCTTCAGATCGTTTATTTACCTGATTGGGTTAGATGCTCCTGGGGTTTTCTTGTTTTTGTTTCTAGCTGTATATAAGCATAATCAAATATTAAACAATCAAGTGATCATTACCCAAACAATTTGACTAGAGATTGATTATGTCAGAATAGATTTTGGTTGCCCTTTTTTCCTTTCTAACTGACATCTTAGCAAGAGAATGTCTTATGCTGCTTCTGCTGACATTGTCTGTTTGTTCTTGTCCTAGAACTGTCCCACTTCATTTGATAAGGGATAAACAAATGCCCTGCCTCATTTGAATAAACGTGTTAAGCAAATGTTAAACAAGGCACATCAAAAGGCAGTAAATACATTACAATTTCAGGCTGCTAAGACACTCACACTGCACACAGAAACATGTTTCCACTCAGACAGTGAACTGAGGGAACTAAGAACAGTGTATCTATTTCTATCTACCAGCTTTTTTGAGTTTTATGTTAAAACCCATCACCATAGATTCTTCCTCACCTATGGTATATACACATTTTTGGTTAGCTATAAAAACTCCAGCTGGAAGACTTAAAAATATTATGTAGATTTAAGTGTGTTATTACTGACCGGGGGAAAATAATGTTTTTTAAACCATTCAGAGAGAAAGAACTGATTTTGTTTCCAAGTGTTTCCTGTGCTATGATTATCTATTCATTTTTTAAAACTGTTAATTACCAAGAATATTGTTCATTGTTTCAGCATCTGAAAAGGTCAATTATAATTGATTTTTATAAACATTGTACTATAGAAGCTTTTTTGTTGATTTGGTTTTTGGATTTTTGTTCTGTTTCCTAATTTTGCCACATTTTTCACGACAACTTGCTCTTTATTCAATCAATGATTTTGTGGGTATAAAAGTGTAAACTAGATAGAGCAAAAACAAAGCTAACAAATTCCTGGCATAAACTAGAATTAAATCTTATAACACTCTTCACTTTTACTTAGATGTAATTTAGAATACTACCCACAAATTGTGTTATACTTCTACCTAACATTGTTGATTTTGGCATACTACTAAACTGAGAGTAATAGCAAACACAGTAAGCCGTTAACATATTTTCCATGTATCTTTCCATTTTGTGCATCATTTTTCTGTGTTTATATACAGGTGTATTATTATCAGTGTGAAAACTTTGTTTTTTAGATCACTCAAAATGTCACTTTAGAAAGTACAGAAATACCATGTAGAATTTTGAAATGCTTACCTGCAACTTTTGTATTTGCCAACTATGTGACATTGAATCAATGCTTTCTGAGGAATAAGAAAGTTTGAAATATTTATTTAGTCCTATTCATAAGAAAAGCTGTCACCAAATCAAAAAATTAAGAGCTCAATCCCACAAATTCTTACACAAGTAGTCCCAGTTCACACAACCGGCTGTATAGAATATTTGCTTCAGTAAGGATAACGCACATGTGTAAGAGTTGCCATCACAAATCCAATATCGCCTCATAAATCATAAAAGTACATCCTGTAAGATGCAGACAATCTCCTTCAAGACACCAAGCACCTACAATTTATACTGTCCTAGCTGTAGATGCTCAGTATCTTGCAAGATGAAGTAAGGAGTAGCTGAACTTAAAGTTAAATTATTACATTAAAACTTAATATTAGACTTTAAAAATGCATATTTTCCACCAGAGAGCACGTTCTTTTGCTTCTTTGTTACAAAAATACAAAATTTTAGGAATTGTGTATTTTATTTTTTTCAGCTGAGAGCATGACAAGTAGTAAAAGCATCTACAGCTGTCTGTAGTTAAATTTTGTTTCTTGCTATTGACCATAAGCAGATGCAATGATATATAATAAGTATTATGTAACATTTTGTAAAACTGGATGCTATAAAATGTTAACACATTAAGTTAGGTTATGTCACGTAGCTTTAAAGGGACTTTCTAAAGAGTTGTCACTTCAAGTTGCAAAATAGTTTTTACTCAAATTGAATCAATATTTAATAATCTCTTCTTTTCCTCAGCTGGACAATTTGTGTTAGAAACTGACCCAACTTATGAGGAATAATAAAAATGTACAATTTTTATTCACTCAGTTATGACATGATACTAGCTTATATTTGGGTTTTCTTGATATAACAAATTCAGCTTTATAATTTATCATCCAATTAATATCCTTTAATATTTTCAATTAATTACTGTATATACTATGCAAGAAACACTTTGAACATCTTAACAGAGCTAAATGAACTCATTGAGTAAAAATAGTTTGCACATCCAACAGATACAGCCATAATCCTTATCTTATTAATATTCAAGACTATAAATACAAATCTTACCTATAACATTCCACTTTTTATATCATGTAGTCCTTAAGTCAGGCTAAAAGCTTACCGACTTCAATGGCAGTTTGACTTGAGTAAGGACACCACCATATGCAGTAATGGGAGATAAGATGCCCAGGAGCCACTCAGCATCTCACAGAATCAGGCCCATTATGCTAAAATACCATTTTAGGATCCAATTCAACAACACTTAAATCAATAGGGCTTCTAATCAATAGGGCTTCTTATCATTGACTTCAAAGACAGCAACTTTGGGACCCCAGTGGAAAGCACCTATGCACATGTTTTAGTATTTTCCAGTATCGAGATGATTTCCTAAATCAGGGTCTGGGCCTTTCAGGCATTGAAATATTTCTAACTGAATATATTGGACAACACAACCAAGTGTGAGGAAAAAGTATTGGCAAACTTTTCAATGGTTTAAAACTTGAATACACTAAGTGCTCTATTGGGTTTTTTGCTGGAGAAACCTTTTAATATGATAATAGATTAGAGACATATCAAATATGAGATAGTGGGGGAAAGTGCATGTATTAGTTCAAATTCCAACACTTATGAAGTCTGAATTGTTTGTTACTTTTAAGAGTCATACTAAGAATTTTTTTAAATAGTTAAGAATAAATATAAGAGATTTGACCTTTATAGTGAAATATATCAGATTATCTGATGTGAAATAAATATTTTTAAGTTTCACATTTCTGATACTCACTGAAACCATCTGTGGCTGGAAGATTAAAACAATTTTAAAGGAAGCAAATAGTCTTAATTCAGACCAGTGAATTTAAATATCCCCACACAGTTGTGCTTAAGACATTTTCACTAACAGCAACTAAATCTGAAGTACTGTTGTTCAGTTTAGTATCTATGCTCTCTAAATGTAGAAGTCTGAAGATTCAGTTCTGACATCAGTTAGACCTGTGTCAATCTGGAGTAAATCTGTTTAAGTCAATACAGTTACTTAGATTAATTCCAATGTAAATGAAATTAGATGCTGGCCCTCCGATTTAGCACTTTCATTAGTAATTTATACTATCATTAGGGATTTATATAAATTAGAATGTATAGCTCAAAAGCTAATTGAGAGTTGTTAGTTGCAAATAAGTGCTTACAAGAGGTCTGCGTGGGGTCACCTTAGACACCTGCTTTTCCCTCACGGCTAGTTAATTTCATATTGTTAAATTCACGTCATAGAGCCATGGGGCTGCAAGTAATCCTACTCTCTGTCCTCTGGCTCCATAGTAGCAACTGCAGTAACCCTTCCCCTGTTCCTTCACTAGCCCACTCCGGCACCAGCCCTCAAATTCTGCAAAGCGATCATCTGCCTCCAAGAGATGGAATCCAAGGTGAATATGCATCTGAGCACTCTGAATGGGCTCCTCACACTCTAGAGCTGGGCAGGAGAGGATAGTTCTGGCCAGTCAGAGGTGTGGGTTGCAGATGGCAGAGCGGAAGTGTTCTGAACCTGAGCCAGACTGGGCCAAGGAGAGAACAAACATCCCCCATTGAAAGAGAAGCTGTTGGTCTTCATTTTCCCTTTCCCCACTGGCCATGTTAGGAGGAGCCAAGAGAATTCCATGAGGACTGTTGTATCTGTTCCTGCATTCACTCTGCTGCTGAACTAAGACAAAGTGGTGCTCTACTGGCCAATTAGTGCAACAGCAGCAGCTGTTCCCATACTGGCTTGGCAACTACAACATCAGTTACCTCTCTGACTTCACAACTCTTTTCCTTTGAAATGTTTTCTTCACAGTCACAAGGACTTTTAAAATAAGAGCTAAGATTCTACATTCATCAACAGCACTGGTTAGAGGCACTGGAGAAAGCTTCCCATTCACCCTGAGTCTGGATTTTGCACTGCTGGGCTTTAATGTAATTCTGCCAAAAGTCCCTTTCACAAGCATCCCCACAGACATTTCTATGGTATATTTAAACAACAAGAGCCTTTGCTTTGTATTAGTACTGTAACCTTAACAGCTACCTGGCCTTTTACCTTTAGGATTAAGGCAATGACGTAAATGTACCATAACAGTGGACCAAATCCTACCATCATGTGACTCCAATAATGCAGACAATTTTTAGAATGAATGGGGCTCAAACAAGCTTTGATTACATATACACATACTGGAGGAGCGATTAAGGAACAGCTAGACACTTGGCAACACAAACAATAATAGTAATGATAATTCAAAAGAGAGGTCCAGCAAGGTGTCCTAATGCATGCACTGCACCTAGGGAACTTGCGCTCATGAATGTCACTAGGGGCAGAATTTGCCCCATAACACATGAAAATATGGAAAAGTCTCCATTGATCTGCTTTCCTTGTGCCCTCCAACAAGATATGACCTGGAAAGGTGACTATCTGTCAGTAGTGTTCAGAGAGAAGTGTTAAGTGGTTTGAATGGCTTTGTAGTGTGTGATGTATATGTCATCAAACAGAGCAAGAGACACTCTCATGTGACAAGTGTGGCAGGGTACAAGGGAAGCCCTAATCAGCTCCTGACACTCCAGCCCCCATCAGGGGAAATGGGTTGGGCCACTAGCTAGGACTGGCCTGGAAATTGGCCATACCTGCCAGCCTCGTTAAAAGCTTGGGAGAGAGTGAGTCCAAAGAGAGAGGGGGTGCAGACCGGGTGGAGTGGGGAGCAGGCTCAGAAGGAACTAGGACCCTGCTATCCTGTTGCCACTGAGGCCTCTGCTAGGATCAAACCTGTAAATAATCTGTAAATAGATGGAGTTTGGTGGTGGGAACCAGACATAGGAATAAAGAACACGGGTGCTGCAGCAGCTTGGAGTGGTCCTGGCTCATTGGGGAGTAGGACCAGGAGGCTGAATTCAGCAGCATGCAGTGAGCACCCTATTACACAAGTTGCACAACCTATTGGGTCACACAAGTCTCTGAAGACTTCATTGACATAATTTCAACAGAGAAGTTACCCTGATGTGCCTCTCCAAGTCACCCATTCAACTGGTGGGAGTAGCAGAGCTTAGGGGCGGAGAGTTCATGTAAATGATCTCCCTACGGTCTGAGCAACACAACTCTGTTTTGGGCCTGTCTCTCCTACTTTGCACTGGGGCTGCTCAGGAACCCCTGATGAATAGTGTCCAGCAGTGGGAGACACAGATTCCACCCCCAGCCCAGCCTTGGTTTTAAATTAAAACAAAGGCAAAATACTTTAAATTCTAGCCCCAATTGCTTGATGAGGAAGTGGACTTCAGTGGTTTTGTAACAGCATAACACAAAATATGGCCCAGATTCAGTAAACAGAATCTGATTTTTATGAGAAAATCCTTCCTCACTCTGGGTACCTTCTGAACTAATGAACAAAGACATCATCCTCAGTGGAGCTATAATGAAGTCAATGGAGTTGTGTTACAGATGAATTTGACCCATATGTCTGATCATCATTGAAGATTTCAGTCAAAAAACTAACATGAATGCTTTCCATCTACAATGGTAGTATGCAGTTTTCTCTGTAAAGGAATTAAGGGAAGTTAATCTAGTGTTTGTGGTATGCAGCCATCTAGAAGGAAAAAAAATGTATTGTACATTTAAGAAGAAGGGAACAATATTTAAATTCAGCCTGGTGCATGTTAACCAGGAAAGGCCAGAACATCTCCTTCTTAAGAAAAAATACACACATAAACCAGTAGGAGATCCAAGGAACTTACTAAACACAAAAGATGACAGAAACTTCTGCCAGTGAAGAAGCCAAACTGCAAATATATCTCCAGAATCTTCCAAACGTGGGGATAGATGCTGTCTCACATGCCTGTCAATGTCTCAGAAACAAAATGAAGAACATGGGAGAGATTTTCAATGGCACATGGAGCAGTTTGACATCTAACTCCCACTGAAAGCCAACAGGAGTTTAAGCACCTAACCGCCATCTGTGCTTTAGGAAAATCTCTCCCTATGTGCTTGGATGGAAATTACAGAATGTTAGGTCTTGGTATTGGGTATCACTCCTCCCACATTCCACCGAGGGCCAGAACATTTATAGATTCTGTTTTACTGGAAACAGTCAAACCACAGCTAAATGATCAATTGAAAACATTGAGTGAAACTTTTTCATAAACTGAAGAATTTTCTTCAAATATACTATGTCACTAGTCCCCTCATCTCTTCTGCCTTTTCCATATCTTAACACGTCTTTTCTTCAGTGCCCTAATTTCCCTCACAATAATTTTCTATTGTACCAGTGTACTCCAGGGACATAGCTTTATGTGCAAGGAAAAATGGAGAAAAAGGAAGACATAATACTGCACCATGTCCTTTCAATGAATATGCTTCCCTATGTAGAGTCTTTCTCTGCCCTGGCTAAGATACAAAAATCACCATGGCTTATGTCATCCAGCACCAATAAGAGGGAAAAATACTAGTCCAGTGATGTCTTGCTTCAGCCAAGACTCAAAGAGAGACAAAAAGTGAAATCAGTCTTTAACGTAAAATCTGATGAGTAGCTATGCAACCCTTCTAGGTCATCAAGATACTCAGTTTCCCAGCTTTTCAGTGCTTCCTAGTCTTAGCTTAAACCAGGATCCTCCACAGTGTTTCCTCCCTGGGTAAAAAAGTTCTTTTGGAGAGGAAGACTTGTTCGATGGTTAGGGCACAACTCTGGGAGACCAGTTCAATTCCCATCTCCACCACAAACCTCCTCTGTGACCTTGGGTAGCACTGAGGGTCAGATTTGTAAAGATATTTAGGTACTGAAGACATGACTAAGTACTTATGTTCCCTATGTATTCCTCATTCCCTCTGTTCTCTACCTCTGGTACCTTCCCCCCCTGCCCAGTACTCTGTACACAAACAAACCCCCTCTTGACATGCAACACAGTGCCAGATTCAGCCATAGGTCCCCTAGGCCAGGGCACAGGACTCCAGAATAAAGAAAGAGAGAGAGGACAACATCATAGGTTCAAATTACAGAGGTGCTTAGTGTCTACAGCTCCCTATGATTCCAGCTGATCTTGTGGGTACTCAGTACCTCTGAAAGTCAGGACCCAGGTATTTCATGTTGGACATCCAAAACTCCACTCCAATCTCCTCCCCAAAGGACCAGCATAAACATTACAATAAATTCTATAAACAGTAAAAGTTTTCCAGAGTTAAAATAAAATATTTGTAACCATCTGTATTACAATAGCACCCATCTGTCCCCATCAGGACCAGGGCCCTGTTGTCCTAAGTGTTATGCAAATTCAGATCCTGCAGATCCACACAAACAGACCTTGTGCCCATGTCGACGCCCCTGACTTTACCAGAACTCCACCACGGTGCAGGTAGAAGATCTTATTGTTCTGTGAAGATCTCATTGTAAGATTGCAGGATCAAGGCCTTGGAGGTAGACATGATCCCTACCATAAAGACTTTGTACTACTAAAGATCCCAATATTGATTTAAAGGTTGTGAGTGCTGGAGAATCTTTCACGATCCTTAATAAATTGTTCCAATGGTTAATTACCCTCTCTGTACGCAATTTCATTGCAAGTATATACAATGATCCTATATACTAGCATGAAAATGGTCCTGCTGAACAGCAGCAATTTACTATTGCAGTATATTTGCCAAAAATAGATCTTCCTGTATAAGCACTTATGGTAATTTTCATTTACAATTCAACATTTGTCAGTGGTTACCTCAGTATGGTACCCGAGATATGAAAGTTTCCTCCTATGATTATTTTTTTTTTAGACAATGGTTGCAATTTGGTTTCATTCCAATAATAAAACTGGACAAAATGAAAGCATTGGGTGTTGCTACATATTATTACATATATTGGATCATATCACTCTTGCTTGGTTAGTAACAGCATCTTATTCATTTGTATTGCATTGATACATTTGAATCATACAGCATGAACGTAGCTAATGTTAAACCATTGTATTACTGTAGAATGCTGTATTTTACACTTGTATATTGAACAATCTGCTGATCAGAGCCCACAATGTATAATGAAATCTGCCATATCTTTGGGTTGGTCTACACTAGGGGGAGGGGTTGACCCAAGATATGCAACTTCAGCTACGTGAATAATGTAGCTGAAGTTGGCGCATCTTCGGCCGACTTACCTGCTGTCCTCATGGCGGCAGCAGTCAGCAGTGGGCTCTCTTGTCGACTCCAGCTTGCGCCTCTCAGTGAGCTGGAGTTCCAGAGTAAACGGGACTGCCTTTGGCGATCAATTTATCGCATCTTGATGAGACGCGATAAATCGATCACCGAAAGATTGATCACTACCCACCGATCTGGCAGATAGTGAAGATATACCCTTTGTATATGATTCTTAATAATATTTAGCACTTTCAACATTTTACATGATCAAAGACCTAAAGAAACATGAACATTTATTACTACTAACTGTAATTTAAGTATCAGCCTGGACAGGGAATTGGGAGACCTAGATTCCATTCTAGTTCTACCACTGAGCTGGTGTTTGACCTAAGGGAAGCCTCTGTTTCCCCTCACATCTTGTCTTCTTAGATTGTAAGCTGTTTGGGGGCAGAGACTGTCTCTTATTCTGTGTTTATATAATGCTTTGCACAATGAGGCCCTGATCTCAATTGCGGCCTTTTGACACTTTTGTAATACAAGTTAAAATTAAGCTTGATCTTAAAATAAACTAATGTAATGACATTTTAAAACATTATATGGACACTAATCCTTTGTGCTTTACTCCCACACTTACTTCCCATTTTAAATTAGTGTACTGTGACAAAGCTTCAAGTTTGTACTTGTGGGTCCTACGCTTTCTGGCAGATTTAGGGGCCTCAGAAACTCATCTAGGCCCCAGAGTGACCTCCCTTTCTCATTATAATTGGCAACAGTCACCACCTAGTGAGTTACCTTCATCACAGGCCAGTATGGAAGGTGGAAAAAGGGGGGAGCCCGGGCCCGCCCTCTACTCCGGGCTCCAGCCCAGGGACCCTAATAGTATCAGCTAAGATGGCTGACCTTCATTCCACAAAACACAATTCAATTCCCTGGGCTACTTCTCCACAGCAGTCCCTGCTTCTTCAAACTCCACTTCACCCTTACCTCAGGGCCTCCTTCCTTCTGGATGATATGTTGTCCACCACTCAGTCTCACCAACAGCACAACCTCCTTCCACAGCTCCTGACACCCACAGCCCACCTGACTAACTGGGAGGTTTTTATCTGGATTCAGCCAGTCCCTGATTGGCTTCAGGTGTCCCAATTAGGCTAGCTGTTTCTACTCCTTTCTAGAAGGTTCTTAATTGGCCCCAGGTGTCTTGATTGGCCTGGAGTAGCCTTTGTTTGGCTATCCAGGGAACAGGGACCTGCACATCCTGAGACTAATATACCTGCCTTCCAGCACTCTCCTATATCCTTCTGGTCTGACTCCGTCACAGTACCTACTTGCAGGAAATAAAACAATTGGATTTGCCCAAGGATGGCAATAGATAGGAATTAATAAATGCAGGATATCCTCAGTCAAGCTTGCTAATATCAAGTGGTGTCCCTAATTTCCTTTTCTGGCCTTTTACTTTCTTCCTTTTATTAACCATTTCCTACTGAAGTCAAAAGGATTATTAATATTATTTACACCACACTATAAAGGTATGATAGGCACCATGGGGAAGAGATAATAAGACAAGGATCCTCCACTTACAGAGAGTTTACAATCAACATTGGTTTTTACATGTACAAATATTAATATCTTGCATGTATACAAGGCCTGATCCTGTGATCTGCAGAGTGCAAAAGGAATGAGAGATTGGGCCTTGTGATGGACTCAGCCCGTTTAGGACATACTCTTCTACAGTAACACCTCTCTTATTGTAGTTATGTTCCTGAAAAATGTGACTTTAAGCGAAATGATGTTAAGCAAATCCAGTTTCCCCATAAGAATTAATATAAATGGGAGGGAGTAGGTTCCAGGGAATTCTTTTTCACCACACAAAAAACTATATTATATATACATATAATACTATATATATATACACATATACACACAGTATACATATAATACTGTATATATACATATACACACAGTATACATTTTAAACAAACAATTTAATACTGTACACAGCGATGGTTGAGGTAGTAAAGTTAGAGGATGGAAGAGGGTGGGATATTTCCCAGGGAATGCCTTACTGCTAAATGATGAACTCGCTTTTGGCTGAGCCCTCAAGGGTTAAAACATTGTTGTTTTAATGTAGCCTCACACTCAAGAAGGCAGCACAAATGGAGGGAGAGGAGATAGCATGGCAGACAGAGACAGAGACACATAACCTGTGTGTGGGAGAGAGAGAGATGAGCATTGCCCCTTTAAGTTGCTGACCCCACTCTTAAGTATATTGTCTTTTTAAGTTAATCAGGAAGTTGAGACAGCAACTGCTCCCCAAGCTCTCTCTGTCTCTCTCCTCTCATGTTCCCATCTTGCTGTATATGGAGGGGTGTAAGCGGGGTGAAGGAGCAGGAGGACACCCTGACAGCCCCACTTTTCGCAACCCCCCTGCCCTGCACAGCAAGCAGGAGGCTCCCAGGAACAGCTCCAAGGCAGAGGGCAGGAGCAGCACATAGCAGAGGGGAGGGACACCAATTCCCTCTATAGAAGCCAAGTCCATCAATCTCTCTCCCCATTTAACCACAACTGTATAAGAGGGAGAATACTTACCTATCACAGAGTGATGTTTGAACTACTCATTAGTTAATATATGTAAAATGCTAAAAGTGCTAAAGTATATGGGAGAAAGAGAGGATGGAAGGCCTGAAAAGACAATATAAGATAGATCGGACTAAGGGCAACAGAAAGGTGTAAGTTTGGAGAGCAAAGCAGAGAGAGCATAGAAGAAATGGAGCAAGATGGAGGGGAAGTATAATATATGTTTGTACAATGCTTGGTCCATGACTGCAGCTCCTAGGAGTATGACAATAGAAATAATAGTATGGGAGACAGCGATGGCCAACAGAATGAGCCTGGCTATTAAAAACAGACAATAAAAAAGAAAGGAGCTTCTGCTTTCCAAAGGAAGAAGAAATATCAGAAGTGGGTAGCAAGGGTGGATGCAGAAATTTTTTTTCTTTAAACAACTTTTTTAGGGGGTTGTAGCTTTCAAATTTGGCACATTCTGTTTCTAGCACTGGCTAAAGAACTAGTGCCAAATCCTACAGCTCATGAATCTAAACTGAAAACTCTCCCTGACCCCCTAAGAAAAAAACCACCCTCACACCTTTAAATGCGAAGCTGGTGTCAAAAGGAAAGCTGGCAAACCAAGGGCTGGAAAGTCATCCATCTCAGAAGTGGGAAAATGGCACTGAGCAGAGGGACTAACATTTTTAAAGGCATGGGGAGAACCTCAGGGCTGGTAAAATAAATCTGGGTGACCCTGCAAAGTCATGAAATTGGTGGCCTTCTAGGTTTTTTTATTACTATCACTCCAATAACTATTTTAAAATTAGACCCACTGCTTGGGGCATTCTTCTCCTGATCTTGGCTCCCTGGCTGCTATTTGCTTGGCTGAATGGGCCCTGGTGGCCTGAGTCTAACATCTCGGCAGAGGGGGTGGAGGGAGGGTATCCCAAAACTGCAGGTTGCAGCCTGCTCTGCTGTGAAGAAGGATGTGTATAGAACAACCCTGTTTATGAACGTTCTAGAAACTTTCAGAGAAAATTGTGATTGACATGAAGGGGAGAGCTGGCTGCCTTTAAAGGGGGGTGGCTGTGTAAGACCACAGAGTCTCCCTACAACTTCCAGGAATATTCCCAAACAGTGGCTAACTTTGAGTTTTGGCAAATTGAGATGTACTGTAATATCATTGCCTATCTTCATGTATATGTGCAATGGTCGACTATATAAAAATGGTAGCTACACAGCCCACTGGCAGTCAAGGAATTCCCTCAGTCCCAGACCTGGCCCTGCACAATTGCTTCTATCATTTTTAGCCATGTAATGAAATTACCTATATGCATGAAATAGACAATTGTCTATTTTCTAGTGGTAACCAGTGAACTACATATACATGTAGTACATATCACAAAATCTGCAGTACTGGTTTCCAAAGTAGGACTCATACAGATTCTGTTTTGTGAAAAAAAGACAGTTTTTGAAATTTGTTTTCATTCTGATAGGAAACACAAATGAGTTTTTTCATTGTTTTTATTGGTAGAAAAGCACATAAACGCCCATTCCAGGATAGCCCTAGGGTTAAGGCACTCATCTGAGATGTGGGAGATCCGGTTCAAGTCCTTGCCTGAATGAGGCAGAACCTGGGTCCCCCATATTCCAAGTAAGTCCCCTAACTCCTGGGCTATTGGCTACTCTGCTCACTCTCTCTCTCTCTCTGTCTCTCACCCTTCAAAAAAACATCCTAGATCTGAGAAACCTTTCCTCAGACCAATATATTCCTGCCAATCATTTCAGTTTTGAAGAACCAGCATTTTTTGCTATGAGAAAAAGTTTCACTAATTTTTTTTTACCACTCCTGCATACTAAGTTCATACCAAGTTGAAGGCCTGCACAAAAACCGCAGATCTGTACAATCTAAACAGGAGCCACTGTTTAGAAGGACAAAGCAGAGGAGGCAAGTCAAATTTCTCAGTCCCATCTTACCTCACATCTAGCATGGAGATTTACACTGACTTACTTTTACATAATAGAAAATAGTATGCATTAAGGCAACATTCAAGAGAGTTTACATTTACACTGCACCACAACCTATTGATATCTTAATTTATCAGATCATTTTGAGATCCATTTGAACTGAATTTGACAAGATGGCAAAAAAGGCATCTACATTTATCAGGAAAATAAAATAGATGCAAATATTTAAATGTATTAAAGTATATTACAAATATAGTCAGTGAATTATATGTCCACTTCATTTTCTGTTATCTCATATTATCATGTTATCTCAGCTGTCTCATATTCACTGGCACATATATAAAAGTGAGAATACAAGACTGAATGCAGTATCATGGTAAAGTTTTGTTGGTGTGAGTTTGAATGGCTACATTGTCATGAATAAGGAATAGGGCTGTTTGAATAACTTAATATTCAGTTCAGATGTAAAGCTAAATAAAATCAGATTGACCCACCACAAGAATAGCTTGAAATTTGCTGTGAACCAAAATGTCAAAAAAATTATTTTGTGTCAACTGTAATGTTTCAATTAACCTGAAATTAATTGTTTTATTTCAATATTTTAAGTTTTAAAAATGTTGTAAAATGTTTTTTTAAATGAAAACATTATTCACAACTAAAAAAAAAAAATCAAAAGATTTCGTTCTGGAAGATGCCAAAACAAACCATTTGACATTTCCACATTTTTTTTCTCAGTTTGCAAAAATTAACCCAAATTCACTAATATTTTTGATCAATCCAGATCTGCATGTTTTAGTCAAAAGTGTTGAATAAATAATTTTGCCCTGGTCTAGTAGTGAAATCAAGAGCACTTATGTAAATCATTGCAAATGAGCATTAAATAAGCCTTTATAGTACATCACACATTACAAGTTCTGTATATCCCACATATCTAATGGAAAAACTAATAAATATTTTAGTTTTATTTTCTTTTATTGGGACTATATTCTGTAACCTTCTACCAGTAAAGACAGGCACAACAAGCTTAGCATCAAGCAAACAACTACTCAAAACTCAGAGACAGGGAAATCATAAGTTTAAACTCCTTCAAAAATAGCTGAAATAAGTTTTCTATAAATAAAATTGTCACCATTTACAAATTCAATGTCTCAGGACATTCTAAGGCTAGAACCAACAACCAAGGACTGTATAGCCTAGCTGTAAGTAGGCAACATGCTCTCTCTCCTATGTATAAAGCGCCCACTTTGAGCTTTGCAAAGTTGCAAGATATTAGACCAAATCCTACCACTGGGCCATGACTCAATATTGGCCAGCCTGGACTTCATTCTACTGTAACTGGAAGGTGAGAGTTGGAATTATCTATTTAGGGAGAAAGAAGGAAACATTTCTCTGACAGACTGCTTCTTTAAAATAAATGGCTGCTGGAAGTTGCCCAGGCGTTTGGAATGTTGGAATAAGTCCTGCTGGAGATGGACCACTAGTGGGCATGTGGAGAAGATGATCAAAGCTGTATACTAACTATGATTTGCTATCCATACTTACACACATATAGCTGCATCTTTGATCACTGATAATTTAAAAAAGGGTGCTAAGACAAACACTTTTATTTTTAGTGTAAGAGAGAGTGGCTGCACACACACATTCAGTTATTTTCACCTCTGCTGGCAAGTGGTGCCAATTGACAGTTACTAGAAATAATTGCTGGAAATTAAATTAATTTTAGCTGGTGTTACAAATTCACAAAACAAATTAATTTAGACTGAATATTTCCAGTTCTACAATAGACTAGATAAAATGAAACAGACTGAAAGGCAGACACCAATCACACCCACTATAATTAAAGATGCAAAACAGTTTCCCTTGTAAACCCATTTTCATAAACTCTTCACTTTCCAAAGCATTCATCTTTTGAGCTGAGATGTCCCATGCTTGGTCTCAGCATGAAGGTGATTTTCATTCCAAAGTCTGAATAAAACCCTTCAAGCGGGTTTTGGATAAAAAATACAAGTGAAAAGAAAAGCAGCGAAAATAAAATCCTACAGTAAAAAATCCCATCAAAACAAAACCTAATCCCTAGTTCTGACCAGAGTTACAGACAAGAAAGCTGAAGTTTGAACTTCAGCAAGGAAATCATTGTGCTTTTGTCTGGGTTGGGAGGGTAATAAAAAAAGCAGTTGTAATTAAAAGTCACTTGGCTTGGGGAGTATTCTCAGTAGATGTAGGAGAGCCTAATTTAATAACCCCACACCTTTTTGACATCATATACACATTCGTCCTGCTGGACTTGACTGAGACCTGGCAGTTATTAAGATCTCATTGTGAAGAGTCCCATATCAGAAGTTATTTGCAATGCACAACAACTTTTATTCGTCCTAAAAAGCCTCTGAACAATGCAGCATTTTCCTGAGCACCATCTACTGGTACCAAGTTGATTAACTAACTGTTTACATATATACAGCTATAGTACACTCTCATAACAGTAATCCCAGCTAGGCAAATTCAACACTGATTCAAGTTTATGCTACTCCTGTGACTTTGGTGGAGTTAGTCATACTTACTTTACAGCTAAATTAGGCCCACGGACTTATTCTTCTCAGTCTAGTGGTGCTAATCTGCTCACTCATCAGATACACAGCCATGCCACAGTTCCCACTATCCTTATTCTGTGCCTATGAAACAATTACACATCACTCAATTAGAGTTGCAAAATAAAATCTTCCCTTCATGGGGTTGGTTAACTGATAGACTAATTAACCTCCAATACTTCTACCAAAAACCTGCTCCAATCTACACCTTTTCCATAGGCTTCCACAGTCCCCTAAGAAAGGATCTGTAAATAGTCATCCT
Organism: Dermatemys mawii; assembly: GCA_007922305.1. Taxonomy (NCBI): domain Eukaryota; kingdom Metazoa; phylum Chordata; order Testudines; family Dermatemydidae; genus Dermatemys; species Dermatemys mawii. The sequence goes on from ML677334.1 coordinate 69,434,122, forward strand.
TTAATCCTTCCTAGCCACAAGAATACGTAATCACTCCAGTCAATTCCTGGCCCTTTCATCAGCTCCATAGTGTTGCCACCACTTAGTTTCACCATTTGCAATATTTGGAATTTCCCTTGAAGTCCCAGCTGCTGCATTCAAGAGATTTGCATGAGAATCTCATCTTTTTTTTTTTTTTGGTTTGTTTTAAGTAGTTTCTAGCCTTCATGGCTGGAGGCAAAATCTTGAAAATATGAAACAGATGTACTCTCAAGACTCAGAAAACAAAAAAGCAAATAAACAAAAGATGTATTATTTGGGGGAAAAAAATTCATGATTTTTGAATGCATGGACTTTACAATACTGGCTTCTGGCAGTAGCCCTAGTCAGACTCCCTTATTAGGGTATAGCTGTTAGCTTTCAGCTAGCATGTGTGTTTACTCACTCACTCTCAGATAGACCAACAGGGCCTGCTTTTATTTCCTGTCTCTTCTCCCAGCATGCCTAGCACTCAGGCTAGTCTTGTGATCCATCATGTGACACCACCATCTCTCATCAAAATTACAGTTCCCACAACCTTGACCTTAAAGAATCTGAGGCCTGTAAAATGCATTTTGAGTAATGGTTGCTCTTAAAGGACCAGGGAAAGAAGGCTCCAATCTACAAAAGGTATTTAGGCTCCTAACTTCCATTGAAATCAATGCAAGTAAAATCCTCCAGAAAATCCAAACCTGCCTTACCATCAGGTTCAGTAAAAAACATCACTGCTGTAAATAAGAGTGCAAGTAAATTTAAAGTGTTTGCATCATTTTTGCTGCATTCTACGATATTCTAAAAATTAGAGGCTTTCATTGAACAAAACGTGTATCTTTCTCAAATGTGAATTTACAGTCCTCACAGTTTTAACTAATGTACTGATTCACTTTGAATCCACTTTTGCAGAAAACTGTTTTCAGACAACAACAGCACTATGAAACGTGTGAGACTGCAATTTCCAATATGACCAAGTTCCTATTTCTCTTGCAACTTAATTTTACATTTCTGTTGCATTAATTTTGCATTAATCTTAATTTTGCATTTCTGTTGCAACTTAATTTTGCAACTTAATTTTTGCAACTTAATTTTGCATTTCTGTTGCAACTTAATTTTGCAACTTAATTTTTGCAACTTAATTTTGCATTTCTGTTGCAACTTAATTTTGCATTTCTTAACTTTGAATAAACATAGCTTTCTGCATTAGATTTCATGGGCCAGATTTATCTAGCAAATGCACCAGGCAGTATGGTCTATAGGATAGGGCAGTGCACATGAGGACTCAAGAGAGCTGGATTCTATTCCTGGTTCTACCATTGGCCTCCTGGATAACTTTAGACAAGTTATTCCCCATGCCTCAGTTTCCCCATCTGTAAAATGAGTATATTGATACTTACCTCCCTTTGAAAAGCGTTTTGAGATCTACTGATTAAAAATGCTATATAATGCCTAAGTATTATTCCTACTCTTGTCCAAATCCAACCTGCAGGTACTCAAGATAAGATGTGCACCTGCAGCCTCTGCTTTTCACAGGTAGATGTTGATATGTGCTGTGACAGAGTCAGACCAGAAGGATACAGGAGAGTGCTGGAAGGCAGGTATATTAGTCTCAGGATGTGCAGGTCCCTGTTCCCTGGATAGCCAAACAAAGGCTACTCCAGGCCAATCAAGACACCTGGGGCCAATTAAGAACCTTCTAGAAAGGAGTAGATACAGCTAACCTAATTGGGGCACCTGAAGCCAATCAGGGACTGGCTGAAACCAGATAAAAACCTCCCAGTTAGTCAGGTGGGCTGTGGGTGTCAGGAGCTGTGGAAGGAGGTTGTGCTGTTGGTGAGACTGAGTGGTGGACAACATATCATATGCAAGGAAGGAGGCCCTGAGGTAAGGGTGAAGTGGAGTTTGAAGAAGCGGGGACTGCTGTGGGGAAGTAGCCCAGGGAATTGTTTTGTGGAATGAAGGTCAGCCATCTTAGCTGATACTATTAGGGTCCCTGGGCTGGAGCCTGGAGCAGAGGGCGGGCCCGGGCTCCCCCCTTTTTCCACCTTCCATACTGGCCTGTGATGAAGGTAACTCACTAGGTGGTGACTGTTGCCAATTATACTGAGAAAGGGAGGTCACTCTGAGGCCTAGATGAGTTTCTGAGGCCCCTAAATCTGCCAGGAAGCGCAGGACCCACAAGTACAGACTTGGAGCTTTGTCACAGTGCATACAAGCCAGGTGTTGCATGCCCGCTTAAAAATATGGTTCTGTGTGTGCATGTGCACATGTGATAGCCAGATGCACACACACACTGTGCAAAGAATATATGTCTTTCTTTCATCACCAAATTTCCAGGCACACTTCATTTTATTAAAAATTGTTCTACATATATACAATTAAAAACCTAGAGCCCAGTTCTGCCCTCAGACATACATGCACAACTACTTGCATGAATGTATCAGAGGGCAGAATTAAGCCCTTAGTAAAACACATCACAAAGCACAACTCACAAAGGAGTAAAGCAATCTTTACTGAGTCTGGACTGGCCCTTCCTATTCAGACCAGACACAACCAAATGCCTATGGACATCAGGAGGGGTTATTTTTTAATAAGAAGTCTAGGATCCGAGCCCAGGATGTGTTATGTACCGAAACAAATTTTAGATTGTTATTCTGGCTTTTTACCTTAAAATATCAATTGAAATATAAGAACTCAAGAACACCTCTTGTTTCTATGCTCTTCACAGTCATTTGAACTTGATGTTCTTCCCTCTTCCTCAGTTTTAGACTTCTTGTCATGCTGTCCCCTATGCATGGTACACTTATCCTGGTTCCATCAACCAACTACACTTGCCCTTTTCCTTCAGGCCTCCTCTCCGTTAAGCCCTACTTCTTCCTGCAATCAACAGTTCATTCTTCTCGTCACCAACAATCTCCACCAGCCTCGCTCATTTCAACTGTTCCAGTGTCTTGTCTTTGTCTCTGTTTCTTACTTAACCCACACATGTTTAGGTACATAATATGTTTATAAAGCACTGGATACTGTGCTGTATAAGGGAAGGGTTCTATCACCCTTCCTCACATAGTATCTTGCTTTTAAAATACCTTGCTTTTCAAATAGTCCCATTCATTTTTATGGGCCAAATTTTGCTGTCTTTTCTTATGAAGCATAGTACCTTAAAGTACATCTACTCAGCAATGACATACCCACAGCACTTAGTCTCTGAACCAGGTTCAATTGACTCGAGCTCATGGGGTTTAGGCTGCAGAGCTAAAGATTCCAGTGTAGACATTTGGGCTCAGGCTAGAGCCCAGGGTCTGAGATCCTTTCTACTCGCAGGGTTTCAGAGTCTGGCTCCAGGCCCAAGTGCAAATGTCTACACTGCAATTCTTAGCCCTGCAGCCAAACCCCACCATGCTGAGTCAGCTGGCTCAGGCCAGCTGTGGCCATGGCCCGGGTCTATTATTGTAGTGTAGATGTCCCCTTATTCCATGGGTGTTTCCATAGATTTGGATGGTACTATTCATATAATCAGGTGCTACTCAGCATTTGTAAGAGTAACAGAATCTGACCTAATAAAATAATCTATTTAATACATGTAAAAAAATAAACAATACTGATAATATAAAAGAATGTGCTAATGTTATTCAAATGTGAACCTTTACTAAATCTAACACTGACCTACATATAACATTGACATGCCTTCTCTCTTTCAACAAACTTGGAAAAATCTTTCCTAATTTTCATGAGCAGCATTAGCTTTAACTGGTATGTTTAAGGGGACATCATTATGGTGCTGTGCAATGAATGCTCAACAGAAAATACTTTTTGAAATATGTTGTGTCTATTTTACTATACAACATAGCACAGTAGAATGCAATAAACCATTTTTTAAAGATTTCTTCCCTTGTTTAATACAGTAGCACATATAACCCATCAATGTAGAAACCTTTCACAAGGAAACCTATTGTAAAGAATTGTGCCATTAAATAATCCTATATCCAGTTCACCAAACCCAGATGTGGCAATGGAATTAGTTTAGCTGTTTTAAACTAAATTTCTGCAAATTAAATGACAAGGTTAATTATTAAATATCATTACTAATTTGCAGTACACAGGAACCTGAAGTCAATGGGAGTTTAGGGTGAGCAAACAATGCAGGATCAGTCCTCAACATGTAAAGAAGATTAACATTTGAAACAGCAGGATTTGTTGAATTAATGCATGCTCTGTGTGCCAAACCAAACCAAAGTAAAATAATGGATCTGCTTTCAAAAAGCACCTGTAAAAGGAACAGAGCAGTTAAAAGAGTGACACTGGCGAGCCCACAGTATTGTGTGTGTAATAGGTTTCCACAGTATTTTGAATAGTCTTATTAATTCCTTTGGAGAACAAGTTGTAAAAGAATTATTCATTCTCTCTGTGCATACAGTTTGAGAATAATTCACAGCACTCTTCCAAATTATTTTCAAAGTGTATACATACAGGAAAGAATACAAAACTTTTCCCAGTCTATATCTGAAAGCTTGTCAGCACTCAGCACTAAGGCCTTTAATCCCAGCCTTTAAATAATTTAGGTAATACTTGATTACTCCGTTGCTGGAACGTCAAGCTCTGCAAAATCAGAGTCACACAATATTTGAGGTTGGGGCTGGGACAGGGAGGGAAGAGAGAGAAAACTTAGGGTGACCATATGTCCTGTTTTGTCCTGGACAGTCCCTTTTTTAACCCCTATCCCGGCCGTCCTGCCTTTTTTTCCAAGAGGCATTTGCCCCGTTTGTTCTTGCTGACTTGGTCAGTTGGCAAGAGCAAATGGGGCAAATGCCCACTTTTGTCAAAAGAGAGGGGGGCGGTACAGAGGGGGCGAGCAGAGATGCCAGCCCCCCACAAAGGGGAGGTAAGGGCTGGGGAGGGAAGCAGTGTTCCAGAATGCGAGGGTGTCCCCACAAGGTTTCAGCAACCAGGCAACAGCCTGATGGGGTGGGGGGCAGAGTTCCAGTGACAAGCAACAGCATGGCAGGGGGTGGGGGCTTTGGGTGAGTAGCTGTGGGTGTCCCATTTTCTCTTTGGGAAATATGGGCACCCTAAGAATACTTAAGCATTTAAGTAAAACATATGTCATGAGAACACAACATACAATGCAGTCTTGTATTTGCAATGTAAACTGTGGTAAATACCAATGGGGGCTACATACCAAAGCATTCTTTATTCTTGTTTTCATTAACAAAGCCCTTACTTAGGTGTTACACAGCTCAGAATGTTACAGCCTATATGCCATAAAGAATCATATTCATAACGTTAAGAGGAAGCTTTTCATCAAATTCAGTTAGCTCTTACTATTTAGTGCTATTTCTCCAGATACAGTGTATACTGAAAGAAAGAGAGAAAGAACATTCACACCCACAATATAGTCAGCAAACATTTAGAGCAGAATCTTCTGTGCTGAGATTTTTTTTTCTCTCTTAAGAGAACAATTTCTTTTTCTCAGCTGATAGGGGATTCAAAATCAGTTTTCCCCATTCATTTGGTAAATATAAACTAGTACAAATTGCTTTGTTTACTTAGATAAGTTTGTGCACTTAAACAAAAACCCAGCTGGCTAGATAGAGAGGATTTTCCAGAAAAGTTCTCCATCCAAAAATGGTTATTTTTATTCTTGTCAGACTAAACTTCTTTGTGCAAAGTTACTCAATTCCATTTTCAGGTGTTATATATTTGTGAGCACATATAAGTTAAAGCTGTGTATTAGATGGTAATATAGGCATAGCTAATTACACAAAAACACTGGCTTATTTGACAATAATTAAATTAATCTTGCAAAATGATCAGAAATGAATAAAGAAAAAAAATCCCTCCCTCCCCCGCCAGATTTAAAGAACCACCTCTTAGGTTTTAATGCATCTTTTAAGCTCACTCAGCGGTCCATTCCCTCTAAAACTCTTGTTTACACTGGGAATAAATGTTGCCCGCTTAAGCCTCTGAGCTGCTCTTCAGCAAAGCTCCCCATTTTAGCAATACACAGCACTAGCCCTCGGGAACAGCCACCACCCCCCCCCAGGATTGCTCTCAGCAGAGTGAATCAGGGGCACATTTGCCTCCCTCTCATACCATTTGGAAACAAGTCCTCAAACAGCTCCTGGCCTGACACCTCATCCATCAGCTTTGAAGCACAAGAGCAGCGGCGCACCCCCAAGCAAACTTCTTCTCTCCTGCGCCATCTCCGGACTTGAGGCCCAGCTGGGAACCAGGCTCTTCTTCCGAGAGCAATCCTATACCTGTAATCTCAGGCCTGGGCACTCTGACCCCAAGCCAGCCTTACTTGCAACGAGGTCTCCATCCGCTTCGGAGCAAGAAGGAAAGGGAGAGTGAGAGGGAGGGGTGAAGACCAGTCCTCTGGGGCCTGATTTGAAACTTTGTTATGGCTGGGGGTGGGGCGGGGGGACACCACTTTGGCCAGCGGGAAAGTTCCTCTTTGGGAGGGTCTGTTGAGGGGCTCTCTGGCCTCTTTTCTCTCCCACCCCCTCGCCTTGTTTCCAAAGGGGCCTCTGGTCAGCGCTGATTAATAAGTGGGTTCTTTTGCGGCTCTGGTGAATAATAGATGGCCGGTGACCCAACAAAGCCCAGACCCTTGTGCTCATTTATTGTGGCAAGCTGAGAACGGGGCTTTGGGACAGAGACCCCGAGCACTGACCCGCACACATCCCGCGGCTTCCCCATTCATTCGCCCAGCCTCCCAGTCGCCCGGGGCTCCCATTGTTTGCCAGACAACAATGGGGAAAGTAAAGCTCCTTTCAGAGGCCTCGCGGATGGTTTGCATTTAGGGAAGCCCGGGCCTGACCGTTTTCCTTGATGGCTGTTAAGATGGATTTGACGTCAACTCCGGCGATTTTCTGGGGGGGTTGTTCACAGATCTCAAGGGTCCCTACAGGCACCAGAGAACCAAACCCTCGATACCGTGTTTGATTGTCTCTTGAAACACCCGCATTTCGTTATTTTTGCTGCTGTTGTTGCTGGCGCAGGACACTTTGATGTTCCCAGTCCCCGGCGACACTGCCAGGAAACGAGGGGGCACCTCGCCGGGCTTTAATGGACAGGGCAGAGCGCTGCGATCCCTAAAAATAGCTGCGGTCCAGCAGCCTCTCAGCCGAGGGGCACCCGCCCGTGTGCGGCTCCTTTCCAAAGACAGAAGCGGGCGATTGCTCGGGTTGTTGCTGCTCCGATTAGGCCAGCCTCGCTTTTGTCTCCTGCTCGCGCCTTACAACCCAGGAGGTCGCAGCCAGCCACCAAGGAAGGGGCCCGTCGACTTTCTGTGGCTTTCCCTGTGGGGCCCACCCCACAGTTCTCCTTCGCACCCGGCCCTTTAGGTGCACTCCCCCCACGTGGGTAAATAACACACGCGGGCTGTCAAGCCGAGACAGCGGGCTGGACCAGGGGCTTCGGAGTTGGAGAAATTTGCTTAATTGGTTCCACTGACCTGTGGGTATTTGTATTGTTAATTTCTACGGCTACAGAGCCTCCACTTACATCTGTAACCAAAGGGCTGGGAGATTCTGGTCGCCTTGACCTTGTTTTTGTTGTTCCTTGGGTTTCCTGTTTCGGGGGGGCTGGAGGGATTTCTGCTAAATAGCTAAGAAGGAGAAAAAAATGCCTTGACTTTCCTACTGGCTGAACAATTTTTAAATGCCCCATTGCTTTGCCAGGATGCTGACACCTCCCTACACAGATCTAGAAATGCGGGGATTTGAAGGCAAGGGGGATGAGGGGCTGCCAGGATGACCTTTTAACACCATAAAGACAGAAGGGGGACAACAACCTAGGCTTTAGTAGGGATATTGACTATCAGAATTAGGTCGATGGCCTTTGTCGTCTAAAACATCCAATTGCAAACGCTTCAGCAGTAAAGCCTGGGAGGAAAATCCAAAAGGCCAAAGTCTTAGGATTTGTTAGCTCCATTCAGGGAGAGGGCTCGTAAAACCATTGGGTTTGGGGGTGGGTTGCCAGGTGGTCCAATGGTTCACATGCAGTAGACTTTCACCCCTGGAGGCTCCTATTCAAAGTAGGCTTTGGATCCACGTGAAATGAATCTAGTGGTCTCAGGTCAGTCTTTAGTAGCCATTTGCCCATCTCCTGTGAAATTTAATAATATGGGCGGTGCAGAGTTGGCAGCTCTGCTCCGGACAGACCCAGAACTGGATTAGCAAGGGGTGTGACAGACCCAGAGGGAGGTCGGGGGGTTGCTCAACTCTACTGGACCTCAGCCTTTCACTTTCAGGACTACTAGATTCACTTCAAATGTTAAAGGAGGTGGGGGAAGGCAACCCCTGGTCTATTGTTCCCCTTCCACATTGACATGCTAATCCCCCTTGTGATGCCATAACAAAGAACACCTTGCACTTTTAAAAGACTTTTGTGTCCTGTCCGGAGAAGTTTATTATCAACTAATTAGTAACAACTTTCTTGCAAATGAGTTGGGTTACATTTTCATAAGCTTTGAACAAGCACGCTGGCCTGCGTTGTGGCAGGTGATAGGCTCGCTAAGGAAAACAGAGCCCTACATCAGGAAGTGAACCTTAATAATTAAGGCGGGCTCTATGTGGAGCCGCTATCCATGTAGCTCCTTCCAAGGCACTGGATTCAACATGCTTCCAGGCCTGCAAGGACACGAATATGCACTCTACACAGCAACATCTTTGAAAAGGATGACTGGCCATTTTTTTCTTCAAATGCAGGCCCATATAGTACATGACCAGACCCTTTTAGGTGGTTCTGGTTTAATCCAGTGGTAATCAGAACACAAGGGAGGCACACTAAAATTAAGAATTCATACAATACAATACAGGGTTCCGACAGTCTAGGTTACAACTATCCATTTAAACCCATCGGGGGGTGAGGGGATATTTGAACTGACAGATAAGGAGAGAGAGTTAGAATCTCTAAGCACATTTTCTTCAACTGTAGAAATTTTATTCTACCGACCTTCCACTGAACAAATTGGGCTCAACGTAGTAGATAAATGTTAGCCTTCTTTAGAGATTTTTCGTATTGTTTTAAGCACAAGGTGATGCTGGTTCCTCGTTTTAAAGATAAACGTGGGCAGCACCCCAAGGTTTTGTTTGCGTATCGATGTAGTAAATTTACATGGCGGGTTTAGGCGATTAAAACAACACATTCACTTTCCTCTGGCTAAAGGTAGCTAGATTCTAAAACTTGCTACTGTTGTGTGCAAATAATCTTCTGTTCCTTGTCTCATCGCTCGTGTGAGATCCCTTCCTTCCTGCTGCAACTCAGATCACCCTCGCATCTATTCTGTGGATTGTACAGGCCAGCTCCAGACTTGGACTTCTTGATAGTAACTCTAGGCTGAAGGGAAGAGGCTAGATGGCACCTTGCAGGCCTTGAGGCCATTCGCATGCAAATGGATGTTTGGGGTGCGGAAGGCGCCGGGGGGGGGGGGGTAGCACTGGCTAGTTTTGCAAATTCACCTTATTCTGTGCCAATGAATTCATCAAACAGAAAGAAACAACACCACTCCCTGTCTCTCAGTCTATTTCTGCCCCCTCCTTCAAACGTTTCCAGGTACTAAAAATACTAAAAGGTAATATAAAGCCTGATTGAAATTGAAAACTACACGAGGGGTGGAGGGCTTGCTGGGGGGTGGGGTGGAGGTGGGGGGTGGATTAGATCCCTTCATTTCCTTTTGGTAATCCTAAACGCAGCTATCTCTGGCTCTTTAATCTCCTCTGGAGTCGGATTACAACCCATTTGAGCAAGTACCGTTGGAATTAGGAATCGACAGGGATGTAAAGAAAGTACAAAGGAAAACTTTTTCTATAACCAAGAGGGTGCGATCGCCCCGAAGGGTCAGCTCTAGCCCTAGTGGTCGGTGTGCACGGAGAACAGGTAAAGGACAGACAGACTGCCACAGACGCTGCTGGTTCACGTTTTTCGATGACCAACGTTTGCTCTTTATTGCATGACGTTGGACGTTTGGTTTCCAAGTGCGAGGGCGCCCGAGATGTAAATGATTTTCTATTGATTTTAGCTCCTCAAAGCCGGGGACGGCAGCTGAATCTCTTTAGCATCTTCTTTTATTTATGACAGGACCTGCCAGCACGGGCGTCCCCCGTCTCAACAGCAGTGAGCCGGTCACACACATGTAGCGGTAGAAGAAGGGATCAAACGCCAGAAACTGGCCAAAACGAATATTTCTCGAATGACAGTGTGTGTGTCTCTGGACAAAATGAAATCCACATCAAATTACGGGGGGGGGGGGGGGGGGGGGGGCGATGTTTAGACCATCCCTGAGATCTGATTGCAATTGAAAGTGCCACCAGGTACATTTAAGATTAAAGCTTTATAATTGAAAGGCTTTTTTAATCCTTTCCGGGAGATTTTGTTGCTCTACGACTCCATTGGCAAAGGACTGTGGGTTGTACAGATCCGACCTGTCCAGCAAGCAGGGTGCAGGTCTCCGGAGCTGAGAAATGCTGCTCGTCAGTTTATTGCGGCGTCTTCGCGGGCTGGCGGAGTATGAGAGCAAGGTCAGGAATGTATTAAAAAGGTTACAATTAGCGGTTCAATCGCCAAAGTTGGGGACGTGGTATTTTTATATGGGGCGAAATCCATGATTTAATTATACTCCGAAAACAAATTAAGGACAGGCCTGCTACACAAATTGGAGGCAGCTAAATGCTCTTTTGTGCCCGCAGCCCTGGGGTTGTTAAAGAGGCTGCTGATGCATGCGAAGGAAAGTGACTGATTTAACTCATTGGGATTCAGGGAGCGACCTGCCCTCTTTTGAAAAAAAAATGGTGGGGGGAGAGGAGGGGGAGACACACACAGAGTCCTGCTTTACTGAGCTGAGAGCGGCTGAATCCCGAGCAGAAACTATTAGCAGAGACACCGCGCCGTGTCTCTTTGCTGCCTTTAAACAATGAAAGCAATCCAGCGCTGCCAGCCGGGGTTTTCCTCCAGTCTGAGCCATGGAGAATAGGAGCAAACAACTAAAGGCAAAGCCAGCCCTACCCGGGACCAGGATTACGGACTTTAGCGCCGGCTGTAAGTACAAACCCCCAGTGCTGCAATTTTAGGGCGATGCGGCGAGGGGTGTTTTGTTTTGTTTTGCCTTTTTTTTTTTCCTGTAGGGATCTGCTGCTTTGCGCGGTCCTGAACCCACGGAGGAAAGCCAAGCCAAGCCCTGCGCTTCCTGGGGCGGCTAGGGACGGACCACCCCGCACATGCTGGCCATTACTGCTGCCGCCGCAGTAGCTTAACCCAGTGGAATGTCAGGTCGCGTCGCAGTTGGAGGGGGGATTCGCTAGATCTGTTTTCAACTGTGGTGGAAGCTCTTTTCTGGCCCCCGCGTGCATTTGACTGTATTTGTTTTTCAAGGCAACGTGGCCGTGCTCTGGGTCTAGCCTCTTCGGCACAACGTGGGGATCTCAGGGCCCCCAGCTTGAAGGAATCCCGGGATCCAGCGCGCTTTCCCGTTTTGCAAACGCCCTTGTGCTGGCAGGATTTGATTTCACTCTCCCGAGATCAATACACTCCTTCCCCACCCCCCACCTAATCGCCTTTTCTGTGTGAGCGCGCCTGGGAAACCGGATCGGTTAGGGGGGAAGCTTTTGAATCCGTGGGGGGAAAATGTGAGAGAATTCAGCCGGTCCATGCTTTCTTTGTGTGGGGCTGAAGCCGCGGAGCTGCTTTGTGCTTTGGCAGGAGAAAATGGCGAGTCCTATTGTGTTTAGGCCATTTTCTTCCGGTACAAGGGTCCCCCCCTCCATCCTAAATACTTCAAGGCTCCTTTGAAAGAAGCCACCGACCCCATGAAGTGTGAATGGCTGCAGCGCTGCTTTTTACCCCGCCGCCGGTACTGCGCGGTTGAGATTGCACCTATTTTCTTTCGAGAGGGCAATTGGTAGCCCAGGGCTCCCAAACCACTTGCACCGAACTGGGAATTGCAGCAGGCGCGTTTGCAGATGAGTTTTTTTCGCAAGAAAGAAATGAGAACGTGCGGGCTGTGTTTTATGCTTATTTCAGGCTGGGGGGGGGGGAGGCTGTTTTGTTTAATTATCTTTCTGCAAGAACACTGAATAACCCAGACAGGAAAAATTCAACTGGGCAAATACTTGCCCCAGCAATGAAATGGCTGTGAATGTCTGTTGCAACTTATTAAAGCTTTGGAAGTCTGTAGTTGTAATCAACTAACTTTTTTAGCAGGAAAGGGATTTCTTTATATACCGATTGCATTGCGAGTCTCGGAGTAGTATTTGCGAGTCTGAGTAGTGTTTTAGAGTCGTGCATATTTGATGTCCGCTATAAAATATAAAGACGTGGTCGTTGTTCAGTAGTTTAAATTAAGGTTATGTATGTTCGCTCCCTGAATCATAGTTGAAAATCACTTTTTCAGTTCCACGTCAATCCGCGTAAAGAAATGGCGAAAGAGCCCTAGATTTTAAGAACATAGTGCTTAGTGGTGACCATTTCATTCTGATTTCGAAGTGCCGAACACCTGTCAGCTATTTAAAACAATACACTATAAATAAATGCAAATTCCCCCACCTGTGTTCAGGCTTCTGCATTGGAAAACAAATAGACTTTTTTTTTTTAAAGTGCCCTGGAGAAACTTGCAGTTTACTTCGCCGTTTGACAACAACTTCAAATGCGTTATTGAGGTTGTGCCAGTACACAGCCTTTTACATTCTTTAAAATGAAGCATTCATCTTTCATCCTGCAGATCAAAACCATGGACAGCGAACGGATATTAAACTAGAATGGGAAATAACACGCTAGAAATTCTGAAGTAAAGCGACCACATGATAATATTCAAAATACACGCACGAGAAAATAATAAGAAAACTAGCTGCTCTGTCTTTCTCAATACACGTGGTTTCAATTTCCTGCAACAGTAAAAGTTGCAAAAACAAAAGATGAAGGAAGTGGCATTTCTAATTTTGCTGCATAGCAATCCGCCTCCTAGACTATTCAATTAGTGTTTATAAGACTTTCAACCGTTGTTATCTGTTACGAAAGTAAAAAAGATCAACCCACTCTGCATTTGTGTGCTTTTTCTTACACGCAGAGACAAAATAAATCCACAATTCAATTCTAACATCAGCTGAGTGACACTGGTGTAAATTAAATTGATTTTATCAGTGACCAAGCTCCACAATTGGAAAAATTAATTCCGTGTTGACAGACAGGGATAATATGGAAAAGATCTATAAAACAGCTCCTTCAAAATAATCTAGATATTGAAGGGCTGCTTTCCTCACTCCACTACCTTATATCATAACATTTATTTTGCCTCACTGCGATACCGAAATTATTGCAACAATTGTTTGATGCAGAGAGATTAGGATGATGAGTCATCGACTTTCTTCCATAGCAAATCTACAGCCATGGCTCTCAGGCCAGTTTCCTTTCTGTTTTGCTCATGCCTTTATTTCAGATGCCTTGTCAAATCCTTTTAAATCCTCCCAACCCAGTCCATGCAGAAACATGCACAGAAAGCTCTCACCCGAACTCGGGAGTTCAAATATTTCTGAGCTTAGAAATGGCGAGTTATGGATGTAAAGGCCTTACCTCGACCTACAAAGATTTACAAATACACTTTCCCTCTAAGTCATTTAAATAAAACATTCGATTTTGTTTTAAACGAGCATCAATTTGGGTGAGGCCTTGAGCGCACTTAGATTATCTGGAATTTGAGGTTTTTTTGTTTTGGTTTGGTTTTTTGCTTTGTTTTTAATAGCTGGACAGATTTACTTGATACACAACAAGATCGCCATCTATAAACCCCCTACCTCCAGTTTCTAAATAGGATTTCTCTGTATGGCATGGATAGATCTAACCATTCAAAAAAAGTTTCTCCTACCAATATGAAGAGAGCGTATTTTACATAATCCGTTTAGGTTCGCTCAGCCCCCGAGTGTTTCAAAGGATATAGGGGAAGGCCATAACGGTTTCATTGGTGGGTCTGAATTTCAGATCACAATTATTTAGGGCAGCGTCTGTTCCGGTCGGATGAATGCGTCCGCTGGAGGACACTGGGCAGGGGTGCCTGGTCGGAATACAGAGAATTTTAGGAGACTGACTCTGGATCATAAGTAGGTTGCAGTCTGCGGTGAAACGGTGGCTAATGCCTGGGCCGCAGCGAGCGAGCGGATCCTGTTGTCAAACCACAGCGAAGGAGGCTGTGAGCACCAAAGCGGTGCCGCAGTGAGGGGGATCTCGGTGGATTCCGCTGTTTCCCGGGGAAGGGTTGAATGGGGTGAGGCTGGGATCAGGAGCCCCTTTGCTGCTGTCAACGTGCAGACTGAGGCGACGCTGCGGCTGGGGGGAGCCGCACTAGGCTCGACCTTTCCCCTCCCCCTCCCAACTGGGCGGGGGGGGGGGGGTTGCCGGGGAGAGAGGTGGGATGCGGGGCTGGGCTGAGGTTCTCTTGTCCCAGACGGCCCCGGGCTGAGCCGCTCCGGGCTGAGATCCTCCCGGCTTCGCCCTGGCTTCAAGGACACGGGGAGCTGAGCAGGACTTTGGGAGCCAACATCTGCCTGGCTGGTGACGTCAGCAGCCCCGTGTAATCCGCTTGTGGCGAAGGCAGATGCCTTATTTGTTTGGCCGGAGAGCCACTAATCCCTAATTCGGGATCAGCGCGCGAGGGGGAAAGACCGGACCGCGCCACCCCCCGCCCCCCAAAAGCACCCAGCGCCCGAAGAGGAGCCGCGCCTCGCGGGCTCCGGCGCTGCTCGGGGGAGAAGCCCGAGGCTCCGCAGGTTTGAATCTTTCTTTTGGTTTAGCTGGTTTTGCCTTTTGGGCGGTGGGGGGTTGTGGGGAGGGCTCGGATCTTCCGCGCGGCTCGTGTAACTCTGGACGCCCCTAGACGGGGGGCGGGGGAGGGACTTTTTGTTGCCGTTTTGGTTTGGTTCGGGGGGCCCGTTTGTGGCTGAGGTTTGGCAGCTCTGGGAAGATCCTCTCCGGCTTTCCGGCGGTGTCGTCGACTGGCAGATCCGCTTGGCTTGCACGGAAACTCAGCCGCGGGGCTGCTCCCCAGCCCTCCCCTGGCCCCGGCTCTGCCCCCTCATTAGCTCTTCTCCCCGGCTGTAGGGGCCGCTCGGGAAACTCGATTTCTCCGTTTATTTCTCTCCACACAGCGTATCCCCCCCCACACACTTCTCCTCCTTTGTTATTTGCATACATTAGACAGCGCTTAGCGGGCGGGAGGCAGCGCACCCCCCCCCCCCCCCCGCCAGTCCTTTCTAATTCTCCTGCTTTGTCTGTTTTCTAGGAGATACCACTCCGGAGCTATGGTGCTCAGGGCAGGAGCCGCGTCCCCACGGCCCGTACGCACCGAAGCTGAGGTGCAACTGAAGTCCTTGGGAAACCAAATTCCTGGACCGCCCCCCTTTCCGTTTGCCGGAATGGACCGCGCTCGACTAAAGAACTAGCCCCACGTGCCTTCTCTCTCTTTTTCTCTCTCCCACCGAAGCTAAACTTCAGAGGCCACCCGTAGAGGCCAGCGTGCCCGGTTTTCTGGCACTGATCGCAGTCAGAGTGGGTAATACGCTTTGCACAGCAACCCTCCTGGGCGCAGGGATGCCGTCCGAATCAGTCTGGATTTGATGAAGGTGTAAACGGTTAAAAGGGCAGTCAAGGCGTAGGTCGTTTTCCTCCCACTGCACAGTAACTCTAGACGGGCCAGATGGGCTGGCCGTAGCCTCCCGGGAACGGGCAGGTGCGCTCGGGTTAATTTTCTCCGTTTTATAAAGAAAGATGACCCGGCATGCCCTTTCGTTTTTCAGCCCCCACCCCCGAAAACCTCCCTGGCGTAGCGGAGATGCTGGGCCTGTCTCCGCTCACAGAGTGGCCAAGCCAGCGTGTGTGGTATGGGGTGGTGGGCAAACGCCTCCATTGCTAACCTTCAAAAAATCCGTATGAGAAATCAAAATCAGAGCCCAACCCGATTCTCCGTTTCAAGAAACGAGACATTAGAGCAGCAGCTTAGGAAGCGGCGCGCGCACTTCCCAGCCCCCTGGCCCTTGGAAATAACAGATGGGCTAGGAACACAATTCGGACATGACTAACCTTCAGCCCAGGCCTGAAGGACGAGCGGGTGGGGGAATGAGGGGGGAATCTACCTTCCTTGCAAAGATCAGTTGCTCTCTTGGTTCCGGAGTGAGCGATCCGAGGCTCTGCCTCTCCGTGTTCACAGCGGACCTTGATTTAATGTCATACAATTAAGGCACGCGGTGAATGCCAAGAGCGGAGCCTGAAGCCAGCACTGAAGATCTGACAATTGCACAAACCAACCCAAACACAACAGTAAAGCAAAACCAGGCGAGACGCGAGAAATAAAACCCCACCACCACTCGCCTAAGAAAATCTAGATTGACTAGGAATGCGCCGCTCGAAGGGCTAATCCTTTGGCCAGGCAATGACCGCTGCCACTGGGTAAGCTTTTGCAAGTGGCAGCTGTAGGCTCTGGGGTGTGCGTGCTGGTTTATTATAGGCAATACAGCAGCAATGCTTTAGCGCGAGATAGGTTACTCTTTTGCTTCTCTGGGCTAACCAGCGTAAAGTCAATTAAAGAGACACTCTCTATTGTCATCCTCTTGCCAGGACTTTTTATTATGTATCTTCCTCCCAACCGGTCAGGAGCACTGGGCTAGGAATGCTCGAGTGTTATTTTGTCCCTTTGTGAGGCTTCTTCTCGTTTTATTCTACCTGATTTGACTTGCACGCCAAGTATCATGATGCTGAAGAAATTAAAGAAACCAAAACCTTCTGAACGTCAGAGGGCCCGGAGGAGAAGGTTTCACAGCTAGGGAAGCTGGAAAGGACAGAGAATCTAACTTCCGTGGAGGTGCTTTGGGTAGACGCGTGCGAGTAGGGTAGTTAGACGTGGGAGTGCTGGAGGCAGGGGGAGAAGCTAGGGCTTAGAGGGTAACTCTTGCTGACTGTCTTTGTTCAGCCCGGCCTACGCCTGCAGAGGAACAAAGAGGGGGAGATAGACTCTGCTCAGGTCCCATCGGCAGCAGCCAGAGCCTGTCCGCTGTCCATGGTCCTGAAATCAGTTCGTGCGCTTCCTTCCACTGCTCGGAACAGCAAGACTCCGGTTCTCTGTGACGCTAGCGCATTCGCATCAGGAAAACACCCTCAAGAGCCGGAGCCGGGTTGTGCCAGCTCGCGCTTTACGATCCAGTCTAGTACTGGAAACTCTAACCAGAAAAAAACAGGCGATTGGATCAGGGCTACTTTATTTTCCTCCTCCCAACCGCCATCCTTGAATTGTTTTGAGATTGCGGACATAAATATATTTAATTCACACAGGATCCGGGCTGTAACTAAAAGGCGCCAGTGAAAAAGAGACCGTGTGTCACTATCACACACCTAACGTTTAACACCAGAATTTTGTAAAGCGGGATCATTGTATTACCCATTCTGACCGATTAATCTAAAGCCCTCTAACCGCTTCCCCCAAAATAACAGGTATCAGGCACCGTATTGATTGGCCAGCGGATAACAGAACTCAGAATGCGTCTGTCTACAAAATGCAACGTTCCAGCGCCAGATTCTATTGATTCCTGGCGTTTCACAGGCTTTGCCAGCCGCTGAGAAGGTGCATGCCTTTAAAATACGCCGCTGGGGGAGAAAGGAACATTCAAATAAGCGATACAGGGTCTGCAAAACAACTGCAGATAATGAAGGCTCAGGTATTTATAGGACACACTGCTACTTAATCTAGATTAATATATAGGGGCAGGAAAGCGGATTACCTCCTACACACTGCCTGTCTGAACAGTAGCATGGCGGGTACCGAGGGCGCAAGCACATGCTGCTGCTAATAGCAATCGAGAAGGGTAATAACTTTCCACAGCACGTTTAATCATTTGCTAGGGAGAACAACTGATCCCTTTACACTGATCTCTTCTGCAGATGAGGTGAAAATTCCCCTGTTTCCGCTATCTTGGTCACTGGGGCCTTGGTTCTGCCGCAGTTGAAGTCAACGATTAAACTCCCATTGACTTCACCGGGAACAGAAACCGGCCGCTGCCGGTGGTAGAGGCAGTTTAACTTCGGCCTATTAGTTTTTCTACGGTTTAGCCTAATTCTAATCTACTCAAATAATTCATTTAGCAAACATTCAATGGGCCAACTCAGCCACCTCCAGGCATTTAGTTGTAAATATAACAAAAACAGGCATCAGAAGCTGTTTCCTGGTTCTGAAGCAGAACAAGCATGTTAGAAGCGGATCCCTGATTCCGCAAGTCCTCACTCATGCGAAAGAAACCATTGATTGCAGTGGGAGTTTTGCCTGAGTGAAGACTGCCGCTCTGGCCCATTACCTTCACCACAACAGAGAACGCTTGCCTCCCCCCCCCCCCGCCCTTCCCGAGATCTTCTCAATTGAACTCTCCTTGGGCTTTCTGACACAGATGAGTCAAAACGGATAGGTGCAGCAGACCCTTTCGTGGGAGCTGGTCGAACAAATGGAAGTTTAAATTTCCTACCTATTTCTTTCCTTTTTTAAAAGCCCGAACTGCTAATGCTTTGAGTCTGCATGACTTATGTTTACAAGGCGTTGTAAACAGCGTTCCAGCATTTCAGAAAAAAATAATTCTTGGAATAAAATAACGATCCAAACCTACACATCGTTGTATATGTTTATCTGAGAACATATACTATTTTGTTTAATCCATTAAAATCCAAAGAAAGCTCTAACTCTAATCAGGAATAGATTCTAAATTTATCAGTAAACTGAGCAATATAAAAGCGTACCTTTGAAACATTAAATTCATTGGCTTAAGGATTTCAAATGCTAGATTACTCCAATAGTGAAACCCGCCTCTCTCTTTCGCATATATACTATTCAAGGTATACTGTATAATACCAAATAGGGCATATAAATGAAATGCCCCATTAACGAGTCAATTAAAATACTTCCTCGTTTTATTAGACAAAACGAATCCTGATATTTTTAAAATGGTAATAATATAGTGATTGGAACTGGAAAGTATGCTATGATCTAGAAGAGGAACCATGAGCTCATAAAGAAAGGTTCTATTAAAGGCTGAATAATTCCAGGACTGATGATATTTTTGACTCCTTGGGAATACTGAGAAATTCTCTCGTTTGAAAATAATCTCCGAATTTAATGTTTACCACCTTCCTTCTTTCAAAAACGAAGTCAAAAGTTCCGCTCTCAGCAGTTTTTGCACACTGCAGCATAATGTCCTGTCCCAACTCAATTAAGGCTTCCCAGTGGGAGGCGAGCAGAAAGATGTGTCTTGGAGCCCTCTCTGCAATCGGAAGCATTTAGATTTGTGCTTGTTTGGTTAAAGTTAAAGCTTCTTTGAGAAGTCTTGCCCAGTGAACCGCTCCTAGTTTGTTTGAGACGAAGCAAGGCTACTCCAGTGGTATAACGTACGCAGACGTGTATTTTCTTATTTCACTCTAGCTACCCAGAGCAGAAAACTTAAACTAATTCGATACACTGAGTAGGTTAGTTAACGAGGTCATGGCACCCTCAACTGGCCAAAAGAGGAAGAACATCGATTTACAAATGTGTTCGATGACACCCAGGAAAATAACCCGAAACTAAACATTACATAGTAACGCAATACTTAGAATAATCTTAAATACTTTGCAGCTGAAAGGACCGAGAGATAAACCGGCCGCTTGGAACCCGAGGATTTCCCTCGATTGTCTTGAAGTCACAAAGCAGGACTGCGACTTCAAGGAGAAAAGGTGTCGCGGAATTCTAAATTCCAGAACGTTTGGTCTACAGCCCTTTACCAAGCCCTCCAGAGTCACTCCGGAGCATGGGACTTAGATTAAAGCCTGGGAGCTGAACAAAGTAAAACAGACGGAAGGCGCTATAGTGCCCCGTTAGACAAATCAGGAGAGAGTTCCAGTGTTGACAATTTAAATGTGGCGTGGGACAACTGAGATGACACAGGTAAGTGGACGGAAGACCAAAGAAAACTCTACCACAGAATTTGCCTTCTTGGATTTTCTTAATCCTACCCTGAAATCCTCAGGAATATGATCCTCAGATTTCAAAGGGTGCAAGAAAAGGGGAATAAAGCCTAAACTTTCAACCTAGCAAAGATTAGTGTGTGACAATGGCTTTTACAGTCAGACAACTCCCCAAAATAAAAGAGGGGTACAACAAGAACTAGCAAAGGAACGACATGAGATTCACGTCCCAATCTCTGCTCTACATACACAAACTTCATTGCTTCCATTGCATTATTCAACTCTTCTGATGTTAATTTACTGCCATAAATAGTGATAGAATACCAGATTGTAAATTTGGATGTAAAACAAATTAAGTATCTCTTAAACTATTGAGAGGTATAGTGAAAAGATAGTACAGTTGTGCTACAGTGATGTATTCTTTTACAATTTAAATATCTGACAGATATTTTAAAAAATGGACTAGAAGCAGCACAGTTGGAAAATGGGGGGAAAGAGAAGCTTGTTTTATAGTTACACTTCTTCAAATGTTCTGTACAAATTGATATATATGTATAGCTGTATTACTTGAATGTTGTGACTTACTAAAATTATAACAGGACCATAAATACATTTGAATCATTTTCAAATAAAAGAATACAATGTAGTAATTATATCACTACTGATGTAACTAAGTTCATTTATTGTTCACACTGATTTGAGGGACTAGTTTATAATAAATCCTCCAGAAATAAAATCTGATTTATTAAATTATGTCAATATGCAATACTTAAATGATACTCACTTTAATGCAAACTAAGGTTTTACATGAAAATACTTAATACCTAATTTAACCTTAATGTTAAATCACACCCTAGAAATTATACTTTTACAAGTTTTCTGCACTAGAAAATATCAAATTAATTATATTATTCATAAATTGGCAAACCTATTGTGAACTTTCATCAATCTCTAGGGAATGCATAAGATAAATTTGAAACAGACAAGAAAAAAATGTAGGTGAAGGTTTGTGCTTGGGCATTTCTCCCTCAGCAATTACAACTGAAACACTTCTCTGAAAATTATTTTGCAGTTATTTTAACAGAGAAAATTAGAACATGTATGTCTTTTCTACCTTTGTCAATGATACATTTTACTATTGTTAGTGTACATCACAGTACAGAAAGATTCAGTGAAAGAGCTTTTTGCACTGTTCCCCAAATGTACAACCCTCCTCAGGATAATATCCAGAGTTTACCAAACATATAATAAAACACATTAATATTATGGGATGTTTTGAACCTTTCTAAGTGCTATAATTGATTACATTATTAAAAGCACTCAGAGTGTAAGAGATTCAATCAAAACATTTTCAAGGAATGTACAGGTCATTATAAAATAGTTCTCATCTGCAGGGTGTGTTTTCCACCTCAAAACTTAAGAATGTTGTGCAGTAGGTTGGTTTCTTTGGGTCATATGCTCCCCCTGCATTCAATTTATGCAACTGCCTTTAACTTTAGTGAGAGCAGTGAGTGTAAACTGAGGGGAGCATATATAGTGGATGCAGTTAAAAGTGTATCCTTTACATTTTTACCATGTTTACTTAAGTGAGACTTAAGATACTCAGATATACTGGGTGAAATCCTGTCCCTATTGCAATAGATAGCAACACTCTCATTGACTTCATAGGATCAGGAGTTAATCCTCAGTCCTTTCTCAGGAAGATGTCTCTTGAATTCTATGGGAACTTGTGTGAATTAGGTGAAAAGCTGGTAAAAGTATCAGGATTTAAAAGGACAATTTAAAAAATGTAACCATTTTAAAAGATTCAGGACTTTTCCCACCATTCGTTGTGTACAATATCCCACACAGAGCAAAGAGTTTGCATTTAAAAGACATAACACAAAATGAATAGCTTTACATAGGTCTTCCTGCCCTCTCTATTGTCTGCATTTTGAGCTGGGATTAAATATTAGATACTTCAACTGAGAAATGAAAGGCTGCAGATCAGAGATATTTCCATATCCTGGAAAAGTTGCCCAGGAACCTGAATCCTAGATCTATTGGGTTACAAGAAGGAAAAGTCAGTCTTAGTGTTCTCAGCATAAAATCTAAACATTTTTTAACTGGTCCCCAAACATGCAGCTGCATCTGTTTGTGCACACAGCCCTCTGCATTTAAGTCACATAAAACACCAGATTTAAAAATGCTATTTGGGTAATTCTACATCTAACTACCTGGGTTTGAATATGCAAAACAGACACCTGCACATGATGGAGACAAAAAGTAATATTAAAAACAAAGCAGTTCATAACAGTAATAGATATTATATCTCTCTGTCTTAGATTCTGATTCAGGAAAGCACTTAAGTACGCTTTGCAAATTAAACACATGCTTAAATCCAACTGATTTAAATTTAAGCATATGATTAAGTGTTGTCCAGAGTATGGTTGCTTTCCTGATTCATGACTGACCTATCCCCAAAACACTTATGCATGTGACTACTTTCATTGAATTGAATGGGGCAGTTCACAAGCATAAAGTTACTCATACGTAAAAGAGTTGCTAGGATTGAGACCTACATTCTCATTATATACAGACCACTGTATAGCCAAGTACAGTCTATTCAAAGTAATCCCACACAATAATCAATACAAACAAAAGACAACATTCATGTAATGTTCAGGTTGTGACCAAAATCATGCAAAACAGAGCTAGACAAAAAATGTTCTTCCCATCTTGTGAAAACTGTCAGGATAGCAAAAGATTTTTCCAACCCAGATAAAGATGAAAAGTCAAAATCTCAATTTTTTTTAAACTGAAAAACCAAAAAAAATTTCATTTCAAGTCATTCACAATGTCTTCTTTTGATAATTTTGAAATGTTTTGGTTTGATTTTGCTTCCCCCTCTTAATTTTCCCACCTTTTTGGTATAAATTTACTACAATTTCAAAATAAAAATTCATTGACTTGAAAAAACAAAGAACTTTCCAGTTCAAAAATGTTAAAATGAGACATTGACAATTTCAATCCTTTTCCCCCCCAATAATTTCTCTACTCAAGAGATTTGCTGAAACTCACCGTGTTTCAGGGTCATTTCAATTTCAACAAATCAGCATTTTTTGGTGAAACATGAACAGAAAATACAAATGTAGTCTGCTGGTAAATTCTTTGAACTAACAAGAGAATGCTTCACAACTTACATTTAGCTAACTATAATAGCTTCACATGCATATTCAGTACATTCATGTTTAAATGTAAGTCTGTAGACACACACCTGGTCTATACTGGACGGGGGGGGGGGGGATCAATTTAAATTTCACAACTTCAGCTAGGAGAATAATGCAGTTGAAGTCGCCATACTTAAATCTACTTACCGTGGTGTCTTCACTGTGGCAGGGCGACTCCTGATGCTCTCCTGTGGCCTCTGCCTGTGCCTCTCTCTCAGGTGGAGTATCAGAGTCGACAGGAGAGCAGTCAGTGGTCAATTTATCGTGTCTTCTCTAGACGTGATAAATTGACCCCTGCTGGATCGATCAAGGACATGTTTACACTTACTTCTGGAGTGAATAGTTTTTGTAGGTCCGCAAAAATTCCAGGTGCATAAATGATGATTCCATTCTCATATACACACAGTCATATATATATATATATATTGTGACAAAGCTCCAAGTCTGTCCTTGTGGGTCCTGCGCTTCCTGGCAGATTTAGGGGCCTCAGAAACTCATCTAGGCCCCAGAGTGACCTCCCTTTCTCAGTATAATTGGCAAGAGTCACCACCTAGTGAGTTACCTTCATCACAGGCCAGTATGGAAGATGGAAAAAGGGGGGAGCCCGGGCCCGCCCTCTACTCCGGACTCCAGCCCAGGGACCCTAATAGTATCAGCTAAGATGGCTGACCTTTTAGGCACAAAACACAATACAATTCCCTGGGCTACTTCCCCACAGCAGTCCCTGCTTCTTCAAACTCCACTTCACCCTTACCTCCGGACCTCCTTCCTTCAGTATGATATGTTGTCCAACACTCAGTCTCACCAACAGCATAACTTCCTTCCACAGCTCCTGACACCCACCCCCACCTGACTAACTGGGAGGTTTTTATCTGGATTCAGCCAGTCCCTGATTGGCTTCAGGTGTCCCAATTAGGCTAGCTGTTTCTACTCCTTTCTAGAAGGTTCTTAATTGGCCCCAGGTGTCTTGATTGGTCTGGAGTAGCCTTTGTTTGGCTATCCAGGGAACAAGGACCTGCACATCCTAAGGCTGATATACCTGCCTTCCAGCACTCTCCTATACCCTTCTGGTCTGACTCTGTCACAATATATATATATATATATATATATATATATATATACATATACACACACACACACAAACACATGTACCACAATATATTTGAATTTCAAACACCACTGACTGATTCTTTTAAAATTTCACTTCACTCAGGTTTGTTATACCATCACTAATTTTTTTCAACCAAGGTATTAATCATCAATGAAAATTATTGATAACCCACATTTCTTGTTAAAAATACCTCAAGTTATTTTTCCTCAAACTTCAGGCAGAGGCCAGTCATGGACAACTGCACCTGAAGAGGAGAACATTTTGGAATATTATAACACTAAACACAGGAGCCTAGAAACTTTTAAACTTTGTTCACACCCTTAGTTATACAGGCAATGCCACAGGCCCAGTAGAATACATGCTCCTGTAATGTACATTATATGATGTAGCTCATATTATGGATGTGAAAAAGCAGAGATGAAGGGCTGTACTTCCCAAGGTGCTAGTGAGTTGGGAGTTTGGGAGAGCAGAATTTGATTGTTTTATTAGAAGGAAATAAATCATGTGCTAGAGAAAGAGATTAGTACTGAAATGAGATATATTAGTGAGAGCTAGAAATTATGGGCCAGTGAAAAGAAAGGGGGAGTGAAATAATATACAAAGTGAATGAATTAGATGGAGAATTCAACTAAGTATTTCAGATGTTTGGGTGGAGGAGAAGGGAAGGACCGCAAGAGAGAAGGATACTTAGCGCAGAGAGGCATACAGCTACAAACAAGTTGTGACTATTTTCTTGAATTTTTAAGATACATTTGCTTCAGTCGTCTTCTCATCACTTACATTTGCCTTCTGATGACATTTGTGCAATTGAGTTGGAATGTTTGCTGAAATCAAAAATTCAATATTCTGTGGGCAGAAATTCATTTTTTCAAAAAAAAAACATAACAAAATGTCTTGACATGTAAGTATTCATGCTGCAAATGCCTGAGCACTTATCCAATCAGGGAGCTGAAAAATTCCATCTGTTAAGTAACCAATGCAGCTCAAGTGAATGATCAGTACATACAACGAAGTGTTCCTGATCAATCCAGAGCATTAAAAGGTCCAATTAACACATTTGAGGAAATTATGATCTACTCACACATTTGTCAAAATAAATTATTGTTAAATATTTATTCGGCTTTAAAGAGAATGAAGAAAGAAGTTCGGTATTTAAGATGCGGATGGGATGGTGAGTGAGAAGAGAGGAGGTCAGAAAAGTTGTGGGGAGGTAAAAAGTCTTGACTGCTTGGATTGAGATTTCATCCTGAAATATGAAATGAACAACAATCAAGAGGAGGTTTCACAGGATGAGGAAAACAAATTCTTGTGTCCATTTCTGCATTACAGACCAGCTGCCACTCAATGAAATATTGAAATCTGGAGAGTTGAAACTTAGAGACCATGATGAAGGGAATTGCAGTAGTCAAGATCACAGAAGATGAAGACATGGACAACTTCAGCGGCATCACTGAGATAGTGTTAGATATTTCAGAGGTGAAAGCAAACAGGTTTGCTGACCAAAAAAGGAAGAGAGAGTGGGTAAAATGCTGGCTCCATTAAAGTCAACGGCAAAACTCTGACTCCACTGGGGCCAGGAGCCACTTTTTAATTTATGAACTACAAACCTGACAATGAAGAATGATAGTTTTGAGCAGAGGACTGAGATGAGACCTGAAGGGATGTGTTAAATACATTTTTTCTACTAATTGGAGGGACATAAATTACAGATACACTGAAAAGAAGTAAGTTATGATGGGCTGAACATCTTATGTTAACACCAC
Organism: Dermatemys mawii; assembly: GCA_007922305.1. NCBI lineage: Eukaryota > Metazoa > Chordata > Testudines > Dermatemydidae > Dermatemys > Dermatemys mawii. The sequence goes on from ML677334.1 coordinate 69,460,176, forward strand.
ACCACACCCCCAAAAATTATTATAATGCAAAATTATATCATATACAATCCTCTCTTGCTTTTACACTTTCTTCAGAAATCAAATACTTGCTTCCCTGGGATCTCTCTCATATCCCAAAGTTTGGATCCTGTGGAGTATATCCATACCTAATATTTTATGAATTCCAGAAATTCCTTCCACTTACAGCCACAGTATTTCTGGCTGAGGAGGACAGAATAGGGCCTCCCACAGACACCAACCAACACTGGTCAGTTAAAAAGCAAACTGACACGAAACATTTCTTCTACCTATAGGCTAAGGGTGTTGGCTGCACAATTCAGCCCTGTTAACCTGAAGAGCAAGACATCTGGATTGGAAATCAAACTTACATCCATTTCATGGTAAATACCATAGTAATAAGTTACTGTCCCTGGGCTGTCTGAAAAACCGAGCATTTTAAGCACAGCTTCAGTTGAATAAATGAGATTCCTTAATTATTTTTTCCTAGTCCAACAATGGGTATCATATCTACCTGTAGAAGGCCCAATAAATGGACCAAAAATGTCTGGGCTCTTCAGTTCAAGACATTTCCCAAGCAGTAAATATTTAAAATGATGCAAAGAAACCTGGTGAGCAAAAGAAATATAAGACAACCAAAAGTAGTAAGAAAAGATAACTTACCTTGGTTTGGTTAAAAACCTCTCGCACTCTAATGTGCTGAACACTAAATATTTAAAAGGACCATGAGAAGACCATTATCCAGTATGTTATGTGTAAAACCCCTTAAAAAATCAGAACACTAAAAAAAGGAACAGATGCCCCCACTGAATTCTCTCAGCACAAGGGTCCCAGGACTGCCCCATGTCTTAATGAGGCAGTCCTGATTCAAGAGCAGTATCCTATACCATGAAAGCTATAGGGAGGGCTTGCAAGATAAAACTTGCACAATCCTCCTCAGCCACTGCAAGAAGGAACCATCTGCCAAATGTATTTGTCGCAGGCCTCCACCACTAGTTTAGTCATTTCACACAAAATCTTGCAAATCTGCTAGGTAGAGAGCTGACTTGTTGAGTCTGCAATATTTGTTCCTTCTAGTGGCTACCCCGCTAGAAGTTAATCACAACTGATAACCTGAGGCTATGGCCTGTGCTTGGGTTTGAATGCCTACTGACCTCAAATGCTTGGGATCAGCTTGCCCTAGCAGCAGAAGAGCATGTGTATTACACACCAGGAGTGTTGTGTCACCCACTAGAGACTGGGGACTACTCCTGCCCCGCAGCCTACTCTACTTAGCTAGAGTTCCTTTTTTAACTGTGCTTTTAGTACTGAAGGTCAGGATTTGAAAAATCACTACGGTGAGTGATTACAAAGGCTGCATCATTGTCCACTTAACCAAAACCTAATTCCAAAGTACCCATGTGGAATACTTTGGCAGGGCAGATGAACTAGCAAACATAATAGGACTTTTCAGTTTCCAATGACAAGGATTTTGCATAAAACTTTCCACTACCCTTGGGATGCCACCATATTTTTATATATATATATATATATATATATATATATACACACATACACACAACACGCACAAATGGTGTCATACAGTAGAAGCTGCTTCATTGACATAGCCTGATTACAGCCAATTATCTAAAGCTGCATATTTTCTAAATTCTGCAAGAGTAAGGATGCTGTTCGGAGCTCAGCAGGGATCAGGGCTGCTAAAGAGCTTCTAAGAAGTACTCTAGGGACCAGGAGGGTTGTAATTGAGAAATACTCAATGGGAAGGACACTCAGCTTTGCAGCAGTCTATTTAAAATTATATTTATATTTAGTGCTTATTACCATGCAATCTACTATAGTTGTCAGGTTGTTGGAGGAAAAAATTGATTAGTCTGCTGCTGTTCACTGTTATGGCATTATTAGTGTAGCTTAAAATGGTTCAGAATGGGAAGAAAACTAGAAAGCTATGTCAACCACAGTGCTGGAAAAATGTACCACATAAGCAACTTTTCATAATTCATCATTTTTAATTTTATCTGTCTGTTGTATTGTCTTTACTTAATATACTTATTTCTGTTTCATATAATATGTGACAGTGTAATACAGCTACTAAAACCATAGGTTCCCAAAACAAAACAACATATTGGATTTTTCAAACAATATGCTGCCAAAATATAGCCTTCTCCTGCCCCCGACTACAAGTTTTTAGAAAACTTTCAGTTCTGATCTGACTCCTCCATTATTTGATCTTCTGAAGTCTGGTATATTGATTCCCACAGTTCCATTTGTTTTCCTTTAATTGTAACCCAGTTCCTATGCTAAAGCCTCTGTTCTGGAAAACATCCCTATCCAGGAAAGCATGTAAACATGTGCTTACAAATACTTTCTTGAGTTAGGGCCTAAGACTTTAAGGCCATATTTATCAATAGTAATTATTATATTTGATGGAGTACTCAAAATGAACTTCTGCTTTCCTATTGTTTTGTGTGTTGGTCTTACTGCTAAGAAAATACTAGGGGCAGAACTTCCAAATATGACTAGAGATTTTGAGTGCTCAATTTGAGATGTCTTTAAGGGGCGTGATTTTCAGAAAACCAGATCGATTTTTAAAGTATCTCATGTTGAACACCCAAAATGACTAGTTACTTTTGAAAATCTTGGCTTCCTCTTATAAGCAGAGTATCATATCCATGGCAACACACACTTAAACTTCTAACTTACCACTACAGCTGGTCAAATACCACAAAAACTGTTTCACAAACATTTGTTTGACTTCTGAATAGCTGCTGGATCCAGGCATATTTGTAGCCTTTTGTATATGCAGTGATGAATGAGTTTTTGTTCGCAGAAATGTTTGGGGAATGCTGTTCTCCATTCTGGGAATTGTAGTTGAGCAAGTGTATTCTTGTGAGAAGGAAGAGTATTCATTAAACACTATTTGCCACTTCCCAGTCTTCTGTGTAAGAAGTTTTAAAGTCACATTAGAGAACACTATAAACATTATGGGCCAAAATCCTCAGTCCAATTCATCCACACTGCACTGGCAGCAAATCTTGGCCCTGGTGCCAGCTCAACCAGCCAAGGAAGGATCACTCTAGAGTAGGGGATCTTCCACTGGTATAGAGCCAGTGTAACATCTCCTATACAACTGCTCTCAGATGCCACTGAAGGGGTAAATGGAAGACAGAAGGGGCCACAGCCAGTGCTGCCATATGTCCTGCTCATCTCCAATGGCTGCGTCAGTCTTTTAGGGTTGTTGGCAGATGACAATTTACAGCAGGCTTCAGATTGCTGTAAGTTACACCAAGAGCTATTGGCCCAGCACACAGCCTGTCTAGGATTGGCGGAAGAGCACAAAGAACAGCTTTGCTCCCTGCCCTCAGCCTGAATTGCTTTCTACACGCTCCTCATCCCAGCTGAGGCTCTGTGGCCACATGACCAGTCACACACCACAAAATGTCAGAATCAACCCATCAGCTGAAAACGGTTAGTAGTTCGCACGTATTTGCCGTGTACGTTCACAGAAATAAGGATTGGTTCACAAAATAATTCCTGATCAGGAAAAGAAGGGCTAAAGTCATTTGGGTACTTTATTCACGAACCACAAATTTGACCAGCTCTGCTTACTGCACAAAAATGTAATTACTGTATTTTTCTGGTTTATAATAGCAGTAATGATCTGCAGGTTAGGGATTTCCTGGCAGCAAATGACTAGCTGGATAAAGGTTCTTACGTTGCTTCAAGGGTAAGTATAATAAAGACTTGATTGGGAGTTCTATGGGCTCGTGAGAGTGGCCCAGTCTTGTACAGCTCTTAGACATAAAATATTAAGTATTGGCATTGTTACCCAGTCTCCTGTGATTTCCTGCTAGTCTCAGACAGAGCTCTCCAAAGAGAAAAGTGAAATGGATTCACAAGAAAATGAATAGGAATTGGGACCTCTGCAATCGGAGTCCCTCTGCAACATCAACAGTGAAGTAGGGAAACAGGCTGTTACTATCTCTGCTTATTGTATTGTTTCACTTCTATTATTATTTCTGGGGTCACTAGGGTAACGTTTAAGAAATTCACATGTCCTGGGGAATTGCATTTAGTTAGCAACAATGCCCACAAAAGTAGGCCAGTCAATGACATCAATGGCACAAGCAGTTTTACAGCACTTTCTCTATTCAACACGCTAGTAAATAAGACAGAGTTATATTTGTTAAAGAAATATGAAAAATAATTTCACTTGAATGAAGCCATTGTTATAATACCGGATGCTTCTTACTCCAGCCAGTACAACATGCTGGACTACCCAGCAATGGAAAAAAGCAGAAGTATATACACTGATTCACAGTGGATATTGTGCATTTAAGGTTCAATTTGTAAATGTGCTACCTTGATTAATAAATGAGTTACTGCTATTGGTACATTCACTAATAACACAGTTTATAGGGTATTATATTAAGCATGTATTAAAGCCTGTTCTATAAAGCATCAGTCAGATGTTCCTAATGGAGGATTCAGCAACACCCTCATTTACGTGAATTATAACACGTAGCTATCGTTACAAAGACAACCAAATTCTGTTCTTATTTACATCCATTGAACCCCATTGAGTCCAATGGAATTGCATGGGTGTAATTGGGGTCAGAATTCTGTCCTGTATATAGGGCCAGATTAAGGCAATCCGGGGGCAAAGCTCACCATACAACACAATGCCACCCAAAGCCCACCCCCAGTCAGAGTGGTGGTGTCAGGGAGTTCCATTCCTGTCCCAGAGAGATGCAGAAAGCAACATTTCCTCACCTTTTGCTCCACTCTAATGACCTGGGAAACCCGTAAAAGTGGCTTCAGGGAACAGAGTGTCTTGGCATTAATGTTACCATTTTGATACATGGACAATTCACGCCTCTCTGAGGTTTTTTGTTCCATGCTGGCCATAGGCTCAGGCAGACACCACTGTGTTGATTACGCTCAGTTCATGCTTTTGAGCTTTTCTTCACAAGCGTGAGGGCTAGAAACTTTCATTAAAAGAAAACAGAGATTGTTATATCATGTGGACTTAAGAAGCAAAGGCCTTAAGCATGGGCCTGTGGCATCTCTTCTTTAATTGGTCTTGTCTATATATTTTTGTACAATGGGACTTAATACTGACATATTGAACAATACAGTTCACTATATGATTCTCTATAGCATACCATTAGTGACACAAAACTGAATCACTATACAACATATTTTCGCCTCAGAAGAGAAAAATGACTCTTGTGAAAGACTATGTGCCTGATTCCTCACCCTTACACATCATTACTGGTATTGTGACAGCACCTAGAGGCTAGTGCCCCATTCTTTAGGTACTTTACAAATACATACAAGGCAATGGCACAAATACACAGGTGGCACAAAACTGCCCCAACACAGGGAAAATCTGGTCCAATATATTTTGAAATGGTGAGCCTTATGAAAAAGTTATTGAATTTAATAGAAAATGATCATCCTTGAAAAGTCCTATGGAACTGTGAAAATTATATCCCTGCTACAGAGTCTTATAGAACTAAAATTTCCCACCACAGAAAGGAGATGCCTTGCTATTAAAATTCTATAGGTTTCCAAAGTAATTTTCAACCATCTCTCCTCCCATTATATTTCTATAGAAGCCTAAGGATTTTATCCCCAATCCATTCTATAGGACTCTTCCATAAGGGAAATGTTAAGTGCTCATATGTTGTCCTGGGCACAAATGCTACATGTGAGTCTTCAGCGAAATATCAGTATCCCCCACTTTGGAAAGAATGACCTCTCTTTTCTTATTTGTCATAAAGAATACTTCAGCTCCAACCTATTACTTTTCTTTTAACTGTTTGCATAGATTTAAGAATGTAGGAAGGAATTGTCAGTTGCACACATACAAAATGGTAAATGACTGCCTAGGAAGGAGAACTGTGGAAACAGATCTGGGGGGCGAACTGGGCCATCAATTAAATATGAGTCAACAGTGTAACACTATTGCAAAAAAAGTGAACATCATTCTGGGGTGTATTAGCAGGAGTGTTATATGCAAGACATGAGAAGTAATTTTTCCTCTCTACTCTGCACTGATTTGGCCTCAGCTGGAGTATTGTGTCCAGTTCTGGGCACCACATTTCAGTAAAGATGTGGACAAATTGGAGAAAGTCCAGAGAAGAGCAACAAAAATGATGAAAGGTCTAAAAAATGTGACCTGTGAGAGAAGATTTAAAAAACTGGGTTTGTTTAGTCTGGAAAAGAGAAGACTGAGAGGGAATGATAACAATTTTCAAGTACGTAAAAGGTTGTTACAAGGAGGAGGGAGAAAAATTGTTCTTGACCTCAGAGGATAGGACAACAAGCAATAGGCTTAAATTGCAGCAAGGGAGATTTAGGCTGGACATTAGGAAAAAACTTCTCAACTGTCAGGGTGGTTAAGCACTACAATAAATTGCCGAAGAAGGTTGCGGAATCTCCATCATTGGAGATTTTTAAAAGCAGGTTAGACAAACACCTGTCAGGAATGGTCTAGATAATACTTAGTCCTGACATGAGTGCAGGAAACTGAACTAGATGACCTCTCAAGGTCCCTGCCAGTCATATGATTCTGTGATTTTAGGAATGATGCCCATTCGTTGAACGGAAAACTGAAATCTTTCTAGAATGAGAACATATGATCTTTGTAATTGGTTCTCTGTAAGGCAACAGACTAGAGTTAAATCCATGATAATACAGAAAGCTGTATGTGGGATGAGAATAGAGCTCCTGTTTCACTGATCATTCAAATTGTTCAGTGCAGAGTATTCTACTTTTGTCTAGCATATAGCAGTGCCTGGGCACATTTCTGTTTCTCTGTTTTTTCTTTTTTGAAATTAGAGGAAGTTACGTACAAAAGGACATAAAACAAACAAAAAAACAGTAAATGAGAGTTAAAGCACCTGTGCAATCTTAACCCTGCATCTTGTGTATATGCATTACTATGTAAGCTTTAAATGATCATCTGCTATTTGTGGCATCTGTTCTAAAAAGAAGAATCAGTTTGCCAGTTTGGATGTGCTTGGATGAGAGATGCACAAGAAAGCAACAATATTTCCTGTCTCAACTAGTCATCCCAAAGGGAACCAAAAGGATGCCAAGTTTTCAATTCTGCCCAAACTCTGATGCCAAGTTCAATGTCCTGTTGACTAATTTAGACTTAGATTTTCAGTGTGGCCTCTATGCAGGAAAATCCCATATAAGGGACAGGAAACTCCAAGATCCCACAGTCACATCTGCAACCATATTGTTCCAATGAGATGGTGGTATTTGCACCCACAACTACTTTCAGAAAAGGCAAGAAAGTTGGAAAACTAAATCCATGGACCTCAGGTGATTCCCAGTTCCTCCAAATTGCTCTGGGCCCCCATCTCAAACCTAATGGTTGCACAGTCTCTGCGTCTTTTAGTGGGGGTTTCAAAACTTTTGGTCTTGCTCAGGTAGCTTCAAGGACTGTTTTGATGATCTGGTCTCCAGATGCCAATCACTTGCCAGGAGGACACAAGCCAATTTTCTTGATCTTATTGTTTGAAACTTGTATTTGCAATACATACGGTATCTCCAGAGGAATCAAATCTTCTTCTTGGTTTAAATAAAATAAATAAAGCAGGATGTTGATGTATGTGTTTCAGATAATTAAAACACATTCATTCGTGGAACTGCTTATTTTCTGTGGCTGGGAGTGGGTATTTCAGATTATGCACATACTTAAGAAAATAAATTTTTTGTCATTCATAACCATAAACAGTATGGTGAGTTAGCAGAAAGCTATTACATTTCAATTATACAAGTGTGTTAAATTAGCCAGCCAATTGACACATCTGGCATGCACTATAAGACGTTCCTGAAATTATTTTTAAAAGATTATTAAGATTAACAATAATTTATTGTTTAAATCACATTGTAATATATACATTTAAAAAGAGGTGTTCCTGAAATGAACCAGTATCGTTCTCTCACTTTACTCATGTCGAATGTTTCTTTACTTCCTGAATAGTCCCACTCAATGCAATGGAACTACTCACAGAGTATAACATACTACTCAGCTTTAGTACGGATGGCAGAATCTGCCCCTAAATGTGTGGCTAGATGTCAGTTTTTGAGATCAAAAGACTTTTTTCAAAAGTGTTCCTTGTGAAAGATGCTTGTATTTTCCAGAGACTAAGAGTGTTCACTTGTAAGTCGTGCCCGCTAAAAGAAAAAACACAGCATTTCAAAAACATTTTGTATTTTTCCATGTTTCCTCATATTTGATTTCCATAATTTTTAGATTACCCAGTTCAATGAGAGATCAGCCAGCACAGTTGTAAGACATTATAATATATTTAGAATCTGTTTATTTAGAACCAAGTGCTTTTTTATGGACTTGCTAGCCTATCTTGAAATATTTAAGCAGCAGAACATTTTATTTCATGCTGATGATAAAAATATTTTGTCATTGGCCAAAATAAACGTTTATAAAAAGAGTCAGATTTTTAGGCTCCAATCCTGCAGCGTGCTCCCATTTACGCACACACGTAGTCCCCTTGAAGTCAAAGGGAGTTGTTACAGTTGCACATAGTAGACTTTGCTTTCACAATTTCCTTTAAAAAATTACCAGGACATTCCACACAAAACCCACTAAACTAAAACATTATTATCTTGGATGAAAAAGTCAGGCATTTGAATGCCAGCCTGACAGTTGCCAGTACACTTTAATCTGGTCCCTGTGTGCATGTGCATATTAATATACTCTATTATCTGATCACATATCACTTTTTCTGCAGGAGCCCTATCTCATTCAGTACCCAGGCTAGACGCACTGGGGGACAGGGGAATTAAAGTTGCACTGGCAACCATTAATCTAGCATTCCTCAAGTTTCCAGTACTTGACTTTGCAACCTAAAGAATGTTCTTTTAACATAGTCGTTGTGTGTATAATGTTATATAAAAGGGAGAGATCGTAAAGCCAAGTGTTAGATGACCACTTAGCTCTTAGTTGGACACTTACAGTCTTTGCCATCAAGGTTCCATATGCACTTGTCCCAAGTAACATTGTTATTGATTTATATGCATGGCTGCTCACACTGGATCAGGCCTATGCAAAACAAATATATTTAAATATGTGAATGATCATGATTTCTCTTTCACCAGTGTCTCAGAACATCATTCCCAGAAATATCAAGTTGGAAATAATACTTTCATAGAAGTAATGACTAGTAAGAGAGATATCAGCTCCCAGAACAGCACCAGAATATCTACCTCCATTGTCAGGCAGTGTTTCCCAAACATACTATACAAAGTGTGGGCTCTGCAAACAGGCCGTTCAGTGTTCTCCAGAGTCTCTGCTTTTGTTTTAAAGCAAAGGTATATAGAACTTTAACAGAAAGTATATATGGTTTAGACTGCAAAGAGGCAAACTTCAAAACAGGAAGCAATTGTAACAAATGCAGAAACATCTGTCAGAGTTTGGAGGAGGCCTGAAACTATAGGTTTGACCCAGAACTGCCTCAATTCATTTCAATGGGTGCTAAATTAGATGCCAATGGTGACACTTTGATTATCGGCATTCTTAACTATTTTATTGCTCAAAGAGGGTAAAAATGGAAAGAAAATATATTATGAATTTCTACACCAGAGTTTCTCAAAGTACCAGGGATGCATAGGACAAGCTGGGGAGTGAGGAATGGTGAGCAAAATACATACTTTACACAAAAATATGGTAAGGTGGCTGAGCCTTTAAACATCACATGATGGATTTGCAGAGGGTACAAAACTGATTTCATTTTCCTGAAGGAAAAAGGGTTTGGAAGTACTGGCCTAGGAATAGCAAACCATATATTTAGAGGTGCCCAGTCATCCTTTTCAAGTGACCCTGCTATCACTGTGCAACAGAAGGCCTCAAGTCTGCAACTCCACTCCAGTGGAGGGGTCCACTTGTATGCAGTCAATTACAGGATCAGAGCCTAAACTGCATAACACAGAGCAGGACAGAATTAGATTTCTCATGAAAAGTTCCCTGAATCACTACATGGTGGAGAAATCCTTGTATCAGGGAAACATTAAGTATCAAATAAAAGGTAGAACATAAAATACTGATAATTTAGGCAGCGATGATCCTCTAGTATCAGATTTCAAACTAACCTGCAACATAAGAATACTGTATTGCTTATAATTATACAATCTCAATATAACAATTATTATGGCAAAAGAAATGTTTTCTGCCCCACCTCAGCTAAAAGCATTTTGCAGGTGCAGTTTTGAACAGTTATCAGAATATGCAGCCATAACATCCATACATTAGATATGCCACGTGGAAGTCTATTTTGTTTTTTCCATGGATGTTATACTCATATCACTGTTCTAGCAACATTTCTCTTAGTTTTTAAATGGCTTTAAAAGATAGGGCTGCATCTCACAGATAATGACAAAGGAAAGTGTCAGAGGTTTGCTGTTAGTGGTTTGTTTGTATTTTTAAGAAGGGGAAAAACAAACAAAAAACATACACATCCTTCATCACTGTTTCTTGAGACTTCACTTGGACAACCTAGCTGTATTGTGGTGCCATCTAGTGACTATTTCAAACACTAAAATCCTAAAATCTGTTCTGAAAATGATCTCGATACAGCAATCTTTCAGAATGACTTGCTATCTGGTATTTCCAATCATTGTCTCCAATCTGCACTCAGAAGATTTCAAATACTTTGTGGTTCCTATGTAAATCTGAATGCCCTCTGTTAATGTATTTCAGCATTCAGATCTAACGCACTAGAGGACAGCTACTCTGCCCAGTGTCGGTCCAGAGATGTTGGGCTGGGCAAAAGTCTGAGGTAAGGAAGGTGATGAAATTCTCCTCCGTCCCCCACCATGCTGGGGTGTATGAATATGTACTTGTTGATCCTTCAGACCTTGACAGTGCCCTACCTCACTGCTATACAGGGAGGTTGTGCAGAGGAGGGCTCCACTTACAGGTTGAAAAGTTCTGACTCGTTGCCTTCTCTCCTTCTACGCTACAACTACACTCCCTGGTTGAACCACACCTGTTCTGCTGCTAAAGGCCACCCAGCACCTGCGGAATCAGGAACCAGATTTTTCCCTACTTTAAAAAAATATCCACTCATCTGTTTTGGGGACTTTAAATGATAACCCCTCAAATCATAAGGAACAGGAATTTACATTAACAGATGTAAAGCTGCCTTCTGTGAGGAGCTCATGGAATCACAGCCTGAGAAGGCCAAATTATCTTCTCACCCCATTACTGTAGGATTGTGCCCGATGTTATGTTCAAGTTAAAGTCTTAGGGCCATATTGACTTTCTGTATGAATGGTCATGACTCTTTTAAAGTCAAGTCTGCGTCACATCAGTATTTCTGGGAATGAGATGGGAAGGCGGATGAATAATGATCTCACCCAAGGGTGGGAAAGGTATTCTGGGGGATATGTGGAGGTACTTGCAAGTATTGGCGAGTGACATCACCAATTAACAATCAAACCATAGACCTGAGGCTTTGCAGAGAGGGTGGGGCAAGTCTCCCCTCTCACACAGACAATAAGAAGGGGTCAGTATAAATGTTGCCTTCTCCTCCATAAGAGAGCAGATGTTTGTTGATGCTGCCAGGAGTAAGGAGGTACCTGCAGGACCCTGACTTAACGGGAAGAAGACAGCAGCAATTTTTGACATTACACCCGACTGAACTCTGCCTCAGCCTGAGGCTAGAGGGACTGATTGGGAAAAGAGCCAGCTGGGGGGAGAAGTTGCATGAGGCTCTACAGCTGTCCTAAAAAGTCTAAGGGTTTGTCTACACTACCCTTAAGTCAATATAAGTTATGTTGCTCACGAGTGTGAAAAAAACCCACCCCCTAAGTGATATAATGTACATCAACTTAAAGCAGGGTCTGCACCACGCTCTCTGTCAGCAGGAGATGTTCTCCTATCTACATAGCAGATCTTCACCAGACCTGCGAAATCAGCACCACTGCATCAATGCAGTGGCACCATTTTAGCATGGTAGCGAAGACAAGCCCTCACTCCTGCTCCAAGGAGGAGAAGTAGGAGGCTCCTGTATTAAGGAGAGGGACAGGGATACAGTCTGAAGCAGTGCCCAGTCACGGGAGGAGGACTGGAGCCTTCTGAACGGACCAGGACTTACGTTTGTAGAGGGAATGAATAAACCCCACTCTGTAAAGAGGTATATGCCAGAACTGTGAATAAGACAGACCCTGCAAAAAGGCATTGATCTAACCTGGTCTAATTGCTTGAAAAGAAGACCCAGGGGATGTGGAGTGCAATGCAGTCACAAGGCCAGAAGAGGGCATGCTAGAGAGATATGCACCAATGAGACAGACAGACACAAAGCAAAGACAACTGGGGAATAATACACTGTGGAAACTCCACAGAAATGGACAAAACCTGAAAATATTAACCCCCATCTCTCCCAACATACAGCTAGACGTTGTCCTTTTTTAATAGACCCCAAAGAAGAGTGTGAAAGGATAAGGAAGGTAGGAGAGTGTCCAGCACAGTGTTCACATTACTTAGTAGTTATGTTAAAATAACGGGAGAACTATAAGGAACCAAGCTCAGAACATTTGTGTAATTAATATCAGTATCCATGTACCAGCCAGTCCTGAGAGGTGTTGTGTGTGTAAGGGCTTGTATACAAAAGGAAATGTACTAGCAGATCTATAGCACTATAATTGGAGCTATTTCCCCAGGTAGAGAAACCCTAAGTATAACACAGAGCAGTTATCAATCTACCTCAGCCTTGGGAAGATCAGCAGTTCTGTAACGTGGAAGAGGTGAAAGACACAGCAGCGCCAGTAATGTCAGCCACAAGTGTTCAAAACTCATGAGTTAGGCCCTGAAAAGATCATAACATTGGCTCAAAAATGAGATTTTAAAAATAAACTGTGGGCTCTGTTTGTTCCCCTTCTGTGTTTTGAGCTTGTAGGAGTCGCATTTTTCTTCTTTTCCCCACAGCCATTAAGGTTAGATACCATTTTTTTAAAATGAAGTCAGAGCCTCATCCACCTAATCGCATGGCTCCAGGGAATGCGGCTAAGACAAATATCTGATACCATGAGAATTGGAAACATTGAGTCCTACTGCTAAGTAGAGGGGGCAGGGCACTAAAGTAAGTGGAAGACTTTATCACAAGGGCTCGTGGTAGATTAGGGTGACCAGATAGCAAGTGTGAAAAATCAGGACAAAAGGTGGAGGGTAATAAGCATTTATGTAAGAAAAAGCCCCAAATACCGGGATTATCCGTATAAAATCAGGACATCTGGTCACCATATGGTAGACATCAAGGCAGACTAGTCTATGACCTCACATACGCAAAAACCTTCCACCTTGCTCTCCCAGAGAACAAAACTAGCCATGTTTTCCAATCGTTTTCAATGAGGCTTTAAAAAATAATATTTGCATTTGTCTAAGTGCCAGCCTGCAGTATGCATCTGGGAGCAGTAAGGTGTTAAGGACAGTAGGCAAAAATTCAAAAAAGACCCAGAGAATCAAGAACACAGCAGCTGTTTCCGCTTGAATCATCTACCTAGGAATCCTTTTTCTGCATACTCAATACAGGAAAAAAGTGTAAAAAAACCACGTTTCTCTCCTCCCAGTCATGGTTGGCAGCCTGGGATGGGCTGTCTGACATGTTGCAGGGCTAGGATTGGGCATTGGGAAGACTCAAGAGACATCTTTGATCCTTCGTAGCAGCTGTATAGAACAGTCTGAAAAAGACTGAATTGCAATCCATTTGGAATCCTGAGCCAAAAGCCAGACTGAGGCCATTACACACCCATATCCCAAACTAGTCAAGAGACCATAGAAAAATACCAGAGTTCTGTTCACATCTCTTTACTTATGCACAAAGCAAGTTTCACCAACGTATATCTAAATTGCACACAAAATAGCTACTGTGAAAGAGCACCCATATTCCAGAATCAAGCACTAAACATTTCAGAAATGCTAGAATGAAGGTTCACTGTGCAACCCTATGCTGTCCCCCTTGTGCACACACATTATGATTCGTTTATGGCCCGATCACATATTATTCTAGCATTTCCTAACTTTTCACTACTTGACTTTGCAACCTTAATAATGGTCTTCTAACACTGTGTGCGGTGGTGGGGGTTGTTTGGGGTTTGTTATGGGGAAAGGCGGGAAGGAGCTGTAATTTCCTAGGCATTTAAAAAGCAAATTGAAAAGAAAAGGCCATCCTGTTGCATCATATTGACACCCACGTGGCTCATCAGCTGGATTGGAAACTTTAGATCCACCACAAAGACCTCTGCTACTTGATCTGAGTAACAGATAGCAGGTTGCTATCCTCTCTGTGGACCACTACTAAGGCACATACAATCTGTGCTAGTCGGGATTATAAATATTTGCTGACAACAGAGGAATTGTGAGACTCAAGAATCTTAGATTTTGTTCCAGATTCTGAAGCAAAGTGTGTGCTAGTAAGCCCAGACTCCTTTGCCTGTTCCGCCTTAGCCTGGTATCTTCTGCCACATCCCCTTCAATATGTTCTGTCCTAGCCCTTCATCCTTGTCCCATTCTCATCTCACCATTTCCAGTTTCCAGTCATCAGACTTCTCATCCGAGTCCGAGTCTTCCCTGACCACTCCGGTAGCAACCTGCAAGGAGCTTGAAGGGAGGAGCACAAGTTACAGGAGGAAAGAATTTAGAGGAGACACCAGGAAGTTAGTCTGTGTGCACATGGCTAGAATGCCACCTACAGTCGCAGCACCTCTGTAAATAGGTCACATAATAAAAAGACAGGTTAGTTTTAAAAGCATGTAGCCCTTTCATGTCTCCCTGCTTCCAGCCACATCCATTCTCAGTTCCCCTGCCACCTGCAAACCCACCCCATCTCTTTTCTCAGTCAGTCTCAGTCCCTACTCTCAGCTCCTCATCAAATCCTTCTCCGCTTCCCTGCCCCAATGGTTCCCAGTTTCAGTCTCTCCCAGCTCCTAGTCCAAACTCAGACTTTCCTCCCTCAACATTTCTCTCACTAGCTCCAAGCCCCATCTCCTTGCCCAGCTTCTTTCTTTATGCCACTTGGGCATCAACAGGAAGCGGGGGCACTGACAGCACAGGGCAGAGAGGCTCTCTGCTTTCCATGCTGGTGCTCAGCTCCAGTCCACAGCAGCCCAGAGCTGCAATTGCAGGGAAAGTCCTGCTCAGCCTCTGCTGCCCTGGGCTTGAGCATGCTCAGTGCGAAAAGCATCTCTGAGAAATTTAGCCACACTCTAGTAAGACTCTACTGAGCGTATGCTAACTGAGTTTTTCAAAAGCTTATAACTTGGCGAAATTTGGCTGGATTTTCACGGAGATGGCAAAGGGCTTATCTTTGACACCAAGGCCATGCCCCAAGTCCTCGCTTCAAAGAGTCCTTGACTCTAGAACTTCCCAAAGAAAAGGTCACCAGACTGTTTATTTTTTTTTAACATGGCAAAACAATGTATTTTTCTTTAAGCTCATTTTTGTAAATTGCAGAACCACTTTGGATGAAAGTTTCCAAAAAAGCAGACAGCCTGCATGGAAAATTGCAGACAAAATGGTTAATGTTTGGCAAAAGTTATAAGAAACTGTAAAACCGGTCTTATCCTAGGATGTAGGGCCTGCAGCAGAGCCAGTCTTCGGGCAACCTAACAAGCACAGTTGGCATGGTTCCAGCTCTGAGCGGTCTCTACCGCCTGGGACCTGTGGGGCTCTGCCTGCCCCTCTGGGGGCAGAGCCACCTGGGACTGGTGCAGAGGCCAGGCCAGGCTCAGCCAGCTGTGGGGAACAATGTGGGGGGGCAGGGCTCAGATTAGTCCTGCCAGGCGTGTGGGTCCCAAGGGAATCTGACCCAGTCAGGCCCTGTTCCTGCTCTGGCCTGGCTGACTGCACTGCTCCCGAGGGGCTGGAGTGATCCTGCCCTGGGACCATCCTTGGCTGTGCTGACAGCTCAGCCTGTAAGACACAGTCACCTCCCATCAGAGTCAGCTATTGTGGCCGGGGGGTCAGGGCAGGGGGGAGTAGGTCTTTATGGGGTCAGGGGGGCTAGGTAGTGGGAGGTACTTGGCAGTGGGGGCAGTTTGCATGTTTTGGGGTGCTTGGCTGTGAGGGGCTTTTGGGAACACTGACTAGTGAGGGGATTTGTGGAGGGCTCTGGGTGGAGAGGTGCAGGGTGTTGTGCAGTTGTGGTGGGAGGGCTGTTTAGGTAGGGGGCAGTGGGCAGTCAGAGTATCTGGGGGGGGCAGTTCCTGGGCGTAGGAGACTGTGGGAGTCTCTGGGTGGTGTGACACTGGGTGTAGGGGGTCAGAGGGGTGCTGGGCATGGGAGTAGCGTGGTGTGGTACAGGCTCACCCCAAAGGGAAGCAGCCAGTGAAGGGCCAGGTGGGTCCGTATGTGTCTGGAGACTGCCCGTTTGTAAACAGTGCCCTGGTACTGGGGTGGGTGGAGCCGGGCCACCCCCTGCCAGGCCATGCCCCATCTCCCATTGCCCCCAGCCAGCCCCTCGCTCTGGAGACTCTGTCTCCAAAACCTCCCATGCCATGCCATGCCCCTCCCCATTGCCTCTATGAGGGCCCACAAAAGGTTAATCTGGCCCTGGCCATCTGAAAATCAGTCTGTCTTGAGTTAGGCACCCAAAAATCACTAGTCACTTATGAACATTTGGGCCAGAAATTCTAGCATTTGCACCCACAATTAACTGTGGGCCAAACTGTGCCTGCAAAACCAGAGGCTACTTTTAGACTATGAACCACACAGTCCCACCAAGCTAGTCTATTTTAAATTGGTCCAGTTATATAAGTGAATCTGATACTTGCTCTTTCAGCAGAGTCCAAGCACAAAGAGTCCAAGAGTTTTCGTTCACCTCTCTTCTGAGTTCAGCACTGTTCCCATCCAAAAGCACAACTCATGGTCAGCTTGCCTTTCTCTTTACCATTTACCTCTTGGTTTCTTTTGTGCATAATCTGTATGTGAAGACAAAATGTCCATCTCCTCTTCTAAACTGTAGTTTACACAAGAGGAACCTCGCAGTTACCCACACAACAGTTACTTCTCTAAAGGCAAAATTTAGGATGATTCCAGCTTCCATTCCAGAACACTTTTTTAAAAAAATTAGTCTGTAAAAAGAAAAGTTCAAATGTGATAACTATGCTCAGTCTGGTCACATCCCACCCAACCATATGCTGTTGTTTTTTCAGCACACATGGAATTTTTCCATGGCGGCAATATGTTGGGTTTTTTTTGTTTTGTTTTTACATGCTGAAATTAGAGTCCTTCTAGTGTGAAAGCTGTTACCTCCCTCCAGCAATGTGTAAGAATTTCTGGAGTTGTTGTAGTGTCCAGATTTCAGGAGTGGGGTAAAAGGGTTTGAGCCCTATCTACAGCCTTCCAAAAGTAAGTAAAGATATAGCAAGGTCTTATACATACATGATTTCTTAATTAAAACATTAAATCAGAGAATGTAGATAAATGCCAGTAGTTAATGCCAATGCACTGAACTCCACTTCTGTCTCGTAGTAATAGGATACTGCATGATAATAATTTCAGAGGAAAACTAAGTTATATCAGACGATTTCTTGTCAGCTATTGAGCTGCAATTTAAAGATCCCATAATTAGAGTATGTGAAATTTTTCATCTGAAAAATGCAGATTTGGATCAACCAGAACATTTTGTAAATTTTGCCAAATTATTTAGTTCGGGGAAAAGAGGAAAAAAATCTGAATAAAACCCTCCATTTTTCATTTGGACATTTTCATAATGTGATTTTTCAGTTTGATATGGCTTTTGAATTTTTCCTCATTTTATTAAAGATAAAGCTTAGAATGAAACATTTTATTTGACCTAAAATGACATTTTTTGTTACTGGTTTCAGAGTGATAACCATGTTAATCTGTATCTGCAAAAAAGAACGAGGAGTACTTGTGGCACCTGAGAGACTAACAAATTTATTTGGGCATAAGATTTCGCGGGCTAAAACCAACTCTATGCATCTGATGAAGTGGGTTTTAGCCCATGAAAGCTTATGCCCAAGTAAATTTGTTAGTTTCTCAGGTGCCACAAGTACCCACAAGAAGTGGATGATTGAACAAAGGACCAGAGAGGAGTATAAAAATATTGCTCAGTCATGCAGGAATGAAGGCAAAATCACACTTGGAGTTGCAGCTAGCAAGATATATTAAGAGTAACAAGAAGGGTTTCTTCAGGTATATTAGCAACAAGAAGAAAGTGAAGGAAAGTGTGGGCCCCTCACTGAGGGAGAGAAGCAACCTAGTGACAGAGGATGTAGGAAAAGCTAATGTACTCAATGTTTTTTTTGCCTCTGTCTTCACAGACAAGGTCAGCTCCCAGACTACTGCACTGTGCAACACAATACGGGGAGGAGGCGACGAGCCCTCTGTGGAAAAAGAAGTGGTTCAGGACTATATAGAAAAGCTGGATGAGCACAAGTCCATGGGGCCGGATGTGCTGCATCTGAGAGTGCTAAAGGCATTGGCGGATGTAATTGCAGAGCCATTGGCCATTATCTTTAAAAACTCATGGTGATTGGGGGAGATCCCCGATGACTGGAAAAAGGCTAATGTAGTGCCCATCTTTAAAAAAGGGAAGGAGGAGGATCCAAGGAACTATAGGCCAGTCAGCCTCACCTCAGTCCCTGGAAAAGTCATGGAGCAGGTCCTCAAGGAATCAATTTTGAAGCACTTAAAGGAGAGGAAAGTGATCAGGAACAGTCAGCATGAATTCACCAAAGGCAAGTCATGCCTGACTAACCTAATTACCTTCTATGGCGAGATAACTGGCTCTGTGGATGAGGGGAAAGCAGTGGACATGTTATTCCTTGACTTTAGCAAAGCTTTTGATACGGTCTCCCACAGTATTCTTGCCAGCAAGTTAAAGAAGTATGGGCTGGATAAATGGACTATAAGGTGGATAGAAAGCTGACTAGATTGTCGGGCTCAATGGGTAGTGATCAATGGCTCCATGTCTAGTTGGCAGCCGGTATCAAGTGGAATGCCCCAAGGGTCGGTCCTGGGGCCTGTTTTGTTCAATATCTTCATTAATGATCTGGAGGATGGCATGGACTGCACCCTCAGCAATCTTGCAGATGACACTAAACTTTGAGGAGTGGTAGATATGCTGGAGGGCAGGGATATGATACAGAGGGATCTAGACAAGTTAGAGGATTGGGCCAAAAGAAATCTGATGAGGTTCAACAAGAACAAGTGCAGAGTACTGCACTTAGGAGGGAAGAATCCCATGCACTGCTACTGACTAGGGACCAAATAGCTAGGCAGCAGTTTTGCAGAAAGGACAGAAAAGGGGTTACAGTGGACGAGAAGCTGAACATGAGTCAACAGTGTGCCCTTGTTGCCAAGAAGACTAATGGCATTTTGGGTTGTATAAGTAGGGGCATTGCCAGCAGATCAAAGGACATGATCATATCCCTCTATTCAGCATTGGTGAGGTCTCATCTGGAATACTGTGTCCAGTTTTGGTCTTCATACTACAAAAAGTGGAAAAATTTGAAAGGGTCAGCGTAGGGCAACAAAAATGATTAGGAGGTGGGAGCACATGATTTACGAGGAGAGGATGAGGGAACTGGGATTGTTTAATCTGCAGAAGAGAAGAATGAGGGGGGATTTGATAGCTGCTTTCAACTACCTGAAAGGGAGTTCCAAAGAGGATGGATCTAGACTGTTCTCAGTGGTACTAGATAACACAACAAGGAGTAATGGCCTAAAGTTGCAGCGGGTGGGGTTTAGGTTGGATATTAGGAAAAACTTTCATTAGTAGGGTGGTGAAGCACTGGAATAGGTTACTTAGGGAGGTGGTGGAATCGCCTTCCTTAGAGGTTTTTAAGGTCAGGCTTGACAAAGCTCTGGCTGGGATGATTTAGTTGGGGTTGGTCCTACTCTGAGCAGGGGGATGGACTAAATGACCTCCTGAGGTCCCTCCCAACCCTGATATTCTATGATACTCCCTGTTATTTTTGTTACTGTCAGGCTATCTGTCTGTAGAGGCTCACGAACGTGGGTGCTCTCCTCAGGGCACACCATTAAAAAGAAGGGCACAAACACCAAAGTGGTTGTATGTTCTGTAATTAGATTTCTCTAACCAAGTAACAAGCGTTAACTCTACATGCACTACAACAGCCTTACCATGGAGTCATAGACCATCCCTTAGGGCACTCTTGCCTATCTTGACAAGCCGGATTTAGTGACAGATGAACCCTTACACCAAAAATCACAACAATACTCACGTTACTCCCAGCCCTAAAGAACCAGTCTCTTACCCCAGATCTCTCAACAAAGGCAATGATTGTATCCAAACTTGTAATTAACTAAGGATTTATTAACACAGGGCAAGCCCACACTACAGAATTATTTCAGTATAACGACATCACTCAGGGGCTTGAAAAATCCACACCACTGAGCAATGTAGTTATATTGACCTAAGCCCCACTGTAGACAGTGCTAAGTCAGCTGGACAGCTTCTCCCGCCGATATAGCGGATTACCTATGCTAGCAGGACAGTGCTCTCCCATTGGCATAGCACATCTTCATTGAAGCGCTACAGCAATGCCTATGCAGCGTTTTAAGTACAGACCTGCTCTCAAAAAAGAAATGAGAGTTGTTTACAAGGTTAAAGCAGGTAATCATACACACAAATGAGTTACAGTCTTTGGTTCCAAAAGGCGGCATTAGCTGCTACATTTGCAAGCTCTACATATCCTTTAGGGCTAACCCAAACTAAGCAGCTTAGTGATAGAGCCCTTGCTTATGTTTAGTAATATTGCCCTTTCCAAATTCCAAGCAACATTAGTGACATTAATTTCTCCTTATTGGGGATTTTTATTCCCTTCCTGCAGCATTTAAGATGTACTTGTGCATCTACCTTCTTCATGAGTGTGGGAGAAGCAATCAACAGAGTCTTTTGTCCACTGATATTCCACAGTGGTTTGTCTGACATCTATGGAGCTTCTTTGTTGGTGAGGATAGAATATCTCCTGTGATAAACTTGTACTTCACACTTAGTAATGTTTCTCTCCTGACTATGGGTTTTATAGTCTTAGCAAATATTTTATAGTTATCAAGTAAATAAATAATACTTTATAACATGGGATAGAAATATTATACATAGGACTAATACATACAGCATCCTACAAGAATTTCATAAAGTCTAAAAACATTCTTATAACTCTAAGATCTATTTAATAATACTAACACAAAGGCGAGCCAGACGGGTTTCCAGCTTTGCATTTGTCAATGTTCAGTGAAGCCCAGGGGCTTTCCATGAGTTGGCAACTCGTCTGCCAGCATCACAGTTACTTCTTCAGCTAAACAAAACATTCAAGAACTTTTCAGTTTGGGTCAATCTAAAACTGCAAGTCAGTTCTTTGCACAACTCTTCCCTGTGGTACATTGTGAAGAGAGTACAGAATAGACTGCAAGCCCTAGTCCCCATTTCTTCTGTTAAAAAATAGAAGTTTGAATGTCCAAGTCTGTTTTTGAACTATTGCTGAGTGCAGAATGGCTGACACATCTGCATACACACATCATTACCATTACTTAGGAAAGCACTTTAGGAAACTGGGAACATATGAGATGCTATAGAAAAATCACATTTTATTCAGTACAGTTGCATTTTATGTGTTTCACACCAGTGGATAATAGAAAATCTCTGGAAACCTGGTATGCAGAAACGTTACTTCCACCAGGCATGCTACATACTCCCTTTATACAGAATATGCTTCATTGCCCCATTTGTTATTTTTATTCGCTTGCTTTTATGGCTCTCATTAACGTAATACGTGAGCAACTCATAATCTTTAGTGGATCTATCCTCATAATACTTCCCTGCTTCACAAGGTACTCTTCTTTCCAATTTACAGAAGGAAACTGAGGCATAGAGACACACTTAACTTGGGTCATGCTGGGAATGTGTTTTTTATTGTTAAGAGGAACCCCTAGATACTGAACCTGGCCCTTATTGTTGCCAATACCACTTGGCAGAAGGGTTACAGCACTCCTCACAAGCACATCTTGAATAAACCATTACATTTGGGAAAACATTTTGTTATATTTTCGGGAAACTACAATGTGTATAATAGATATACAGCAATTAGAGGACTAGTGCAATGGAATGAATGAATATTGACCCTAAGAACTGTCTTCTAGCAGGGCCGGCTCTAGCTTTTGCCACCCCAAGCCAAAAAAAAAAGGCGGGGGGGCGGCCGGATTGTGCCACCCAAAGAATGGCCAAAATGCAGCTCCTTAGAATGTGCCACCCCAAGTATGTGCTTTCTCGTCTGATGCCTGGAGCCAGCCCTGTTCTTGAAACAGGGATACCTGAAGTGACAAAGAGTCCTGTGGCACCTTAAAGACTAACTAAAGTTTTAGAGCATAAGCTTTCATGGGCTAATACCCACTTCATCGGATGCCAAGGCTTGCATCCGACGAAGTGGGTATTAGCCCACAAAAGGTTATGCTCTAAAACTTTAGTTAGTCTTTAAGGTGCCACAGGACTCTTTGTCACTTCTGCAATTCCAGACTAACACGGCTACCCCTCTGATTCTTGACAACATCCAGGGATACCTGAGGCATTCAATGAGGGCTCAAGTTGAATTCACTTTATGGAAAATGTCCAGGTTCAATATTTAGGGGTTCCTCTTAACAATCCAAAACAGATCCTGCTTTAGATCACACCCAGTAATTCTGGGAAAGCTAACCACCACTGCTAGTGCCTCTAAAAGGTGATACTTCCCCACCTACCAACAATGAACCGGTGTATAACAAAAGAAAATTTTTAATAAAAGGGAAACAGAACCCAGGATTAATTTGGGAAAACACCACAACCTCGATTCAAAAGCACGTAACCGTAAGCAAACACCCCAGTCCATTGGGCAGTGTCCTTTGGCTGAGTTTCCCACTTTGTGGTGTGAAAGTTCAATGAACAAACATCCCTTTTAACAAGACACTCTCTTTATCCCCTGCTGCTCCCCACTCATGGCTGGCTGTCCCTAGTCAGTTAAGATCCAGAGTTCAAAAATGCCTTCAGATAGGTTCACCTCCCATCCAGAAAAGGGCTTGGGAAGTTATGGAGCAATAGCTCCACTGCTGCCTCTGCAACTGGCTCCCTGGTGCTGCGGTTAGGTCTGCCTCCTCTGCCACTGCTCATCTCTGCTGCCGTTCACTGCCACGTCCGTGATGCTGTGTTCAAAGGTTCTCCCACTTAGCCCAGCTCTTAGTGACTTCAACTCCTATTGATTTCACTAGGCAGTGCAGAACCTTTGTGCTGCTACCTCTTTATTGTCTTTTACTGCAACACTGTCACCATATCAGGTCTAAGGTTTAGCCACTAGACTTACCTCACCAGTGATTTCAGCTCTAGTAATCGCTGAACAGAAACAAAAAGACTCCATTGAGTCCAATCAGCTCCATCTTTAAACACTAGAGAGGGGAGAACTACATGGGGTGTAGGACTCAGGGTAGACTCCCCATCATCAGACAGGAACACAAATACCCACACCCACCCTATCTTTCACTGGGATTTGTCATCCCTACCCCTGTTTAACAAGCAAGGTCCAGCTGAGGGTGGCCACCTCAATCCAGGCATGCTAAGTACGGTTTTGCTGTCCTGTACGCATACCAGAGGCACCGACTTCCTGAATTCCCAGGGGGTGCTCGATCCCTGCTCCTCCCTAGGGTCCACCACCACTCCACCTCTTCCCTCAAGCTCCCATCCGCCCCTTCCTGACCCCACTCTTTCCCTTCCCCCTCCACCTCTAGCACCTCCTGCACGCCACTCAACAGCTGATCACTGGCGGGTGAGTGGCACTGGGGGCATGAGGAAGAGCTGCCAGTGGGTGCTGAGCACCTACTATTTTTCCCCCAAGGGTACTACAGCCCCAGAGCACCCAGGGATAGTCGGTGCCTACTACTCATACAATAAGGATAATGACATTTCATTACCTCTTCATTCAATCCCAAAGTGAATTGCAACCCAAAAATCAGCCAAAATTGATCAAAGCAAAGCAGCTTTATCTGCTGAGCACCTAAGCAACGTAGGTGTGTCTATGCAAATACAAGCTGTTCCTGAAGTCTTTGTTCCACCAATTCATTGTCCAGGCAGAACTCATTCAGACTCTGCTTACATGCACAGAGAGAAACACAATCCCTCCCCACTCTCCTCCACAGCAAGAGAGAGCATTTCCCCAGCACATCCACTCAGGCAACATTTCCACCCTGCTCACCTCTTCACACAAAGGTTTCTCAAGTCTTGCTGTTAACAGTGCCGGATAAGCTGAGACAGCAATGCCCCAGGGCTGTCCCAGCCAAAGCATTAAAATGCCTTAAAATAGGGCATTATGGGCATTATCAACATAGGAACAGTTACATTTTAAAAAAAAATGTTTACCTGTTGTGACAGGTAATGCTTAGGATCATTATAACTAAAAGAGGAGGAAAAAATATTACTCCTTTTTTAGTCTGTGTAATTGACAGCACATTTTGCTGTTCACCCTGTATATCAGGGGAGATTTTCAAAGGCACAAAGGGGAGTTCCCCTTAGTCTTTCACACAAGAAGGTAAAGCTGTCACATTTTTCAAAATACAAACCTGTGATTGTAAAGCCACCAAATTTTGGCAGGGAGCTCCAAGAAAGGACACTATGTTCAACTCATTTTTCCGTACTGACCACGCTTTAAAGTTGCTGGTGTCCTAGTTTTCATTTTAGGAACTGAGCAAAGAGCACAACAAATTTTCTGTGAATGTTTGTTCCAAATTCCAAAGTGATTCTCTATATCATTGCATTTGGAATCTTTTGACTTCCTTATCAAACAATCCAGCACTTAAGCATCACTAGCCTGAATACTCAAACAAAGGGCATTTTAGGTTAGAATGCTGAATTTGTGATTATCTGCTGCTTCAGATTAGCAATTATTTGTTGGGCACATTTATGAACAAATAATAGACGAAAGGATGTTTTAACCTGTTTGCGGTACACAGACAAGTCATGAACAGGGAAATGACAAAATTAACTGAGAATGATTTGTTGGGAACTTTTCACTGACCTCTAATAATTACTGCTTAAGCCAAAGTATTGATGGCAGATATCTCAAGGTACAATTCCTACAAACCAGTGGCATTTTCATCCTGCTGTGTAAAAGAGGCAACACTATGTAAAAGCCCAAACTCACCCCTTCCCTGGAGCATGACTTTATTAACAAGGTAAAAGACAGCATGAATTCCAACCCAGATCTTCTCCAGAGACTTAGCCATTTTCTTAAAAGACTCATATGCGCCAAAGGGTGGATTCTCTGAACAGAAAGTCATTCCCACTTCTTTTATATCTACGGTGAAATTAGTAAACCACCTATCACAATGAATTAACAGGAATCAGTGTGCATCTGCATGCAGGGTTATGTCACCTGTTAGAGTGGATCAGAAGAACTCTGGTATCCTGTTACACTTGCAGTAATACATAAGCATCCATTAGAAGTGTTCGGTGTGCTCAGAAACAGCATCAAACTTTGGTCCCAAATATAAACATTTATTATGATTTGTAACTTCAGGCAAGCAGCATTTCTCCGCTGGCATAGCATACAGCCAAAGGAAGGCCTTCTGGTGACATGGCATGAGGTGTACTGCACTACCTTATATTCAGAACTACCCTGGGACACTAAGACTATATTTCCTAAATTTGCATAAAATGAGAATTACACAGATGGGCAACACATGCTTCCGATAAGTCCAGTGTGAAAATTACTCTCTCACTTGTCGTTGTACACCATCTTTCCACATTTCTGGCAATACATGTCTTAAACAAACAAGAATTGTGACAAGTAAAGCAGATGGTGTCTCCTCCTCTCCCCAAAAGTTCCAAAAGCACATTTCCCCAAATGTTTGCTTTACAATGATACTGCACAGTGTGAGTATCACAGCAGACCTGAAGGAGCTTATGGGACTATACAAATAGAGGGCCTGAGTCTCATTTACGCTATTGGCCATTTAAAACCTCCCTGTGAGTATAAAGGGATCTTTAGTGTAAATGAGATAAAGGCCCAGAGTCTTCTAGCTAAGCTTGCAAAGGAAGTTAATTTAACTCAGCTCACAAGAGGCTCGCTACAAAAAGCTGAAAATGCAGGTTCTGTTTCCTTTTCCTACCCTACCTGTAAACCATGATTATTAATTGGTATTTTATATTGGCCCATCTATTCAATGTGTAGAAGCTTCTCTGACCTGTACACATTTTTTGCTATTGCTGCACTCTACAGATGTACTGTAGAAGAGTGACTCACTCGCCTGCATGCTCCCACAGCCTCATTGTCTGCCAGCCCCTACCAATACTCACTCTGGCCCTCCAGCTTGGCCACCTTAAAATCTCTCCCATTCCAGGGACACCAAAAGACTAACCACCAGTAGTCCTACTGTCTCCAGCTGAGTCTATGGCCAGTGTCCTGACTCAACAGTCCTTCAACCCCTGATCTCTGGGATCTTTGCCCCATCTTTTCCAGTAACTGGCAGGGGATCTCAGGCCCTCCTGCTTCTCTGGGTTCCAGCACAAATGCCTTGTAATAAGCAGGCAAAACCTGTCTATGTAGGCCCCCTGCTTCCTTCCCAGGCTTATCCATATCTGAGCTTGTCTGCAGGGCTTTCCAACGAGCCCTTTCCTGGGCGCACCATGTACCTATGCTCCTCTCAGGCTCCCCAAGGTCTCAGGCGTTGCCCTTTCTTCAGATCTGCGGCTCACAGAATTCTCCAACAAATTCCAAACCCAGGGTACATCTTCACTACCTGCCGGGTCGGTTAAGGCGCTCCTGTCAACTCCAGAACTCCAGCTCGCCGAGAGATGCAAGCTGGAGTCGACAGGGGAGCCCACTGCCGACCGTTGCCTCCATGAGGATGGCAGGTAAGTCGGCCGAAGATGCGCCGCCTTCAGCTACGTTATCCACGTAGCAGAAGTTGCGTACTTTGGTTGACCCCTCCCCCTACTGTAGACCAGCCCCAAGGGTGCAAACTTCTATCACTAGCGCTGAAGGGTAAAAGTGAGCCGGTACAGCGTACGAATAAGAAGCTGGTACCGGCCCGTACGCAGCCCATGTTAAGTGCTTCTACAGCAAAGGTCCCTCCTTACAGTGCTGCTGCGGTAGTGTTTGAACATCACTACCCCTTCCCCCACCCCCAGTAGTGGCCCTGCTGGTAGGGACCCTATTGGCAGGGCACCGACAGGGGAAGCAAAACTGAAGCACTGCCATAGCGCTTTAATGTCATTGCCCCTTTCCCCCCCGCCCAGGCTGCCAAAGGGTGTGGCAAAAGGGCAGCTGCCCCATGGCCAGCGATTTAAAAGGGCCCATGGCTCCCACCCTCCGCTGCCACTACCACAGCAGCAGCTGGAGCCCCGGGCCCTTTTAAATCGCCACCAGAGCCCTGGGTGGCCCACCCTTCCAGGGACCGAAGCCAGCCCCCGTATGGGTAAGAATTTATTACTTTCACTCCTGCCTGCACTCTTCCTGGGCTTAGACTTCAGTCCTTCACAAGCCTTCTCTGTTCCTCAGTTGGCTATGACAATGCCCCAGGGCTGTCTTCCTGGAGTCTTGCCCTGTTTTGAGACCCATCACAGGAGCTAACTCCCTTCCTGTGGGTTTTCCCACTTCTCTTCTGACTTCTGTTCTCAGAGAGCAAGCACTCTCAACCTCCTCTCTCCTGAGTCTCTCTCTCCAACTGAACTTTCTCAGTCCTTCTGAGGAAACCTGACTACTTTCCAGGTGGGCCTGCTAATTGACCTACTTAATGAGCTCCAATAGGTGGGTTAATAGGGCTCTCTGAACCAGTGTGGTGGTTAAACTCCATAACAAGTACATTGTGAGCTAATATTCTGCCCTCATGTACACCCACACAACCCATTTAACAAAAAATCTGAAAGGGAAGTGTATTCCATAAACAAAGAACATTTTTTAAGTCAGTGGCTTGTAAACCTTTCTGGCTGGGAACCCTGCTTCACGTCCAGTCATGCTGTAGGTCTTACAGCAGCATCTGACATCTATTTCCTCTTCCAACATTAACCCAAGCAGTGAATATTTTCACTGTGGTGAGATAAAATTCCAGTGTCCTTGTCCTCACTGCTCCTCTGAACACAGGTGCTGCAGTTGCTATATCTCACCCCAGTCTCTCTTGTCTCAGAAGCTGGAGAGATGGTAGAAGCAAAAAGGTTCCCTTTGTTTACAAAGTCATCAATGGAGCTGGGAACTACCTGATGCCAGGAAGTTCTATGCACCTCATTTCCTTAAATTGGTAACCATCAGACTCAGCAAGAAATGCAAGTACACAGAAATCTTATTTTGAGAAATACATATACAAATCTTCTGAAACAGATCCAAAGATATGCAGTGTAAAAAAGATGACAACGATATGACCAAAAGTATAATCAAGGTCTATACCTAAGCAACATAATCTTAAACATCAGTTATTTCATAAGAAACAAGTATATATTTGATATCTGATAGTGTTTTGCAGGTACTTACCTAAATCATTAATTTCCCAGTTAAGAGGGATTCTTTTAGTATTTATGTGTAAGTCCAGAAAATGGTGTTACAAGTGTCACCTACTGATAAAAAGGTTTTATTTATAAGAGGGAACACATTATTTCAATTGAACAAGTGTTGCACAGGCATTTAATAGAGCTTATTCCTTCAAGATATCTGCTACTTTCAGACAATTAACTAAAGGTCCCTCACTTTTAATTCTGAGTGTTCTGTTTTTTTTCTAATTGAGACTTAAAACTGGGGATGATTTCTACAGAACCTCACTCTGTTTCTTTCCATAGCAACTGCATGAAATCTAGCCGCTTTCAGATCACTAATAATTTAAGATTAGCCTCATTAATATCCATTTCAGGCAAAATGTGTGTGTGTTTTAGAGATGCTCTTGTTTCTGACATTCTCCCACCAGAAATACAGTAGTTCAGAATTATGGAATAAATGTAGTTTAATATGATTAGTCTTTACAAAATATATACTTAATTTTTTTACTAGGAAACATGTTATATTATACCGATAGCAAGCACTATGCTTACAGCTACCTATCACCCATTTTCCATTCCGCTCTTCCGTTTTCACTGTGAACTCTTCAGACTCTCCCTTTCAAGTGACATTTTCCACCCATTGTTTCTACCCAAAGGTAGAATTTCTTTGGTAAAATTTGAGCATACCAATTCAGCTGCTTTTGAGTACTAAAAGCACACGGTTAACAGTACTGAAACAACGTGTTACAGATTAAGTATAACAGTTTAGAGTAACAGTGAAAGTTTGCTGACATCTATAGGCCACCTAAATTCACAACTAAGTTACCTTCATAGTTAACTAACTTATCCTCTGGACTGAACCTAAGGCTGCACTGCTGATTGAAAAGAAAATGTACAGGATATAGGTTCTGACTAATGACCAAAATCTTACATTGTCACTTACAGTGAGTATCACTTTACTCTGCAAGTAGTCTCATTAATTTTAGTTGACCAGATTAAGAAAATGGAGTTACTCACCCATAACTGGAGGTTCTTCAAGATAGGTGGTCCCTATCTGTATTTCAGCATGGATACACATGTGCTCCATATGCCTGAGACTGGAGATTTGTAGTGAGTAGTGTCCGTTGGTCTGCACACGTGCAGTTGTTCTCCTCATTCTCTGAACCGAGGGCATAAAAGGTGGCACAGATCAATGCTTCTCCAGTTCTTTCTCTAACCATGAATCAGATCCAAAGCAGAGGGGAAAGAGCAGGCCTTTCTTTTTTGGATGCAGAGTTTAGGCAGATCTAATTCCTTAAGACCTATACTTGAGTACTCTCCTGACTTGAACCAAGATGGGGAGAGAGCCTTTTTCTTTGAGGCAGATCTGAACTGGGATCTGTCCTTATGCCTGTGGTCATTTCCTAGTCTTACCATTTTGGCCTCTACTCTGGAGCTTGTGCTCAGAGGGGTGGTGCTGTACAGGGGGTTTCCTCAGCCTGGATCATACTGGGGTCTCATGAACTTCTCCATGAAGTGTTTCTGCAGATGGAACTCTCATCTCACATGGGTTCAAGGAAAGAAGGAGCAACAGATGCTGCACTTGGCAGTGATGGGAGCCTCTCCAAGGCGGTCAAGGCAGTGCTGGTGTTCATCACTGATTGAGAAGCAATGTGGGCAGAAGGTAAGGTTCTTAAACCCAGGATTCTTGGAATAGTCCTTCTCCACATGAAGAAGCTCCACAAGGCAGGAAGAACTAACTATATTACCTATAAAAAACCCCTAACGCACAAAGTCTGTTCTTTTGCTTAGGGGAAAGGAGGGAAATAGCAACACCAAGCGCAGGAGTTTATTGGCTGTTCAGTTTTTTCACCAAGAAAAAAAGATCTGCTCCTTTTCTATGACGACTCACTTGTTTGTGATAGCCACCAATAGACAGTACTCAGCACTTATATAGTATGAGCAGTACCCACCGATCCATTGGGTAGTGAAGACAATGTGATGTTTCCCCAAATTAATATGAAGTTCCTTCTCCCTTTTAATCAAAGTATTGTATTGTTATACTCAGACTGGGGAAGTACTGACTTGTAGAGGTGCCCAGATGTTGTGTTAGTTTTTCCAGATTTCTGGGTGGAGACTTGAGCCAATTCTGTTTTGTAATGTTACTCTGCAGTCAGTGATTAGTATGAAGGGCCCCTGTCATGTGACTGACCCCTTGCCACAATGACCCAGATCACATGATTGGGGCCAGCACATAAAGTCTGGGTTTTGCTGTTTTTCATGTCAGTCTACGATTACAAGACTACAGTCTACTGAATATTAACCAGTCAGCTAAGCCTATTCCAGGGTTAAACACTTTAAAAGAAAAATAATAAGAAATGCTCATTGGCTGTGACTCCTTTAAAAATAAAGTGGGGAGGGGGAAAAATCAAACCACTTGACACTGTTTGGAAGGTAAAATAAAGACAGACACAAAATTGGACTGTTTCTGAAGCAAGAACCTACAGGCTGTTCTATGGAAATCTTTCATTATAAACCACTTGAAACATGAGACACATATATATCTCTGTACCTCACTCACACT
Source organism: Dermatemys mawii (assembly GCA_007922305.1). Lineage (NCBI taxonomy): Eukaryota > Metazoa > Chordata > Testudines > Dermatemydidae > Dermatemys > Dermatemys mawii. The sequence goes on from ML677334.1 coordinate 69,491,241, forward strand.
GCATATTAGCAAAATGATATCCCAGGGGTTTTAACGTTACACCCCAGGGCTCACTGGCATGTTAATTATTTCCAAAATTTATACATAAAAATACAAGGAGAGCCAATTTAACAAGCAGACTAAATGCCTAGGGCAAACCAAGCCCTTTGACAAAAGCAGAAAATCTTCTCCTATCACACAATAGGCTGTGAGATTGAGATACAGATTCAGCTTCTCCTAAATTCCGGATATTTAGATCTGGGGTTTTGCAGTTTGTGCCTATACCTGCTGCTAATGGTGATAAAGATGGAAAGAAGCAAAGGAAAGCAATTACATCTCATTCTCACTGGGGAGAGGTTTCACCAACTTTGTGCTGAAGATTAAATGAAAAGAACAAGGCTCAAGAGCAAACTGTGTTCTACACGTTACCCTTCTTTTTATTTTCCACTCCTCATCACGGACCTGAATTTCTTCTAGAGCACTTCCTAGTTCTTATTTTCCCCTTAAATCTGCTTCAAGCACAGCTGAAAACACTCTTACCATGTGTCTATCACCACCCATGTTTCATCCATCCTTCCCCTGGGGAGGAGAGTTTAATCCCCAACTCTACCGAGAACATTTTTGAAAGTATCACTTAATTTTTAATCTCACAAGGAGAACCAGGCAGCCCAGCATGTCCACTTCCCCTCTTCCTGGGCAGTTCAGCTGGCTCCCATGACAGAATCCTCACCAAGGGGCTATGTTTTTTTCCAGGCAACCCAATAGGATAGCTTCCTGGCCTAAACCTGCCAATTTCTTTGATAGAGAATTCACCCTGAATCCTGCTGATTTTCCCCTCTGAGTTAAGTTTCCTGAGTTTAAGGACCACAGAGCTGGAGGTGTGTCAGAGGACAGTTTGAAGAATATCTGGTCAAAGCATCAGTGGTTTCCAGCCACAAATCAGACTGCAGCATCTCTTGATGTTCCAGTAAATAGTGTTTCCCCCACCCCACCTAAAACACACACAATCTTTACAGTACAACCCAGTCCTACTCCAGTGCACCTCCTGCTACTCCAAATCTGTTCCATTCTAGCTCTGCCAATATGTCTTGAGAGTATGGTGTAGTGGTTAAAGCTGGCTAAGAGTCAGTTAAGCTTGGTTCTGTTCCTGTCTCTTTCACTGACTTGTCTTGTCATTTTGCCCAGGTCACTGAACTTCTCTCCCTTGGTTTCCCCACCTGTAAACTGGGGAAGATCATGCTCACTGCATCTATAGCTCATATGTTAATTTACTAACATTGGTAAAGTGTCAACAAGGCCTATGAGGTTGTGTACTGGTTGAGCGTCCATGTACTTTAGCTCACACATAGAGAATCTAAAAGGATGCCTGGCCCAGGAATAATTCTGAAAGGCTCAATCTGTTTTTCCTGCTTAGGGGAAAGAGGGAAACAGCAACACCAACCACAGGAGTGAAGTTTTCAGCAAGAAAAAAAATCTGCTTCTTTTCTATGACGACTCACTTGTTTGTGCTAGCCCACCAATAGACAGACATGATAATACATAGCACTTGTATAGTATGAGCTGTAAATGGGGATAGCAATTCCTTTGATCAGGTTCAGATTTGTTGCCTTTCAGGATAGGTTTACACTGCAGCTGTAAGCGAGCCTCCCAGCCTGGGGTGACAGACTCCCATTAGCAGAGCTGGAACTAGTACACTAAAAATAACAGTGGGGTTGCTGCAGCTCCAGCAGAAACTCGGGCTAGCCCCCCAAGCTTAGACGCTGGGGGCCAGGTGGGCTTGAGAGTCTGAGCTGTGGCCAGAGCCGCAACATCCACGCTGCTACTCGTAGTGCACTAGCTGAAATCCGTCTACTCACACTGGGAAGCTCACTCCCAGTTGCAGTGTAGACATACCCTCGGTTTCACGGTTGTCCCACTGTCCTTGCATTACAAGAAAAAGTAAAGAGCAATGCCCAATTTAACTTTTCTCTATGGCATTTATTTTGTGTACCTCCCTCATGTCCCTCTTATTTGCTTCTTCTCTAAACTAAACAAGACTTATCTGGTCAGTCTCAGAGGCCTCAAGCCATTTTCATTATCTGTGTTTGGGTCCTTTTATTTCTGCTATTTAAATAAATAAATAAATAAAAGATGAGGTGACCAGACCTGAACACAGCAGTTCAGGAGATGTCATAAGGGATACCTATAATGCACAATAAGTGTGTGTGTGTGTGTGTGTTTGTGTGTGTGTATTCTATACATAGATATATACACAGAGAGAGGGAGAGAGAAAATAGACAATATTTTCTGTATACATATACCAGTAAATCTGTCGATTTTCCTCACAAAGCAAATTTGTCTGCATGGGTGAAATCCTGCCCTCCCTCTCCCTCCCCCCCCCCCGCCCCGCCCCATGAAGTCAATGGGAGTTTTGCCATTGATTTACAGTGGTATCAGGATTTTACCTTGTATGTTTATTTTTAAAAACATGTCAAAATCAATTTTAAAAAGATGAGCAAATTAACAGCATGCTTTAGGGTGGTTGTGGTGAAACAGATCTTTTGATTTTGGAGATCTCAGTTGTTGCATACACACACACTATGGAAATTCCTTTTGTACCTCATTTGATTTTTTTTTTTATTTTTATTTTTGAACAACTATACAGTAGAAAAAGGAACCAGTGAAAAGGCACAATAGGAATCTCAAAAGACTGTTCAGTGTCTGACGCTTAGTGGTAGGAATTAGGTACTACAGTTTTTAGATCAGAGATTACACCAATCAAGACAGACACCTGGAAGTCTCAGTTAAAAAAATCTTCCAGTTTGTCACTTTTAAAATACATTCTAGTCATTTTCTAAAGCTACAGTATCAACACAGCAGGAATAAGAAAAACCTAAGGCTTCAATCAACTGTAATAGAACTGAGATGTAAGAAATCAAGATATTTTAAATTTACCCTGAACTAATCATTGCAAATCAAAATCGCTTTTATTTGATATAAGCTCTTAAGACCAGTGACTGCCTTCATATTTTTGTATATTGGCTCTTTATATTAAATAATATTTTCCACAGTGATGTTTAACCCTATCATGGTTTGCCATGATCACTGTGTTTGGGAATCTGGGAGAAAAGTGGCTAGAACGTAAATTCTTTCCTCCTTATTTTTTAAAACTACCCAGAAACTTAAAGGGAACTTATTTTAAAAGCATCAATGGAGAATTAGAAAAAGAGAATAATTAAAGTAAGAATTACCAATGAAAACCCAGTTAGACCTTGAAATCAGCCCAAGAGAAATCAGAAGGGTATTGTACCAATTACCTTATATCAGGCAGTGAAATCTAGTCTACAAAGAATATCCTTGGTTCTAATACAAAGTCCCATTACTGAAAGTTCCTGAGACACCTCCCACTGACTTCTAGAAACCAAGAGGGTACTCTGCACCACACAAGTGGTATTCAGTACTTGACAGGCCCGGTCTCAATCCTCACGTACAAATCACTGAAAAAAGCAGAATGGAAATAAAATATAGTTTGTAAATAAATACAGCTATTTGGGGCAAAGAAATACAGGCCTCTTTCTGATTTGAGGGGTAGGACAGATCCAAGATACACAATTCTATGCACAGTGGAAACTACAATGAGGATATAGGAGACTTAGCAGCAAGTCATAGTTGGAGATGTACAACAGGTACGGTAATCTGATTTTATGGACAGGAACACTCAAAATCCTGTAGTACATTCTGCTTCCTGAACCTCCTTTCCCACAGCTGATATACAGGTATAATCAAACATAATAATGTATTAGTGCAGCACAGTGACTAATATTGAAGTGATACATTTTAATACTCCTGATTTTATAATCCATATTGAAATCTCATTTTCCTCTCTTGCTCTCTTTCATACTGCAGGTGTGTGTACCTAGATAAGTCTATCATACTGTTGTCCCTTTTGGCTTGAGCAGTTAACCAGTATTTGGAGACTTGCACCATTGTGTTCTTTAGGATGAAAAATGGATGGTAGGGAATCAGATATATACTTGGCGCAATCTCATTTATTTATAGAGGACAAACTCAAAGTTGTGTTTCCCTGAACACAGTTGACATAACCAACAGCAAGTGATTTCCTTGCCCAGAAACCCCGAGTCCCACTCCAGCAGGCTCTATACCCAAAAAGCTCTGTTATTTGCTTCCTTTCAGGGTTATTTTCATAACTAGAGGTGAGCAGGAATCAACCAGTTTGAACCTGTTGAGCCTGAAAAAGAGTGCTTGACACATCCATTGGCTTTAATGAAGTCAGTGACTGTCCTTGGATCTAAGAACCTCCCCTGCAATGGCATTATTAACACCTATCAGCATAGCAATATCTATCGGGGTGTTTTATGGCCCCAACCCTAGGAGCTAGAAGACAGAAGCTACTTTCCTTATATTTTTAATTTAACACATGAATTGCTTTATAATATGTATTGCTTTTAGTCAGGTACAATTTGAAAATGGAAATGAATTAGATGTGGACATTGCCATGTAAGTGGGAGTGAGGATATCCATGCACTCATTTACATTGCTGTGAGATGCCTGGAATGCAAAGGTACATAAATGCCACACTGCACTAGCTACGCCAGTATCCTGTCTCTGAGCATGGCCATTGCCAGAAGCTTCAGAGGAAGGTTCAAGAAACCCTAGAAATTATGTGATAACCTGTGGGAAGTTTCTTCCTTAGTGGTTGTCTTATACCCTGAAGCATGAGGCTGTTCTTATTGGACAACAAAAGGGCAGATGAAATTCAGTGTTGATAAATGCAAAGTAATGCATAGTGGAAAACAGAATCCCAACTAGGCAGACAAAATGATGGGGTCTAAATTAGTTGTTATCACTCAAGAAAGATCTAGGAGTCACCATGGATAATTCCCTCAGAGCACTTGCTCAATGTGCAGCAGTAGTCAAAAAAAAAAAAAAAAAAAAAGCTAACAATGTTAGGAACCAATAGGAAATGGGATAGACAATAAGACAGAAAATATCATAATGCCACTATATAAATCCATATACTTGTGCGTTGAATAGTGCACGCAGTTCTGGTTAACTCAGAGGGAAGGGTTTGGAGTGTGGGGCAGGGGGCTGCAGGGTGTGCTCTGAGAGGCAGTTTGGGTTCAGGAGGGGGCTTGGGGCAGGGCATGGGAGAGGGTTTGGGTGCCGGATATGGGGGGTGGTGCTCACCTCTGGCGGCTCTCGCCTAGCAGCTCCCTGTCCCTGCTGCTCCCAGAAGAGGTATGGCCAGGCAGCTCTGCAAGTAGGCCAATGGGCTGGAGCCACGGAGTCAGCAGTCGGAAAGCAGGGACAGAGGCAGTGTGCATGCAGAGTCACCTGGCCGCACCTCCACCAGCAACAGCAGGGATGGGGAGCTGCATATAGGGAGCCGCTGGAGATGAGTGCCCCCGACGTCCGGCACCCTGGAACCCCTCCCGCTCTCCAACCCATAGGTACTCTGCACCCACCAGCAGTTCCCTGCCCTGCCCCACAGCTCACTTCCGCCTCCTCCCCTGAGTGCACTGTCCCCACTTCTCCTCCCAGTGCTTGCTGTATAAAAAGCTGTGGGAGGGAGTGGGGAGCAGAGGGAATGTGGCACACTCAGGGGAGGAGATGGGGAAGAGGTGGGGATTTTGGGAAGGGTTCCAATAGGGAGGGGGCAGAGACTTTGAGGAAGGGTTTGGAATGGGGATGGGGCAGGGGTGGAGTTGGGGTAGTGCCAGGGGGGACACGAGCACCTACCGGCGCCAGGAGAATTTTGCATCTATGCCTTAACCTCCCTGGCCTAAGGCCCCTCCTGGACCCAAACTGCTTCCCAGAGAGTATGCCCCTCCCATGCACCAGCCCCCTGCTGGCCCCAACTGCACTATAAACTGGACTTTCACAGCAGAGCAGAAATGCCTATAGAGCTTGCCAGTTGGTGAAGTGCTGGATAAAAGAGCTTTCACTATATTTGAAAATGTAGAAAACATCCAAAAATATTTAAATAAATGGCATTCTATTATTGTTTAACAGTGTGATTAATTTTTTTTAAATCGCTTGTCAGCCCTGTTACAAATATTTGAGAGTTTCAAAATTATTGAGACTATTTTCCACATTCCTCTGCATGTAAAGTCAGGCAACTTAGTAGTCAGAGCTCAGAGAGAGACTCATACAAACTTCTAAACATGACTGAAAGTACATTTCCTATATATAAAAGTCAAGATTTAAAGCATTTTCAGATGGAAATTTTTCATCCTATCTGGGGTAACGATGAAAATATGTTTATGGCATCTAGTTTCCTCAGTTTGTTTGTTTTTTTTAATCAGAAGCCAAAACCAAAAAATTTTGGTCAAACACCAAAATATGTTCAATTATTGGCTAATTTTTTTTTTAAAAAAAGTCTCTTTAACCAAAAAAACAATTTTCCCTAACCCCCTCCAACATTTTCTAACCATCTTTAATGTTAGGCCTTTCCCAGGCTAGAAGCAAGAGCTGGGTGTGCTGCTGGGAAATTAGGAATTTCTCGTGAGTGGCATGGAGCCCTGCAGGTCCATGGGATTTTAAGCCTTAAATCTATCACTGGTACAGGACTGTGTTGGGTGGGTATAATTTTGAGGGGAAAATTCCACATTTTGGGGACAAGAATGTACCATGCACTTGGCAAGATTTTTAAAAAAGAAAAATCTCTCTTTGACACTGCCCCAGGGTTTGGAATGTTAGAATAATTTCCAGAGAGTTTGATTAGTGGGAAGAGAGCAAGTGCGGTGGTGAAAGACACATAATTAATCAATCAATCAGAGTTTTGTAATCTGTCATACTTACAAATTTGGTGATTGTATGTATATATAAATATATCATGCACACAGAATTCCCATTATAATGTAGTATGACAGCAGCACTGCGCCATACTCCTTTCCATTAGAAATCAAGTCCCCCACCCGCCCAGTGTACTTGGCAATATGGGTAAGAATTTTTCCAATTTTTGTTTAACAGTTTAGGAATAATATAACTGATGGCACTCCAAGCCCTTCACTCACCACCATGTCAGGAAACTTAAGACTGTTAAGACCTGTTATGGTATCCTGGAAGTCATGTTCAAAGGATTCCATTTCACCAATAGCTTTTCATCTTGAACCAACATTACACAGAAACTATATTTGGATTTACAGGAAGGTTTCTATATTAACCTTTAAGGATGACTGTCAGTTATGTTTTCAGCATCAGACTGGTTCATCAGGAAGCAATATTGAAATATATTCTGCACAAATACAGAAGAACACCTTACAACCTTGACTAGCATTTTTCTCACTGCCACTGCAGTCGTCCTCCACTGAAATCAGCTGCTAATAGTGGAATGGTAGAGTGCTAGTTTAAAAGGAGGAATTTAATAGTAAATACTAGTGCAGGAGTGTGTATTTGCAGCGTTCTTGTGCATTGAATAGGAAATACAGAAACCACTGTGGGAAAGTCAATTGTTGTGGATGTTGAAGGTCCAGTTTTTAAAGGGTACCCACTGATAGCATCTTCAATAGGGCTGACTGGCAGTATCAAAAAACATATACTCAGCTAGGACCTAGGTCTTTGTGCCTAGAATTATTTTTCTTTGAAGACAATCCATTCTGAAAAAAAAAAAATGTAGAATCAGGATCTCAAGCAATAGTCAGACTTGACACTCAGAAACTCCAATAAATTGCTTAGGGAAGAGAATATTACCATTAAATCTGATTCATCTGGTTTGACCAGTAGGGGTATGCAGAGGGTCTGTTACCCTTTATCCAGATATTCCTTTTTACTTGCATTTGAGAAAGGTATCCTGCTAGATCACCATGCATGGTAGAAGTGGAAAGGGTTACCATCTTTCACACTGGGATTGGTGAGATCATCAATGCGATTAACAAATCTATTCACAATGGACATGATGTTCTGCATCAACAACAGCTAACCATTCTTGTAAAAGAATACTGTAAAGTCTGAGGTGCTAAAGTGTGCCATGAAAGGGGACGCTCACCTAATAGAACTACATAAAGGATTTAAGGAAATCAGTTCCAAACTCCTGCTATTTCAAGGGGAATTCTGCATTTCAACCCTACTGCTCAGTCTCAGGTATTAAGAGTGCTGCTAGTCAGCCATTCATTAGCATCTTCACTGGTTGCATAGGTTACCCACTCATAGATCTGGGATAGTAAAAACTATGTGTATATCTCAACAAAAGCTCAGTGTCTTGGGCTTATGAGCTTCAACATCTTAATAAGAAAGGTCAGATCCATACGCATGTCAAGATCCAAGAGTCAGACCTAAGTGCTGATAGTGCTAAACCGTAGCACCCTCATGCTAAACAAAAACTAGCTCTGAATGTTTTGAGTCCCAAGTTGACCTGAAGCTTGTAACTCCAACATGGAGGATCTAATAATATAGCAAAGCTTTGCAGGAGTCCTCAGATGCATGAACTGTCAAAGCAGATTCTATCCTAAATATGGCATTCATGCAATGACATCTCCATGGCTAAGATACAGACATGTCCTGACATCATGGTGGGAAATACACGCTTTTGTATTGAGTAGTAGTAGCAGCATTGTGGAAAATCCTGGTGTATATATTGACACAAGTGTTAATGCTTATTAATTGAAAGAGACACATCAGGGACATCCCTAATCAGTATGGTTCAAGATCCTCACTGGCAGAACCCCCTTCCTGACAGTGACGAGGGTGTGGGCCACCATAATAGGATTTGCATCAGTGCCCTCCATGTAGGAGGTACAAGCCTTGCCTCCCTATGCCAATCTTTGTCTTGCACAGGCAGATGATTTTAGTGTTCAGTTCTATCCACAGTGGACTTAGCCTGGCCAATCTTGCAAAGCATGATACATCTGTATTTGTCTGAGGGCATTCTGGAAAGGCAACCAAAGCTTATGAGCCCACAGTGTCTCTATCACTGTGTCATAGCAGTGCTGGAGCAGGTTCATGCCTAGAACAGGGGCTCAGGCTCCACCCACAAGCCAAAGTCTGCTGAAATCAAATGCCATTCACAGTACCTTTTATAGGGTTCAAAATATGATCATGAACACTCAGAAAGTTTTCTCTTGCTATGATCCCATAGTCTATCTAAAGTCTCCGCTGCTATGTTGTTTCAATGCTGTAGTGGAACCCGAACATTCACAGGATGTCTTGGAAGCCCTGGAGTGAACAAGATTTAAGGCTCAAAAGATGCTCTGCATTCTAGGGAAGCCCTAAATCTGTCATGAGCAAGGTAGCCCTGTGGAAGAGACTTTTCTCTTCCTGATTTTGCAGATAACTTGTGTTACAATGGTAATGATTTGGCCTGAACTCCCACTTAAATCCAGTGAACCTCAAACAACCTAAATCTATTTAAATAACACTATTACCCAAAATTGTTGCATTTACAATCTCCTAACTGGACTGAGAGAAGTTTAGTCTTCATTGACTACCCTCCCTAATCATCTAAACACAGGACAAGCTGTTAACTCTAATGTTTATTTTCTTGAAGCACAACAGGACTTCATTATTTGAATTACTGCATAAATCTGTAGCTTAGGAATAGTCATTGGATGAGCATTATTCATGGATGCAGAGGTCTTAAATGATTCAAACTCTGTTTCACTCACATACTCAATAATTACCACCACAAAGAGAACACATTTTACAGAACAGGATGTGAAATCAATGTTCTGCAGAATTTGTAAAACAAAATCTCTACAGATTTTTCTCAGGTTCTCTATGGATTGCTACCGCCTTCTAATAGCTTAATCAGGAGATCTCCCTCATACCCACCCACACCCTAAATGAGCATGGAACGAGGCTTTTTTTAAAAAAAAAAAAATAAAGATGATAAAAATAAAGGAAATGTTTAGACTGCCCAAAACTTGAAGAACAATTTTAGATCATTTTAAAGTTGAAATATACTTGTTCCAGATAGAACTCACAGGATTTAAGTTGCTTTGATTGTGTTGCAGAAAGGTAGGTGAACTGGGTGAGATCAAATAAGGGGAACCTTTGCCAATAACTTAAACCAAAGCTTTTGGGAGATTCAGAAATGATTTAGTTAACTTAACTGTCATGTTTGGGTTCTTCTGCATTTCTTGATTCTATCCAGGCCCATAAGTAGAATACTAAAATATTTTCATGCCTTTGACCCAAGCAGTTAGCCAGTATTCAGGGTCTTGTGGGTTGCTTCCATTAGGAGTGGAAATCTGATGATGGTTTAAATTTCGACACAGTCCTGACTATTTACAAGGAATATACCTCCCATTTCCCTGATCACCATGAGAGTCAAATAGCAGGAGGCAGTTTCTTTGCTCACAGTTCCAAGACACTTTCAGATAACACTTAGCTCTGGGCTTTTTCTCGAGACCATGTTTCCAGTGCTTGTTTTAACTGTTTCCTCGTATGTTCGACAGTTTGTGGGCTTTCTGCAGCTGCTCTTCACACACACACACCCCTCCACCAAAAAAAACAAAAAACCCACAACATGACAATACCAAGGCCCACTGCATTTGCATTCCTAGGGTGACCAGACAGCAACTGTGAAAAATTGGGATGGGGAGGGGGGCAGTAGGAGCCTATATAAGAAAAAGACCCAAAAATCTGGACTGGCCCTATAAAATCGGGACATCTGGTCACCCTAATTCTGCCCCCAGTGAAATGCCTCCATCCACATAGCTTGGATTCCTAATCAGCATGTATGGCCTATGTTTGGGTGGTGGCTCCTATTGTTTCAATTATCTCATTCCAGAAAGAAATTGTTTCCCTGAATGAAGGGAAGCTTTTACCCCCACCAGACTCAAGAAGATTTCACTCGACACCTAGCATCACAATATCAAAAAGGAGCCTGACTACATGAAACTTCCAGCCCAAAGCTGGTCAAATAATATGGAAAAGTAATTCATAAACATTCTGTGACTAATCACTGCAAGTTTGCTCTGCAATTATTAGCTGAGATAGATTATTTGAAAGTCTAAGATATTCTGACATCTGCTGTTTGTGATTTTCATAGATTTCAGTGCCAGAAGGGGTCCTCTCATCTGACCTCTGGTACCACAGGTGCCAACTCCGTAGAGGCTCCGGGGCTGGAGCACTCATGGGAAAAAGTGCCCCTCTATCAGCTCCTCCCCAGCACCTCCTACCCACTGGCAAGCCCCAAAATCAGCACCTCATCCTCCCTCCCTATGCCTCCTGCCCGCTCTGAACACGGTTTTGCAGCATGAAGGATGCTGTGAGGAAGGGAGGAGTGAGGACACAGCATGCTCGGGGGGGGAGGGGATGGAACTGGGCAGGAAGAGGCAGGGTAGGGGTAGAGTGGGGGTGGGGAGGTGTAGGGTGAGGCTGGGGTCTTGGAGGAAGGGGTGGAGTCGGGGCAGGGCGTGGGTCAGAACTGGGGGTCAAGCACCCCCTAGCTCTTTGGAAAGTCAGCACTTGATAGACCTTACCCTAGAGCATATATTTTCCTGGAACTTATCTTTTAGAAAAACATCCAATCTTGATTCTGAAATTGTCAGTAATGAAGACTCCACCATAACCCTTGGTAAATTATCCCAATCATTAATTACCCTCACTGTTAAAAAACTTACACTTTATTTCCAATCTGAATTGGTCTAGCTTCCACTTCCAGCCATTGGATCTTGTTATACCTTTGTCTGATAGACTGAAGAGCCCATTATCAAATATTTCTTTCACTGGGGATTATGGACTCTTCAGTCTAGCAGAGTAAGGTATAATAATCCAATGGCTGGAAGTTAAAGCTAATCAAATATTGTCTGAGAATCCCTGATTTTATTAATTACAATTTGAACAATCATTTTGAATGTCTGTCATAGAAGTGTACCTAATTTGTTATTCTCCCGCTTCAAAATCACAGTAAACCAATCAGGGAGAACAATACCATCTGATTTAGGTGATCAGTCAAACCACAGATCTTCAGCTGCAACGGAAAGGTGCAAATCTGTTCCCTCACCAAAGCATCGTCAAGGCTTTGCTGAACAAATTGGAACTGTGGATCATAAGAGTCGAAGGCAATAATTTGGTTCAATTTCCATATGTGGATGTGATGCTCAGGAAGAAGGAAGCCATTCGAACACAAATTCTCGATCATTTATGGAAGCTACGAGACAAATTCCAACAATACTTTCTGGAGGTGGACAGGACAAAGGATGGATTATCTTTCATCAGGAATCCAGTCACAACATATGTTAATAGTGTTCCAGAGGATCTGCAGGAGGAATTTTTGGATCTGAAAAATGATTTTGCAACCCAAGATGTGTACCAGCAGTCCACCCATAGAGAAATTTTGGGCCAGCATGACAGGGAGTTACCCAAATCTATCAGTACATGCAGTCAGATTTCTTTGGCCATTTGCATCAATTTATATGTGTGAGATGCGATTTTCGTGTTTGTTGCACATTAAGTCCAAATAGAAGAATCGGCTCACAGTGGAAAGCAATATTTGTTGTGCATTATCGAATACCACTCCAAACACTGAAAAGCTTGTCAGTGAGAAGAGAATCCAAACAGCTAGTAAGAAATAAATTTCAAACCAAAATGTGTCTGCTCTTTTTAATCATGTCTCAACAATAAATAAAATAAAAATAAAAATAAAATAAAAAGGAGGTGGTCCACGAAAATTTTTTCATTGGCCGCGTGGTCCGTGGACTGAAACGAGTTGAGAACCACTGCACTACATAGTGTCAGAAGTGAGTGATTCCCTCTCTAAAGGTGACATAAGGCAAAGAAAAGAAACCTTCCGACTGCCAGAGTAGTGAGTGAGTAGGGAAAGTGGAAAATTGGAGAGAGCACTGTTGGGAGATGAAAGGGTTCAGTAGAGACCTGGGAGACCACTGGAGTATTGGTATGGTATTAGGGAGTAGAGTCACCGGCAGGCATCATTTCTTCACTTGATAGATAAGTATCACCCCTCACCCTCTCCTTCAGCTTGTTGGGGATAAATAAAATGTTGCAACTCCACAAGAAATGTAGCTGTCTAAAGGGTACCTTTTGTGTAAAGGAGTGTTATCTCCCTTCTCTTCCCTTCCTAGCTACACATATGAGCCCTGGATCATGTCCCCTTCCTCCCTCCCCTGAGAACTGTTGGTTAAGGGAACTTGTAGCAACAAATCACTGCAAAGAAATGTATTTTCAAGATAAAGATGGGTTTAATGTGCATAATGCTGTAATCAGTCAATGGGGTCAGGATAATCATAGTATGGGAGTTTTTATTACTTAAGGTTTTTTGGGGTGTTGTAGCAGATGCAGGCATTTACATACAAACAAATTTAAAAAGTGCAATGTAACTAATCCAGTGCTTACTCGACAACTGGGCCGATAAGAACAAGCAACACAATTAAAAAAAGCCCGTACTCAAATCCATCTCTGTGTCAACCTGCTCCTTCTTCTAACAGACACCTGTGAAAGCAGCAGCAGAAAGGAAGCAGAGCCCAGTCTGCATAGGAATGGAGCCCACAGCACAAATGGCTCCATTAGAGAAGTTTGATTTTGACAACTCGGGCAGCTGATCTTACAGGAGATGAAGATCTGAGTTATCTGAAGATCTGAATGGGTATCGGTAACAGAGAAAGCATAAGAATACCAGGTAAATGCCCTGATACTTGCCACAGGGATGCTGGCTGATGACATCCTATGTGCCCTACCTCTTATGGCTAAGAAAGAATACAGCACAATGAAAGCGTCTTTTGACATCCATTTCATAGGCAGCAGGCGTATTATATATTAGAGGACCAAATTCAATAGGAGCTGTCAGGAACAAAGGCAAACAACTGAGACTTATTACAGTAGTTCATAGTGTTGCTGAACACTGCAAATATGGACTATTAAAAAAAGAACTAAGAAGAGACAGGATAGCTGTTGGCATCAGAGACACCATTTATCAGTCTGGCTAAAGTTAGACCCAGATCTCATATGAGCAAAAGCTATAGCAAAAATGAGAATGCAAGAAACCGTAAAGAAATAGTCACGTGACTTACATACTAGTAGCACAGGGGAGATTACATCAGACAATATTGACACAGTAAAGAACAAATTGACAATGTAAGAACAGTGCGCAGCTAGAGAGTGGGAGACCAAAGAGCCCTAATAGTAGGGAAGGTTGGAAAAGCTGATGAAGATGTAGACATCAAACCACAACTGGCAACAGTGTCCAGCAAGAGAGGCAGAATGTAGGAGATGCCACAAAATGGGACATTTTGTAATAGTATGTAGGCCCTCAAGAGAAGTGGAAACAATCCAGTTGGGACTGCATTCAACATGTGACAATGAGTCCATACTTCTAGGAACTATATTCGCAATACAATAGATAACACCTTGGTACACAAGCGTGAATCTCTAAACAGTTGAAATCTTAAATTTAAAATGAATACTGGGGCAACATCACTATAATTCCAAATAAAATAAAGATTATACTCAGTCCTAGGATGGAGGTCTGCAAAGACCAAAATACAATTTTACATAGGGACTACAACCATTATACTGGAGGTTTGTGGCCAGTTCCTTGGGAAACTGGAGAAATGACAGAATGTTCTTCATAGAATATCAGGGTTGGGAGGGACCTCAGAAGGTCATCTAGTCCAATCCCCTGCTCAAAGCAGTACCAATTCCCAATGAAATCATCCAACAGATTTTTGCCCTCAATCTTTAAATAGCCCCCTCAAAGATTGAGCTCACAATCCTGGGTTTAACAGACCCATGCTCAAACCACTGAGCTACCCCACCCCTATATATCACACAAGAACTTGCAACTCCCCTACTAGGTTTGTCAGTAATACAAAAAGACTACAACTAGTAGAGAAACTGGGATGTATTAATGGAAAAAAAGAAAAAGATACAGGAGATGTATCCGTATGTCTTCAGAGGGCTAGGAAAGCAGTCAGGAGAGTACAAAATAAAACTGGTGCCATCAGCAACTCTCTTTAGTCTCACAGCCCACATTGACTTCCCCTAACATGGTTTTAGGGATGCAAAGAGAAGTTAGAGAATAGAAAATATGGGGGTTATTTCCCAGATAGAAGAACCCACTGACAGGTGTGCAGGGATGGCTGTAGTACCAAAGCCCAATGGCAAAATCCATATTTGTGAACTGTAAACAACTTAAAGTGTGTACAGAGAAAAAAAAAATACATGCTCCCCACAGTTTGTCAGACATTACCTCAGTTTTCAGAAGCCACACTCTTTTCAGAGTTACACACTACAGCAGTCTTCTGGTAAATCCTCCTTGCTAAAGAATCTATACTATTAACTACATTCATCACCCCATTTGAATGTATTAGTCATCTTCCATTTGGCATGCCTTTAGCATCAGAATGTTTCCAGAAGAGAATCTCTCAGATTGTGTCAGGTTTGCCTGGCATCCTTTGTCATGCAGATGATTTGCTGGCATATGGCAGAGACAGAAATGAACATAATGAGCACCTACATGCAGTTCTGAGATGCATCCAACAAGCCAGCCTCATTCTGAATGAGAAAAGTGAATTTGGAAAAGAGCAGATAAAATTTGTAGGACACAACTGGCAAACAGGGAATTCAGCTGGACTCAGGCAAACTGAAGGCACTACTTATTTTACACAAACCCAAAGATGTTTCTGTAGTAAGAAGATTCCTAGGCACGACAAAGAAGTTTGGGAAATTCCTTCGAAGTTTGTCTCATTTAAGAAAACCCTTAAGAGATCTCCTTCATGGTCACAAAATATAGACCCAGAATAGCCCACAACAAAACTCATTTAATAAAATAAAATCTGCAGACATCTCCACCTTTTGGCACAATATTCTGTAAAGTGTAGCAACAGATACATTTTCACTTGGTTTAAGAGCAGAGCTCACACAAAAGCAGTCAGAAAGAAACCAATGACTTGTTGCATTTATGTCAAGAAACATCACAGAAACCAATTAGCAGTATTGCTCAAATGGAAGAGAACACACTAGCAATCACTTGGGCCTGTGAATGGTTCAGTATATGTCTGTTTAGCCTGAATTTTAACATACAAAACAGACCACATTGGCATTATTGGGTCAGAGACATTGGATGACAACCATCCACCTAGGATTCAAAGATTTCAGCTACAGCTGATGCAATTTTCTTTCAACATTGACTACATACCAGGGAAAGAACTCATAATAGTAGGCACTATCTAGAACCTTGATTAAACAGGAAAAAGAAAAAAAGGAGAGAGAAAAAAGCTTTACTGAAAACATGTCAAAGTCTACATTGACCTTGTTCTGGCAGCAATTCCAACATCTGCCAGCCAACTTGAGCAAAGAAGAGATGAAGGACTAAAAGATGACACTTTCCAGAAGTTGACTCAATTCTGACAGAGTGAAGTCAAAGGAATCAGCTTCCAGTTCTACCACCATATTGACAAGCCCAAATGACTTTCACATGGCTGGTCGCCTGCTTCTGAACGGATGACACATACTTCACTATGGTACTTCAGAAACAGATGGTCTCCAAAATCCTTGAGGGACATCAAGGTATAAACAAGTGCAGGGCATGAGCATAACACTCTGTATGGGACCCTGGTCCTGGTCGGCAAATTCAGATCTTAATGGAAGGCCACAAGGTATGGCACAAGGAGAAGAAATTTAAAAAAAAAAAAAAAAAAAAAAAAAAAAAAAAAAAGGAGGCAGCAAAAACAAATCCACAGAACAATTACTCTCTACAATACTACCTGACAGACCTGGCAGCAGGTAGTCACAGATTTGTTTTTCTGGAAAGAACACATAATAATGTATTCAGTTGCTTTTCCAGATATATTGACTTGGCTATACTTGCAGATTTCATCCCTAAAACTCATCCAGAAATTAAAGTCAGTATTTGGAAGACATGGAGTTCCTGAAGTTCTCAGATCTGATAGCACTCCTCTAAAACACTCCTAGTATTTGCACAGGACTTTGATTTTAAACATCACAGTAGTAGTCCCCATTACTCCTAGAGCAATGGAGAGATGAAGAGAGCAATGCAGATTTTAAAAAGACACCTGCAAAAAATCAGTGCACGTATTTAAAGCAGTCCTGGCATATCAGTCAACATCTCTTGTGTCTGAAGCATCTCCAGCTGAACTTCTGATGGGAAGACGAATAAGGATGCCTGTATCCGTGGCACAGACACACGTAAGCCCAAGTGGCCCAACCTGGAGGAATTGTGAAAATTGGGTGCTGAAAATAAAAATGCGGCAGCAACTAAACGTTAGTGTTCAGCACAGAACAAAAGCACTATCTGAACAGAGACCAGGGAACAAAGTTTGGCTCAAAAACTCCCAGACATTTGGAACTGTTCAAAACTTGGCAGAAACTCTCAGATCCTTTCCAGTAGAGACTCCAAAAGGACTTCTCCAGAGGAATCAAGTTCATCTACAATATCTGCCAACACAATGAAGAAAGGATCTGGAACCTGCAGTTACTGGGTCAGGAAGTGTGTCCTCTCCAGATGAAACTCCACACACAAACTCAAGTGAAATGAGAACATAGTCTGAAAAACTGATCAGTCCCCCTCCAAGACTCAATCTTTAGAGCAGTGGGGAAGAACTACTTAAACACACTTAAGGAGACAGAGTATAAAGAGTTTTAAAGCACTGAAGTTTATTTTGAATTATTGTATGCACATTCTTTGGTTTATAAATTTAAGTTTTAGTCTTTTATAATAAAGAAAGGGAGCTGTGGAATGGTTATAGTGTTCTGGTCCACCACAGTTACTTGAGAGTATCAGGATAGGTTGCAGTGAAGAGCTTACCACATGTAGGAATGTCCTGGTTAAGAAGTTCTCCAGTTGCTGCTTAAAGCAGGGGTCTTTGTGTGTGTATGCTATACTTCTCACATCAGTCAAGAGCTACTAGCAGTGTTGATTTGTGCTTGGCACCAGAATTTTATAGACAGATCTCTCCACAAGCTGAAAAAGAGGGAAATAATGATATAATTATGGGGTTGGATTTCTAATTGGTAAAATCAGCAGGATTCTGAAAACAACAAATTTAGCATCTAGAAGCATTCATTTTTTGTTAATTGATCCCCAGAAAATAAAGTTTCTGCTTGTCTCATATGGGTGATATATGATTACATGTTTAAATAGACTCTAGCAACGCTCTCATGATGTATTTGATATAAGGTGTGAAACTATGGATTTTAAACATTTAAGCCTTCCTTGCTGGGTATCTTTGTATACTTTATGACTAACACACACCAAAAATATGGTGGAACGATGATAAATGATTAACAAGTCACATAGGAAAGGGGTATGGGAGAGAATGTGTTTGAAGCATGAAGTTTTCTCATCTCAGAGATCATCTTTTGAGCCATAGCCCATTGACTGTTTTCTTACAGAGCAGGCACTAGACGTTGTTTCACTTTAGGCAGACCAACTTCCTCCACACTCCCCACACAAAATGTCCCAGCTCATGAGAATCAGCTGCTCCAGAGGCAGGATGATTGGGCAGCTCAAAGTCCTAGTACTGCTCCTTTGCTTTCTGCATGGAAGTGGGGGGACAGCTGAACGAACGAACGAAGCAGCTCTTAAAATTCACACCCTAGGCAATCACTTATGTGTAGCTCTACCACCAGTCCTGCTTACTAAGACACTTAGTTACAGGGTTAAGTTGATGTAAGTTGTCTTGCATTGACCTAGCAGTTCAAGTGTCTTCATTTATATTTGACTCTCGCTGATATAAGTGCTTTTCTACACTGATTTAGTAACACCACCTCTGGAAGTGGCATATAGTCACAGCTGATGTAATTAGGTTGATGTAGTGTCAGTGGAGGTACTGCGTTGATGACTGTTAGTGGCTATCAGGAGCCATCTCACAATGCCCCACATTGACAATGCAATTGATACAAGCGCTTCTGGTGAGGACACACTGCTGACACCAGAAGCGAAGTGCACACACATACAAGAGACCTAATAACTGCAGTGGCTGTATGCCAAGGTAATTTAGGTTGTCAGTTTTGGAGTGTAGACATGGCCTTAGAGTAGAATTAATACAGCAATGGAAGAGTGAGCTGGATTCTGTTCTTTCACATGCACTGTTAACTACATTCCATTTGCAGAATCTTTGTTACTAATGTGGAACAGAATAGAGGCTTGCCCCAAGGCAGGATGATTAGGGCAGTAGCTTGGGAAACCTCGGTTCAATTCCTGCTCTCACCACAGACTTCCTGTGTCACTTTAGGCAAGTCACTTATCTCTTTAGGCCTCAGGTCCCCTCCTGCAAAATGGGGATAATAATATTTCCCTACCACACGGGGGTGTTGTCAGGATAAATATATTAAAATGTTATGAGGCACTCAAATCTTTTCACAAAAAGCAGGGCAATGATGGGCCACAGATGCCAAGTTGAATTTTCAGGAATGGCAGTGAGAAAAGTCACCCTTTTTTCTTGTAAGATGAGCAAATTATATATGAAAGTCACAGACACAAAGAAAACTGAAACTTCTATTGCCATTTTTCAGACTAAACCACTCTGTCAAGCTGTATCTTCTCAGAATACCGCTTAGAGAGAGAGAGAAAAACAGTCCCTTGTAGACAGAGCTATTCTGACTAAATTTTTTTTAAAGATATGCCTCAGAACTTAGCACGGTCTCATTCCAGAACTGTACAACTGAGTCTCCATGTTGAGTGCCCTATAGAGCAGCTGACTGCATCATGCAAGCGAGTGCTGGAGACCCACAGTATTGAAAAGTCTGTGGGTATGTCTACACAGGGATGAAAAACACATAGCTAGCCCTGGTCAGCTGAGTCAGGCTCACAGGGTTTGAGCTTTGGGGTTGGAAAAAAAAAAAAATCACTGTAGAAATATTTGGGCTCTAGCCTGGCCCCCAACATCTACAGAGTGATTTTTAGCCCCACACCCCAACCCAAATCAGCTGACCCAGGCCATCCATACTGTGGGTCTTCAGTCCCTGTGTAGATGTACCCTGTGACAACCAGATGTAGGGGTTAAATGTTCTTTATCTGGTAAGAGGCATGCAGATATCTTGTATACAAAAGGCTACCACTTCCAAAGTTCTGGATCACATCACATTCTTAACAGCAAGATAAATGCAGTTGCAGCTGTGGAGCAGTGGTGAGAGTAAATTGTCAAAGGAGGACATGGGAGATCTTCATACAAGCCATGTCATTTGTTGAGGGTATTTCTACATCTACTTCTCACTTAAAATTTTGAAATCTGTACCTCTGCATACGTGTATCACCACATCATCATTATGCCACTTCTGGTTTTAGATGTCAGTAAAATTCAAATGATCAACTGCCCATAAGGTTTAGCACATTCCTAACAAACAGTACTACATGCTGCACTTTTTATTCTATATAACAAGTCAAGGAAAGAGAATTCTGGCTCAGGTAGCCATGCTACTATGCACATTAGAACTCTCTGAAAAGTAAAGTTAAGATCCAGATCTGGATCAGTCTTCACTCTCGTACTAAAACGAACCCGAAACTGGAATCCCAAACCTGAACACAAAGTTTGGAAAAGTTGGGGTCAAAATCCACAGTTTGACTCATGGGTAGCTGTTATTACTTGGGTAGTACCCGAAGCATGATGGGAAATTTATAGAAACGTAAGAGAGAAATGGCCCTGGTCCTAAATGGCTTTCAGTATAAAGCCCAGATCCTGCAATGAGCTCCATGACGACAGTCCCCTGAAAGGAGCCCACTAATGGCAAGTGGGCTTCTTCAGAGTGCTGGAATCGGCTCATTGCAGAGCCAGTATCTAAGGCCTGGTCAACACTCTAGGGAGGGGGGTTTTGACCTAGTATACGCAACTTCAGCTACGCAAATAGCATAGCTGAAATCGGCACATCTTAGGTCAACTTACCTGGCCATCCACACGGCGGCGAGTCAACCACTGCCACTCCCCCATCAACTCCGCTTCCGCCTCTCGCGGAGGCGGAGTACAGGAGTCGATGGAGAGCATGCTCAGGGATCCATTTATCACATCTACACTAGACACGATAAATTGAACCCCAATAGATCGATCACTGCCTGCCGATCCGGTGTGTAGTGTAGACGAACCCTTTGTTCAGACTTCCTTTGCCAGATCTTCAGTGGTGTAGTTCTATTCAAGTCAGTTGAGCTATGCTGATTTACCCAGCAGAGGATCTGGCCCAGTGTTGCAAATAACAGGTGGCTCAGAGGGAGGGCAGAGAAAAGGAAGAACCAGGGTTACAATTAAGAGAAGATTGCTTGTTACTTTTTACATATGTCTAATATTTTAAACACAATCACCTATATAAAGCATTCATTAATGCCGATTTATCAGTTTTTAAAAATCCAGTGTAATAGATGCCCACACTTGGGCTCATGCTTCCATCACATGACCAGAACTCCCACAGCTAACAGGTTCCAAGGAGTGGACTTCTATCTCCCACCCCCCCCAAATACACACCCAAGCAGGCTGCTGTGCCCCTGCTGAACGGGTGGCAGCAGCCCCCTCGTTGTCAGTTTCTTTTCCACCCTCCCTGTAGTGGAGCACCCACTGGCTGTTGCTCCTTTGGCTGTCATTTCAGATCAGCCTACAGCTGATGAACTCAGATTTCCCTGGGGTTTACCCGTAGGAATCATATTTATCTGCCTCAAATTCTGTCAATTTAAAAAAGTTTTGAGAAAGAGAGACAGAGAAGGAAAGTTGATGTTGTGCTCTGTATGGCAGTTGGTGTCACACTCAGCCTTAGGTCATTTTTTCCTACTTACTTCTATTGATATTTGAACTTAACAATTATTCTGTGTGTCTCTTTCAGAGCTGTCAGTTCAGCATCAAACTGTCATGAGTCTGACCTCTGCTCCCTCGGTGCCTCACTGCAAAGCCCTCGATTGACAGGCTTCCTGTGGTGCGTGTATATGATTGGCACAGTACCCTGCCAGGAATTTTCTGCCTCCAGATCACTGAGTGATTTCACCCTGGAGGTGTTTTAAGGCACATTTCCCCTCACATCACACGGCGATGGGAAATATGGGGTCCCAAGGATTCCAGCTTTCCGCCAACTGAAGAGCAGAGCAGCAATGCAGATCACCATCGCAAGAGTGGGCACCAGCAACAATGGTCCTTTACCCAGTCTCAAATCTCCAGTACATGGTTCCTCGTCCCTGTCTCCTCCTTACAGGGCTTCTTTGCTGACCAAACTGCAGGTTATATTCAGATGCTGCTTTACAAATACCTTAACCCCTGGTGTCTGGGGAATAGATAGCAGCTCTGCAGCTACAAACAAAACAAGGTGGAGAGATATGGACATTTCTCCAGTTCAGTAGAAGTCAGAGGAATTGACATGAGACCTCCTCAGGGAGGGGCCTTGGAGCTCAGAGATGCTGATGCTTACGCACAGCGGCAACTGTTTCAGCCAGCACTTTGCCACCTCTGAGCTTTGACACTTTTGAACACTGGTTCTTCTGTAATTTCGGACATATTTGCTTTGATACCTACAAACATCACTGCCTTGCTATACTAGCTCGCGATCTCTAGGCCTTAGAGCATTTGTGTATTGGCAGAAAAGAGCAAACCAAACATGCCAGTTGTGTTTGGTGCTTCTTCTAAATATCCAGGAAGAGTATACACAATGAAAACTTCTGCCACTCAAAATGTCATGCTGCATATTGGCTACCCTTAAATACTTACAGTAGAAACAGAGTTACGAACTGACTGGTCAACAACACACCTCTTTGGAGCTGGAAGTATGCAATCATGCAGCAGCAGAGACCCCAAAAAAGCAAACATTATACAGTTCTGGGTTAAATACAAACTACTGAAAAAATAAAGGGAAAGTTTTTTAAATGATTTCACAAAGTGAGGAAACTGTTTCTGTCCTTGTTTTGTTTACATTTAGATGGTCAAAAAAAGCATTTTTCTTCTGCATGGTAACATTTCAAAGCCGCATTAAGTCAATGTTCAGTTGTAAACTTTTGAAAGAACAGCCATAGCGTTTTCTTCAGGAGTTATGATCAGCCTTCATTCCAGAGGTGTTTGTGATTGTGTTGCGAGGTTCTACGGTATTTGAAAATGGGCTCTTCTATCTAGCAGGCACAATAGTTGGAAGTTGAAGCTAGACAAACGCAGACTGGAAATAAAGCACACATTTTTAAATGTGAGTGTAAATAACCACTGAAAAAAAGTTACCAATAGTTGTGGAGGACTCAGTTTCATAAAATGGCCTGAAGGGACCATTAGATCATCTAGTCTGACCTCCTGTATAATGCAGGCCACAGAACTTGCCCAAAATATTTCTCCATCTCTAGGAATTTTGAAATCAAAAAATGGTTTTAAAAAAAGGATGCTCTAGCTCAAAGAGGAATTAGTTGTGGGGACTTTTATGGTCTTTGCTATACAGCAGGCCAGGGGCGGATTTACCATGAAACACAAGGGGCGCTGACATGGGAGCCCCCAGCAACAGAGGACCCCAGGGCTGGGCACTCAGGCAGCTCAGCATCAGCAACCCCCTTTCCCTCGAGGAGGGGGGCTGCGAGGGCAGAAGCTGTGGGGGCAGGAGAGCAGGAAAGGAGGCTCCCTGCAGCCTCCAGGGAGCAGGCAGGCGGCAGGAGCCCCATGAACGCAGGCAGAGGACTCGGAGCACAGAGTGGCTGCACAGCCAGCCGGAGAGAAGCAGCACTTTGAAGGGGAAACCGCTGCCTCTCTCCAACCACCGGCTTTGCAGCTGCCCCTGCTTCTCCTGAGTCTTCTAGCCCATGCCCTGCATTTCAGCCCTGCCTGGCACGGGCTATGGGGGAGGCAGCTCCAAGAATCGTGGCCAATAGGAGCTGCAGCGGTTGTGCCTGCAGGCAAGCACAGGACTATGCAGAGCCAGCTGCACACACACTCCCTTCCAGACCCTGCATCCTCAACTCTGAGCCCCCTCCCAGACCCTAACTCCCACCCCGACACCCCAGCCTGCTCCTGCATCCTAACTCCTTCCCAGACCCCGTATCCCCAGGCCCTCCCAGACCCTAACTCCCACCCAGACCCTGCATCCTAACTCCCTCCCAGACCCCTCACCCTCAGCCCTGAACCCCAGGAGGAAGATAGAGGAAAAAAAGAGGGGGAGGGGAGATGAGAGAATGCTCCCCCCGTGGGAGGGTCCCCAAATTAAAGCTGAGCACAGGGCCCCACTAACTGTAAATCTGTCACTGAGCAGGTCAGGTGATTGCAGTGGTCTATTCTGGCCTTTGAATCTACCCAAAGAGAGTTGACAATTATGATCCTAATGTTTTTCCTGAGACACATTTAATATTCCTGTCATGAGAGAGGAGTGGAAATCAAAGCACACTAGGAATACTACTATGTATTAAACAACAGCTAATGGCCTGGGAGACTGTTTTGTGTGACACTTAAAAGGACATTAGAAAAAAATGAAAGGAAAATCCTCTACACTCTAACCTATCACTCTGAATTATTTTTAAATGTAAACTATGGATTGGAATTAACAAAATAACAATACAAAATTACTAGTCTTCAAACTCTGCTCTTCTATCCGGAGTGTAAAAGCAGGAGCTCCAGGGACAGAGAAGAGTTATCAGCCTCCCTTTTTGAAGCACTGGGCCCTAAACAATGAAGTGAGTGTCACTGTTCACAGGCCACACTGTTGGCGTTTTCTCCCAGATGGAACACGTACAAGATTGAAGCTATGCATTTCTTTGCCCAGTATTTCAAAGGAATGTCAAATATAAAATTCCAGGCACTTAGCTGACTTGTCAAATCTTTCTTTATGCTTTACATGTGCATCCGCTTCTTTTGTTTGAAAATTTTAAATTGACCCAATATTAATTGTGCTAAGGTATCAGGATGATTAGTGCATGAGACAGGATTGGGACTCACCACTGCAGCGCCTCCCACAGTTCAGTCTGGGAACTAGCTCACACAGTCCTGGAGCACCCTCTGGTGGGGGTGTCCCATCCATCATCTGCCCTCCACTGGCGTCTGGATCCACGCTGCTCCTTGTTTAGAGGCATCCTCTTCAGGACATTGCTCTCCAGCAGTGCCCCTAAGTCCACTTGCCCCCTCCTGGTGGGGGTGGGGTGGGGCGGGACAGCAGCCCTTCTCTGCACCCCAGCCACAGTGGCCAGCCATACCCCAATGTCTAACCCTTTGTGTCTGGGGTCTGGTGTAGGCCGCTATCGCCACACCCAATGGCTAGGTATAAGTGCAAGGGGAGACCCAGGTCGCCCTCTACTCTGGGTCCCAATCCAGGGACCCTTTGGTGGCAGCCTTCCTGCCCTCCTTCTCTGTCTCTCTCCCTAGGCTGCTTCCCCTTTGGCTCCTTTGCACCAGCTAGACCCCTCCCTCAGGGCCCGCAGCCTGGCAGGTACTGGGCTAGAGTTCCCTGCAGCTCTCACCGCCTGCCCAGCACTGCACTGTCCCTGGTGCTAGGCTCCTTGCTCAGGAGACAGACCTTCACCCTTTGAAGGCCTCAGAAAGACTGAATGCTTCACTCCTGGGTAGCCTGTATATAGGACCCAGCCTGGCCCTGACTGGCTCCCCACAGGCCCTCTCTGATGGCTGCCTGTCTGCACAGCCCCTCTGGCCTGCTAAAACCTCATCTAGCATAGGAGTGGGGCAGCGGCCACCCCACTACAGTGCCCTATACATGCACAGGATGATAGATACTAATAGATAAAGCAGGAAAAAATGCAGCAAACATAAAAATCAATAAGATGAGGGTCTATAAATACAGTAGGAGCAAGAGAAAGATGAAGGAATGTGCAGGTCTACTAAGCAGGGAAGGAGAGAGAATTACAGATGACATCAAGAAGGCTGAGGTGTTTAATGCCTATTTTGTTTCAGTCTTCACTAAAAAAAGGTTATGACCAGATGTTTAACACAATATCAAACATAAGGGATAAGGAAAACAAGCCAGAATAGGGAAAGACCAGAATAAATAATATTTCGATACTTTGGTGTATTCAAATCAGCAAGGCCTCATGAAATTCACCCCATGGTACTTAAGAAACTAGCTGAAGCAATCTCAGAACCATTAGCAATTACCTTCAAGAACTCACGGGGAACAGGTGAGGTACCCAAGGACTGGAGTAAGGTATTATATTAGTCTATCTTTAAAAAGAGGGAAAGGAGGTGCCTAGAAATTATACACCAGTCAGCCAAACTTCAATTCCTGTAAAGATACTGGAACAAATCATCAAACAATTTGCAAGCACATAGAGGACACTAGGGTTATAAGTAACTGTCAGTAACAAATCATGCCAAACCAATTCAATTTCCTTCTTTGACAGGGTTACAAGCCTGGGGCATAGGAGGGGAAGCAATAGATACGGGTCACCCTGATTTTAGTAAAGTTTGAGAGACAGTCCCATATGATATCCTCATAAACAAACCATGGAAACGTGGTCTATATAAGATTACTATCTACAGGGGTTTTTCCCGTTTCTGGTACTATTTAATATTTTCGTTAATGACTTGGATAATGGATTGGAGAATATGTTTGTAAAATTTGCTGGTGAAAAGCAGATGGGAAGAGTTGCAAGTCCTGTGGAGGACAGAATTCAGAATAGAACATAAGAATCATAAAATCATAGGACTGGAAGGGACCGCGAGAAGTCTTCAAGTCCAGTCCCCTTCACTCAATGCAGGACGAAGTATTATATAGATCATCCCTGACAGCTGTTTCTCTAACCTCCTCTTAAAAATATTCAGTGATAGAGATTACACAACCTCCCTAGGCAATTTATTCCAGTGCTTAACTATCCTGACAGCCTGACAGCAAGTTTTGCTTAATGTCCAACCTAAACGGCCCTTGCTGCAATTTAAGCTCATTGCATCTTGTCCTATCCTTAGAGGTTAACAAGAACAATTGTCTGTCTCCTTCTTGTAACAACCTTTTATGTGCTTGAAAACTTTTATCATGTCCACTCTCAGTGTTCTCCAGACTAAACGTATTTTTTTCAGTCTTCCCTCAATGGGCATGTTTAATACCAAGAAAAGAAGACTGAGGATGGGGAACCTGTTAAGTCTTCAAATATGTTAAGGGCTGTTATAAAGAGAACAGTGATCAATTGTTCTCCATGTCCATGAAAGGTCAGACAAAAATAATTGGCTTAACCAGCTGCCAAGGAGATCTAGGTTACAGATTAGGAAAAACTTTCTAACTGTAAGAGATTACCAAGAGAGGTTGTAGAATCCCCATCATTAACTTGTTCCTAAAAACCTTCACACGCCCGCTGGGATGGTCAAGATCAGGGATGGGAAAACTACGATTCATGGGCCACATCCGTTCCATCGGACCTTTTAATTTGGCCCTGATGCTCCCACCAGGGAGAGGAGTTAGGACTTGCCCTGCTCCGCACTCCAACTGGTGAGTGGAGTCGGGGACTTTTCACGCAGCTCCTGGATGTAGCAGCATGTCCCCACTCCAGCTCCTATGCATAGGGTCAGCCAGGGCCTTGGGGATCCGCACACAGCCGTCATCCCAAGCACCACCCCCTGCAGCTCCCATTGGCTGAGAACCATGGCAAATGGGAGCTGCAGGGGTGGGGCAGCTGTAGATGGGGTGCCATGCAGAGCTGCCTGGTGCTGTGCCTCCACATAGGAACTGAAGGAGGGACATACTGCTGCTTCTGGGAGCTGCGGGGGCAGTGCCTGTGGATGGGCAGCACGCAGAGCTGCCTGACCATGCCTCAACATAGGAGTTGGAGGAGGAACATGTTGCTGCTTTCAATAAGTGCCACCTGGAGCCTGCACTCCTGAGTCCCCAAATGACTCAGGGAAAAACAAAACTGAAATTGGAAGTGTTTTGTTGGAGACCAGTATAGGACCAAATAAGATGGCTGCCTGAAAATTGAGCTCTGAGGGGATAGTGAACCAATCTTCCCCCATCAACTCCCCAAATGCCCCAAGAAAACAGAACACAGAGTTGCAGAGCATAGATTCTCCAAAAATCAGAAAATTTAAAAAGATACCTCACTAAGAAGAATGTTTCTGTCTCACAGCATGGAAGAGCCTGTCAGGCTCCATGTGAGCACATGGCAGCCAAATCAGGCAGAAATGGCTGAACTGAAGAAAAAAATCAAATGGCTAGCAAAGCAGTCTTGAGGTGATCTCTGAGTTTAAGACCCTGAGAGATGATCGAACAACCAAGCTTCTCGCAGTAAAGGAGAAAGTTTCTGACTTGGAGTCAGAACAGAGCAATAATGAGTCTATACACCTAGGTCCAAACAGCTAAAGAATC
This sequence comes from Dermatemys mawii, assembly GCA_007922305.1. Classification (NCBI taxonomy): domain Eukaryota; kingdom Metazoa; phylum Chordata; order Testudines; family Dermatemydidae; genus Dermatemys; species Dermatemys mawii. The sequence continues at coordinate 69,519,369 of ML677334.1, forward strand.
ACAATTTCAGGTTTTTCCAATAAGCTAAATAGTCACTCTCAATGTCTCTTCCTTTTAAATAACATCTTTGATCATCAAAGGGCTAAATAAGGTCATCAAAAGGAAAAAAGCCCTTAAAAAACCCACCTCTCAGTTATTCTATTTCAAGAAATTCATTTTCACGCAGGACAAATTATAGGCATGAAAGATAACTCGTAACAGATGTATTCTGCTTCGGGAAAAGAAAAGAAGAGTGGGCAAAATATTTGCTAAACACGTCCTTCTTCAGATTAAAGATCAATCTAAGAAGAAGGAGGGATGATTTATATTGTTAAAGGGCACAACCACTGGGTTATTAACAACAGTGGGCTCAGTATATCTCCAAACCAAAAAAAAAGTATGTAAGGACTTCATAAGGTGGTCACAACTGTTCCTCCATCCTTCTGGGAGAGAGAGTCCACATCGCCTCAGTACAAGGCCTCAGGGAGGGCACAGTTCAGGGGGAATTAACACGGGGTTCTTTGCCACTCAGCGTGGTAGAGCAGTAATGTCTATAAGTCCCAGCTCTCAGGCAGACTGAGGCAGAATGCAGTTAAAAGGCTCTGGCCTGTAGCCAGGTCAGAGCAATAATGAGTTTATACACCCAGGTCCTCAGACAGGGTGGGACAGCAAAGTCTATAAGCCCAGGCCCTCAGACAGGGCAGCACAGCAAACAGACGGGGGGTCCCAGCTCTGGTGGCCCACCAACAAAATCAGGCTTCTTAGCCTATGGTGGAGTGGCTGCCACTGCCACTACAGAGGTGCAGTGATGGGATAGTGGGATAAGGGCCCACCCAACTCCACCGCATGGGTCATTGGAGAAATCCAGCCACAACACACTGGCTGTTTGTCAGTCAGCAACACAGCCAAACTATATTCAGCTCCCCTGGGCTACTTCCTACGCTTCTGTTTGAGAGGGCTTACTTGGGTCCCAGGTTCATTGTCCGTCTCCTTGGGATAAACAGCTAATGGCATCCCCAACAATGCCTTGGCATCTGCAGCGACCAGCAGCTCTGGCAGTTTCTCCAGATCTCGGGCAGTTCAGCAATTGCTGTCAGGTCTGAGCTCCAGCAGCTGGTGAGATACTTCCTCCTCCTCCAGCAGCTCCTTTCCAACTGAGCTGGAGGCCTGCCTTTTATACTTCCAGTTCCTGTCCCGCCCCTCTGCTTTCAGCAGGGAGGATATGCGTGTCCGGGCTCTGCCCACCAAGGGGTGGTTGCAGCTGTCCCTCCATCCATCTGCAGATTTCTCACTGCAGATTTCTTTAACACACCACACTATGTGGAAGGGGAAAATTGTACTTGAAGGAGATGTCAATTGCACACCGACTCCTTACTAGGACAGATCTAATAAAAAAAGACATTGGTGATAGGGAAGTAGGTAGAGCATTGACTTCTCAATGCCAGTTATTCAATCCTTCTCATTGCTGAAGTGAATTGTTCCCAGGGGAAAGAGATAACACATTTCTGCAGAAACTGGAACATTACATGGTCAGATCATGCACGAGGGAAGTAATATCTGATAGTGGGGTTGGGTCCCAAAGATACCTTTATTGGAAAATTAACTGCTTCCTTCTCCAAGACATAGATTGGGTTGCAGCAATTAAAGAGGACGTTGTTCAATATTTCCAATTAAACAATACAGACAATAAAAAGAGGCCATCTCTGGGAGGCAGGTAAAGCAGTATTTAGGGGTCAGTTGATTAGCAGAACCTCTCAACTGAAATAATAAAGAGCTCAAGAAAAAATAGAAATTAGAACAGGGCCCATCCAACTCCAGCTAAAAAAGTTTACAAGACATTAATAAAAAATACAGGTTCAGAAATAATATATCAACAACTTATTAATATTAGAGGGAAATTGAGTATGTTGATAAGAGAGATCACTAAAAAAGCCCTTAGGTATACAAAGCATGTGTTTTATGGAAAAGAAATAAAAGTGATAGACTATTGGCTCAAAAACAAATTCAAGATCAATGTATTAATCCACCAATTAAGAATAATCAGCAAAATATTAAACATGTGCGGCTACTTATAAAAATCCCTATACCTCAGATACTCCAAACACTAACATTATTCACAAATATCTGGAAGTAGCAAGCTTGCCAAAGATAAGCAAAATTGATAAAGAAACAAAACACAAGAAGACATCCAAGAGGCAAGTAAGAAAAGTGGTTAAAACTCCAGCTGAATTTTACAAAGTATTTAAGAAGGTATTAGTGGGTCCTTTGAGAGGTACTTTCAGTGCCATTTAGGGTGACCATCTTTTCAAAATGCAAAAAGGTGACAACATGCAGCAGCCCTGTCCCCTCCGTGGTACTGCCCGCCAGCTCCTCTTCTTCTCTATTAGGCCCTACCCCCTGGCCAAGCCAGACACTGGAGCCGGGCAATAGTAAGAGCCTCTCAGGGAGCTCCGGACCCTCCATCTGCACTGGACAGGGAGCCCAAAAGCAGCCCCCATCCCATGTCTCCACCCCCGGGCATGCTGCCCAAGGCAAGTAGAGGGTTCAGGATTCTGGGTCTTCCCCACAGCAACCCGGGCTCCCTGGATGGTTCTTACTACTGCCCATCTCCAGCTTTTGGCCTAGCCAGGGGCAGGGAGTCAGGGGGAAGAGGAGGAGCAGGAGTCTGGGCCTTGTGGCAAGTGGGGGCTAAGGGCCACCTCAGTCCCCACCACCACCACCACAGGGAAGAGGCTAGCACCACCCCTGCACCTTGGGCTGCAGAGAATCCAGGACAAATGCTTTTCTAGAGTCATTCAGCTTGGGACCTGGCCTTGAAATGTATATTTTGGGACTATCTTGCCCAATTAGAGATGGGTGGTCACCCTAATGCCATGCTGTTAGGGGAGGAACTTCCACAGCCTATGAAGGAAGCTCCTGTGGTTGTTCTCCCAAAAGATGGAAGCAGCCTTATATTTTGCAATTCCCCTAGGCCCATATCTTTGTTGAATGATGATTAAGATTTTTGCAAAACTACCAGGTAGCCGATTGCAGTCTATGCTCTCGGCTTATATGAATCCAGATCAAACTGGATTCATTAAAGGACAGACAAATGTCAGATAATATTTGGAGAGTACTTGGAAACATCCATAATGCCAGTTCAAAAAAAGATCCAATTCTCTTCTTATCATTAGATGCACAGGAAACCTTTGACAGAACAGAGTAGAACTTTCTGTTTCAAGTCCTGTACCATACAGACTTTGACTCCCATTTCCTTAAATAGATAACTGCCCTTTACACGATCCCAAAACCAACTGTGTGAGTTAATGGAGTTAAATCTCCCCTTTTTGAATTACATAGCAGGACTAACCAGGGATGTCCATGGTCTTCTTTATTTTGTATTGGTCAGGGAGATTCCTACACCGATTATAAGGACCAATGGATCCATCACAGAAATAACACTTGCAGGAACACATGAAAAAACAGCACTATATAGAGAGGATGTAATATTTTTATCTAAACCAAACATTTCCTTAAAATTAGTTTCTAAAAAGACATCCAGGACTTTGGGAAAGTCTGAATTTAAAGTAAATTATGCCAATTCTGAAACATTAGCTATAAATTTGCCAGACTTGCAAGTCACTGATCCAAAAAACATTTGAGTATAAATGGGCAACAAATTCTATAAGATACCCAGGAATTCAAATCTCAAACAACCCCAGAAGAGTTCTGTGATTTAAATGTCAGTCAGACTACTACTTCAGTAAATGAAAAGGGACTGGAGTGTGGGGAGAAATATGCAATCTCTTAGTGGGGAAGAACAGCCACAGTCAAAATGAATATTCTGCCAAGGAGGATTTGTTCCTTACCTGGAATAGTCACAGAAGGATTTTGAAATAAATACAGAGGATGTTGTTAGAGTTTATATGGAACAAGCAAAGATCAAGAGTGAGAGCAGTTACTTTGTACAGGCCTATTAAGCAGGGTGGAGTAGCTGTTCCAAATATTCTATGGTACTATCCGGCTCAAAGCAGTAGCGATTGGGGTCTCTCTCATCCAGCCAAACACTGGAACAAGAAAATGTGACAATGTAAACATCATTAGGCTACCATGGATTAATAAAATATATACACACTTCCTTTAGCAGAGACTTCTGTTCAGGTTTGGGATAGAACTAGAGCTAAGATCAGTTCTTTTCCATCAACAATGACACCCATTGCAGATAATCCAGATCTTAATCCAAATCACAAACCAGAGAGCTCTGAAGATTGGGAGAGCCAAGGAATACACATAATTGGACAGCTATTCAGTAAAGAAACATTTCTAATTTATGTACAGACCAAAACTAACTTTAACTGGTTCACTCTCCCCTGGTACCAGTACTTTCAAGTCAGGCACTATGTTTCTGCATACAACAGATTTTCTAGAAAGTTGAGAAAGGTAACTTTAATAGAAGCAATGGCATCTGGTCAATTAGGACAGGGGTTCCCAAACTTTTTTCCCTGGGGTCCACTTGTGCAGCTAAAGTAGGGACTGCAACTCACCATTAACACTTCTTGGGGAAAGTTTTTAATTCTATACATATGAACTATAACTGTAAATAAACAAATGTACGTTTCCTTTTCATTTTAAAGTAAACAATTGTAATGATAGAAATCCCTAGCAATATGTACTCAGAGAAATGCTTCAAGATCTTTGAAAACAAATAGTTTTAGAAAAACTACACTTTTAAAAATATGTGGTATTCAAACAGGAAAAACAAAGTACATTGTATAAAACTGAACAATAAGTAACACAAAAATGTTAACAAAAAAAGTGTTATTTTAAAACTTTGAACATTATATTGTGTTTTCAATTTTTTTATTGTGTAAAATCTGAATTGCTGTGCTGTGTAAGTAAGGACTCAACCCCACTCTACTAATTAGAAAAGAATCGAGTCAAATATTGTTTAAAAAAATCATCATATATCATCACACACTGAGGCAACAAGTACTCATCCGATCTGGTAAGAGAGACTCCAAACTTCCAGTATGTGTCATCATATTTTCTTACCACTTTATTTTTTTGTCTGGCTCATTTTGTGTAGCAGTAGATGATCCTGGACTTTCATTATCTTCTCCAGCAGTGCGCCCTTCTCATTTTCAAAAAGTAAGTCGATCCATATCAGATTGAAATACTGCTTGCCATTTTTTACTGTTGTAAATGGTGGAGTGTGTGTACGTTGCTAGGTTACCTTGCAGCCAAATGCACCGTTTTATTTGCAAGAATTAAACTTGACATATTGCAGCTTGTTTTTCTTTTTAAATAAATAAAATACAGTTTTTTCTATACTCTGTCCAACAAATACAGTGCAAAACATTATATTTATGTAGCTTTTACTTAGATTGCACAAGTCACAAGCAGTTAGTTTTACTGAGGCCATGGTTACACTGGCACTTTATAGCGCTATAAAGCCCCTACGAGCGCTATAACCTACTTTCCGTCCACACTGGCAAGGCACTAATAGCGCTATAACCGCGGAGTTATAGCGCTATTATAAATCCACCTCCTCATGGGGAATAAGGGCTGTAGCGCACCTGCTGTAGCGCTACAGGAAGAATGTGGACACCCACTGCGTATTAATTGGCCTCCAGCCTGTCCCATAATTCCCGTTCGAGCCACTCTGGTCATCACTTGCAAACTCTTTTGTCCTATCCTCAGGTGACCACACGTCAGACCCGCCCTTTAAAGTTCCAGGGAAATTTGAAAATCCCCTTCCTGTTTGCTCCAGCCAAGCGTGGCATGCTCTCAGGGAATCCTTGCAAGTGATCATTCTCATTGATCTGATTGATTGCGTGGCGTAGTCTCAGGGAATCGTTGCAGGTGATCATTCTGATTGATCATCATGACTCCACGTGCCATGCCTCCTCGCAATAGGCGATCCCCAGCATGGAGCAATAGTGAGGTGCTGGACCTCATCAGCTGCTGGGGGGAAGAGGCTGTTCAGTCTCAGCTGCGGTCTAGCCGCAGGAATTTTGACACCTATGGGCAGATATCACGGGCCTTGGCAGAAAGAGGCCATGAGCGGGACACTCTGCAGTGCCGTGTTAAGGTAAAGGAGCTTAGGAATGCGTATCGCAAAGCCCGCGAGGCAAACGGCCGCTCCGGGGCAGCCCCGGTGACTTGCAGATTTTATAAGGAGCTGCACGCGATACTTGGTGGTGATCCCACGGTCACTCCATCGACCACCACGGACACTTCCCAGCCCACCAGTGAAGGGTGGGGGGTGAGGAGGAGGACGAAGAGCAGGAGGATGAAGAAGAGGAGGAGGATGAGGACGAGGCAGCAGCGATCCAGGGCACGGAGGAGTCCCTGGACGCATGCAGCCAGGAGCTCTTCTCAACCCAGGAGGGCAGCCAGCCACAGCGTCCGGCAGTTGCAGGGGCCAGCTCAGCAGCGGATTGCGGAGGTAAAGCTGCTTTTCTATGGGGAAGGCTGGCAGCTTGGGGTGGAAAGGGATGAGGGGGGCATTCCACCTGGTGCTCTGTTCAAGCCAGGAGGAGGGCAGGGGGGCATGCAGCCAGGAGCTCTCCTCTAAAGCCAGGAGGAGGGCGGCCAGCCACAGCGTCCGGCGGTTGCAGGGGCCAGCTCAGCAGTGCATTGCGGCGGTAAAGCTGCTTTTCTATGGGGAAGGCAGGCAGCTTGGGGTGGAAGGGGATGCTTGCATGCTTGCCTACATGTGGAATAGTGCATTGATGTAGTCTATCACCTCACGGTAGTCATCATCAGTAATCTCTTCAAAGGTCTCAATAAGAGCACTTGCAATGCGCCTGCGCAGGTTTCCCGGGAGAGCCAGCGTGGTCCCCGTCCCGGTCACTAGTCCCTGCCACTGTGCTACAATGGGTGGGGGGAGCATTGCTGCACATAGGCACGCTGCATATGGCCCTGGGAGGAAGCCGCATCTTAATAAAATCCCTTCCCTTTGCTCCTCAGTGACTCGAAGCAACGAGATATCTTCCAGGACAAACACCTACGGAGAATGTTGGAACAGTGTTCAGAGTAGGGCTCCTGCCACTTCCCGGCACTCCACACACACCCCCACCCCCGCCACAGCTTTTCAGGGCAGGGAAGAAATCCTTCCCCCTGCCTGCTGCTCACACCGTGGCTCCTGCAACGTACCGGCACTCCCCACCCCCTCCCCAGCCACAGCTTTTCAGGGCAGGGAAGAAATCATTTCCCTTGCCTCTGGAGTCCACTCACCATGGCCGGGGCTCCGTTGCTGTATCTGTGCTGTCTGCGGGACAGGCAAACGGGGAATGCGGGGGAATGATAGGCATGTCTGCTCTTTACAAGGGAACCACTGTGAAATGTATCTTTTTATTTTAGAAGGGTCGTCCTTCACCCCTTCGCCATCGCTCTTATCAACAGCTGAGAGGCTCAGGCGACTGAAGAAGCGGCCACGAAGGAGCAAAGAGGATCTTGTACAGCAAGTAATGCAACAGGCTGTAACGGAGAATCGAGTTGCACAGAGGTGGAGGGAGAATGAGAGCAAGTTGAGGGAGAAGGCGCGGAAGGAGAACGCGATTCACCGCCGGAAAAGCACTGACAAGCTGCTCTCATTACTGCAGCTTCAATTGCAGACTATGCAGCGGCTTGTCACCCTTCAGGAGGAGAAGCTCCACACTCACCACCCCAATTATCGTTTGCCCCAACTCCCTTCCCCTTCTTTGCCTCTGTACCCTCCAGGCCACTATCATCAGCCAAATGGTTATCACCATCCACAGCTGCCTCCAACCCCTCTGTCTTCACCGAACAACCCCCAGACCCCAGACCATTATCCACTGCAGTCTACCCCTAATAACATGCCTTACTGGCCACCGCAAATGGGGTTCGGGGGACATGGCCACTGTGAGGGCACTGGAGACTCAGAGACCCGGACATACTCCGATCTCTGACTGACCCCACGACACCCCCATTGCACCTCCCCTGCCTTCCCCCTCACATGCATCACAATATTTTCTTTCAGCAACCGAAGTACCTGTTCAATAAATGAATTGTCTTCTTAATAAATGGGTTTTTTTTATTAAGTGTACATACATTATTACAGGCTACAGAAAAGCAAATGCCTGTTCCTGTTAAAAGAATGCTCCCTCCCTCCCTCCATCTGCACCTCACTTTAGAACTGGCTTTCAGCCTCAAAATGCTCCCTCAAGGCTTCCCTGATCCTAACAGCCTCGCGCTGGTCCCCTCCATGAACGCTGCTCTCTGGCTGGGCATATGTGGCCTCCAGGCGTTGAACCTCAGAGGACCATGCCTGAGTGAAGCCTTCGCCCTTCCGCTCACAAAGATTATGTAGGGCACAGCATGTGGAAATAACCGCGGAGATACTACCCTCGGCCAAATCTAGCCTCCCATAAAGACAGCACCAGCGAGCCTTGAGACGCCCAAAAGCACACTCCACAGTCATTCGACAACGGCTAAGCCTGTAGTTGAACCTTTCCTGACTGCTGTCCAGGCTCCCTGTGTACGGTTTCATGAGCCAGGGCATTAAAGGGTAAGCAGGGTCACCAAGAATCACTATGGGCATTTCCACTTCCCCCACGGGGATCCTCTGGTCTGGGAAAAAAGTCCCGGCTTGCAGCTTCATGAACAGGCCGGTGTTGCGCAAGATGCGTGCGTCATGCACCTTTCCAGACCAGCCAGCGTTAATGTCAGTAAAACGCCCACGGTGATCCACAAGCGCCTGGAGAACCATGGAGAAGTACCCCTTTCGGTTAACGTACTCCTCAGCTAGGTGGGCGGGCGCCAGAATGGGTATATGGGTCCCATCTATCGCCCCACCACAGTTAGGGAAACCCATTTCTTCAAAGCCAGCCATGATGTCATGCACGTTATCCAGAGTCACGATTTTTCGTAGCAGGATGCGATTAATGGCCCTGCACACTTGCATCAGCACAACTCCAACGGTCGACTTTCCAACCCCAAACTGGTTGGCCACCGATCGGTAGCTGTCTGGGGTAGCCAGCTTCCAGATCGCGATAGCCACCCGCTTCTCCACCGGGAGGGCAGCTCTCAGTCTGGTGTCCTTGCGCCGCAGGGCAGGGGCGAGTTCAGCACACAGTCCCATGAAAGTGGCTTTTCTCATTCGAAAGTTTTGCAGCCACTGCTCGTCGTCCCAGACTTGCATGACGATGCGATTCCACCACTCTGTGCTCGTTTCCCGTGCCCAGAAGCGGCGTTCAACAGCCGTGAGCATGTCCGTTAATGAGACAAGAAGCTTTGTGTCGAATGCATTCACCGCTTCGATCTCGTCTTCAGAATCATCACTGTCATCCTGCATGTCAAGGAATAACTCCACTGCACACAGAGATGTGCTGGCGACAGTCGTCAGCATGTCCCTCAGCAGTTCTGGATTCATTGCAGCACTCGACAATGGAAGACGGAGCGTGCCTTGCTGAAACCCTTGAAAGATGGCGCCGGAGGTGGAAGGAAACACAGGGATTGCTGGGATATGCCAAAAAGCATCATGGGTAGTTCAAACAGGATATAGAATGCCCCGCAAGTGACGCCCCCCCTACCACAAGCCATTGCGCCAGATCAGGAAGAGGTGTACTGTGGGATACATGCCCTAATGCGCTGCTCTTAATGCCGTATTAAGTGCCGCAAATGTGGCCATGCTATAGCGCTGGAGCAGCTCAGTGTGGACATACAATAGCGCTATTATTATTGCTGTATAAGGCGAGCACTATAAGCAATAGCGCTATAATTTTGTAAGTGTAACCATACCCTGAGGCCTGGTCTACAGTACGTGATTATATCGGAATTAGCCGCATTATATCAAATTAAAACTAAATCTGTCCACACAACCAACCTGGTTTTGTCGATTTAAAGGGCTCTTAAAACCGGTCTCTGTACTCCACCTCGGCAAGGGGAGTAACGCTAAAAATCGACATCGCTGTTCTGGATTTGAGTTACTAGGAACGCAATTCGATGGTATTGGCATCTGGGAGCTATGCCAGAATGCTCCATTGTGACCGCTCTGGACAACACTTTCAACTCAGATGCACCAGCCAGGTAGACAGGAAAAGCCTCAGCCTTTTTAATTTCATTTCCTGTAGTCCCAGAATTGCAAAAGAGCTCCAACATAGACCAAACAGGAGGTACTGGATCTGATCACAGTATGGGAAGAAAAATCTGTGAAGGCAGAACTCAAAAAAAACAGAATGCCAATGGGCAGCAGAGACTACAGGGACTGTGGAATAGCTAGCCACAGTGCACCGTTCTGAGAGTTGATGCTAGCCATGGTACTGTGGACGTACTCCACCGACTTAATGCGCTTAGTGGGGATACATACGATCAACTGCATAAAATCTCTTCTGAAAAATCAGCTTCTATAAATTTGATGCAATTTCATACTGTAGACATACCCTGAGAGCTTGACTGGAGAATGCAGTTGTGCCAGTGGATCACCCAGGACTCTCTCTCTCTATTTTATATATATATATATATATATATATATATATATATTACACACACACACACACACAGAAATCATGTCCAGTCATTAGAGAGTATTGGGATGCAATCTGTAGGCATGTATCACAAATTACTGGATATTTATTACCAAATAATCCTTTGGTAATCCTCCTGGGGCTTTCTAGTGGAAACAGTCACACAAAAGGAAATTAAGAATTCATCTCACCTGCTACTAGTTGCTCAGTTGTTGGTAGCCTCTCATTGGAAAAAGAAAAATAGCCCAACCATTGAGGAATGGTTCAAAAGATATAGGAGGTTGTGGTTATGGAAAAATCAACACACCAATTACATACTTAGAAAAATAGACAGAGAACAGATTGATACTTAAATATTTGGTTATCTTTTATTCAGTACTTAGAAAGTACATTCATCTGCAAAAAACAGCATACATGTTCAGGGTGGTGGGGTTTTTTTTTTTTTTGTTTTTGTTTTTTTTAATATCGACACTTGATAAACATAGCTGGTCTTTTAAATATATACATAAGGAGATTTCACTCAATTTAATAAAATCACGAGAAACAAGATAGATGTCCTAACAAGTCTCACTCTAATAAGACAATGCCCTGTTAAATGGAAAGATCTCCTACATAAATGTCTTTTTAAACAAAAGACAACTGTTGTAATGATTGTTTTGTTCTCGATATTTACATGGGGAGGATTTGTAAGTTTCTCAGAACTTTCAAATAATGTAAAAAATAAAAAATAAAGAGGGTTTTGGTTTTCCCCAAAAAAATTTTTCACAGAAGTAAAAACAAATTGCAACCAGCTCTCCAGTCCTTATAACTGCAAAGTAAATATTCCAAATGTGAACCAATGCTGTTTTAGACAAACAGCCCACTACTGTTAATGCATGTCAAGAGTATATCTCCTATGTCCTGCCCCACTCCACCCCTAGTTTGGAAATGGCTTAATGGCTTACGTAGATATCACTACCACCCTTTTACATAGCTTTTTTCATTATTAGATCTCAATGTGTGTTACAAATTAGGTAAATATGTTATGCTTATATAAAGCACATGGGATCTTTTCAGGGGAAAAAGGCAATACACCACATTTATTGAGAATACAGCAGTTAGCCTATGCTTTTCAGTCACACACACACACGCACCCTACCCACACAGTCTTGCCAGTCGATTTTATAGTTACCAGTCCAGAGTCTGGATCAATCTAGTGCAGGGGTCTCCAAACTTTTTGAAATGAGGGCCATATTAGATTTTTGAAGGGGCTTTGCAGGCCACTGCCATATCCCCTCCCGCTCTTCTGGCTGCACCGCAGGGGCACTCACCCCTTTGCTCCTCCAGCCACGCTGATGCCACGAGCCCCCCCCCTTTACTCTTTCAGCTGCACCACGGGATCACTCACCCCTCTGCACATGGGGCCGCTGGCAGCAGCTCACGCAGGGGGCAGCGGAGGCTTCTCCATGTGCCTGCTCAGCTGGGGGTAGGGTGACCAGATGTCCCGATTTTGATGGGACAGTCCTGATCAGATAACAAGGTGGTTCAGCCTGATTGAACTAACCTCGTTATCTCTAACCTGGTTCTTGCCTTCTTATTTATACCTGCCTCTGGATACTTCCACTGCATGCATCCGACAAAGTGGGTACTAGCCCACAAAAGCTTATGCTTCTAGACTAACACGGCTACCTCTAGGATTCCTCTTCTTATAGTCCTGTTTCTCTGTTGAAGTCTATGGATTTTGCTGTGTCAGTTTATGACAGGTTACTCCTTAACTGGTGTTGTGTTTTGGAAAGTTAACATCAAAAGATCTCTGAGAGGGTCATCCTGTCCTGGATTGATTTAATCAATTATCTTTAGGGGTGCTAGCCTCCACCTAAGGGCCGTCAGTCTGCCCTTCATCAATCTTGGATGTGCATTGATGATTCGCTGGTGTTGATGATAAGTGTCCTAAAGCATCTTCACTCCTCCTTTCTTGACCATCTGGTTAACAATGGCCTTCACACCTTATCTTTTCCTAATGCATGCATTCCTCATTCACACAAACAGTCTTTCACAGAGACCTTCAAAGGTATACAGACAGGAGTATTTTATATTCAGCAGCATACATTATAAATCAAGCCTTACTAAATCTTGTAACTAAAACAATTCACATAGGGGTTTCAGGCCTTCAATGTTTCTCCAATCTATTAACAAAAACGAAAAAGGGTCTACCAGGGCCAAACTGTAATGCATATGGGAAATAGGATCCCATAGTCTCAAAGGGTCATTCCTTTCTGTTATTCAAAAAGGGTGGCTGGTGGGATAAAACAAAAGTTTACATCAATTGTACTATAAAAATTGATGTAAATTATAAAGTCCTGCTCCTACAAATATCATTATCCCCATCTTACAGATGGGAAACTGAGCCATAGAGCACTAAAGTGACTGACTCGAGGTCACCCAGCAAGCCAATTGCAGAGCTGGAACTAGAACCCATGTCTTCTGGCTGCTAGTCCAGGGCCTATCTAACCAAATTAAATAGAACTGAATCCCAATTTGAAGGGAAGAAGGCAGAATTTCATTACATTTTTAGCAATGGGTAACTTTCCTAGTACATACAGGTCTATTGAGTCTGCAGGGGGGAAGACTAAAGCAATGAATCAAATTCTGGTTTCTATGACACTGATGTAAATCCTAAGTAACTATTGAACTCAATGGAATATTTTAAACTACTTAAATATTTTTAAAGGATTAATGCAATGACCCAGGTAATTAGGGGTTGGCTAGTCTGATATCAGTTCAGGGCAAAATAATGGAACAGCTAACATGGAACAGCATAACAAAGAATTAAAGGATGGGCATATAATTAATACAAATCAACATGGTTTCATGAAAAATAGATCTTGTCAAAAAAATGAATATCATTCTTTGATGAGATTATAAATCTGGGTTATAAAAATGACTGTTTTGGCATAATATTAGACTTCTGTAAGGTATTTTACTTCATACCACACAACATTCCGATTAAGAAATGAGCATAATGTGACGGAGTCAGACCAGAAGGATATAGGAGAGTGCTGGAAGGCAGGTATATTAGTCTCAGGATGTGCAGGTCTCTGTTCCCTGGATAGCCAAACAAAGGCTACTCCAGGCCAATCAAGACACCTGGGGCCAATTAAGAACCTTCTAGAAAGGAGTAGAAACAGCTAGCCTAATTGGGACACCTGAAGCCAATCAGGGACTGGCTGAAACCAGATAAAAACCTCCCAGTTAATCAGGTGGGCTGTGGGTGTCAGGAGCTGTGGAAGGAAGTTATGCTATTGGTGAGACTGAGTGGTGGACAACATATACAGAAGGAAGGAGGCCCTGAGGTAAGGGTGAAGTGGAGTTTGAAGAAGCAGGGACTGCTGTGGGGAAGTAGCCCAGGGAATTGTATTGTCTTTTTGTAGATAAAAGGTCAGCCATCTTAGCTGATACTATTAGGGTCCCTGGGCTGGAGTCTGGAGTAGAGGGAGGGCCCGGGCTCCCCCCCACCCCGCTTTTCTACCTCCCTTAATTAGTTACTGAGAAAGGGAGGCCACTCTGGGCCTAGATGAGTTTCTGAGGCCCCTAAATCTGCCAGGAAGCACAGGACCCACCAGTACAGACTCAGAACTTTGTCACAATAAATATAAAATCATTGTGACACATACTACACTGGGCCAACTGACAATATGCAACTGTTAATGGGAAATCATCAACAAGTAGAGGGTGAATAGAGGGGTCACACAGGGATCAGATCTCAGACCAACACTCCTCAATATTTTTATCAGTAATCTGGAAGAAAATATAAAAATAACTCCTTATGCATCTAGGAACAAAGAATGTAGTCTTAACTTACAGGATGGGGGATTGTATTCCGTAAAGCAGTCCCTAAAGAAGAACTTAAGATCACTGTAGATAACCAACAGAAGAGAAGCTCCCAGTACAATGCTGTGACAAAAAAAAAAAAAAAACACACACACCACACCACAACCCACACACCTAACACAATGCTTGGATGTGTAAATGCAAAACAACATATAGGAGTAAGGAGGTGGTAACGCCTAGGTATAGGGCATCGGGGAGACCATTAGAGGAATACTGTAACCAGTTCTGGTGTCTTCACTTCAGAAAATATGCCAAAAACTGCAGAAGATTTGGAAAAGAACTACAAAAACAATGCATGGTCTGATAAACATGCCTCGTAATGAGACGTAGGCCTGGTTTACACTGGGGTGGGAGGGGTGAGCTAAGTCGGTCTAAGTTACACAACTTCAGCTACAAAAATAGCTCAAGGTACTTAAGCTATTTAGCATGGTGTCTTCACTGCAGTAGGTCAACTCCTGACTTTCCCCTGTCAACTCTGCCTACATGGGAGAGCACTCAACAGTCGATTTATCGCGTCTTCATTAGAGGAGACTTTCTTATAATCTGTAAACAGAAATCACATTGGGACACTATGATGCAGTATGGTGTACCAGAACCTCTCTCTAACAGTCATCTTGTTCCCCAGAATCTCACTGGGACATTACACTCCATATTCTTTACGAAAATATGGATAGCACATAACAGATGTACTTTATACAAGATCAGAGGGGTAGCCGTGTTAGTCTGGGATTGCAGTAGTAACAAAGAGTCCACAAGGTGCCACAGAACTCTTATTTATGCAAGATAGCTCATGTAAGACATCATTGGAAAGGTTATGATTTACTGAATTTGATTATCCAATTTGTATGCATGTATCATTTCCGTATCTAAAGTTAGAAATATGGACTATATAACAATTATAATTGGATGTTTATTGGAAAGACCCCCACCAAACAGGCCATCAAATTTGATGGGCCATTAAGAAGGAATAAGACTGTGAAGACACTTCTCTTCCTCCCTCTTGGGAAGCATCCTGGGACATAACTGTGGCACTATTAGGTTAGGTGGTCTTGTCACCTGACACAAAGCATTATCTTGGACTTCTTGTAACTTTACACTAAAAGGAAAGGGGTCAAGTTTGGGAAACAAAGGATTCCCACCTTACATAAAACTTATTTTAGGATGGAGAGGAAGGCAAACAGGACTATCTCCTCCATGACCTACCCAAGAAGAACTGCTGAGAGAACCTGAAGGGACAGGCAAGAGAGAGTCCAGACTGAGACAGGGGTCCAGTCTGTAAGAAGTAGTAACTAGAACTCTGAGCTACAGAAACCCTGCATCCTGCCTAATCCAACATTTAGGGTGAGAAATTACATTTTGTAACCTGTTTCTTTAGTGAATCAAGCTTCGTTTGTGTGTTTTGTTGTCTTTGCTCAGTAGTCTACTTTGTTTGCTACCCCTTTAACCACTTAAAAAATTTTTTATACTTAATAAATGCATTTCTTGTTTATGATATAACCCAGTTAGTGCAAATCATAATCGGAGGAGGGTAAGAGGCTGCGCATATCTTCCTCCACCTTGAGGGAGGAGGCAAATTTCATAATATACCTTTGGGTCTGTACTCCAAGGGAGATGGATGCCATGCTCGGGCATGTTCCTTAAGATGAGTCTTCCCAGAGCTGGCCTCAAGGTCTGTGTCGTTCTGCAGTTGAGTATGGCCCTATCTGTGTGTGTGCTGGAGGAGGCTTAAGAGTCTGGCTCTGCAAGATACATAAAAAGGAGGCCCATGCTGGCAGAACAGGCAGGCTCAGTGGTATCTCAGCACATCAGTTGCCATGGAATAAGAGGGAAGATCCTTTCATGGACTGAGAAGTGGTTAAAAGACAGGGAACAAAGGGGTAGGAATAAATGGTAAATTTTCAGAATGGAGAGGGGTAACTAGTGGTGTTCCCCAAGAGTCAGTTCTAGGACCAATCCTATTCAAGTTATTCATCAATGATTTGGAGAAAGGAGTAAACAGTGAGATGGCAAAGTTTGCAGATGATACTAAACTGCTCAAGACAGTTAAGACCAAAGCAGACTGTGAAGAACTTCAAAATGATCTCACAAAACTAAGTGATTGAGAAACAAAATGGCAAATGAAATTTAATGTGGATAAATGTAAAGTACTGCATATTGGAAAAAATAACCCCAACTATGCATACAATATGATGGGGCTAATTTAGCTACAACTAATGAGGGAAAAAAAATCTTAAAGTCTTCGAGAATAGTCCTCTGAAGACATCCACACAGTGCGCAGCAGCAGTCAAGAAAGCAAACAGGATGTTAGGAATCATTAAAAAAGGGATAGAGAATTAGAGGGAGAATATCTTATTGCCCTTATATTAATCCATGGTGCACCCACATCTTGAATACTGCATACAGATGTGTATCATCTCAAAAAAAGATATGCTGGAATTAAAAAAGGTTCAGGGATGGGCAACTAAAATTATTAGGGGTTTGGAACAGGTCCCATGTGAGGAGAAATTAAAAAGGCTATGATTTTCAGCTTGGAAAAGAGGAGACTAAGGGAGGATATGATAGAGGTATATAAAATCATGAGTGGTGTGGAGAAAGTGAATAAGGAAAAGTTATTTACTTGTTCCCATAATATAAAATCTAGGGGCCACCAATTGAAATTAATGGGCAGCAGGTTTAAAATAAATAAAATGAATTCTTTTCACACAGTGCACAGTCAACCTGTGGAACTCCTAGCCTTCACAACCTCCTCAGGCAAGAACTATAACAGGGTTTAAAAGAGACCTGGATAAATTCATGGAGGTTAAGTCCATTAATGGCTATAAGCCAGGCTGGGTAAGGAATGGTGTCTCTAGCCTCTGTTTGTCAAAGGGTAGTGATGGATGACAGGAGAGAGATCACTTGATCTTTACCTGTTAGGTTCATTCACTCCAGCGCACTTTGCATTGGCCACTGTTGGTAGATAGGATACTGGGCTGGATGGATCTTTGGTCTGACCCAGTACAGCCATTCTTATATTCTTATCAAGTGGCATCTTAAAGGGGGCAACCCATCACAGTGGCATAGTTGTGCACAGTGGATAATGTGCACAGCTTATTGCCCTTAGACACTGGTGATGATTTTAAGTGAGTTGGCTAGATAAGAGACAAAGTGGTTACTCTTTTGTTATTTTCTGTTTACGTATTCCAGGCAAGGGAAGTAGGGACAGAAAAAGCAGGAAAATGAGTGAAAGTGAAGCTACCAAGAAGTTAGAGCTCTACAGGTTACAGACAGAGGAAAATGCAAAAAGGCACCAGAGACAGGTGGAATTAAGACAATTGCAGATAAAAGAAAGTGGAAGAGGAAGAAGCCAGACAAAAAGCAGCCATTGAGAGAGCCATGAAAGCCCAGAAGTAAACTATGGAGCTACAAACCAAAGCAGCAGCAGCCAGGCATAAAGCTTCTCTGAAGCTACAAGCCGAAAAAGCGAGACAACATGAACTGGCCTTAAAAGGAAAGCGGAACCAGAACTCCACAGCAGAGGGGCCCACCTGTCCAAAAATCCACAAGTGGAAGCAGTTGTGTCCACCATATAGCGAAGCTGGAGACATTGCTGAATACTTTAACACCTCTGAGAGGCTATGTATGGTCCATGCGATTCCTATCAAAAGATGACCACTTTGGTTGCAAAATTGACTGGGAGAGCTCTGGACATATTTAATAAGATGCCAGTGGGTGATGCTTCCAATTATGGTAAATTTAAAGGCTTGGTTTTGAAACAGAGTACATTTTAGAACCCTTAAGAGAATGGCTGGGTTAAGTAATGTGGCTTATGTGAACCAAATGAAAGATTTACTAGATAAGTGGGCAAGGAGAAAAGGTATTACAAGCTTTGAAGGAATGTGCAATTTGGTTGCTCAGGAACAGTTTCTGAATATGTAAAACAGTGTTTGTGATAAAAAGGTGGAAACAGTCAATGAACTTTCAGCTTTTGCAGATAAATTTGAGCAATCCCAAGAACCTACTGGGGGAAAAAAATCACAGGCAGAGGGGTTACATTTTGTTGGGAAGCAAGGTCCTTGTTTCACTCCTGGGAAGAAGGACACCTCCTCCCCAAGTTCACTCCTCCAATCCCCATCCCAAATCTCCTGTAAAAGCAGAAGAGCCCAGGAGGTACTATTACTGTAATTCCACTGAGCACATGAGAAATAAATGCCCTGTGCTGAGCGGGAACAGGCAGCAGGAAACTCATGGAAATGCTGCTGCCCAAGCACAGAGGTACCTCAGGCAGTTACCACTTATCACACAGGATTTGTAAAGGTTGCCATGGCACAACCAGGCAGTAAGCACATGAAGGCTGTCATATAAATGGCAAGGAGCTCCCTGCATGGAGAGATATGGGTGCAGAAATCTCTATGGTTAGGAGTGACCTGGTTCAGGAGAAAGGTTCAGCAATTACAATAATAGTACCTCCTGGGCTCTTCTGCTTTTACAGGAGATTTGGGATGGGGATTGGAGGAGTGAACTTGGGGAGGTGGTGTCCTTCTTCCCAGGAGTGAAACAGGGACCTTGCTTCCCAACAACATGCTGCCAGGACAGATGGCAGAGCTTTTGTTAGTAGGGGGTCACAAAATCTTTGTGTCTTTGGCTAAAATACACATGGGGATTTGCAAGCTGAGTTGACTGTGGCACTGGCCGGCCTCAGAATCCCACACAAATTCTTCTGGGGAATGATTTTTTTAATGTGGCTAGGGCTGTCCAGGAGTCTGTCAGCAACAAGGAGGAATCTTGTGCTAAAGCCCCAGTGGGAAAGAGCAACGCTACAGAAACTGCTGAGGAAATGAGAGAGTCTCTAATTCCTCCACAGCTCTGCAAAGCAGTTTGCTGCTGAAGGTTGGGGTGGCTAAAACCAGCTCCTGTCCGGTGACTATCCCGTTGGGAGATGGGAGTGTTTTGCCTGATAGTAGGGAGTCTGTCCAGGTTGCTGGATGCTAGGAAGTGGCAATTATGCAAAAAACTCAACTCAACTCTAGAATACATAGGAAAATGTGTCCTAGAAAAACGGATAGATGTGGCCCTGCCTGTGTGTTTGCTGGAGGAATCTTAAGAGCCTGGCTCAGCAAGACAGGCAAAAAGAGGGCCCATGCTGGCAGAACAGGTGAGCTCTGTGGTATCTCAGCCCATTAGGTGGCATCTTAAAGGGGACAACTCGTCACACTCACCTTTAATTTTAAATAAGCCTCTTGCCATTAGAGACACAAAGAAAACCTTGAATATTTTAACCAATGCAGCAATGTTTAGTAAATCTGGAATAAAGCTGATTAAGAAAACAAACAGAATTTAATTTTTCCCCAAAAAGTTCATAAAATCTGTCTACTTTTCCCCCAACCCCACCAAAATATTTCAAAGTTCAAAGGTTTTTCAACTGGGTTCAAGTCTAAAATGATAGCTTCAAGGAGTGTGATTGGCCCATATCTCTCAGTGAGGTCTTAAATTATCAGAATATGCCATGGAGCTTAAGTATCAACAGTGCCAATTTCATTGCTCATTAAGCCATGTAAGAAAGGAGAGCATGGATCACAAATCTGCACAAATCTACTGCAAGTGACTTTATTTTGGCACCAGAAATAGGTTGCATTTGGGAGAAACCACCATTTCCCCCCTCCAATTAAGAAAGAATCAAGCCCATGTAGGATCTAGCAATCAGCCCTTACATATAAAAAAAAATCTAAAAAGATATGTTTTAGCTCAGCCATAGGATGGGATATTTGATTGCAATAGCTCCTTCTGCCCTTAAAAATCTATTCATCTATGGGGTTACTTACACTGGTGAAGAAACTGAAACAGAAATCAGAATTTTGCCCAGCAGTATTAGTTTCCTGTTGGCTTTGAAGCCCAATGATAGCTATAAAAGGTCGTTGTGACATAATAAGCAACCTGGAAAGCGTTTATGGGTCCCTGCCTATCACATTATCAGGTGGGTTACCTAGGGATGAGGAAGCTGGGTCCAGGAACATCTCAGGGAAGCTGGTATCCTCTTTCCTCCCTGCTGACTGATGCAGGAAGAAGCCTCTGGAGATTGTAACCAGCACTTCTGAGGTGAGTTGGTGTATGTGTTCTTTGTTATAACAATAAACTATGCTCTGAGGCACAGGCCTTAAGACAGACTTGGATGTGGAGTGTCCCTAATTGATAACACAACCCACCACCTATAGACACCTTCACTGGCTGTCATTCTTGGGCAAAACATGCCATTAGTCTGAGGTTTGCGGCACAGATTTAAGACTGTGGGCAGAGCTTTGATAGCACTAACCCACATACCTGTGCCATCTGCAGAATAAATGCATCATTTTATTAATTCAGTAACTTTGAATATAGAATAGAAAGAATAAGGATATGACTGACTGAAATTGGAGTGTACATGTTATAATCCCTGGATAATTTTAAAATGGTAGGTGACAAAATTTATTAAACAGAGTGACTTGAATAATTTACTGGCTACGTTGTAAACATGTTAAATTGCCTAAACAAGAATCATGGTCAGACGATGTGATCTATGAAGATTCAACATATTTTGTAATCTGCTCCATAAGAATCTACACCATGAATCCTCTTAAAACTGTAAACAAAACCAAAATATGTTAAGTACACTCTTTGTGTTTCTCTGTTCATATTTATGTTATTGCCTGGTTTAAAAGACAATTTTTATCTAACTAAGTTATAGATCATTAAGCTGAAAAAAAAAAAAGTTTGCCCGTTACTGCTGTTTTACCATCTTGCTCCATCTTGTCTCATTAGCAGGAACTGATTGAGCATGAAGGTGTTCCCTGGCTGTCAGTAGATAAAGTAGGTTCTCTTGGCTTTCATCTGTTCTGAATTCTCCTTGTCTCATTATCTTCACAAGGTCAGATTCTTTGATACAGGGACTGCTTGCTTAGCACTCCATTCTGGCAATTACTTGCCTGGCAACCTTAACCATAAGTAGATTGCATGTATATGGCAGCAATGAAAGTCTCAGTGTACAGGTCAACAGCCATACAGCCAAATACCATTAGAAATGTATTAATTCTACTTATATAATTGTTATGGCTTTACATTATCAGACTGACTGAAACACAATGTACACATTAAAATGTATAGATTTATACCTAAACCCTGAAATCAGAATCACAATTCCTCTTTACTTTGGGATCAATCCTAGAGTTGTTTTTCTATGTGATTCCTAAATAGCATATTCACAAAAGGCGTGCTTTTCACTTTTCCCCTTAAATCCAAAAGAGTTGCTCTGTGATACACTGGTAATAGCAGAATCACGTGTAAAAGTGTAGGTGAATATTAAAAAGAGATTATACTAAAATTAATGCCAGATATTTTGAAAAAGGAGTGGTTTTTTTTCTTCACTCTGCTTAATCTGAGAAAGAAAAGAGGAAACCAGCCAAGGACATCTTATTCATCTCCCTGATGTTAGTCCATTTTACATTCATGACAATAACTCTTAGTGGCAAATCTTTTTACTTTCCTCTATGACAAATCCCACTCACATAGCTCATCAACTTTGACCAGCAAAAATCGTATTTGAGTCACCTACACTTCCAAAGCCACAACACCAATGTGCTTTTCACATTCTAGGGAATATACAAATATAAATGCTTTACATTTCTGCTCAGTAACTACACCAAAATTTCTTATTACTACACCTCGAAACTAATTCCCATATCAGCCTGTAGACATCTTTCTTCAGCTAATGTGATGAATCCTGTGAAAAAAAGTCACCTTATTCTTAACGTCAGTAGTATTCAGATTTATGAAAAGTCTTTCAAATTAGCTACTTAATATGATATTTTTCTGGAATATCTAAATAAAATCCATATTATTTATGGGTATAATAATACTGTGCACCTTTTATCTAAGGATCCCAAGGCTCTTTTAAAAGTATTATCAACCACATTTTATAAAAGTGAAACTGAGGCACAGGGAAGTTAAGTGAATTATCCAAGGATCATACAGTAAGTCAATGGCAAACTCAGAAATAGACTCAAGCCCACTGGCTCTCACTTCCACAGTCTATTCAATCTACTTAATACTCCAGCATGAGTACACCTGTGCATACGCTCTATCCTTCATGCTAAGAAACTCCACTGTCTTCCTAACCTCTCAACAACTCAAAACTGCCTTCACTCCCTGGCTCTGCACCCTGATACATCAATACTCAGAACACCTTCCAATCACTCACACACCTCTGGCCTCAGAAACCTCATCCCTAGGCTCAGACCCCAACCCTCTCACCTTCTGTCCCCACTACCAATAACAGAAACCCCATCCTTCTCCCTCCATCTTAGAAACCCCCTCCAAAAGCAGGCACAGAAAGACCTGTACTCAGAATTAGCCCCACAGGAGGTTGTATTCCCTCTTCTGGATGTAGACCCTGGACTTCAAGGGCTGGAAGTTGCAGGGAGCGTGTACAGACAGCCTGTTACTCTGCATCTGGTAGGTAGTTCTAGGTTAACCCTACAGAACTCTGTATTCCCAGCTCTGCTCTATATTCCCAGCTTCTCTTCCCTCTGCCGGCAGCCTACGTACTCCAACTCCTGCCCCAACAGGAACTTGCAGGTGAGCACCAATCTCTAAGGCTTGGAGAAGATCCAAATCTACAAGGGGCTTTCTGGTGGCAGCAGGTAGTACTGCACCCTGCCCTATATGAGCTGCACTATACAGCTGTGCTATGATTGATGGGGTTTAGCCTTATTGTCCTTTAGCATGCACCTTACCCTCGTATCTTTAGGAGTAGCTCCCATTTTGCACCAGTGCAACAAAGATCAGAATCGTGTCCAAAGATTTTCAGCATCAGGTTGGCAGGACAACATTCTCTGTTCCACCATCAGCGAGGTGGCAGTCACTTGACCATGCTGTTTCTAGCGGCAGTGTTGAGCCAAGGCACCTATCTCTGTTAAACACATCTTCTATTTGCCATGTATTGGATGGGGAGCTGTTTCAAGAGCAAAGAACACAAATTTGCTGTCATTGAATGTTGTCTTCCAATATCACCTCAGAGCATTAGTGGGCCCATTATAAATTTGAGGACTAAAATTTTAAAGAAAAAAAAAATCACTGTAGGGATTTTTGTGCTTTGGTTTGTATCCAGATCATTATGTTTGCTTTGCCTCACAATACAAACAGGATTTGCTCTTTTCTGAATACTACTATTAAAAAGCCAAAATTTATTACAGACAGCCTCCCATTTTCATGAAGTGAATTGTAACAGGCAAAAACTGATATCTGATTTCAGTAGTAAAAGCTTTTCACTTTAAATACTGATTTTAGGCAAATTTCAATAGGAACATTGGGCTCAATCCTGAAGGATGTTAAAAGTTCAGAGGACCAGAGCATGCAATATTCACTCAGCACCTGCACAGAAAAGTCTCTACATAATGTGGTGAAGTATGGGCAGTACTCAGCTCCCACTGAATTGACCACAGCTGAGAGGGAGAAAGTATTGGGCACAACCTATTTGTTGCTCAGAACACATGAAAGATGCACTAGGTGATATGTAGCCAGGGAAAGTGGGGATGGAAGGAGAGGAAGAGCAACATGGTTACAATGACCATCAGGGAAGAAAATTTTACAAGGTGCATTTGGATGGTCTGGAGCGGGGCCATGTGCCTCTTGGGAATACCAGAGAGGAAGAGGTTGCCACAAATCAATGTTGATGAGTAGAGCATGGACCAGTGTTTTAAATGGTGAAACAGAAAAAGGGGTTGATTTTCCATAATTTTAGCCCAGAAATGCCATTTCCATTTCAAATATGGGAAAAGGATATAAATTAAAGAGTCTCCTGCAAAATTCTCCCAGCCCTGCTACTCTTACTCAGCTGCATAATGTTAACTCAAGCAAGATGTTTCACCAATTTCAATGGGACTACTTGCCCAAGTAAGGGCTATAGGACTGGGCCCTTAGTTGGGACTCCAACATCTGTCTCCAATACATACACATACCATCACCCTTAAAACAAGAAAAGAATGAAAAAAATAATTCACTGGTTTTTAATAGGCTTTAAAACCTCACGTGAACTGGCTTAATTTGCAACACAGAAATGAAACTCTCCAAATCTCATTACTTAACCCTGAGTCACCCAGTTCCCACATCCAGGATGATTTAATAAGTGTAACTCTCACTTTTTCACTATCGCCCTTAAAATTCTTATTCTGCACTATGAGCCTAGCCAACTGCAGTCTTTGGTGGGAGGTGGGGAGGGCGGGGGAGAACTAGCCCCCCCCCCCCCCCCAAAAAAACAATAATTAGGAATTGGATTGCAATAGTAAAAGAAACTGAGTTTGAAACAGAAGTTCTTTCACTTCATCAAAAATGGATAAATTTAGTTGTTAGACAAAACTCCTCACTGAAGCAATATTCAACAGATATTTCATTTTGTAACTCCATCCCTAAAAAAATATAGTTGCCTGTGACTGTGAACAGAGGCTGCAGTATAGGACTGGGAACCAGGTATTACAGAGTAATAGTGCTGACTGTCACCAATTCTGTCTATGGTCTTGGATAAGTCACTTAGTCTATGCATTAGACTATTGCCAGTCTGGGAATAATAATTAAGTACAGTTGTGAAGAATTAAATGAAAGTTGTAAAAAAATGTGTGGAGAGAGTCAAACATTTTTGCAGTGTGATCCACACCTTAAAGGGTTCCCCCCACCACCGCCATGGAGTACCTCTTTTTTTATTTGCAATTGCATGGAATACCTGCTCACATGTGTAGAAAAAACAGCAATTTATGTACAGTTCAGAGTAATGCTAGGAAAGGAATAATGTATTCTTAACTCTTTAAGGCAATGTTGCGGCTGGAAACAAGAAAAGATAATGTGACTAGTAGAGCTGGTCAAAATTTCTGACAAGAAGTTTGGGGATATGGGGTAAAAAAATGGTCTTTTTAAAAAATTGTTTTCATTTTGTTGTTGTTGGATTCTTTTTAAAATTGTCAACACTGTCAAAAATGTTCATGGAAAAAAAAAATCACAATTTTTGAAAAAAGCATGAATCAGACAGTCATTAAAAGAAAATTGGATCCATTTCTAACACTTCACAACAAAAACCGCAAAGTTTCAGAATTTTTCACAAAAACCTCACTTATTTTTTTAACCAGCTCTAGTGACCAGCAAACTCTCTATAACCCAATGTCAAGTGCTCCACAAACCGCAGTTTGAAAAATACCAGCTTAAAAAATGTCAAGTGGAAATTTTTCCCATTTAGAATCATTCTATTTCATAATTTATCATTGATAAATTGGAGGTATTTAATCTTTGTCAGACCTCACACATCTTTCTCCACCTAAGATGATGCATTCTTAAGAACACTATTGTGTTCTTTTGAGTTATGTCAATGATATTCAAGTTTGTGACAAGGCTTTCAGATTAATGTCATTTATAAAACATTAATCTGGATCTATTCTTAGAAATTCCAGAAATAAAAGTATTAAGAAACATATTAACCAGCAGTGTTGTCAACTCTCACAGCTTTCCACCCCGCCCCCTAGTCCTGTAAGAGTTGGTATTTTTCTTAAAGCCCCAGCTCTTGGAATCATGTTATCACATGAGAACTTGGCAGGGAGGGTCTGGTGAAAGGGAGTAGTAAATAAATGGTTAGCCCTTATATTTGTGCCAAATGGTTCAAAAACAGAAACCAGAATTTATTATAAAAAAAAATTCAAGCCAATTTAATGATATTTTAGGACCTGACTCATGGTTTAATATGAAACATTGCCAATACTAAGCCAGGGTTTGTGGGGAGGTACAAAATAGTAATATAGACTTAGTTTGATGAAAAGTGCTATGTAAGATCTCAGATCACTTTACCAAAAGTGGTTAAGAATCATTATCCCCATTTTGCAAGCAAAGACAATAAATAAGAAACAGAAACCCAAGCAACCCAATTCTCAGTCTTCTTCTCTATCCATTGAATTATCCTGCCAAACTTAATAAAAATCCAGTAATAGTTTGCCGCCCAACACACACAAAAATAACATTTCACAGCAACGGTGCGGAGAGGGGGAAAGCACAAGTCAAAGAACATCTGGGGTATTAGTTTTGTTGCATCTTGATCTAAAGCTAACCACTTCTGCAATTCCTCCAAACCACTTTGCAGTCTGGCCAGAAAGCACAACACAGAGCAGCATTATTACTTAAGACCAGTTGCACTCCCTGGCTACAATGCCAAGAAACTATAAACAGTGGTTCACAACCTTTTTTTTTTGAAATCTCTCTTATTTGACAACATTTGACACACACTTTGAACAGATGCAAGGCAGGTAAGGCAGAAGCTGCCCTTGCTGGTTAATTTAAATACAATGTCCATCAGTAACATTCAAAACCACAGAGAGAGTGAAAGGGGAGAGGCACCTGTAGCACATTGCTATTGTGTAAGCAATGCTATGAAACACACTCAGTTATACTATTTGGGGCCTGATTCTGCTATCTTTGACATCAAAGAGCACAGGATTGGTCCCCTTATTTATTACACTACAGTGAACCATGATCATTAAATATTTGAGGCAGCTCTGTTTTTTTGCTTTATTTCCTGCCAGAGACAGACATCAATAAGAGTACAATTGTTTTTAGAAGATACTTTAAGTATTTTCATTAATCAAAATTAATAAAAAACATTTATCTCTTCCCAAACCTATAAAGAATTTCAATGAGGCATCAGTAGACACCTAAACTGATAGTCATGGAACAATGGACATGATTCACATTAAACCCAAATGCACTCAGTACCAAGCCAAATGCTCACTTAGCTATATATGTAAAGGTATCAGTAGTCTCCAGGAGTAGATCTATAGAACCTGTAGTTCAGTCAAATTTGAAAGAGGTGCTTCCATGGGACGCCACCAGAAGGAAGAATTAACACCAGAGCAATCCTTCCACGCTACCCAACACAGTAGGGTTGGATGCCCTGGTTTCTCCTGCTATCTCCCACTAAGCCTGAGTCAGCTTGGAATAAATGGGAGTTTGAGATCCTTATTAAGTGCAGAGAAACAGACTAAACAAACCAGAGAAGCTTGGATCTGTAGAAATCAGCTGTCTCTGCAAAGAGATTGTATTTTGAAGAATTCATGGAACTGAGATAGCATAACTGAGATGCTTAGAGATAAGGATAGACATAGCTACTAAAATAATACAAGAAAACACAGAACTCAGGAATAAATAAATCAGAGAATCATTACATTAACTATGAGCAATGCACCTACTCACACAGGCC
The DNA here is from genome assembly GCA_007922305.1 of Dermatemys mawii. Lineage (NCBI taxonomy): Eukaryota > Metazoa > Chordata > Testudines > Dermatemydidae > Dermatemys > Dermatemys mawii. The sequence continues at coordinate 69,546,924 of ML677334.1, forward strand.
CTCCCAGGGCACAGACAGGAACCAAAGAACAATGAAGAGTAGCTAAGGAGCAGCAATATAAACCAACTCACCTTTCATTTTCTCCTCCACCCCCGGCAAACACCGGCTTCTTGATCACATACAGAAGCACTGCAAGGACACTCTGTTCCTTTCAACAAAGCTAGCAGCTGCTCCAGGTGAGCTGCCTCTACCTTGCCTACAAACCACTCTGTCTATGCAGCCTCAGCCAAAGCATGGAAATTGCTTCCCATTAGGGTAAGGAACTTGTCAATCAGTGAAAGCTGGGTTGGCTACAGCCTAGCTCAGCAGCAGCACTCTGGCCCCTAGTAGAGCCAAGGGCACTTGAGGAGCCTTACAACAGCTCAATATATATAAAAAGAGTAATAGACAAAGACTAAATGCCAGATGACAAAAACAGCAGAATAAGAGTTAACAAAACAAAACAGAAACCAACCGTGACTGACCAAAGTGGCAGTAAGGAATAGCTCCTATGCAACTTTTTTTTTAATGGAACTAACAGGCCACAATTGAAACATCCTGACCATAATCAGAGGGGTAGCCATGTTAGTCTGGAATTGCAGAAGTGACAAACAGTCCTGTGGCACCTTAAGGACTAACTAAAGTTTTAGAGCATAAGCTTTCATGGGCTAGTACCCACTTTGTCAGATGCATGCAGTGGAAGTATCCAGGGACAGGTACAAATAGGTAGGCAAGAACCAGGTGGGAGATAACAGGGTTAGTCCAATGAGGCTGAACCAGCTCATTATCGCTAATCAGGGAGGGTGAGATGTTCCTCTAGCAGCTGAATTGGAGGTGTGAATAGCAAGAGAAGAGAAGCTGCTTTTGTAGTTAGCTAGCCACTCGTAATCTTTGTTCAATCCTTGAATGATAGTATCAAATTTGCAAATGAATTGCAGCTCTGCAGTCTCTCTTTGTAGTCTGGACTTGAAGATTTTTGCTGCAAAATGCTGACCTTTAAATCTTCTATAGTGTGCCCAGCGAGGTTGAAGTGCTCTCCTACAGGTTTTTGTATATTGCCATTCCTGATATCTGATTTCTGTCCCTTTATCCTTTTTCGTAGGGACTGTCCCGTTTGGCTGATGTACATAGCAGAGGGACATTGCTGGCACATAATGGTATATATTACAGTGGTAGATGTGCAGGTGAATGAACCAGTAATGATATGGCTGATCTGGTTTGGTCCTGTGATGGTGTTGCTGGTGTCGATGTGTGGGCAGAGTTGGCATCGAGGTTTGTTGCATGGATTGGTTCCTGAGTTAGAGTTATTACCTTACCTGGGAGAGAGAGAGAGAACAACTCATGCACATTCTTTCAGGTCATCCACTTCCCTTCTTGTTCTATGCAGTTTCTCTGTTATCTTCAGGAGTCTTGTTATATTGAAAGAAATTCTGTCTGGGCTTGGAGTGCTCATTGTAAAAGTCACTGTACTTCTGACTGAAATCAGTAGAAGTCACAGTTCTGTATCTGAGACAGACAGCTTAAGTGACCTCTGATTTATGGAGTAAAACTGTAATTTGACATAGCTCCATTGACTTCAATGGAATTATGCCGATGTATACCAGCCAGATTTCTGATCCATGGACTATGTGTGCATATCTAAGGCCAGAATAGAAGAGGGAGACTGGAAATTGCTTTACTTTTTCCTCCCTACCACATAAACTGCAGGTAGCTTTTTTTTTATAAATAACACTCTGGCCAGTTTCAAATTGTTATTTTAAATAAGAAATGTAAATTTCCAGTCTGAGGGTCATTCTCAAGCTCTTAGTTTTTAGGGAGGCAAATTCACATCACATTGAGTTTAATGGGAGTTTGCTTCAATAAGGACCCAGCCTAAGCTGAGGGCTAGATTTTACCACTCTATCCTGATTGGCTGAAATTCATAAACTGTGTAAACAAGTTTCATCATCCCCAGGCACCACATTAAGTCCCTCTTACACCCCATTTTGGAGGACTAACACAGGACATAAGCGGTGCATAGATCCTGTGCTGATCCTTGGCATAGCATAAATTTCAGCTAATGTAAATGTGACTGAACTGCAATATCTGCAGAATCCTGAAATGACGTCTTTGCAGAGTGCAAAAGTTTCCCGCCTGTACTAAAACTATCAGCCCAGCCCAGCTTGTTGTGTTCAGTTCTCTCTTACCCCTCAGCCTTTTCTTTTCTTTTGAGAGAAGGAAGGCCTATTCCTTTGAAATGTGAAGAATGTAGCTGGGTCTTCTTTGAGGTAAATAGCCATCATCTCTAAGGTCAAACAAGTACAGACTCTCAAGAATGAATAATTAATAAGGATATACAAGATGTCAGAACTCAAATTCCTGGGATTTGCTAAAACATAGATAAATTGGACTCTGACAAAAACAAATTGTGCTTAATAACCCTTAAAGACGTGATCCCTGAAGCATCCTGCAGTACTCTAGTTTCCCCTTGTCCAACTTCTTTCATCTTAATTTATATCAGACAAAGACTAGTAAAAATAATGTTTGAACTTTAAGTAATAAAATCAGTTATAAAACCACATACTTTATCACATACTTAATGGAAAAAACACTCTTTCTTTCTTTTTTAAACTTTCTGATTATATTTAGTGACCACAATTTACTATCAGTTGAGAGAGCTCTGTCCTGAACTGACACCAGTGATACTCAGGGAAAAACCGGAATACAATGTAAATTGTATTGGGCCTGATTCTCTTCTCCCTTGCTCCGGTTTTACACTAGCATTAATTAGTCTATTGATTTCAGTGGAGGTACTTCCAATTTACACCAAAGTGAAAATAGAATCAGGCACATTTAACATGCAGTATCCTGCTATCTAGATACAGCAGCGTGATGGGAGCAAATCATGCAGTTGCTTTATATCCTATTCTGGCTCCCCATCCATTTCCAGATCAGTTTCAAGGTCCCAGTCCTTTAGTTTAGCACTCTCAGCAGGGAAGGGAAGAGTCTACCAATCACACAATCTGTCTTTTATCCAGCTGCAATCAGAAAGTACACTGATGTTGAAGGTGTCTGGAGTGAAATTCAGAGGGACTGCAGCAGGGCTTTCTAAATGAAGGGCCCTCATCTATGAAATTCACTACTACCCTTGACCAGAAGAAGCCAAAATCCTACCACAGAACCTGTCTAGGACCGCATGCAGGGAACTGCCTATGCTTTTCTTTACTTCTCATCATTTGCAGTTCATGTAGACTGTGCACTTGGCCTCCACTTCTGCACCAGTCATTTTCAATGGAAGGAAGTGTTCTCATTAATTTCAGTGGAATCAGCACTGGGCTTTGAATTGCGACTTCAGAGATTCCCAAGGGGAAGCCGTGGAGGCTAGAAGAGGCACAACGCACCAGATCTACATTTTTTTCCACTGCTCTAAATGTTTTCTGTCCACTGCCAGTCTCCTATATATACAGACTCTGCATAATCACAGAGAGAGTCCCATGCCCCAGGTACTATTTATTCCAGCTCAGAGTGGAAATAAAATCTGAGGTGATCCATAAAGGAGATGTGAGAGGCCGATTCTGTGGAGAGAGTGTCAGTGGCTGAAGAGATCTGGCTCATGGGACACCACGGTTTCACTGGCAGGGCCAGAAGCATTCTCTCGGTGGCTTCAGTTGGTTGCAGGTGTTGGCAAGTGCTGGGAAGGATGCTCTTCAGTTGGCACCACATGGTGGGTTGGCATAAACTCTCACTGCATAGTGCCGGCACGCATACTGAGAAGACAGAAACGTTGCCCACCGTTGTTGCCATATCTGTGGAACACCTGTGGATTTATTAGACAGTTCTGCCACATTCTTATTGCTTTAAACTGTATAGAGGTGAGCATTTGGCTTTGTGTTTCAACTGCATCAGTTTCATCTTCTGGAGGCAGATCATTATTGTTTCTTTTCCCTTTTCCTGGTAATCAACCATTTCCTGCCTTAGAAACTTCCTTATATGTTAGAAAACAAAGAATACAGGCTTTTCCCCTTCCCCAGTCTCTAAGCTTCGCTGCGCTTATCACAGCAATTTATGCTCCTGCCAGCATAATTAAACCACCCCTAACAAGTGGCAGTAGCTATGTCGGCAGGAAAGCATCTCCTGCTGGCATAGCGCTGTGCACACTGGCTCTTTTGTCAGTGAAACTTATGTCGGCTGTGGGGGCGGGGGGTTTGCATCCCTGCAATGAAAGTTTGACTGACACTAGTGCTAGTGTACAAATAGCCTTAGGTCAGGAAACACATGTCCACATGTTACATTTTCAACCAAACACCTTTGTGCTTTCTCCCATGCTGCCCCACCCGCTTGAGAGGCACTCCCTGTAAATATCCACAAAGCTACCTTATTATCTACCTTCAAAACCCTCTTCCAAACTCTCCTTTGTTGTTACGCCTACAAAAAATCTTGGCCATGGTTAGACTGCTGTTCTGCAGAGACCACTGTCCATCATTCGGACCAGTATGTCCCATTGTTTCCCTGTACGCCTCTGTCTGTCTCTACCCATCCATTGTCCCTTGTCTTACTCTGCAAGCCTGGGGGGCAGGTACGTTATTTTTGTTCTGTTTGTGCAGCGCCTGTCACGATGGGGGGTCCTCCTGGCCCGTGACTGAGACTCCTAGGTGCTACAATCATCCAAATAAATAATCATAAAAATAACAATGTACTCAAGAACCCATATCAAATAACCCTTTTCTTCATTACACCTCGTGTATTTCACAGGTTCTATCTCCATTTAAAACAGAAACATTAGAATAACACAGCAGGAAGCCATTTTCTTACTGGTCCCAACTTAATATTCCTTCATGTCTGTTGTGCTGGCCAGAGATCTTGTAGGACTGCTGCACTTTAAAGGATGGCTTAAATTTTGTTTCTGATAAAGTTAAAAATTTAAAGTAGACTGATCTTAAATCAAACAAAATGTCAGTGGGAGTTTTGCCTATTTGGGGAATGAGCCCTAGAAAGGTGCTTAACAAACCAGCCATGTGGTGAATAACAGCTGCTGGCCATAGCAAACTCCTTCATCTTTAACATGGGGTAATAAATCTTTCTGATCTACCTCAGAGGGCTACTGTGAAATTTAATCAATTAACGTTTGTGAAACACTTTGAAATGTGTGGAGGGAAGATTTTATACAAGTGCTGATGATTGCTCTCCCCTGAATGGTTTCCTCTGAGTAGCACTGGTGTCAGTTTATAATACTAAAACTATGTGTATGTTTATTGTGTGAAAGACCAGAATACGAACAGTACTATTCACTGATGTTTGTCTAAGCTTCAAAAACTTTTCTACTGGGAGGATTCAGATTAATTTTAAGACAGAAATTTGATCTCTTGGGGCAAAATTAATTCTTGGTGTAACTCCACTGATTTCAGTAGTTGCAAATTTGGCCAAGATGTTTAGAGTAGTGATGATCTTGAACCAAAATCCTACAAGCAAACAAGCCTGAACTTTGGGAAAGGCTGGATTCAGTCTTTGTGTGACTGCTGCCCTCTTCACCCATGCACCAGTGATTGATCTGGGGACCTCCAGAGTTAAAAGCATGAGTTGCTACAGCTCCCATTATGGAGCCAAGGCTCTGTAGATGGGGGCTGTTAACAAACCATATGTTCTGTGGTTTGGCATGTGGGGGAACCTGTAACACATACTTAGCACTGGATTACAATTGCCACTCTGTAACTGACCCCTGATCCATCTAGTGTGGTATACAATCTGATAGTGGCCAGCACCAAAAGCTTCAGAGAAAGCTGCAAGTACCCCACATTAGGCAAATGTGGGCTAATCTCATCCCAATGAAGGCCCCATCCTAATCCTACTATTTAGAGATTGGTTTAAACCCTGCCACATGAGGTCTTCTCTCTTTTTGTTAGCATTAACATTCTTGTTAACCATCTAAACATCCATCTATGCACTTAACTCAAGTGCTAACTTTGTCCACAGGCTACTTCAAAAATAAAAAAAAAGAAAGAAAGAAAGAAAGCAAAAAAGAAACAAACTCTCTTTGCTTTTAGTATCAAGAAGCTAAGTAGAGAAAAATGTCAAAGGAACAGTGCACAATGCTACACTATACTGGTGCTCTCTGATCACATATGCTTTTTCTAGATGGCTCCCTTCCATATTCCTGACCAGAACATTGGAAGAACCAAATACAGTCCACATATGAAATGTGCTCCCAGGTTTTAAACTCAGCTGATCCATTAGTGGATGAAATTTCTGGGAGTTTTAGTTGATCTTAAATAAATGCCAGTGTGAATGTTGCTGAAAAAGCTAACCCTTGACTACCAAACCTTATTGTGTTAAAGGCACATTCAACTCACTGTGAGTTTTCCCATAGACTTTAATAAAAGCAAGATTGGGCAGTTTCAAGTTATCTGGGAATAGTTTGCAGTAATGAAATGGCTTTAGCCATGCTTCTAATTGTAATTTTAAAACATTATGTCTAAATATAATATGGAGATGAATGGCTCTCAGAAGCTGAGCTTTCAGAACATCTACTCTGAAGCTAACCTTTACCTAAGGTAGAAATCCAGGTTGTAATCATCAGACAGTTGTATTTATTTTGTTTAATATAAATGGAATGAAGCAATTGAAAGCAAAACAATAGATATTAAAAAGCTAATTCACAGTTTTAGATATCAACTGAAAATGAAAATATGCATCATTTGCAGTCAGCAACATTTGCAAACCACATACATTGGCTATGTACAGCTGGTGCAGAATTTAATTTGAACACTATTTATGTGCTATGCATGCCGCATATAAACGAGATTGTCAACTGTTCATTTCCAAAAAAGGAACTACAAGGTATAGAAATCAAATCTATCAAATCCAGGACTCTTAAGTTGCTGACAAAAAAAACAATGGTCAGAAATGAGGATGAAAGGTCTGACCACACTTTGAATTTCATGGCAGTTTAAGATAACACCTCGCTGATTTTTTTTTTTAAACATAGCAGGGTTTGTAATCATTGATGTGTGGTTATAAAATTCTTCTCTCTCAGAGACACCAGAATGACCCTTCTCCAGTGAATATATATTCCTACATTTTTGGGTGTTTTTAGTTTCTAATATTTTAAAATAAATAATTTATATCACAAGTGAATTTAGTGCTTTACAAAAATAAGAGATTATCAGTTTGGAAGAGGGAAAGTGGTTTATTCACATATATCTACAGCATGGGCACTGACAATGTGAGTTTTCTCACCCTCTATGTAATAATATAATGCAGAGGAGGGCTGGTAAGAGAGAAGCTTTATTTCCTTGCTATGGTCACCTGACTTGCATTAGTGTTACAAAAAACTGACCCCATTGGTGGGCACCATCATACAAAATAGCTTAGAATTGCCCAGGAAGCCCCACTTCTTGAGCAATGCAGTCTCCATAACTATACATTCCTTTGACTCTCTAATAAGCTGAGACTGCTAAAGAAATGCTAATTTAAGTCCAATTATTTTTTTTAAACAGTGGCCAATTTCATATCACAGAGGGTAAGTGCATATAACCCTGCATTCACATGCTGGGAGTGGTTTATGCAAATAGGTATATGTGCATATACAAGTAGGTACATGTGCAATTTCTAGATTTGCAAAAGCAAATACCGTACAGTGGGGCTGATCAAGAAATGGCAAGTATTTTCCATGCAACATTTCGAACAAAACCAAAATGCTGTTTCATTCCTTTTTTTCACAGAACTTTCCGTTTGTTTTTTTTAATTAAGTGAAGTGCTGATTTTATTTAATTTCAAATCAAAAAATGGTCTTTCATTTTGGTATTCAAAAGCAGAAACGTTTTCTCCCTTTCCCATTTCTCCCCCTCCCTTCATGTGAAATTCACCCATTGCACCCAAAGGCTACCACCACTTAATCCTTTTCAAAACCTGATGTGGCACCCACTGCAGTCTGTGGAAAGACTCTTATTGATTTTAATGGGCATTTGATCAGGCCCTTAGCCTCCACCAAGTCCTTTCAGATTTGCAACCCAATGGCAGCATGGTGTCCCCGTCCGATGCTACTCTAGATTCCCCCTTGGGAAAGGGATGTTCAGAGGGCCATAAGAAACTGGTGAAAGTTAATGCTGGGAATCCCAGTGAGGTTGGGGGGCAAAATGCTGTGGAGACAGCTGGCCCTATTGTTCCATTGCAGAATTACACCCTTCCTGCTCTTAGGATATTCCCTCCTCACTCTACAAGCTTCATCCCAATGAAGTCCCCTATAGACAGGCTTCTAGAGTGTCAAAGTAAAGGGACATAAAGCTGGTGCTCCTTCCCTCTTCAGTGCCCCCCCCGCCCCGCCCAGACCCCTAGTGATTTTACTCCCCACCCCCAATATTTGAAAGCCAATCAAATCTATGTTTTCCAGAGGCGGTACAAAAGAAGAGTTCAGCCCCTAGAGGCCAGATTTCCAAAGAATGGCATGATATGTGACCCCCGCCCCCAATATATGTGTGCACAAACCCCCACGTACCGACCCATGCCGTGAAAACACAGGCAATCGCACGTGCTCTGCAACTCCAGAGCTTGCTTTCACTGGGACTACAAAGTAAGTCTCCCTTTAGGGGAGTGGCTTGTATTTTGGAAAGCAATGACTCAGAAGAGTTCTTAGAGGCATAGGCAGCGGGAAGCTAAGGCTAGATGAGACTCAGCCCCCATCCTTCCCCACCCCCCAATCTCTCTCTGCTTTGTCATCTTCTGAGCCACTCCATTGCCCATGTGCTTGCCCAGCTTAGCAGGCAAAGCTCCACATCCGGCAGTGCCATGACCATGAAGCAGGTGGGGTGAGCATTGCAGGGACAGGGCCTTGCAGCACTTAGCACTGTGGCAGGCTACTCCAATCTGTGAGAGGTGAGTGCCAAAAGACTGAGCCCTACCCAAGAGCTGTTCCTCTGCACCAGGCCAAGACAGAGACAGCAACCCCAATTCCCCTCCGCCCCCACATACATACACACACACACACACACACTGGAGAGTGGGGCCTGACCCCTTGCCCAGAGAACAGGTTCCTCCCACATATACATGGAGAGGGCCGCCTGTCCAGACCCTGCAACTAGAGAGTCCTTCCCCACAGAACTGGGAGCCTGATGGCTGCCCCTCCGTGACAGAAAGCCACCGCTTCAGTGAGGGGAGCCCTCCCAGCACAGACCCCTCATCCCTCTGCAGCTGTTGGCCTAGGCAGCTCCTCAGACTCAAGGGACCCAGCCCACATTGCATCTTGAGTGCTGGAAGGGCTCCCTCTCCATCACCACCCTTGTGACCTCCCCTCCACACCAGGCTGGGATAGGGACAAGGACCCCGCCACACACACACACCTTCCTCCCCAATACACACACCAGAGAATGGGGCCTGACACACACACAGAGTGGTCTTTACTCAGCCCCACCAAAGACTATTGTCACCAGCTGCCTAGACTGAGGGGTTGTGGTGAATAAGAAAGTGAACATGGGCTCCCAGTGGATGCGGTGACTAAGGCTATAGCCTATGTCTACAATTACTGTGTGATGTTAAGTACAGGCACTACACATGTAGCTACATGCCACACTGGAAGTAGCCCGCATCCACACTTGCCAGCGTGTAACCATACACAGCAGTGAAAGGCATTGCCAGAGCTTTCCCTGCTGCCTCCCCCCTGCCAGAGCCTTTCATTCTGGTAGGGAAAGGTCTGGCAGAGGGACACTACACTGCTAAAAATAGCAGTGTAGACACAGGGAGGCACTGCTAGGGCATGTAAAGAGCCATATTCAGGCATGTAGGACACTCTTAACTACTCTACTCACCTAAGCTGTGCCTCACCGTCTACACTGCAGTTTATATCCATGCTAGCTGGGCATGCAGTGTCCATCCTTTCCACACTGCCGAAGTGTAGACATATCTTAACTAACTAACATGAGTCTTGGCTGTATGGCCGGAATAGAGTAGAAGTAGGGAGAGGGTAATTACCATTGTGTATGGCATTAATGGGAGCATTACCGGAATATGGTGTCCAGTTCTGGTGTCTGTCCTTTAAAATGGATGTTAACAAGTTAGAACAGGTTCCGAAAATAGCTACAATAATAATTCAAGATCTGAAATACCTGCCTTTCTGTGGGCTCACTCTAGCTTATCCGAGAAAAGATTACGGTCATCATCATCTATAAATATCTACATGGTGAAAAGTTTTCTGACAGTAGAGAGCTATTTAATCTCGCAGACAAAGGTATAACAAGTTCCAGTGGCTGAAGCTAGACAAATTCAGATTAGAGGTAAGGCATGATTTGAAGTGAGGGCAATTAACCACTGGAACAAGTTACCGAGGACTGTGGTGGATTCTCCATCAGTTAGAGCCTTTTAATCAAGCGTGTGTCTTTCTATAAGATATGCTCTAGCTCAACCAGAAGCCCTGGGCTTGCTTCTGGAATCACTGGATGAAATTCTAAGGTCTGTATTACGCAGGAGGTCAGACCAGATTGGGCCTCTTCTGACCTTAAAATCTGCGAACCTAAGAATGGCAGTTATTTAACTGGCAATGCAGATTTCATGTGTCAATCTAGATTTTTGCAGGTATAATGTGTACATGCAGGTTTTCACAGGTACCACACACACATGCAAGTAAGTGTTCCCATAGTGTTCTCCTTTTGAAACTTTGGCCATGTGCCAGCAGTTACACGTGTAGACACAGAAAGCCCCCCCAAAACTGGCAGAAGTGTGTAAATGCAGCACACGTGTGTGTGTATGCACATGCAAAAATTATAGGGGTGGAATCATACACATGCTGCATGGTATAACGTGTACCCACACACACGGAGGAGGCTGTAGAAGAAAGAGTAAGGAGGAGCTTGTGCAAAGGCACGTTTCATATGAGTCAGGAGCAAAGTACTTCCTGCAATGGCTAGTGAAACACTAGTGCCTCATAGGTGTACACACATTTAGCTCAATCCAAACACCACAGTAAAATCTCAGAGACCCTTACCTAGGGGAGGTGGTTTTCTGGGACAAGAGGTGTCCGGTGTCAAACAGTGTACAGTATGCTGAGCTATAGATCCTTTGTCAAGCATCTGCTCTAGCAATGTGAGTGGCCAAGATGTTAGCCTAGGTACAGAACACACTTAAAGCCACATCTACAGTACAAATTGGAAGAGTATTATTATGAGTGGGAATTTTAAAAGTGCCCCCATTTGCCTAACTCTGCTCCCACCAACTTCAATGGGACCACTAGTAATCCAAAGCTGAGCATTTTGGAAAATCCTACCTTGTAATGATTTCAGGAAGTAACCACGCTGTAACCCAATCTCCTCGCTCAGTTGTAACTGAGGTAGTCCAGGCATGTTTGGGTGTGGGTCCGGCTCTGCTTGATCTGTTTGCTCTGGAGCGGCCTTTAAGCTCATTTTCTTTCTGTGACTGCCACAAAACCCTAAACCTGGGTGAGGCTTGTTCTGTAATAGCTGCTTGCTGAAGGATGATGAGAGATCTATTTGGTGCTACACAGGGATTGGCTGTATTGTTCAATGTGATTTCTCTGTTCATTGTAGTTCTCCGTACTTTGACCCAAATCTTGCCGTGGGTACCCGGCTGGAGTAACTCGTCTCTGTGGGAGTTAAAGAGAGAGGAATCCTCCCCTAACAATTCACAAAGTGGGAGCAAAACCATTCCACAGGCAAGCTGGGGTGGATTAGAACTTCCAACCTCAAGCCTCCATTCCTCAGGGGAAAGGGCCATAGTGTCAGATCCTCTGACCATATCCCCATCATATAAGAGCCACTGAGTGTGGCCTTGCTGCAGTGAGCACTTGTAGAACTAGATGGGAGGATCTGTGGGACTTCAACCCAAGTCTGCAGGGCTGCAGGCAGCCAGTGTTTCCACATCACCAGGCAGCCTATTCGGAGTCAATGTACCTACCACACATCCTAGGAGATGAGTCACAGCTGGAAGTGCTGCCCAAAGCAGAGATTTCCTTCTGTGACCTCTGATTGGTCCTGACCTAAACCTGGCAGAAGTACCCGGGAGTTGTGCATGCCACAAGGTAGAGCTCTGATCTGCTGCTAAGATAGACCTTGTCTCACTCCTACCTCCTGGTTACCAACTCTGGCTTGACCCTCCACTCTGGAATCTGGCTGTTGATTCTGATGGGACCCCTCAGGCTTGACTGCCCATGGCTCTAACCACTGGACATGACTCTCATGCCTCGTTCCTGACACTAGTTTCCTAGACATGCAGGGAATAGACAGCCCTGTCATCCCGACCATATTCCACACAACAAAACTGCAGCAGCTCCTTCATTTTGGCCCCCTGTATATAGGGAAAGAGAGTTTAGAATTGGTCCCTAACTCTCTAGATCCATCCCAGAGCCAACTGGGCAATGACCAAGTTGTGAATGCAATAAAAGAAGGACTTTCAAAGGAAATGCTGTCAGACTGCCAAATGGGGGTGACATTAAGCCCAGCAGTGATTTAACAGAAAGGATCAGGGCAGATCAACCAAATGCAGGAAATACAGTTTCAGAAACAGATTCTGATCTCAAGTTACAGCAATATAACCCTGGAGATACACTGGAATTGCACCAATGTAACTGAGATCTGACTCTAGCACAAAGGATATAAGCACCATCACATGTGCCAAGTTTTCTGATAGGTATGACTGATTAAACCTAGGTGAATTTGCTCTGTCCACAGCAGCTCTGGAGCAAATTTGCCCTGACTCTGTCAATTATCCTTATCACAGCATCGGAATCAACAGTATTAATATGATAATGTGTTAGGGGTTCATATTTCTCCTGGCTCCTGGTTTTATGCTACCAGAATAACGTTGGGTTTCTCTTTAAACACGGTGCCCTAATTCTGTAAATTGTGGCATGTGGATCCAATATTTCCCATAGGCATGAGTGGGTGCAACTTGTTGAGTGGAGTGACTGACCCTTATAGTAAATTTGACACATGGTGATGAGCAATGCCAATATAAAGGAATAACTAAAGTCATTTGTGGGAAGGGAAGTATCCGCAGTGCTGCCAATGATATGCAGTGACAGAGGGAAAACCTGCCTTTTCTCACTAGGGCTGGAATAAGGGATGGGAGATTAACAGTCAGCTAAACAATGCTTACCAGAGCTATTCTGCTAGCCGTTGGAATGTAACATACTGCTGTTCCTTTAGACCCAATCCAACTACCATTGAAGTCAATGGAAAGCCTATAAGGCCCAGATGTACAAAGGGATTTAGGCACCATTGCAATCTACAATAGCCCCACTCAGCTGCCACCTAACGCTGTACATATGTAAACTCACTAGGCACTTAAAAGTTTGCTGTAAAATTCCCTTAGGTATCTATGTTTTTGCCTCAGGGCACATGTCAAGATGCTTATCTCACACTTAAACTTCAAGGCAGGTAAAGATAGATAGAGAAATGCCTAAATAAAATGAGGAATACTTGTGGCACCTTAGAGACTAACCAGTTTATTTCAGCATAAACTTTCATGGGCTATAGCCCACTTCATCGGATGCACAGAGTGGAACAGAAGTAAGATGTATTTATATACTCAGAAAGCAAAAAAAGTTGTACATTACCATACCAATTCTAAGAGGTTGTTTAATTTGGATGGGCCATTATCAGTAGGAGAAAAAAAATCTTTTGTAGTGGATCTCTGTCTGACGGGCGATAAGAACTTTTGAAGGGAAATGCATTGAATTAGTGTAATGACAAAGCCATTCACAATCCCTGTTTAGCCCTTGGTTGATAGTGTCCAATTTGAAAATTAATTCCAGTTCCTCAGCTTCTCATTGGAGTCTGTTTTGGAAGTTTTTCTATTTTAAAATTGCTATATCTTCTGTGGGGCCTAAACAAGTAGGCCTGCTCTGAACACACCAAACTCCTCACTAAAGAGGAGCAAGCCTCCCTGCTAAATGTTACCCCAGCAGTTAGGGAGTTCCTTCAGGCTATGGGGATGCTGGTTCAGTTCTCGCCTTTCCATGAGGAGATGAGATTTGAAGAAGAGGTTTCCCACCTCTCAGCTGAGGACTCTAACTTGTGGGCTATTCTGATGTGGGAATTTCTACTGCTGAAGCTGTTCCACTTTGCATAAATAATTAATATGCATTAGGCCAATGACACAGTACATGACTGTATTGTCCAGTGAGTTAGAGTACTTACCTGAGAGGTGGAAAATGCCTCTTCAAATCCCTTCTCCACATCAAGCAGAAGGGAAAATTGAAAGAGGGTCTTCCGCATCCCCTGTGAGCACTCCAACCACTGGGCTCAAGAATATAAGGGAGACCACCCTCAACTGTTTTGTGTGGAGTCAGATATGCACCACTGCTGTTATTGCAAGAAGTAGCTTAGGTGCATGATTCCAAGAAAGGGTTCCTTGTTGTGGATCCCAAGCAGAGGTAGATATCTCCCTCAAGGCCAGAGTTCAGTGTTGAACTTGGGAGGCAGGGCTGGGGTGGCACTTAGGACACGTCCCTCTCATTGGCATCTGCTATTGTCTAGATTATCAACCCACCCCCATCTACGATGTTGGCTTTTATGGGCTCCTATTCTCAGGTGAGTATATAAGAGCCCCGCTGCCTAACCCAGAGATTGTGGATTCCAGTGATTTTCAGGGTGCCTAAAAGTTAAGCATTGCAATGTCTATGTACCTTTGTGGATCCAGAACGAGCAGCTCAGATTCTATGATAATGGGAAACTTAGAAATGGGGAGACAGCAGAGAGTTTTGGCCCTGGGAAAGAAGTAGAATACATCTCATCTAATGCATAGGCTCTAGCTAGTGTAGTGGGGCCAGAATACAACAGAATGGTGTTCCAGCACTGTATGTGTGAGGTCATGCCACATGGAGGATGCCATTTTATAGCGCAAAATAGCCTCCTTCTCCCAGCGCGACCTCACACACACCATACATGCAAGCCCACACCAATATGGGCAGAGTCTCTGCACATAAAAAAATCAGGACTGGAAGGGCAGGATACTAAATATACTCCATTAAAGCTGTGTCAGGGCTAGGACATAGGCAGCTAGGCCTAGTGGGTCACACAGGGCAGGGGGCCAGGCCCCCACACCAGCCAATGTTCAAAATCAGGAGATCTAGAACAAAGAATCAGACACCGGGCTGAGTCAGTAAGCCATGAGGTCAAGAGACAGGAGCGGGTAGCACTGGGTGAGCAGTGCAAAGCATGATAGAGCCCAGTTGTACTGATGACTTCCTGTTCCTCCTTCTGGCTTAAATAGGAGAGAGGGCCAATCAGGAGCTCCAGTGTTCCACCAATCGGGGCCAAGGAATGGAGCCTTCTATCCGAGCTGGGCTTCAAAGTGTGCCAGTTCTAACTAATACTAGTAAGCCATTGGGTGGAGGGCTGGAGTGTGATAACCCCCAGGAATCTTACAGGCCCAGGTGTGAGACCTATGGGGTACAATAGGCTATTCCATACTGATTAATATATTAGCCGGCCCCTTCTTCATCTATATCCCATCCTGCTGCTATGCAGGTGTATGTATTTAGGGGAGTAAGGATGGAAAGAGGCTCTCTACCCAGGTATCAGTGCCATACAGGCCATAATTTAAACACCACTTCCTACACATAGTTTTAAGCCAGCAGAGTACAATATTCAGCCTCGTGTCAAGCAGCACAGTTTGTTTTAAACCTAGTTTACATACCTCAAACCCAGCCAAGAAATCCATTGTCCAGACGTGACAGTCTGAGGGGAAAGAAACCAAAAAATGAAACCCCATCAGTTAGGCATAAATACGTTTAGATGTTAGTGCTACATTGAACTTTAAATGATTCCTGTTGCTGTGGTGGATTCTGTCTGTGATTCCACCCAGTCCCGCCCCTCTGGCATTCTTCTACAGGAACAGTCAAATAAATATTGTAAGGAGGGCATCAGTAAGCCTCTGTGACAGCCTGATTAAGAACTATCGAATGTTAAATACTTTTGTCAGCCCTCAGGCATTTTCTGCTCTCTGTTTCTTATTCTCAGAAAGGAAGTTGTGCAAAAGGTATTTGGCAACTGAAATTCAGTTTGCTGAGGAAAGGGAAGGAATTGTGTTTTTGTTACACAAACACTTGACAACAAATTGAAAAATATGAAAGCTTCTATAGAAAATCAGGTACTGCATTTTTTCACATTCATTGTTTAGTCCCAATCATCTGGTCCATTCGTGCTGCACTTGCTGCAGGACCCAAGAGAGGGATAGGGCAATGGGCAGTACACTGACTTTGTTGTCCCTTTGATCCTGGGGCTGGTCAAGGAATCAGTTCAGCCTCCATTACAAATTAGAGCAATCCAAAGGCTGCTCTAAATTAGATATAATGTTCCAGCTTCTAGAGATCACCACAGCACGACAATATTCCTTCTCCATCTCTTTGTGCCTCACTGTGCTTCTTACAGATGGGCGGGGAGAGCATGGCATCTTTTTTTTTTCATCAGGGCTCTGGCCATCCAGAACCAGTTGTAGGACTGGGGCCTTAGCTGGCAACACTCTGGAGTATGGCACAAGTTCAAACCCCTGCCTAACAGTTTGGCTCAAAAAGAACATAACATAGCAGTGCAGTATTAATAAGGGCTGGGCACTGTTACAAGGTGCTTTCCTCTTGGCTGTGAACTCTGCTATAATGTAAAGGTCTTATGACATATTTGAAGACAATAAAGATTAACACCATCATTTCACCCCTCAGTGAAACAGGTCCATATGGCATATGTAAAAATAATAAAATAAAACAGAAAGTTATAACTGAGATGGAAAAAAGACTATATAAAGTTAAATAATGTAAGTTATCTCCCTATTACTAATCATGGGATATTTAAATAGGTCCAGTCTATATGTAGCAAGGTTTGCTGAGTTCCAGTCTTTATACTAGAGTGAAGGCAAATTGAAATAGCGTACAAGAGAAAAAATATGACACAAAGCAGGGAAAATTCCTATACCTTGTATTAAGTACAGTTCCAGTCCATGCAACAGTGAAACGTGGGTTAAGATTTCTCTGTTTCTGTGAACATGCTATCTTTTAAAGAATGTTACTCTCATACCGTCTAAACTCTGTGTGATATAAACAGCAAACCTGAAAAAAGCATCCAGCACAACTGATTACCATAACCAGGAGTGCACACATTTAAATCAAAAGTCAGTTGAGTTGGAAAAGGTTTAAGTTTTTTCAATAAATTATTTTTTATATTAACTATAAAAATTATATAGTGCACAGAGACTTGCTAGAGATAGATACTTTACTGTACCTGAATTGCTGGGAATACTTCCTGAGAGATAAAGCTGACAATCAGACATCTGAGTATGCTTGAAAAACAACATCTACCAAAAGATTAAAGTATGAATTTAGTAAAGTAATCCAAGGAAAAAAGCATTGTTCTTTTTGTTACTTAGTATTGTGGTTGGGGTGATATACGGAGGCAATGATCTACAATTTTAATTCGCCTTAAAACACAGAACTATATCTTCTCTGTTAAATATATGGAGTGTGTCGCTTAGAGAACTATATTTTTTCAACACACTTTTTTACATTTTATGCTCACGGGAAGTTATTAAACATATAAAATTGCCTTATTTATAGAGTATAACTGAGTCCCTAGGATTCATTTGTATATTTTTCAATACAGTGACTGGCTTTGCTATTTAAGATATATTTTAAATCAGCTTTTAATTATATGTACTATAAGGAGGAGGGGAGAATTATTAGAGCGAAAATAGACCCATTAGTCTATGCGGAGGGTAATGAAATTAATTATGATTCCAAAATAGCAGAACTACTGAACTGCATTTTCTAGAAAAATAAAGAAAGGAGGTTAAAACAAGTAGAAATAGAGACATGATGGTTGTTATAGTTGTTGATAGAAAGTAGGTAAGGAGATATCAGGAACAATGTAATTCAGGAAATTGAGCCAGTCTGGATGATGAGCATTCTGAGGTGTAAAGGGAATTATTCAATGAACTTACCTAACCACACACAATTATTTTTAAATATTCACTGAGAACTCGGGAGATCTGCAAGATTTAGAACGAAGGCAGCATTACTGGCCTTTAAAAAAGGGAGGGTGGGGAAGGAAGAGAAAGAATGATCCTGTCACATACCATCTGGTAAATCTAACTTCAGTCTGTAGTAATATAGTGGAAATAATATTAAAAGGGGAAAAAGTCTCTAAGCACCAATGGGAGAGTGGAATCAGGACCAGTGAGCAGCGTGGAGTTATAAAGAGGCCAACGTGCACATGAGCATTTTTTTTATATAATTGCAAAATGGTAGCTGAAGAGTGTACCACAGATGTACTGTACATGGATACGTACATATACATAGGAATGTATGGGTTACAGGAAAATTAGACAGGAGATTGCAGTGTTTTACAGTGACCAAAAAAAAATCCAATGTTATTTTTGGGCTTCTAACGTAGAGACAGGGAAGTGACAGATGCCCCCCGCTCTGTATTACA
Source organism: Dermatemys mawii (assembly GCA_007922305.1). Lineage (NCBI taxonomy): Eukaryota > Metazoa > Chordata > Testudines > Dermatemydidae > Dermatemys > Dermatemys mawii. Next base: position 69,565,304 of record ML677334.1, read on the forward strand.
CAGATGAGAAGGCACTTAGGATACTGTTTATAGGTGTAAACACCTCAGTGCCAGGAAGATGTTGACACACTGGAGAGAGCTCAAGAGCAGGAGAAAAAACATTCAAGGGCTAAATGAGTTGGCTTGCAATGAAATATTAAAAGAACTAAATATGTGTAGCTGGGTCACACAAAGACTATAAAGGCCCAATCCCCCATTTCTTATGCTGGCAACTTGCCATTTCACTTCTGTAAGAGCCCAGTCTGAATACAGAGAGTGGGATTTAGTCTGCAAATAGACTATGGGGCAAATTATCCAATGGTATAAATTGTCATTGTCTGTTGATTTCAATGGAGCTATGCCAATTGACACCAACTGAGGATCTGCCCCACAGGTATCTAAACAGAGCAGACAAGAAGGAGATTGAGGAATTAATTGTCCTGAATCTTAAAGGGGCTATAAGTAAGGCAGAGGCAAGTGGATGGAATTAGGCAAAGCACAATTTAGGCTGAATATCAGGAAAAATATCCTGAGTTCAATTATATAGTGGAACAGTCTGCTAATGAAAGTTCAATCTGTAGTCATTTAAAGCTGGACTGGACAAAGCACTGGAGTATACAATACAGTACAGAGAACAAACAGTACAGGGTAGTAGATTAGATGGATTAAACAGGACCTTTTCTATCTTTTTATTAACTGTGTTTTGGAAAAAGTATTAACAAGTTCTCACTAACAAACCACTGCATATGCATCACATGAATGAAGATGGCCATATGTTTAATTACTCAAAAGGACAATGAAGTTTATTGAATTTTAGTGGGATCTGGCAACTAATTATTTTAGGCTCACTTGAAAATCTCAGCTGAAAGGTTTATTGCACCACATACTGAATGCTGTCACAAAAGCAACATTATCATTTTTCTCCATCCAATATCTAGTTCAGATACATATGTTTAATGGAGTACCTATATATAAATATATTTATGCCACACCTCTGGAAAGGCTTGTGTCTGTCTTCCAATAATATCCCTACTTCCAACAGACTTCACTTTTATATGTGACCCAGAGGGAATAATGTTGCCATTAGCCATACCAACGAAAAATCTTCTTAGAGTCTGCTGTAGAAAGAAGTTCCTAAAGTAAATTTTCCGTAGCTGGAGATCAAGACTGGGTATCTTTGTTTCAACTCCATGAATTTCTTATGGAATACCCCCAAAGGAATTACTTGCTTTAAATTAAACTATTCTCCCATTTGCCAGGAGATGGTGCTGTGGATTTTAAATCGCCGAGTCAAACACCTTACTAGACTGTGTCGTTCTTCGTCAGAGTTTCTTTAAAAGAATGAAAGAAAAACTGCAGCATCCCAGAACTTTATAAGGGGAAGAGGATACGGTGTGAGTCAGACCAGACCAACTGCTATACAAGAAATTGCTGTTCAGTGAACAAAGGGCACAGACCATTTCCTTCCTACATCTAATCTGCGATAATGAAGTATTAAGAACAAGAATCAGAGGGTGTTAGTCTGGAATTGCAGAAGTGACAAAGGGTCCTGTGGCACCTTAAAGACTAACTAAAGTATCAGAGCAAAAGCTTTCCTGGGCTAAATACCCACTTCCTCGGATGCAACCGACGAAGTACAGTGCATTTTAAAAATAATGCGATCACATTACCCTAGCGTTTCACTTTGTCCCACAGATTTTCTTGCTATCCAACATGCAGAGAAGTTAATTCCCAACCCTCCCATCTGGATAACTGTTAGTGCACAGCTAAAGGAGATTGCGTATTTCTATTGTAAAGGTTAAGTGTCGAGCACACCAAAAAAATTAATATTTGCTTTTATTAATCACTGTGTAATTGAGCTCTACACTGCATCCACGGTTTCTCACTCAGTGTAGTTTTTCTGATCGTCTTCCCGTGAAAAACCAGTTGTGGGGGGGAAATGTCCCTTAGGGAGGGTGTATTTTTGGATTAGCATTTGCAGTATAACTAACAGCAAACCTACTCCAAAAGTTACAGCAGTAATGAATGGGTAGCTGTACCCGACCACAAAACCCATCCTGTACTGGGGATTTACTGCAGGGATATTCCGCAGAAATACACTCGCGTTATCAGCTCTTTAAGAAGTCCCTTTTGATCCTTTTGCTCTCTTTCTCAGCTACAGGCGCGTAAGCTTTGACTACCTCTGGTGCTTTTAAAACGCTTTTCAAAGTCTCGTAATGATGCGGCGTGATTCCTGACTTTTAAAAGGGATGCTCATCCTGACTGAGAAAGTTTCCCTTCTCTCGGTCATTTTTAACTCTCCTATTGCGCGTTGAAACTGAGAAATGAGCAGTTAGTTGTATCGTTTTAATTATAAAATGAGTTCTTTGACCAGTGTTTGCTTCGCCCTGGATGGGGGAGATCGAAGGAAGTATTAGAGGCAGATTTGAAAGTCACAGAATAAAACTTTTTCCCTAGCAACAAAATTTCAAGTCTATTCTTTTGCTTGTCTTAGAATAATTACGTTCTGGGTTTGGGGGCGCTTGTAAGCAATTAAAGCGATAAGCATATCCCACAAAGTGCGTGAAATTCCTTTGGGGGATTGCAGGGCCCAATTATTGTCCAATATATTTCAGTGTAAGGTACCAAGCACGTGGGGACATTTCACATGGTATGAGTTTGTAAGGACGGACTGTTTACTCGGTGCGCTCTTTTTAATAAACAGGTCTTTCCCCAGTTGTTGAAACACAACGGGATTTGTCAAAGGCCACAGGTTCAGGTACAGTAATGTAATTTCACACACACACACACACATACACTTACACTCTTTTAGGCGAATTTGTAGGAGACGCTGGTGCAAACTGGTAACTTTGAGAAAATAGCTATTGTATTCCGGGCTGGATTGATGGTTGTCTAAAATCCAATAAAATGTTTAACAAGATATTGCTATCACGAATCCACAATCATCTCGAGAAGGGAAGAAACAGTGGGAAACATAAAGAAAATTCTGTGCATGGGGGGCTATAACAAAATATTTAAACTTTACTTTTGGCTTTGCTTTCCCTTAGTTCGGTGTCAAATCCATGGAGCCGCATGTGGGGACACAGGGATGGAGTCTTCAGTGCGGCCAGAGAGGAGTCAACGTGAATCTCGTGTTAATATTAGTTTGATCAGGGAGTTATTCTTCTGGTATCAGTGAAATGCTGACTATTTCCAGAGCACTTCAAAGCTCTGGGGAGTTCCAGTATTCCCTCCGGCTGCAATGAAACTGTCTTATTCTTTATAAAATATGCCTCGCTATCATTAAACTTCTGGGTATATCTAGACATAAATGAGAGATTCTGCCTTTCTTGAGAGGTTTATAGCAAACGGAATACACAACTTTATGCGCTACTGGAAAGATTTTCTCACCCCCCTCTCCCACGCTTGAAATTTAGGACCAAGGGCTTTAGAAATTGCTCCTTAGCTGTAGATCTAGCTAGTTTCATACTCCAGGGCACCTAAGAGGAAAAAAATCTGCGCTCACTTTTTCAGTAATAAATTGTGTTTCCTCTCCTGTGTAATCTCTGAGGCCATGATCAGGGAAAGGGTTTCTTAGGCTAGTGCTGGGAGGTAGGTGGTTCATTAAAGCGTCCAACTTAATATTGGGAGGCAAGCTGCCTTGCGGGGACGTTTTGCTGGGAACCAAACTTCAGAGAAATAAACTTGAGAGCCCGCTTCGGCTTGCCTGAAATGGGCATAACTCTCTCAAGCCTCCCCGCTCACCACTCTTGCAAATTGAAGCCCCGCCCCGCCGCCTGGGAAAGTTCACCCGCAGTTTATGCTTCTTGGGTATAGCGGCGAAGTTGGTTGATTTGTTAGGGCGCTTCGGCTCCTTCCCTTCTTCACCTCCGCTCCCGGCTGCTCGCTATCGACATAATGGAAGAGCCGAAAGTCTAGTCAGTGACATAGGGCTGTGTCACAATTAAACCAGGTAACGAGACACTGGGCAGATGTGTTTTCATTGCCCCGTGAGATAAATGCAGTGTTAAATGCCTGACAACTTCCCAGAAGCAATCAGCAAAAGTTTACGAGTGCATAAACCTCAAAGACCATTCCTCGGGTATTTTTATAAGCCCCGCTTTTAAAGCGTCTATAAATTCTTCTTCCTGCTTCCAAACCAAAGTTACTGGTGACTATTAAACAGCCGCCTTCCTCAGGGAGCGCAGAGGACTTTGATCCAGGCTGGCTCACCCCAAATGCGACTGGAAGAAGGTGTGGAGGGAGGGTTGCGGGGAAGTAGTAAATATAAGTTGAAGCTTGATAGACCGTTTGAACACTTAAGTAGGGCAGGTGAGGAGTGAATGAACAGAAAGGTGGTTGATACATATCAGACACAGATAGATAGATAGATAGATAGATAGATAGATAGATAGATAGATAGA